>LR738712.1:549165732-549430388 GCA_902687465.1 Secale cereale
TAGTCCCGGTTTTAGACACGAACCGGGACTAAAAGGATCGCACCCTTTAGTCCCGGTTCGTGTCTAAAACCGGGACTAAAGGTCCCATTTGAACCGGGACTAATGCCTTTAGCCGCTCAAACCGGGACTAATACTCACATTAGTCCCGGTTCGTAATGCAGCCGGGACTAATGTGTATATTAAGCTGTGACCAAAGCCCTGTTTTCTACTAGTGAATGTTGATAGGTAGTCATGTCAGGCAACTTACAAGTGATGCTAGGCAATTTGGTAGTCATCGTAGCCAACTCAAAAGAACATTAGGATGATAGATTGACATGATACACAACCTAACCGGAAGTTTCCTACTGTAATACAAAAGTTGCCTCTCCGTGGCACCAATCTTGCTTGAGAGAAAAAAGATCGTCGAAAGCAACTTCATAGTTGACACTAGGCAACTTATATGTCATGCTTGGCAACTTGGTATTCATCGTAGCCAACTCAAAACATTTTGATGATAGGTGATTATGATACACAACCTAAGCAAAAGTTTTTTACTTTAATACAAAAGTTGCCTCTCCGTGGCACGAAAGTTGCTTCAGAATTTTGTCGTCAAAAGCAATTTCATAGGCGATGCCAAGCAACTTGAGGTCATGATAGCCAACTTTATTAGAGCCAACTCAAAAAAAAACAATAGGATGATAGATGACCATGATACAGAACCTAACCGGAAGTTGCCTATTGTAATACGAAAGTTGCCTCTCTGTGGCACCAAAGTTGCTCGAGAGACCAAAAAAAGGTCGAAATCAACTTCATAGTTGACACTAGGCAACTTATATGTCATGCTAAGCAATTTGGTAGTCATTGTAGCCAACTCAAAAGAACATCGGGATGATAGGTGATCATGACACACAACCTAACCGAAAGTTACCTACTATAGTTCAAAAGTTGCCTTTCTGTGGCAGCAAAGTTGCTTGAGAGCTGAAGTTCATCAAAAGCAAATTCATAGGTGATGCTAGGCAACTTTACAATCATGATAGCCAACTTTATAAGAGCATCGAGTCGATACGTAGTCATGATCAGCAACCTGGTAACACGTGCTTCATATAGCAGCAAAGTTGATAGGTAGTCATGGTAGGCAACTTACTTGTGATACTAGGCAATTTGGTAGTCATCATAGCCAACTCAAAAGAACATCCGGATGATAGATGACTATGATATACACCCTAACCGAAAGTTGCCTACAGCAGTACAAAAGTTGCCTCTCCGTGGCACCAATGTTGCGCGAAGAAAAAAAATCGTCGAAACATATCGATATGCCATCTAGTTTTGAAGAGCTCGTCGTCAAAATCTAATGGTGAAAGTGGATCTTAATTTTGATGCTCCGTTCAAAAGTTATGACTTTTTAAACACACAAGATAATTGCACGTAGGACAAGATATTTCTTTTTTAAGTGGATTTTGCATCATAGCATTAGGACAAATTCTTACCTATTTTGGATGTGTGCTCGAGAATGCTAGGGAGCAAACGTAAGTGAGTTTTATAGACAGATCTAACGGCCAGAAAAATTCAGATGTGAAGTTACATGAAAGTACCAGTCGTAACTCTCCAATCAACGTAAAAAACTCTTGCAATATAAGAAGAGCTCAGTCCGCTTCCGTTTATACTTCCATGTGTTATTTCAAATTTGTAATTCTGCAAATACACTAAATAAGTAGCAAACTGAATTTACTTGAAACTATTCATGTTACAAACTTTACATTGGTCGCAGTAATAACTAACAAAAGATACAAAATCCAGAGATATCATTACACAGACTTATGTCTGCTGAACTCGATTATACGTACTCGGGTCTCAACGCGCCAATTATTCCACTCAGTAAGATTGTGGTCCACCGAAGATTGGTCTCATGAACCTGTCGTCGAACTTCCTCCAGTAGATGTGCACCGTGTGGATGGGTCTCTCCAACATCATTGATATGCTTCTCTTGGCCTGGACGAAGCCGCTTCCACTCCCCGACGCGTCTTCGTCGCCCAGAAACGGCAGGATGAACTCGTCCTTTGGCGAGTTGCTTCCTGTGCTGCGGCCTCCCGTCGGCTCCCGGTGCCGATGCTGCGGGAGCATGGCGCTGATCATCGGCCTCGTCAAGAAGCCAAACACCTGAAATGATCAGAATGTATCAGCTTCTATGTGCCGTGTATATCTTTCGCCGATAGAACATCATGTAACGAAAAGTGCGGGATCCGGTTAATGGTACTACCAGGGTTGTGAAAAATACTACGACAATTGTACTGGTGATGATGGTTGCATGGACTGGATCCAGTGTTACACCTGAAAATGTAAACTGAAAAGCATGCAAATGTTCAGCAAACCACTTGTCTTCTCGTATTATCTCAAAGGCACTGGAATGATGAGAGTATGTACCTGATTATATGCTAGTGCAATTGAAACGGCGCCTCGCATGAGCCCGGCCCACCAAATCACGACCTTCACATGATTAGAGAATTTTGAGTACATCATTCAGAGGATTTTCTACCAGGGAATACTCATTGGTTTAGAAGCAACCTGGTGCTTGAATGTGATTGGTGCTTTTTCGGAATTCCCACTCATAAAATTTGACAGGATCGAAAGAGGAAAAACAAACGCAGCCCGTCCCAGCAAAATGAGTGAAATGATGACACCGAAAATACCAACTGAGGTCTTGAAGCTGACAAAGTAACAAAGTATGGCTCTGAGAAATGCTTTAAGATGTCTTTTTTTTAATTGAATGCTTTAAGGTAACTTGAGAGAAGTGACAAGTACTTTGGCACTGCAAAAAAACAGAGACATGCATGCTTTGTTGCTCACCTTGCCTGTGTTGTCTTCCATTTATCCATGTCAAGGGCATCCATTCCAACATAAAGAAAGATAAAGGTCTCAGCGATGAATGATAGTGTCGCAAATATGTGCCTGTAGTCACATCATTTACATTACTATTACTTCCAACACATGTTTTCCATCAAAATAGGTTAACCAAAATAACACACAAGTTAGCAGTTGCTTTGAAGGCCATACATATAATTTAGTACTCCCTCCGTTCCTAAATATTTGTCTTTCTAGAGATTTCAACAAGTGACTACATACGAAACAAAATGAGTGAATCTACACTATAAAATATGTCTACATACATCCGTATGTGTAGTCCATTTGAAATGTCTAGAAAGACAAATATTTAGGAACGGAGGGAGTAATACAGAAACAGCAGAGTAATAGCACCTTGTCGTGATTCGGGAGCTCTCTGTTACATTATGCCATGCGTAATGGGACATGACGATGCCGCAAAAGAAAACAGTCAAAATCCCACTCAGACTTAACAACTGCCAAAATGAATGTTTGCTCAGGTGCATTGTGGACAAGCATATGAACTGTCAGAAGTTAAGCTCTCATGGAATTACCTCTGCTAACATATACGATAAATAAGCCATGAGAGCCATTAAAGCGACCTCCCGGTCAGTCGAGTGCCTGCAAAATCAGGGGAGGGATTTAGAATATAAAAGCGCAGAAGTTGGACCGAAACCAACTAATGTGCTAGTATTCTGCTACTTGCCTGCCAAAATACAGCGCTTTGAGAACATAAGCAGTGAACAGTCCGATCTGATATCATTCGGGAAACAAAATTATGAAAACTAAATTGGTGCCATGGTTCTGAAAAATTATGTAACACCATGATTATAAATATCACAAAATTAGATTGAATAAAAATAGTGTCCTTACTGTGGCACCAAGGATAGTACTAGTTGCAAAAAGATAGAGGAAATCTCCGATAACTTTTAGCACCGCCCCACTTTTGATCTTAGTGATATCCATATTCTTTATAGCATTGAATAGGACCACCGATGTTGCATCATTAACAACTCCTTCTCCGAAGACCAAGCTGTACAACCTCGGTGTCTCATCTTGGCTTATGACCTGAGTTTGAGCTCGAGACATTAAACATATGTTTCGGAAAATATATAGTGGAGAAAACACTCATGAACTTGAACATCCAACGGACCTGCAGCGTGCACACAGTATCTGTTGAAGAGAATATGACTCCCAGTGCTGCAATTAAGAAATCAGACCCAAACTGATTATTTGAAGCGAAAGGGGGTGGCAATTTTTTTTTCACAAATGCAGAAGTAAGGACCTAGATAATCCACCGCGTCAAGTTTGCCAAAACCAACTTTTGGAAGGAGCCAGTAGAAACCTGATATCAAGAAAAGCGATATTAGCAACAGATTGTTAGTGTGATGCACAAAATATCTCCCTTGAAAAATGGTTATCGGTGCATAAGAGTATGAGTGAAGGCAATTTAAAAACATGGATTCACCCAACATTGCGACAATAAATAAGATACCCGGGATAAAAACATTTCACTTGGATTGTGTTAGAGTCCAACTTGACCTAACCCAGACCCTACCCACGTTCCGGACGTTTATGTGCGCATAGGCCAGCATTCAGTGAAGAGTCCACTCCATCCCAAAAGCCCAGACTAAAGGGAGGAAGGAATCTCTCCCTTATAAGCTGCTTGTGGCCTCCTCCCATAAGCAAGGTGGGACTAAGCCTGAGCCAGCCTCGCCGGCCTACAACAACCCTAACAGATTGTCGATCTATGCCAAACCTAGTTCATAATATCCACACAGGCGTCACTAATATGGCCGTATGCATCAATTTGATGCAGAGGCCGGGGTCAAGCCTGTTGGAAATATGCCCTAGAGGCAATAATAAAAGAGTTATTATTATATTTCCTTGTTCATGATAATCGTTTATTATCCATGCTATAACTGTATTGATTGGAAACTCAAATACACGTGTGGATGAATAGACAGACTTTGTGTCCCTAGTGAGCCTCCACAGGACTAGCTCGTTGATCAAAGATGACCGCGGTTTCCAGGTCATAGACATGAGTTGTCATTTGATAACGGGATCACATCATTAGGAGAATAATGTGATGGACGAGACCCAAACGTTAACATAGCTTTTGATCGTGTCAGTTATCGCTATAGTTTTCTGCATGTCAAGTATAAGTTCCTATGACCATGAGATCATGTAACTCACTGACACCGTAGAAGTGCTTTGTGTGTGCCAAACGTCACAACGTAACTGGGTGACTATAAAGGTACTCTACAGGTATCTCCGAGGGTGTCTGTTGAGTTGACATGGATCGAGACTGGGATTTGTCACTCCGTGTGACGGAGAGGTATCTCCGGGCCCACTCGGTAATACGTCATCTCAATGAGCTCAAAGTGACTAAGTAGTTGGTCACGGGATTATGTATTACGGTAACGAGTAAAGAGACTTGCCGGTAACGAGATTGAACTAGGTATAGAGATACCGACGATCGAATCTCGGGCAAGTAACATACCGACGAGACAAAGGGAACTGTATACGGGATTATCTGAATCCTTGACATCGTGGTTCATCCGATGAGATCATCGAGAAACATGTGGGAACCAATATGGGTATCCAGATCCCGCTATTGGTTATTGACCTGGGAGTGTCTCGGTCATGTCTACATGGATTCCGAACCCGCAGGGTCTACACACTTAACGTTCGGTGACGCTAGGGTTGTTAGTGAGAAAAGTGTATGGTTACCGAAGGTTGTTCGGAGTCCCGGATGAGATCCCGGACATGACGAGGGTCTCCGGAATGGTCCGGAGACGAAGATTGATATATAGGATGAAAGGTTTCGGAGTCCGGAAGTGTTCCGGGGAGCATCGGGAAATCGGCGGAGTACCGGAAAGGGTTTCGGGGGTTCCGGAAGAAGTTCTGGGCCTAATGGGCCACAAAGGGGAACACCACAGCCCTCAAGGGGCTGTGCGCCCCCCCTGGGCCCTCTCCTTGTGCGCCAAGGGAGGTGGGACCCCCTAGGGTGGCCGCACCCCCTTAGCCTTGGGGGGCAAGGCACCTAAGGGGGAAACCCTGGGGCCAGCCTTGGCCGCCGCCCCCTCCCCTTGCCCTGGCCGCCGGCCCCCTAGGGGAAACCCTAGGGCGCCCCTCACCTCTCCACCCCCCCTATATATAGTGAGGCAAAGGGAGGGCAGCAAACAACAAGTTCGTGCCTCGGTGCTGCCCTCCCTCTCCCATAACATCTTCTTCTCCCGCGGTGCTTAGGCGAAGCCCTGCCGGAGTTCTTCTCCACCATCACCACCACGCCGTCGTGCTGCCGGTTCTCCATCAACCTCTCCTCCACCCCTTGCTGGATCAAGAAGGAGGAGACGTCCCCGAGCCGTACGTGTGAAGAACGCGGAGGCACCGTTGCTTCGGTGCTTGGATCTTCAGCGATCTGAATCGCGGCGAGTACGACTCCATCAACCGCGTTCTTAACGCTTCCGCTTAGCGATCTACAAGGGTATGTGGATCCTACTCTCCCCTCGTAGTTGCATCTACTAGATTGATCTTGGTGAACGTAGAGAAAATTTTTTGTTTTCCATGCAACGTTCCCCAACAGTGGTATCAGAGCTAGGATCTTGCGTAGATGCTTTCTCGAGTAGAACACAAAAGGGTTTGTGGCGTTGATGTTTTAAATTGCTGCCCTCCTTAGTCTTTCTTGATTCAGCGGTATTATAGGATGAAGCGGCCCGGACCAACTTTACATGTCCACGTACATGAGACCGGTTCCATCGACAGACATGTGACTTTTGTTGCATAAGATGGCTGGCGGGTGTCTGTCTCTCCTATCTTAGTTGAATCGGAATAGAACAAGGCGGTCCTTGTAGAAGGTTAAATAGCAACTTGAATATCACCGTTGTGGTTTTGCGTAGGTAAGAAGCGTTCTTGCTAGATACCCATAGCAGCCACGTAAAACATGCAACAACAAATTAGAGGACGTCTAACTTGTTTTTGCAGGGTATGCATGTGATATGATATGGCCAATGACATGATGAGATATATTTGATGTATGAGATGATCATGTTGTAATAGTTAATATCGACTTGCATGTCGATGCATACGGCAACCGGCAGGAGCCATAGGGTTGTCTTTATTTTTGTATGACATGCGTGTCAATCATTAAGCGCTTTGTAATGCTTTACTTTATCGCTAAACGGTAGCAATAGTAGTAAGAGCATGGTGGGCGCCGACAACCCCGATGGCGACACGATGATGGAGATCATGATGATGGAGATCATGGTGTGGCGCCGGTGACGATGGAGATCATGCCGGTGCTTTGGAGATGGAGATCAAAAGCACGAGTTGATGGCCATATCATGTCACTTATGATTTGCATGTGATGTTAATCCTTTTATGCATCTTATTTTGCTTAGGACGACGGTAGCAGTATAAGATGATCCTTCACTAAAATTTCAAGATAAAATTGTGTTCCCCCCGAGTGTGCGCCGTTGCGAAGGTTCGTCGTTTCGAAGCACCACGTGATGATCGGGTGTGATAGACTCTACGTTCGCATACAACGGGTGCAAGCCAGTTTTGCACATGCAGAACACTCGGGTTAGACTTGACGAGCCTAGCATGTACAGACATGGCCTCGGAACACGGAAGACCAAAAGGTCGAGCATGAGTCATATAGTAGATATGATCAACATGTAGATGTTCACCATTGACACCACCTCATCTCACGTGATGATCGGACTTGGGTTGGTGAATCTGGATCATGTCACGCTCGAATGACCAGAGGGATGTCAATTTGAGTGGGAGTTATAAATAATTTGATTAGGTAATAACTCACTTATCATGAACAATAGTCTAAAATGTCTTTGCAAATCTTTTGTTGTAGATGGCTCGCGCAGTAGCTCCCCTGAATTTTAATGCGTTCCTAGAGAAAGCTAAACTGAAAGATGATGGGAGCAACTTTGCGGACTGGCTCCGCAATCTGAGGATCATCCTCACAGCTGCCCAAAAGGTTTATGTCTTAAATGCACCGCTAGGTGAACCCCCCGCTCCTCAGGCCTCTGCGGACGTTATGAACGCCTGGCAGTCGCGTTCGGATGACTACTCAATAGTGCAGTGTGCCATGTTGTATAGCTTGGAAGGAGGACTTCAAAGGCGTTTTGAACGTCATGGAGCATATGAGATGTTCCAGGAGTTGAAGTTCATCTTTGAAAAGAATGCCAAGATCGAGAGGTATGAGACCACCGATAAATTCTTTGCTTGCAAGATGGAGGAGAATTCGTCTGTCAGTGAGCACTTACTGAAGATGTCTGGGTACTATACCCGCATAGCTGATCTGGGACTTGTGTTCCCGGACGAGGCTATCATTGACAGAATTCTCCAGTCACTCCCGCCTAGCTACAAGAGCTTCGTGCAGCAGTATAACATGCAAGGGATGAACAAAACCATCGCCGAGCTGTTTGCGATGCTGAAAGTCGCTGAGGCAGACATCCAGAAGGAGTATCAAGTGTTGATGGTCAATAAAACCACTAGTTTCAAGAAGAATGGCAAGGGCAAGAAGGGTAACTCTAAGAAGGGTGGCAAGGCAGTTGCTCATCCAGTGAAGAAACCCAAGGCTGGGCCCAAGCCAGAGACTGAGTGTTTCTATTGCAAGGGGAACGGCCACTGGAAGCGGAACTGCCCCAAGTATCTGGCAGACAAGAAGGGGGCCAACAACAACAACAAGCAAGGTATATGTGATATACATGTTATTGATGTGTACCTTACCAACTCTCGTTGTAGTGCCTGGGTATTTGATACCGGTTCGGTTGCTCACATTTGCAACTCTAAACAGGAACTGCGGAATAAACGGAGGCTGGCGAAGGACGAAGTGACGATGCGCGTGGGAAATGGTTCCAAGGTTGATGTGATCGCCGTCGGCACGCTCGCTCTTCGATTACCATCGGGATTAGTTATGAACCTAAATAATTGTTATTTAGTGCCTGCGTTAAGCATGAACATTATATCTGGATCTTGTTTATTGCGAGACGGTTACTCATTTAAGTCAGAGAATAATGGTTGTTCTATTTATATGAGTAATATCTTTTATGGTCATGCACCCGAAGTTAGGGGTTTATTCTTATTGAATCTCGATAGTGATGATACACATGTTCATAACATTGATGCCAAAAGATGTAGAGTTGATAATGATAATACCACTTTCTTGTGGCACTGCCGTCTGGGTCATATCGGCGTGAAACGCATGAGGAAGCTCCATGCTGATGGACTTTTGGAGTCTCTTGATTTTGAATCACTTGACACGTGCGAGCCGTGCCTCATGGGCAAGATGACAAGGACCCCGTTTTCAGGGACAATGGAACGGGCAAGTGACTTATTGGAAATCATACATACTGATGTGTGCGGTCCGATGAGTATAACGGCGCGTGGTGGATATCGTTATTTTCTCACCTTCACTGACGACTTAAGTAGATATGGGTATATTTACTTAATGAAGCATAAGTCTGAAACTTTTGAAAAGTTCAAGCAATTTCAGAGTGAAGTTGAAAATCATCGTAACAAGAAGATCAAGTTCCTACGATCTGATCGAGGGGGAGAATATCTGAGTTATGAGTTTGGTGATCACTTAAGAAAATGTGGAATTGTTTCACAGTTGACGCCACCTGGAACACCACAGCGTAATGGTGTGTCCGAACGTCGTAATCGAACCCTATTAGATATGGTACGTTCTATGATGTCTCTTGCCGATTTGCCACTATCGTTTTGGGGATATGCGTTAGAGACAGCTGCATTCACTTTAAATAGGGCTCCGTCTAAGTCCGTTGAGACAACACCGTATGAACTATGGTTTAGTAAGAAACCGAAGTTGTCTTTTCTCAAGGTTTGGGGTTGCGATGCTTATGTCAAAAGGCTTCAGCCAGAAAAGCTCGAACCCAAAGCGGACAAATGTGTCTTCATAGGATACCCAAAAGAAACTGTTGGGTACACCTTCTATCTCAGATCCGAGGGCAAAGTGTTTGTCGCTAAGAACGGGTCCTTTCTCGAGAAAGAGTTTCTCTCGAAAGAATTGAGTGGGAGGAAGGTAGAACTTGATGAGGTTATTGAACCTCTGCTTCAACCAGAAAGTAGCGCAGCACAGAAAGATGTTTTTGTGGAGCCTGCAGAGGTTGAAGAGGAAGCCAATGATGATGATCAAGAAGCTTCTGATCAAGTTACTACCGAACCTCGTAGGTCGACAAGGGTACGCACTGCACCTGAGTGGTATGGTAACCCTGTCTTGGAGGTCATGTTGTTAGACAACGGTGAATCTACGAGCTATGGAGAAGCGATGGTGGGCCCGGATTCCGACAAATGGTTAGAGGCCATGAAATCCGAGATGGGATCCATGTATGAAAACAAAGTATGGACTTTGGAAGTATTACCTGAAGGGCGGAAGGCCATTCAGAATAAATGGATTTTTAAGAGGAAGACGAACGCTGACGGTAATGTCACCGTGTATAAAGCTCGACTTATGGCAAAGGGTTTTTCACAAGTTCAAGGGATTGACTACGATGAGACTTTCTCACCCGTAGCGATGCTTAAATCCGTCCGAATCATGTTAGCAATAGCTGCATATTTCGATTATGAAATTTGGCAGATGGATGTCAAAACAGCGTTCCTTAACGGTTTTCTTAAGGAAGAGTTGTATATGATGCAACCAGAAGGTTTTGTCGATCCAGAGAATGCTGACAAAGTATGCAGGCTTCAGCGTTCCATTTATGGGCTGGTGCAAGCATCTCGGAGTTGGAATCTTCGCTTTGATGAGGTGATCAAAGCGTTTGGTTTTATACAAGTCTACAATGAAGCTTGTATTTACAAGAAAGTGAGTGGGAGCTCTATAGCGTTTCTAATATTATATGTGGATGACATATTGCTGATTGGAAACAATATAGAATTTTTGGATAGCGTAAAGGGGTATTTGAACAAGAGTTTTTCGATGAAAGATCTCGGTGAAGCTGCTTTCATATTAGGCATCAAAATCTATAGAGATAGATCAAGACGCTTGATAGGACTTTCACAAAGTACATACCTTGATAAAGTTTTGAAGAAGTTCAAAATGGATCAATCCAAGAAGGGGTTCTTGCCGGTATTGCAAGGTACAAAGTTGAGTAAGACTCAATGCCCAGTGACTGCGGAAGATAGAGAAAAGATGAGTGTCGTCCCCTATGCTTCAGCCATAGGCTCTATCATGTATGCAATGCTGTGCACAAGACCAGATGTCAGCCTTGCCATAAGTATGGCCGGAAGGTTTCAAAGTAATCCTGGTATGGATCACTGGACAGCGGTTAAGAATATCCTGAAGTACCTGAAAAGGACTAAGGATATGTTTCTCGTTTATGGAGGTGATCAAGAGCTCGTCGTAAAGGGTTACGTCGATGCAAGCTTTGACACTGATCCGGATGACTCTAAGTCTCAAACCGGATACGTATATATTCTCAACGGGGGAGCGGTAAGCTGGTGCAGTTCCAAGCAGAGCGTGGTAGCTGATTCTACATGTGAAGCGGAGTATATAGCTGCCTCGGAGGCGGCGAAGGAAGGTGTCTGGATGAAGGAGTTCATGACAGATCTTGGAGTTGTGCCTAGTGCACTGAACCCAATGACTCTGTTCTGTGACAACACTGGTGCCATTGCTCTAGCCAAGGAACCAAGGTTTCACAAGAGGACCAGACACATAAAGCGACGCTTCAATTCCATCCGCGATTCGGTCAAGGAGGAGGACATAAACATTTGCAAAGTACACACGGATTTGAATGTTGCAGATCCGTTGACTAAGCCTCTTCCACGGGCTAAGCACGATCAACACCAAGACTCTATGGGTGTTAGATTCATTATCTTGTAATGCTAGATTATTGACTCTAGTGCAAGTGGGAGACTGTTGGAAATATGCCCTAGAGGCAATAATAAAAGAGTTATTATTATATTTCCTTGTTCATGATAATCGTTTATTATCCATGCTATAACTGTATTGATTGGAAACTCAAATACACGTGTGGATGAATAGACAGACTTTGTGTCCCTAGTGAGCCTCTACAGGACTAGCTCGTTGATCAAAGATGACCGCGGTTTCCAGGTCATAGACATGAGTTGTCATTTGATAACGGGATCACATCATTAGGAGAATGATGTGATGGACGAGACCCAAACGTTAACATAGCTTTTGATCGTGTCAGTTATCGCTATAGTTTTCTGCATGTCAAGTATAAGTTCCTATGACCATGAGATCATGTAACTCACTGACACCGTAGGAGTGCTTTGTGTGTGCCAAACGTCACAACGTAACTGGGTGACTATAAAGGTACTCTACAGGTATCTCCAAGGGTGTCTGTTGAGTTGACATGGATCGAGACTGGGATTTGTCACTCCGTGTGACGGAGAGGTATCTCCGGGCCCACTCGGTAATACGTCATCTCAATGAGCTCAAAGTGACTAAGTAGTTGGTCACGGGATTATGTATTACGGTAACGAGTAAAGAGACTTGCCGGTAACGAGATTGAACTAGGTATAGAGATACCGACGATCGAATCTCGGGCAAGTAACATACCGACGAGACAAAGGGAACTGTATACGGGATTATCTGAATCCTTGACATCGTGGTTCATCCGATGAGATCATCGAGAAACATGTGGGAACCAATATGGGTATCCAGATCCCGCTATTGGTTATTGACCTGGGAGTGTCTCGGTCATGTCTACATGGTTTCCGAACCCGCAGGGTCTACACACTTAACGTTCGGTGACGCTAGGGTTGTTAGTGAGAAAAGTGTATGGTTACCGAAGGTTGTTCGGAGTCCCGGATGAGATCCCGGACATGACGAGGGTCTTCGGAATGGTCCGGAGACGAAGATTGATATATAGGATGAAAGGTTTCGGAGTCCGGAAGTGTTCCGGGGAGCATCGGGAAATCGGCGGAGTACCGAAAAGGGTTTCGGGGGTTCCGGAAGAAGTTCTGGGCCTAATGGGCCACAAAGGGGAACACCACAGCCCTCAAGGGGCTGTGCGCCCCCCCGGGCCCTCTCCTTGTGCGCCAAGGGAGGTGGGACCCCCTAGGGTGGCCGCACCCCCTTAGCCTTGGGGGGCAAGGCACCTAAGGGGGAAACCCTGGGGCCAGCCTTGGCCGCCGCTCTCCCCTTGCCCTGGCCGCCGGCCCCCTAGGGGAAACCCTAGGGCGCCCCTCACCTCTCCACCCCCCCTATATATAGTGAGGCAAAGGGAGGGCAGCAAACAACAAGTTCGTGCCTCGGTGCTGCCCTCCCTCTCCCATAACATCTTCTTCTCCCGCGGTGCTTAGGCGAAGCCCTGCCGGAGTTCTTCTCCACCATCACCACCACGCCGTCGTGCTGCCGGTTCTCCATCAACCTCTCCTCCACCCCTTGCTGGATCAAGAAGGAGGAGACGTCCCCGAGCCGTACGTGTGAAGAACGCGGAGGCACCGTTGCTTCGGTGCTTGGATCTTCAGCGATCTGAATCGCGGCGAGTACGACTCCATCAACCGCGTTCTTAACGCTTCCGCTTAGCGATCTACAAGGGTATGTGGATCCTACTCTCCCCTCGTAGTTGCATCTACTAGATTGATCTTGGTGAACGTAGAGAAAAATTTTTGTTTTCCATGCAACGTTCCCCAACAAAGCCCCTTTTCTAAAAAAAAAACACAGGCATCACTAATAGGGAATTGCCTTTTTTGCGAGCAGAAACTCCTGTACCATGGTCATGCAAACGTACTGTATTTTTTTTCATTCTACTCCCTCCGTTCCTAAATGTAAGTCTTTGTAGAGATTCTACCATGGACCACATACGGAGCAAAATGAGTGAATCTATACTCTAAAATGTATCTATATACATCCGTATGTGGTCCATAATGAAATCTCTACAAAGACTTATATTTAGGAACGGAGGAAGTAGTCACTAATGTAAAATTGGTTTACTTCCACTGAGTTTAGCAGCTTAGTCTTGCAAATTTATAATCATTTCTACCCGCAAAAGAAAAATTATAACCATTTCTCTTACAATGTGTGCTGTACACATGCCCAAGTAAGACATGGAAGAAAAGTCGAAGAATCAGCAAAGAGGTAGTACCTGCGGAAACTATTGCGACCGAGATGAAAACCCCGAATACCCCAAAGGACATGATGGTGAGGAAGTTATGGAAGAACTGCTTTTTCTTGACCTGGAACCTGCGAAGAAGAGCCATGTACAATCACACTAAACACTCAGTGAAATAGAGGGCAGGGCAGAACTGATAAAAACTGCAGAGAATATATACGTACCCGGCGTTGAAGATTATGGGCGGAAGAACGTAGATGAAGAAGAGCTGCTCATCGAACCTCAGGATGTGCGAATTCCTGCCTTTGCTCAGCAGAAAGATGAGAGCCCCAACAATGCACCCCTGCCATGAAACACAGAAGCAGAGAGAAATCAGGACGTCTCGTCACGACGATGGATACTCTTCCCTGAAATGCATCTGTATGTCGGGGATGAGACGCGGCGTGGTATCGTACGATGATGAGCGCGGTGATGGACTCGTTGACCCATTTGTTCTCCTCGAGGAGGTGGCCGGCGACGAGGCAGAGGCAGAGCACCGCCGTGAACACGCAGATGGACACCACGGTGCCGCTGCTCCCCCCCGTCGACGCCGCCACCACCAGCTCGTCCCACAGCGAGGAAGCCGCCATGTGCTGCTGCGCATGCGTGTAGCTCTCGCCCCGGGTTGGCTTCAGATCACCGCCGCCTGCTCCGTCCTCTTCGCTGCCTCTGTGCGTACGCGCGACGAGCAGAGAGCTCTCTGTCTAGTGTCTACCTTCTCTGTCTCTCGTACTAGTACGTCTGAGTGCGGCTGTGAGTGTGGTGACGCGTGATTTTGGCGCGAGGCGGTGACGATCGGTTTGGAGTTGGAGAAGGGGGCGGCACGCGTGGCGGGGAGTGCCTGCGTGGCGGGTGAGCTGGTACGGTCACATGGTGCCACGCCTGGATTCTGGATGGCGTTGAAGGGCCCTGACACGCCTGGGCTCTTGATGCAATTGAAGAACTTTTTTTTTCTGCAGGAAGGGATTAAAGAACCTTTTTTGTGTGTGGTGGGATTGAAGAACCTTGACACGACCGGTGCGTTCTGCTTTGGGCCCACAAAGCTCTGGTAAGGCCATCGGTTTTATGGTTGGGGATGAATTTGAAAACCAGTATGTTCAAGTAAGGATGACGTGGCGGCGGCGGCATCCTTGTGGCGGACTTGTGTCCTCGGGCTCCGTCGTTGCGACGGCGTTTGCTCCAGCGTCGGTGCGGAGATTGGGAGGTAGTCCAGGAGCGGATGCAGATTGTGATCTGCATCGATGATATCTGGAAGACGGAACATGTGCTGGGTTCGTGGTTTGTGGATGGCAGGTATGGTTTCCTTCTTCGGCGTCTTAGTCGTGGTGGGTTGGCAGATCTGGAGTTCGATTGCGTGTCCGGGGTGTTGCCCCGGTCTGATTCGTTCAACGACAAGGGCTTCACTTTTGGTGAGCCACCTTGGAGGTCCGCAATGCTGTATATCGGCGATGAAGCCGCGTCGAGCTCGGGTAAGAAGGTGATCCGTCATTCTTTTCTTCGGTGGCTGCTATGATGGTGTTGGAGTCAGGTGACGGACATTGGTGTCAAACTTAGAAATGTTTTATTATCTTTTCAGTTTTGTCATGTCGGTTTTTACGTAACTTGTATTTTGATCTTTATAATATGAGACACATATTATCATGAAAAAAAGATAGTAGCATTTTTTCAACCCCAAAATATACATCTGGCACCGTTCATCGAATCAGATCTGATCGAACGTATGACAATCACTCATTGTAAGGTGGTAAATTTTATGATAATTATTCACTTTACGTGACAATTTTCACTTTAACACATGGCAAAACTTACACATGAAGGATACGCCTTCAGTGAGGAGACGTTTCCGCGAGACGGCTACGGTGACTTACTCCGTAAAATCTCAAGATGACATTGTTTTCTCAATCTTTCGAAGGTGCTCGTAGAGATAGGATGTGTGTGTGCATTCATATGGATGAGTGTATGGACGCTTATATGAGCGCTTACGTCTGTATTGTACTGTGTTAAAAAAAATCTTATACAAGAGCATGACAAATTTATCTGTTTCCGCATCGAGATGGACTTGGAGACAAAGGTTTGCACTCGCATATCTAGGCGTTCACTGACGCTAAAAATCTGACATCACCACATCTTTTGTAGATTTATTTTCTCTTACTTTCCGTGATACTATTTTTCGCGACTACATACAACTTGTGTTTTTTTTCATTAATAGAAGGAGGGTGGAAAATTACAAGAGTTGGTGCATTCTGCAACAACACGTACGCGACATGTCATTTGCAAGAGGACCTGAGCAGAAAAGAAAGGGGTTGTTCAGCCCCAACAACTAGAAAGACTACATCTCCGGAAGAAAGTTACTCATCATCATGGAACCGGCTTTGGCCCAAAGACGCGCCACATATTGGATCTCGTGGACAAGATGGGGGCAGGGTTGTTGCTCGTCAATGATGCATCCATTGCGACGTTTCCAATGCCCATGCCATGAGCATGATGGCGGAGGAGAGGCCTCGATGGTGCATGGTGGGGGCATACGAGTAGGTCGTCGACCACCACTCAAAGAAGCTCATCACCAAGCACGATCGAGTGACCGTGGATCGGGACCAGACGAGTACCTCAAAGCCATACCTAGCAAAAAAAGGGCAGTCGGCTAGAAGATGCTGCATGTCCTCAAGAATTTGATCACATAACACCATGGTTGGAAAAGCGGTAGGCCTAAGTGAGGTGGTTGGCCTTCGCCTAGCGCCTAGGCTGTAATATGGTTTTACTATCAGGGTGTATTTGTGAGTATTATATGTGTGTCTATATTAATTTAGGGCATATAAATAAGTTAATTGCTAACTACTGCCTGAAATATGGCCAGTTTGGTATATCAGTGCAATATGACAAGATTCCTCGCTTGGGTACACAATTCCTTGCTTGTCCCGCTTAGACTTCCATTTATACCCTAGGCGAGGCGTTTGATCAACGCCTAGCACCTAGGCATGCCTAATGTGTCCTGGGCACTGCCTTTTCCAACAGAGTAAACACACATCGTTCCTCGTGGGGAAGGTCATGACGAACAAGTCGGTCTGTGATGAGGACATGACTACCTTGGATACGACCAAAAATATTGCATACATGTATATTTGTGAGGTGATTTCTAATGCAAACTATGCAACAATTTATTTATGTTAGGCACCTTGATGAACACCTTGATGCGGAGATGCACCCAAGTCTTCCAAGTGAGTGCCAATTGGGGTCTGTGATCGAGCCCCGGAAGAGGGCAGGGTAGCATGATTTGACATAATAGGCACTGAATGTTGTCGAAGCACATTCGGCTCATCAATCAACTGGATGGGGCGAAGACGCCACCATAACACCACATCTTGCACTATGGTGGTGGGTCCAAGAGGACCATGAATATCCTGCACCCATGCACGATTAGGTGTTGGCGTACAATGTGGCCCCTACGTATACGCTTAAGAACACAGTCGTAGACCAATGGTGCCTACTCTGGGACAGACTTCCCATCAATCCAACGATCAGTCCAAAAAAGACAAGAGTTGTTGTCCCTCAGTGTATAAGAAGTCTAAACCCTAAAGATTGGGAGAACCTCCGCATCAACGAGAAGGTGCACGTTACCCCATTGATGGGAGGGGGCAATGCACCGAAGCCCGTCCATGCCGGTTTAAGTTCTAAACTTAATACAAATGCTTGTATTTTCATAATTTATTTTACACTTCTCAAGGATATTCATTTAGTGATGATGATATCTCGTTAGCTTTTAGGTGACCATTGTGACTTCGTCAATGATAGGATTTTCCTGCCCGGTCTCTTGATGTTAAGTGGAGACAACATCTCATTGAGTACCATATGACTATGGCGACTTCGTTAATCATAAGATTTGCCTGCTTGGTTTCTCAAAGTTTGGCGCTTCATCGACATGTGACTATGATGACTTTGTCAATCAAGATAGGGTGTGCATGCGTGCATTCATGGTAATGAGTGTATGTGCATTCACAAAAATATATGTGTTTTTTTGTATTTCTAAAAAATACTCCCCTAGTATATACTTTCTGAGGCATAAAATTGATTTCGCTAGATTCGTATTTCAAAATACATTCCCATAATTATGATTTTATATCACAAAATTTACACATGAAGTGAATTGTTGATCAAAGGCTTGCCCTGACGAGACCTAATATACAGAGTATAGATAATGAAAGGGGCACTATCAATTAAGTTGACCAGAGGTCAACACGCGGTCGACAAAATTGTTGGCAGATGAAGAGAGCATCAGTCATAGCCGCTTCTGAGAACATAGGTCTGGCCCAATCCACAATATTAGGCTTGTAGATAGCAGGCTTTAATTTATTTTCTTCTTTTTTCTTCTTCTTTTATTTTCTTTTTTCTGTTAGTTTTATGCTAGCTTTTAGTTTTTCTTCTTCTTATTTTTCTTTATTTTTAAGGGTTTATCTCAAGCCCAATTTTGTTTCTCAGACCTCTAGATTGTAGTGCTTTAATTTTAATAAAAGTTGCAGTGGGGCTTTTACCTACTGTTTATAGTAAAAAAAAGTCCACAATATTACAGAACTGCCTCACAATATTCTGAACCCAACTCACGTACCACATTAATGGCCGAACAACCCAAACCTTGGAACCACGTACAACTCCAGGTGGCAAAGAGCCGACATTCTCCCACAGCAAGGCGGACGGAGTAGAGACATGCGAGAAGAGAAGCACATAGGAGTGACATACTAGGTTTAGGTCAAGATTTGCCTTATAGGTGTTTGGCGCTATGTTGGGGTGGAGCACGCCACTATCATGTCCAAGCAACGACTGGTGGCCAGCGACGGTCATCTTCCTGGTTTTGTGCTAGCTTGAAGCTAGAGGTGGTTGGGAGAGCCTCGCCGATAATTCCTCAAACGAGCTTGTACGACTCCTGATCTGCAGGATATTCGCCCCCCCCCACTTGTGAAGGAACATGGTGACGACAAAGGAGAGGTTGAGATTTGGTAGCTGCAAATAGGCACATGGTGTTGGGGAACATAGTATTTCAAAAAAATCCCTACGATCACGCAAGATCTATCTAGGAGAAGCATAGCAACGAGCGGGAGAGTGTGTCCACCTAACCTCGTAGACTGAAAGCGTAAGCGTTCAGTAACGCGGTTGATGTAGTCGAACGTCTTCATGATCCAACCGATCCAAGTACCGAACGTACGTCACCTCCGTGTTCAGCACACATTCAACACGATGACGTCTCTCGAGCTCTTGATCCAGTTGAGGACGAGGGAGAGTTTTGTCAGCACGACGGCGTGGTGACGGATGATGAAGTTACCGGCGTAGGGCTTCGCCTAAGCACTACAACGATATGACCGATGTGTGTAACTGTGGAGGGGGGGGCACTGCACATGTCTAAGAGATTGTATGTTGTGCCTTTGGAGTGCCCCCTGCCCACGTATATAAAGGAGGGAGGAGGAGGAGGCCGGCCTAGGAGGGGCGCGCCTATAGGGGGAGTCCAACTCGGATTCCCAATCCTAGTTGGAGTCCCCTTCCTTTAACAAGAGGTGGAGAGAGGGAAGGAAGAGGAGAGGGAGAAGGAAAGAGGGGGGCGCCGCCCCCTCCTAGTCCAATTCGGACCAGCCCATGGGGGGGCGCTGCCTTCCCTTGTGTCCCTTCTCTCCTTTCCACTAAAGCCCAATAAGGCCCAATACTTCCCCCGGTGAATTCCCGTAACTCCCCGGTACTCCGAAAAATACCCGAATCACTCGGAACCTTTCCGATGTCCTAATATAGCCTTCCAATATATGAATCTTTACCTCTCGACCATTTCGAGACTCCTCGTCATGTCCGTGATCTCATCTGGTACTCCGAACATACTTCGGTCATCAAAATCACAAAACTCATAATATTAATCGTCATCGAACCTTAAGCGTGCGGACCCTACGGGTTCGAGAACTATGTAGACATGACCGAGACACATCTCCGGTCAATAACCAATAGCGGAACCTGGATGCTCATATTGGCTCCTACATATTCTACAAAGATCTTTATCGGTCAAACCACATAACAACATACATTGTTCCCTTTGTCATCGGTATGTTACTTGCTCAAGATTCGATCGTCGGTATCATCATACCTAGTTCAATCTCGTTACCGGCAAGTCTCTTTACTCGTTCCTTAATACATCATCTCGTGACTAACTCATTAGTCATTTGCTTGCAAGGCTTATTATGATGTGTATTACCGAGAGGGCCCAGAGATACCTCTTTGACACTCGGAGTGACAAATCCTATTCTTGATCTATGCCAACACCACAAACACCTTCGGAGACACCTGTAGAGCATCTTTAGAATCACCCAGTTACGTTGTGACGTTTGATAGCACACAAGATGTTCCTCCGGTATTCGGGAGTTGCATAATCTCATAGTCGGAGGAACATGTATAAGTCATGAAGAAAGCAATAGCAATAAAACTTAACGATCATTATGCTAAGCTAAAAGATGGATCTTGTCCATCACATCATTCTCTAATGATGTGATCTCGTTCATCAAATGACAACACATGTCTATGGTTAGGAAACATAACCATCTTTGATCAACGAGCTAGTCAAGTAGAGGCATACTAGGGACACTCTGTTTTGTCTATGTATTCACACATGTACTAAGTTTCCGGTTAATAAAATTCTAGCATGAATAATACACATTTATCATGACATAAGGGAATATAAATAACAACTTTATTATTGCCTATAGGGCATATTTCCTCCAGTCTCCCACTTGCACTAAAGTCAATAATCTAGTTCACATCGCCATGTGATTTAATACCGATAGTTCACATCGTTATGTGAATAACACCCATAGTTCACATCGCCATGTGACCAACACCCAAAGGGTTTACTAGAGTCAATAATCTAGTTCACATCGCCACGTGATTTGTTGGGGAACGAAGTATTTCAAAAAAATTTCCTACGATCATGCAAGATCTATCTACTAGAAGCATAGCAACAAGAGGGGAGAGTGTGTCTACGTACCCTCGTAGACCGAAAGCGGAAGCGTCTAGTGACGCGGTTGATGTAGTCGAACGTCTTCGCGGTCCAACCGATCCAAGCACTGAACATACGGCACCTCCGCGTTCAGCACACGTTCAGCTCGATGATGTCCCACGAGCTCTTGGTCCAGTTGATCTTCATGGGAGAGTTTCGTCAGAACGATGGCGTGGTGACGGTGATGATGAAGCTACCGGCGCAGGCCTTCGCCTAAGCACTGCGACAATATGACCGAGGTGTGTATCTGTGGGGAGGGGCACCGCACACGACTAAAATCAACTTGTATGTCTTTGGGGTGCCCCCTCCCCACGTATATAAAGGAGGGAGGGATGAGGGTGCGGCCAAGTAAGGGGCGCGCCATGAGGGGGAATCCTACTCCCACTAGGAGTAGGACTCCTCCTTTTCCTAGTAGGAGTAGGTGAGGGGGAAGGAAGGGAGAGAGGAGGAGAAGGAAAGAGGGGGCCGGCCCCCCTTTCCCTAAACCAATTCGGTTTGGGCCTTGGTGGGGCGCGCCCCACACTCACCTTGCTGCCCTCTATTCCCACTAAGGCCCATGTAGGCCGATTAACCCCCTGGGAGGTTCCGGTAACCTCCCGGTACTCCGGTATTTATCTGATAACCCCCGGAACTCATCCGGTGTCCGAGTATAACCTTCCAATATATGAATCTTTATGTCTCGGACATTCCAAGACTCCTTGTCATGTCCATTATCACATCCGGGACTCCGAACTACCTTCGGTACATCAAAACACATAAACTCATAATACCAATCGTCATCAAACATTAAGCGTGCGGACCCTACGGGTTCGAGAGCTATGTAGACATGCCCAAGACTCATCACCGGTCAACAACCAATAGCAGAACCTGGATGCTCAGATTGGTTCCTACATATTCTATGAAGATCTTTACCGGTCAAACCGCATAACAACATACGTTGTTCCCTTTGTCATCAGTATGTTACTTGCCCGAGATTCGATCGTTGGTATCATCATACCTAGTTCAATCTCGTTACCGACAAGTCTCTTTACTCGTTCCCTAATACATCATCTCATGACTAACTCATCAGTCATTTGCTTGCAAGGCTTATTACGATGTGTATTACCGAGAGGGCCTAGAGATACCTCTCCGACACTCGGAGTGACAAATCCTATTCTCGATCTATGCCAACACCGCAAACACGTTTGGAGACACCAGTAGAGCATCTTTATAACCACCCAGTTACGTTGTGACGTTTGATAGCACACAAGGTGTTCCTCCGGTATTCGGGAGTTGCATAATCTCATAGTCATAGGAACATGTATAAGTCATGAAGAAAGCAATAGCAGTAAAACTAAACGATCAAGTTGCTAAGCTAATGGATGGGTCTTGTCCATCACATCATTCTCCTGATGATGTGATCTCATTGATCAAATGACAACTCATGTGGTTAGGAAACATAACCATCTTTGATTAACGAGCTAGTCAAGTAGAGGCATACTAGGGACACTCTGTTTTGGTCTATGTATTCATACATGTACTAAGTTTCCGGTTAATACAATTCTAGCATGAATAATAAACATTTATCATGATATAAGGACATATAAATAACAACTTTATTATTGCCTCTATGGCATATTTCCTTCAGTCTCCCACTTGCACTAGAGTCAATAATCTAGTTCACATCGCCATGTGATTTAATATCGATAGTTCACATCGTTATATGAATAACACCCAAAGTTCACATCGCCATGTGACCAACACCCAAAGGGTTTACTAGAGTCAATAATCTAGTTCACATCGCCATGTGATTAATACCCAAAGAATACTAAGGTGTGATCATGTTTTGCTTCGTGAGAGAAGTTAGTCAGCGGGTCTGTTACATTCAGATCCGTATGTATTTCGCAAATTTCTATGTCTACAATGCTCTGCATGGAGGTACTCTAGCTAATTTCTTCCACTTTCAATATGTATCCAGATTGATACTTAGAGTCATGTGGATTAGTGTCAAAGCCTGCATCGGTGTAACTCTTTACGACAAACTCTTTATCACCTCCATAATCGAGAAACATTTCCTTAGTCATCCAGTAACTAAGGATAATTTTGACCGCTGTCCAGTGATCTACTCCCAGATCACTTTTGTACCTCATTGCCAAACTCATGGCAAGGTACACAACAGGTTTGGTACACAGCATGGCATACTTTATAGAACCTATGGCTGAGGCATAGGGAATGACTTTCATTCTTTATCTATCTTCTGCCATGGTCGGGTTTTGAGTCATACTCAACTTCATACCTTGCAACACACGCAAGAACTCTTTCTTTGACTGTTCCATTTTGAACTACTTCAAAAACTTGTCAAGGTATGTACTCATTGAAAAAACTTATCAAGCATCTTGATGTATCTCTATAGATCTTGATGCTCAATATGTAAGCAGCTTCACCGAGGTCTTTCTTTGAAAAACTCCTTTCAAACACTCCTTTATGCTTTCCAGAAAATTATACGTCATTTCCGATCGACAATTTGTCATTCACATATACTTATCAGAAAGGCTGTAGTGGTCCCACTCACTTTCTTGTAAATACATGCTTCACCGCAAGTCTGTATAAAACTATATGCTTTGATCAACTTATCAAAGCGCATATTCCAAGTCTGAGATGCTTGCACCAGTCCATAGATGGATCGCTGGAGCTTGCAGATTTTGTTAGCACCTTTAGGATTGACAAAACCTTCTGGTTGCATCATATACAACTCTTCTTTAATAAATCCATTAAAGAACGCAATTTTGTTATCCATTTGCCAGATTTCATAAAATGCGGCAATTGCTAACATTATTCGGACAGACTTAAGCATCGCTACGAGTGAGAAAATCTTATCATAGTCAACACCTTGAACTTGTCGAAAACCTTTCGCAACAAGTCGAGCTTTGTAGATAGTAACATTACAATCGGCGTCAGTCTTCCTCTTAAAGATCCACTTATTTTGAATGGCTTGCCGATCATTGGGCAAGTCAACCAAAGTCCACACTTTGTTCTCATACGTTGATCCCATCTCAGATCTCATGGCCTCAAGCCATTTTGTGGAATCTGGGCTCATCATCGCTTCCTCATAGTTTGTAGGTTCATCATGGTCTAGTAACATGACATCCAGAACCGGGTTACCGTACCACTCTGGCACGGAACACACTCTGGTTGACCTGCGAGGTTCAGTAGTAACTTGATCTGAAGTTTCATGATCATCATCATTAGCTTCCTCACTGATTGGTGTAGGAATAACTGGAACTAGTTTCTGTGATGTTCTACTTTCCAATTCGGAAGAAGGTACAATTACCTCATCAAGTTACACTTTCCTCCTACTCACTTCTTTCGAGAGAAACTCCTTCTCTAGAAAGGATCCATTCTTAGCAACGAATATCTTGCCTTCGGATCTGTGATAGAAGGTGTACCCAACAGTTTCATTTGGATATCCTATGAGGACACATTTCTCCGACTTGAGTTCGACCTTATCAGGTTGAAGCTTTTTCAATGAGCATCGCAACCCCAAACTTCAAGAAACAACAACTTTGGTTTCTTGCCAAGCCACAGTTCATAAGGCGTAGTCTCAACAAATTTAGATGGTGCCCTTATTTAACGTGAATGGGGATGTCTCTAATGCATAACCCAAAACGATAGTGGTAAATCGGTAAGAGACATCATAGATCACACCATATCTAATAAAGTACGGTTACGACGTTCGAACACACCATTACGCTGTGGTGTTCCGGGTGGAGTGAGCTGTGAAACTGTTCCACATTCTTTTAAATGAAGACCAAACTCGTAACTCAAATATTCGCCTCCGCGATCAGATCGTAGAAACTTAATTTCCTTGTTACCATGATTCTCTACTTCACTATGAAATTCTTTAAACTTTTCAAATGTTTCGGACTTGTGCTTCATCAAGTAGATATACCCATATCTTCTCAAATCATCAGTGAAGGTCAAAAAATAACGATACCCGCCGCAAGCCTCAACACTCAGCGGTCCACATACATCAGTATGTATGATTTCCAACAAATCAGTTGCTCGCTCCATTGTTTCGGAGAACGGAGTTTTAGTCATCTTGCCTATGAGGCATGGTTCGCAAGCACCAAGTGATTCATAATCAAGTGATTGCAAAAGTCCATCTGCATGGAGTTTCTTCATGCACTTTACTCCAATATGACCTAAACGGCAGTGCCACAAATAAGTTGCACTATCATTATCAACTTTGCATCTTTTGGCTTCAATATTATGAATATGTGTATTACTACGATCGAGATCCAACAAACTATTTTCATTGGGTGTATGAAAATCGAAGGTTTTATTCATGTAAATAGAACACCAATTATTCTATGACTTTAAATGAATAATCATATTGCAACAAACACGATCAAATCATATTCATGCTCGACGCAAATGCCAAATAACATTTATTTAGGTTTTACACTAATCCCGAAAGTATAGGGAATGTGCGATGATGATCATATCAATCTTGGAACCACTTCCGACACACATCGTCACTTCACCTTTAACTAGTCTTTGTTCATTCTACAACTCTCGTTTCGAGTTACTAATTTTAGCAACTGAACCGGTATCAAATACCGAGGGTTGCTATGAACACTAGTAAAGTACACATCAATAATCTGTATATCAAATATACCTTTGTTCACTTTGCCATCCTTATTATCCGCCAAGTATCTAGGGCAGTTCCACTTCTAGTGACCATTCCCTTTGCAGTAGAAGCACTTAGTTTCAGGCTTGAGTTTAGCTTTGGGTTTCTTCACATGAGTGACAACTTGCTTGTCATTCTTCTTGAAGTTCCCCTTCTATCCCTTTGCCCTTTACTTGAAACAAGTGGTCTTGTTGACCATCTACACTTGATGCTCTTTCTTTATTTCTACCTTCGCCGATTTCAGCATCGCGAAGAGCTCGGGAATTACTTTCATCATCACTTGCAAATTATAGTTCATCACGAAGTTCTACTGACTTGGTGATAGTGACTAGAGAACTTTGTCAATTACTGTCTTATCTGGAAGATTAACTCCTACTTGATTCAAGCAATTGTAGTACCCAAACAATCTGAGCACATGCTCACTGGTTGAGCTATTCTCCTCCATCTTGTAGGCAAAGTACAGTCAGAGGTCTTATACCTCTCGACACGGGTATGAGTATGAAATACTAATTTCAAGTCTTGGAACATCTCATATGCTCCGTACCGTTCAAAACCTTTTTGAAGTCCCGGTTATAAGCCGTAAAGCATGGCGCACTAAACTATCAAGTAGTCATCATACTGAGCTTGCCAAACGTTCATAACGTCTGCATCTGCTCCTGCAATAGGTTTTTCACCTAGCGGTGCATCAAGGACATAATACTTCTGTGCAGCAATGAGGATAATCCTCAGATCACGGACCTAGTCTGCATCATTGCTACTAACATCTTTCAACTTAGTTTTCTCTAGGAACATATCAAAAACACAGGGGAGCTATAACGCGAGCTATTGATCTACAGCACAATTTGCAAATACTATCAGGACTAAGTTCATGATAAATTAAAGTTCAACTAATCATATTACTGAAGAACTCCCACTTAGATAGACATACCTCTAGTCATATAAATGATCATGTGATCCAAATCAACTAAACCATGTTCGGTCATCATGTGAGATGGAGTAGTTTTCAATGGTGAACATCTTATGTTGATCATATCTACTATATGATTCATGCTTGACCTTTCAGTATCCAGTGTTCCGAGGCCATGTCTGTACATGCTAGGCTCATCAAGTTTAACCTGAGTATTCCGCATGTGCACAACTGTCTTGCACCCATTGTATGTGAACGTAGAACCTATCACACCCGATCATCACGTGGTGTCTCAACACGGAGAACTTCCGCAACGGTGCATACTGAGGGAGAACACTTGTACCTTGAAATTTTGTAAGGGATCATCTTATAATGCTACCGCCGTACTAAGCAAAATAAGAAGCATAATAAGATAAACATCACATGCAATCAAAATATGTGACATGATATGGCCATCATCATCTTGTGCTTTTGATCTCCATCTCCAAAGCATCGTCATGATCTCCATCGTCACCGGCTAGACACCATGATCGTTATCGTAGCGTTGTGGTCGTCTTGCCAACTATTGCTACTACTACTACCGCTAACTCATAGTGATGAAGTAAATAATTACATGGCCTTCGCAATTCATACAATAAAGAGACAACCATAAGGCTCCTGCCGGTTGCCGATGATGACCCACAACCGTAAGGGATCTATTGCAGCGTTTTCGATAAGTAAGAGTGTCGAACCCAACGAGGAGCAGAAGGTATTGATAAGCGATTCTGAGCAAGAAATTACTGCAAGCACTGAAAGATAACTTTTAGGGGTTTTCTCGGTATAAGCAACAGGAAAGTAAAAGCAAGTAATGTAAATGGTACTGAGAGTAACAAGTGGCCCAATCCTTTCTTAGCAAAGGAGAGTCCTAGCAACTGAACTTATAAAGACTAAAGCGTTCTTGAGGACACACGGGAGAGGTAGTCATGTGCTTTCACCATATTCTGTATCGATACTATGTTATGTGTTGATAAGTGTTGAGTGGGTGGATCAATGCTAGTGCACTCTCTAGACTAAGATGAATGCACTCTTATGATTAAACACCTTGCAAGCATCCGCAAATACAAGGTAGAATTTAAGGCAAAAGCCTAACCATAGCAATACGATCGAGGATCCATTATTCCCTTATGCAAAAGCGTGCGAACTGGGGTTCAGGTTTCTGTCACTCCGGCAACCCACCATAAGCATTCTTTATACACAATGTATTCTCCTAGGTCCTTAATAAGGCGAAGTGTTGGGTGTTCGAATCACACAACACCACTAGTAGAATGACAACACAACTTAAGTATCAAACAACATATATTACTTCAACAGCATATGACTACTAACAACAAGACTTTCCCCGTGTCCTCAAGAACTAAGGTGACTACTCACAAGACATAAAAGAGATCATGATCAGTGGGGATAAATATGTGATAAACAATCTGGACATAATAATATTTCTCCAACAAAACTCAATAGCATTCACCACAAAGCAGTAATCAACACCGAAGGAGTAGAGAGGATAGGTAGTACGAGTTACAACACAAGTTGCGATTGTAAGATGAGATTTGGATGAAGATGGAGATGGTGCTGGTGTTGGGGATGATGTTGATGATGATCTCGATGATGCCCGTGACGATGGTGATGACGATGGCGACGATCTCCCCTTCCGGGAGGTGATCTCCCCGGCGGAATCTGCCCGCCGGAAATGCCCTTTTCTTCTCTGTAGGTTTCCGCCTTGGAGCGGCGGCGGAACTCCGTAAAAAGTCCCGTCCCTAGGGTTTTTGGATAACGGAGAGCATATATGCAAAAGGGGGCATCCGGAGGTGGGCCAGGGGCTCCAGGCGCCCCCCGGCGCGGCCAGGGGGGGCGCCCCCAGGCCGCCTGGGCACCCTGTGGCCCCCTCCGGTTGCCCTTTCGCGTGTCTTCGTGATCCGTCAGAAAAATACCTCCCGTCAATTTTCAGGTAATTTGGAGGTATTCTTCTTCAGCAACTCAGCGTCCACTTTTTACTGCTGAATCCTGCGTCTGCTGCTTCGGCATCGGAAAGTTTGCAAACTCTGTAAAATAGACCAAAACAACATAAGAACATCACCGTAACGTGAAATATATCAATGAATAAGGATAAATTATGATACAAAATAGTGATGCATTTTGGACGTATCAACACCCACAAGCTTAGACCTCACTTGTCCCCAAGCGAATATGAACTCGGTAAACCTGTCCACAAGTTTAGAGAGTGAAGTGTCGATAAATAGAATACGGACAAGAAGCATCATAGTTTCTTTACCAACTCAAATATCCTCAACAGCAATCTTCAACTCATAAGGCCTTTATGAAAGAGTGATAACACTTATATTCGAAAGTAGGGCTAAGGAAACTCATTATATCATGGCAAACATGTCCTTTGGTCAAAGAACAACAAATAGATTTAACTTTTGCTCTTATATTTTGATGAGATCAATTGAAGATTTTTGAAATAACATGTTAATAGGCAAGAAGTGAAAGTGTTAACACAGAGGAAGATATTTGTCTTAGCTGGGCATGACAAACAACTTACTTATCGAATGATAATGTCAACAAGGATATGATATGACAAATCTTAATGCAGGCTTTATATGAATGAGTCCTTATCAACATCAAACGTCTGCTCTCTCTGAGAAATGGAAGGAAGTAGAAATAACTGACTCAACTTAAAATTAAAAGATAGGCCCTGCTCTAGGGTAGTAGGGAAAACTCATGTGCCATCCTCAAATCAAACAGAATGAAAACAAGTTTTGAGAGGTGCATGATTTGTCAACGAATGCTAATAGATAACTCAATTGCTTTTTGAGCTGGACAAGTTTCGAGGAACGGCTCCCGCACGAGGACGATAACATCCTCTTATTCTCCTTTGTTTATCACTGCCAAAGTTTTCTGATTTCTCATGAACAAAGCGTGAAGGAGGGTTTGTTTATTATATTATTTTTAAGCCGGGCGCACTCTATGCCAGTTCCTTCTCGTATTATGGGTTTGCACATTAGACATGCAATCCCGGGGTGAAGCTTGTCCAACTCAAGAAGACTATGAATTAGCTATTACTTCCTCATGAGCTAAAACAGAGGCACAAAATAAAAGATTTTGAACTTTTAAGGATAACACATAAATTATATACTTTTAGGAGGTGGTAGTGGAATACCACGAGTAGGTAGGTATGGTGGACTCGTATGGAAGGTATTGGTTTTAAGGGTATGGATGCACAAGCAGAATACCGCTTAGTACAGAGTTAGGCTAGCAAAGGTTTTGAGAGAGCAGACGACTGATGATGACTAAGATGCAAAGCAATATAAAGCATGAACATTGAAATAAGCATAACACATCAAGTTGTCTTCCTTGTCAGCATAACACTTCAAGCATAATAACATAAAGGTTTTGGCTATGTTGATACTTTAAAAAAATCATGCTTGTTGTTATGACCAAAGCTATGTTTGCCAAGATTAAATAAAGTTTTCACAGCCATACCTGACATAAGGTCAATACTCCCCATAAGAATCATCATATAAGGTCGATTGCGTGAAGAGAATACCATGTGCAGCAAAAGGAACCGATAAACTTCTCATTAATATTCCATCATAGACGACTCCACACTCACGGATACAATTCTTCACCGAAGGAGTGATAGACCTCAATGCACACCCTATCTTATATAATAACCTCCCTAGACATGATACGACTCTACTTGACTCTAAAAGACAAAAGGTAAAGATAAAGATACCGGGCACTCCCCCAAGCTTGGAACAAGCCAAGGGAATGCCATTACCCAGGAGATTTCACTCATCATTCTTGTTGGCGTTGATCACGTAGTCCTTGGCGAAACGCTTCCATGGATATCTAGCTAGAGTCTCATATGAGAGGCTCGTCTCCTGAATCCTGCATTCAGCACCCAAACTCATGCGCATAAACCTTAGTTCATACTCACAGTTCTGGCGATGTAGATCATGAATTTGCCCTTGGAGTTCTTCAATTCTTTCTTCAGACGCGGTGATTCTTTCCCACATCTCCTTCATCTCCTTCAGGAAGTAGTTCTTCAGCTCGTTGGTGATGTCAAAGTTAGCTTCGACACCACGCTCGATCATCTTCTTCTACTCGAAGACTTCTTGCTCTACTTCTTCCAGCCTGGCCTGGATGCTCCCCTCCTTGATAGGTCCCTTCAGATCTTCTTGATGAAGGTCACCGTCCTTCATCTGAACAACCTGAGGGTGCTTCTTCACCTCAGCGAGGTAAGGGTTGATGTCGTTGACGACGAACTTGTCCTTGGGGGAACTTGGAGAAGCCATGGCACCTAAATTCAGCTGAAAGATTCCCTGGCAGAAACAAATCGAAGAGAAAACACGCGAAATCGCAAGATACGTTGCCGGAACAATCCGGGCAAATATATAGGAAAAATTTATGCACAGAAAGGAAGGTAACGGACCAAAGCGGGGTCGGAGGCGGACACCCGGGTGTCCAGGCGGCCTCCCGGCGCGGCCCAGGGGGGGCGCGCCAGGGGGGCGCCTGGACTCCCTGGAGGTCGTCTCCGGCTCCACTTAGGTTCGGAATTTTACTAATTTTACAAAAACTCGTAATACGGAACTTTTATGGCGGTTCGCGATGTTTCCTTACCGTACTACATACCTTTTCTTTATTCTGCTTCTGCTGGCATCTGAAATAGGGCTGCAACATGTTCTTCGTGGGTTGTTGTGTATATTATATTCACATCAACATCGACAGGGTCTCCTGCTATGTAATGTTTAAGTCTTTTCCCATTCACAACTTGAGGTTTGGTGCCTTCAAAATTATTAATCTTAATTGCACCCGACCGATAAACTTCTTCAATATGAAATGGTCCTTCCCACCTGGAAAGTAGTTTACCTGGAGAAAACCTGAAACGGGATCTAAACAGCAAAACTTTATCGCCAACATTAAATTCACGTTTCAGAATCTTCCTATCATGCCACTTTTTTACCTTTTCCTTGAACATTTTAGCGCTCTCGTAAGCTTCACTTCTCCATTCATCTAGAGAAGTCAAGTTCATGAGACGCTTCTCACCAGCTAATTTTGGGTCAGCGTTAAGCTCTCTAACAGCCCAGAAAGCTTTGTGCTCTAACTCTAATGGCAAATGGCAAGCCTTGCCATACACCATCTTATAGGGAGACATGCCCATGGGGTTTTTGTAAGCAGTTCTATACGCCCACAAAGCATCTCCTAACTTGTTTGACCAATCCTTCCTATTTCTGTTTACTGTTTTCTGCAAGATCAACTTAATCTCTCTATTGGTGAGCTCAACATGCCCACTAGTTTGAGGATGATATGGTGAAGCAATTCTATGATTAACATCGTATTTAGCCAAAGCGTTTCTAAAAGCTCCGTGCGTGAAGTGTGATCCTCCATCGGTCATGAGATACCTTGGTACACCAAACCTAGGAAATATTACATCTTTAAGCATTTTCAAGGATGTCTTGTGATCAGCACTTTCAGTGGGGATTGCTTCAACCCACTTGGTCACATAATCAACAGCTACTAAAATGTGAGTGTACTTGTGTGAAGAAGGAAAAGGACCCATAAAATCAAAACCCCAACAATCGAAAGGTTCAATCACTAGTGAGTAATGCATAGGCATCTCATTCCTTCTACTAATGTTACCAACTCTCTGACATTTATCACAGGCTAAAACATAATTTCTAGCATCTTTAAAGAGAGTAGGCCAATAAAAACCTGATTGAAGAACCTTATGTGAAGTCCTCTCACCGGCATGATTTCCTCCATAGGGACTATCATGACACCGTCTAAGAATGTCCTTCTGCTCATGTTCCGGAATGCATCTTCTCACGATCCCGTCGGGACCTTCTTTGAAAAGATGTGGGTCATCCCAAAAGTAGTGCCTCAAATCATGAAAGAACTTCTTCCTTTGCTGAAATGTTAGACCTGGAGGCAAATACTTTGCAACAATAAAATTAGCATAATCTGCATACCAAGGATCGGAAAGAGATTGTACTTTTACAACGGCAAGTTGTTCGTCCGGAAAACTATCGTTAACTGGGATGGGGTCATGCGGTATATCTTCCATCCTTGAAAGATTGTCCGCCACCAGATTGTCTTCTCCTTTCCTATCAACAATCTGCAAATCAAATTCTTGAAGAAGGAGTACCCATCTGATAAGCCTTGGCTTGGCATCCTTCTTTGTCATAAGATACTTAATGGCAGCATGATCAGTATGAATAATAACTTTGGAATCAACAATATACTGCCTAAACTTATCACAAGCAAAAACTACAGCTAAGAATTCCTTCTCAGTAGTAGCATAATTTCTTTGAGCACTATCAAGGGTTTTACTAGCATAATGTATAACATTCAATTTCTTATCAACTCTTTGTCCTAAAACAGCTCCGACAGCAAAATCACTTGCATCACACATAATCTCAAAAGGTAAATTCCAGTCAGGTGGTTGTACTATAGGAGCAGTTATTAAAGCTTTCTTAAGGACTTCAAAAAGCTTCCTTACAATTTTCATCAAATACAAAAGGAACATCCTTCTGGAGAAGGTTAGTGAGGGGTCTTGAGGTTTTAGAAAAGTCTTTAATAAATCTTCTATAAAAACCCGCATGACCGAGAAAACTGCGAATACCTTTGATGTCCCTTGGATAGGGCATCCTTTCAATAGCTTCGATCTTGGCTTTGTCCACTTCAATTCCCCTTTCGGAAATCTTGTGACCAAGAACAATCCCTTCATCAACCATGAAGTGGCACTTCTCCCAGTTGAGTACCAAATTTGTCTCCTCGCATCTCTGCAAAACTTTATTAAGGTTGTGAAGACAATGGTCAAAAGAAGTTCCATAGACGGAGAAATCGTCCATGAAGACTTCCATAATATCCCCGCAGAAACCGTGAAAGATAGCAGACATACACCTTTGAAAAGTAGCAGGGGCATTACATAAACCAAAAGGCATACGTCTGTAAGCATAAGTACCAAAGGGACAAGTAAAAGTGGTCTTCTCTTGATCAGCAGTGTTAACATGAATTTGAGAGAAGCCAGAATAACCATCGAGATAACAAAAGTGGGTATTTTTGGATAACCTTTCAAGCATTTGGTTGATGAACGGCAACGGGTAGTGATCCTTCCTGGTTGCCTTGTTCAACTTCCTGTAATCAATACACATTCTATATCCAATAATAATTCTCTGAGGTATTAATTCATTTTTATCATTAGGAACCACAGTTGTACCTCCTTTCTTAGGAACACAATGTACCGGACTTACCCACTTACTATCAGCTATAGGGTAGATAATACCTGCGGCTAGAAGCTTGAGAATCTCAGTTCTCACGACATCCATCATCTTCGGGTTCAATCGTCGTTGATGATCAACAACTGGTTTAGCATCAGGCTCAAGGTTGATAGTATGTTGACAGATAGATGGACTAATCCCCTTAAGGTCATCAAGGGTATAGCCAATTGCGCCTCGGTGTTTACGAAGTACTTCCAATAATCGCTCTTCTTCATACCCTGAAAGGTTAGAATTGATAATAACAGGATATACTTTCTTTTCATCTAAATAAGCATACTTGAGCGTATCGAGAAGAGGTTTAAGATCGAACACCGGGTCTTCTTTCGGTTTTGATAAAATTCCCAAAGGTTCAACCGGAAGGTTGTGCTTCAGGATAGCAGGCTGCCTCAAGAATATTTCATCTAGTTCATTTCTTTCCTGCATATGCAGATCATTCTCGTGGTCCTCCATGTATTGCTGCAAAGGATCATTAGGGGGAATAGCAATAGAGGCAATACTTTCAATAATTTTATCATCACTAGGTAAATCAGTACCACGAGGCTGCTTAGAGAACTTAGAAAAATTAAATTCATATGGCTCACCATCGAATTCAACATAAACTTTACCTTTCTTGCAATCTATTATAGCTCCACAAGTTCTAAGAAAAGGTCTACCAAAAATAATGGGACAAAAATTGTCCCTCTCTGAACCAAGTACTAGAAAATCGGTAGGGTATTTTACCTTTCCACATAGGACTTCAACGTCCCTCACAATTCCGATAGGAGAGATAGTTGTTCTGTTTGCAAGATGAATAGTAACATCAACTTCTTCAAGTTCACAAGGGGAAATCTCACCGATGATCTCTTCATAAAGTGAATAGGGAATAGCACTTGCACTCGATCCCAAATCGCATAGCCCATAATAATTGTGATCTCCTATTTTAACAGATACCACTGGAGTACCTGAAATTGGGCCTTTATTCTTGGCTGTGACAAGGTTAGTGGAAACAGCACAAAAATTTATATTGGAATCCAAAACATCATCAGTAGCAAGGTCTTTAATCAATGCAACTTGAGGATCGACCCTGATCTGGTCCTCAGGCTCATCAACTCTTCTCTCACTTTTATTTATTATGCCTGTCACAAGAGAGTGCTCCCTTATCCTCGTGGGAAAAGGAGGCTTTTCATATATAACTGCAGGCAAAATAGGGTCAGCAACATAAATATCAATAGGTGGTTCTTTAAAAGGTTCATGGTGCTGGTCTCTCTTCTTTTTAAAAGAATCAACGTGAGAGGCAAAATTATTACACAAATCAATCACTAGATGGGAATCAAGACCAATCTTAGAGCAAAAAGTATTGAAGTAATCAGTTTTCACATAGCTCTCAATATAATCATATTCATAATTTATAGCGGGTTCAATACCTTTATCAATTTCCCAATCTTCGGTATTCCTCTGGATTCTTTCAATGAGATCCCACCTTTCTTCAACACTCTATTTCTGAAATACCCCACTAGAGGAGGCATCCAGCATCTCCTTATCCTGACGAGAAAGCCTGGCATAAAAATTTGTAAGTATAATTTCCTTGGGAAGCTTATGAATAGGGCATTTGAGCATTAGAGACTTCAATCATGCTTTCTCCGTCACGAGACCTAAAGTTATAGATATAATTCCTGTCTCGATGAATTTCATGAAGAGGATAAAACTTAGTATAAAAGAGAGACATAAGCTCCTGCCAGTCCAGCAAGTGTGAGTTATCGAGAAGCCCATACCAATCTGAAGCTTTATCTATAAGTGATACGACAAACAATTTCCTCATGACAAAATCCCTCGATACACCTGCAAGCTTAAATAATGAACATAGTTGTGATAGATATAGCAAGTGTTCACCGGGATGTCTGTCTCCTGCGTAACGATTAGCCAAAACATAATTGATAATACCAGCTGGTATTTTATAAGGCACAATTTCAGTAGGAGGAGGATCAACCACCACAGGTGTGGGGTGTCTTCCCGCAAGCAACGATCCAATAATAGGGTTGTCCATAAGGACAAAGAGCAGCAATAGCAAAAATAAAAACAGAATTATAAAAACTTCCTTACCAGTTTCACTTTACCAATAGCGCTACGCTCCCCGGCAACGGCGCCAGAAAACGGTACTTGATGACCCACAACCGTAAGGGATCTATTGCAGCGTTTTCGATAAGTAAGAGTGTCGAACCCAACGAGGAGCAGAAGGTATTGATAAGCGATTCTGAGCAAGAAATTACTACAAGCACTGAAAGATAACTTTTAGGGGTTTTCTCGGTATAAGCAACAGGAAAGTAAAAGCAAGTAATGTAAATGGTACTGAGAGTAACAAGTGGCCCAATCCTTTCTTAGCAAAGGAGAGGCCTAGCAACTGAACTTATAAAGACTAAAGCGTTCTTGAGGACACACGGGAGAGGTAGTCATGTGCTTTCACCATATTCCGTATCGATACTATGTTATGTGTTGATAAGTGTTGAGTGGGTGGATCAATGCTAGTGCACTCTCTAGACTAAGATGAATGCACTCTTATGATTAAACACCTTGCAAGCATCCGCAAATACAAGGTAGAATTTAAGGCAAAAGCCTAACCATAGCAATATGATCGAGGATCCATTATTCCCTTATGCAAAAGCGTGCGAACTGGGGTTCAGGTTTCTGTCACTCCGGCAACCCACCATAAGCATTCTTTATACACAATGTATTCTCCTAGGTCCTTAATAAGGCGAAGTGTTGGGTGTTCGACTCACACAACACCACTAGTAGAATGACAACACAACTTAAGTATCAAACAACACATATTACTTCAACAGCATATGACTACTAACAACAAGACTTTCCCCATGTCCTCAAGAACTAAGGTGACTACTCACAAGACATAAAAGAGATCATGATCAGTGGGGATAAATATGTGATAAACAATCTGGACATAATAATATTTCTCCAACAAAACTCAATAGCATTCACCACAAAGCAGTAATCAACACCGATGGAGTAGAGAGGATAGGTAGTACGAGTTACAACACAAGTTGCGATTGTAAGATAAGATTTGGATGAAGATGGAGATGGTGCTGGTGTTGTGGATGATGTTGATGATGATCTCGATGATGCCCGTGACGATGGTGATGACGATGGCGACGATCTCCCCTTCCGGGAGGTGATCTCCCCGGCGGAATCTGCCCGCCGGAGATGCCCTTTTCTTCTCTGTAGGTTTCCGCCTCGGAGCGGCGGCGGAACTCCGTAAAAAGTCCCGTCCCTAGGGTTTTTGGATAACGGAGAGCATATATGCAAAAGGGGGCATCCGGAGGTGGGCCAGGGGCTCCAGGCGCCCCCCCGGCGCGGCCAGGGGGCGCGCCCCCAGGCCGCCTGGGCACCCTGTGGCCCCCCTCTGGTTGCCCTTTCGCGTGTCTTCGTGATCCGTCAGAAAAATACCTCCTGTCAATTTTCAGGTAATTTGGAGGTATTCTTCTTCAGCAACTCAGCGTCCACTTTTTACTGCTGAATCATGCGTCTACTGCTTCGGCATCGGAAAGTTTGCAAACTGTGTAAAATAGACCAAAACAACATAAGAACATCACCGTAACGTGAAATATATCAATGAATAAGGATAAATTATGATACAAAATAGTGATGCATTTTGGACGTATCTGCCGATAATTTACAAAACATGATCATCTCATACAATAACGTATAACTCATCACGTCTTGACCATATCACATCACAACATGCCCTGCAAAAACAAGTTAGACGTCCTCTACTTTGTTGTTGCAAGTTTTACCTGGCTGCTACGGGCTTAGCAAGAACCGTTCTTACCTATGCATAAAAAAACCACAACGATTTTTCATCAAGTGTGCTGTTTTAACCTTCACAAGGACCGGGCGTAGCCACACTCGACTCAACTAAAGTGAGAGAGACAGACACCTGCAGGTCACTTTTAAGCAATGAGTGCTCGTAACGGTGAAACCAGTCTCGCTTAAGCGTACGCATAATGTCGGTCTGGGCCGCTTCATCTCACAATACCGCCGTATCAAAGTATGACATGCTGGTAAGCAGTATGACTATTATCACCCACAACTCATTGTGTTCTACTCACGCATATCATCTACGCATAGACCTGGCTCATGATGCCACTGTTGGGGAACAAAGTATTTCAAAAATTTCCTACGATCACACAAGATCTATCTACTAGAAGTATAGCAAAAAGAGGGGAGAGTGTGTCTACGTACCCTCGTAGGCCGAAAGCGGAAGCGTCTAGTGACGCGGTTGATGTAGTCAAACGTCTTCGCGATCCAACCGATCCAAGCACCGAACGTACGGCACCTCCTCGTTCAGCACACGTTCAGCCCGATGACATCCCATGAGCTCTTGATTCAGTTGAGCTTCACAGGAGAGTTTCGTCAGCACGACGGCGTGGTGACGGTGATGACGAAGCTACCGGCACGGGGCTTCGCCTAAGCACTGCAACAATATGACTGAGGTGTGTATCTATGGGGAGGGGCACCGCACACGGCTAAAATCAACTTGTATGTCTTTGGGGTGACCCCTCCCCACGTATATAAAGGAGGGAGGGAGGAGGGTGCGGCCCCCCTTTTCCTAGTAGGAGTAGGAGAGGGGGAAGAAAGGGAGAGAGGAGGAGAAGGAAAGAGGGGGCCGGCCCCCCTTTCCCTAAACCAATTCGGTTTGGGCCTTGGTGGGGCGCACCCCACACTCATCTTGCCGCCCTCTATTCCCACTAAGGCCCATGTAGGCCCATTAACCCCCCGGGAGGTTCCGGTAACCTCCGGGTACTCCGGTATTTATCCGATAACCCTCGGAACTCATCCGATGTCCGAATATAATCTTACAATATATGAATCTTTATGTCTCGGACATTTCGATACTCCTCATCATGTCTGAAAGGATCGATATGGTTGACTAGAGGGGGGGGGTTAATAGGCAACTAACAACTTTTAGCTTTTCTTAACCACTTTAAATTAAGCGTCAAAGTAAGTTGTCTAGATATTCTACTAAGAAGACAACTAATGGAAAGTAAGGAAAACAACAACACAAGCAAGCTATAGGAGTTAAACAAGTAATGCTTGCACAAGTAAAGGTAAGAAATAACCACAAGTGGAGACGGTGAAGACGAGGATGTGATATCGAAGTTCCTTCCCTTTGAAGGGAAGTACGTCTCCGTTGGAGCGGTGTGGAGGCACAATGCTCCCCAAGAAGCCACTAGGGCCACCGTATTCTCCTCACGCCCTTACACAATGCAAGGTGCCGTGAATCCACTAGTGGTGCCCTTGAAGGCGGCAACCGGACCTTTACAAACAAGGTTGAGGCTCTCTCCACAACTTAATTGGAGGCTCCCAACGAAACCCCGGAGCTTCACCACAATGGATTGTGGCTCCGAAGTGACCTCTTCCGTCTAGAGTGCTCAAACACCCAAGAGTAACAAAATCCACACAAGAAAGTATGGGGGAATCAAGTTTCCTTTGGTGGAAGTGTAGATCTAGGTCTCCTCCCTCAATCCCTAGCAAATCAACAAGTTTGGTTGGCTAGGAAGAGAGATCGGGCAAGAAAGCTTCAATGGCATTAATGGTGGAGAGAGAGAGGCAAGAGATAAGGTGGAGGTGGGAGAAGGGGCTCCTTAAATAGGGTCTCCACCAATCCAACCGTTACATGCAGATTTACATAGGACCGGTAGTTCCGCTAGCTCAACCGGTAGTACCGGTGAGTGAAGAAACCTGCGCCCGTGCCACTAAGGCGGTACTTCCGATGGCTTACGCGGTAGTACCGGTCTTCCGGAGAAAACCGGAACTACCGCCCAACCTCCGGTCAACTACCGCTTGGAAACCAGAAGGTTTCAAGCAAGGGTGGTAGTTGGGACGGTGGTTGGGCCGGAACTACCGCCTGGCAGATAGTTTCTGCGTGGTGGCAGTCAGAGCGGTACTACCGCTCGGAACACCGGTAGTACCGGTCTTGTGAGAAGAACACCGGTACTTCCGGGCCACCACCGGTCTACCACCGCACCCAGTACAGAGGGTATCACCCCTGAGCGGTACTTGGGGCGGTGGTTTGACCGGAACTACCGGCCACCGGTACAACCGCCAATTAGGGCGGTACTACCGCTGTGGATGAGTCTACAATAAGGAGGAATGAAATGGGACCTCTCTCTCCACGAACGGAGGCAATAGTGGGTGCAAAGAATCTGTGTACGTGACTTGATTCACCCATTACCTTCCGATGTGGGTTCCCTCTTAATAGTACGGATTTCCTATGACCAAAAGAAACAGAAAGGCATCGGAAACTCCGTCTTCGATCTTTTCCTTAAAGAGGGAAAGCCTAACCGTCTTGTGCCACATGTTATCAACCTGAGTAATATTGACACACGATTAGTCCAATCAAGGATTGTCATCATCACCAAAACCTCGGGCAAGAGATGCCCTTACAATCTCCCCCTTTTTGGTGAATGATGACAACCACGAGACTATCACGGGAGTTTATAGAATGAAGGTAGAGCTCCCCCTGAGTGTGAGCACTTAATAGAGTTTGCTTTTGGAATGCAAAAGTGCTTACACTAGGATCTATGCTCCCCCTAGGTTTTATAAACCAGCCAGCGACAAGAATAAAAACAAATATTCAACAGATCATATGAAAGCAAAGAACTTAAAACCGAAAGTGCATGGATAATTAAGATAAGGGCACATGTCTTACACCATGCAACTGGAGTTCACAGTAACGAAGTTCATAGAGCTAAGATAGAGCATAGAAACTAAGATAACATGTCTTACACCATGCCATGGAAGTTCACAGGGAAACACAAAGAAACACCAAGAAACACCCCCATGCAATTTCCGTGACCTATAGCAATACTCAACTCCCCTTTGTCATCAAGCACCAAAAAGGAAAAGAGCGAGACTAACGCCCCAGGGCTCAGTACATCTCCTCGTCTGTCGCCAGAGAATCATCCGAGTCACCATCGTCAGAGTCTTCTGTGTCCTCATCGTCCTCAGCAGCCTCAGCCTCAGTCTCCATCGCATCCACAGTCGCTCGAGTGGTGGAGGTGGTAGGCTCATCATCAGACCACTGGCAGTTGGCAAGACACCACTTGTCCTCAGGAGTGATGCTCTTCTCGGAGCCACTCTTCACATCAGGCACATTGAGGTGCTTCATTAACTGAATCTGCCGGCGGCGCGCCATCTTCTCATTCACATGAGCCTTGTAGAGCTTCTTCTGGACGTGGGCCTGCAGGCAGAAGGTCTTCTTGACCTTGGCAGTAAGCTTCTCCACCCAGGAGGGCTTGGCCCGAGCCTCTAACTCAAAGTCATCATCATCTGAGGTAGCAAAGACATCCTCCTCATTGCCCACAGCGGATCTAGGAGCTTTATGCTTCTTTTGTCTCAGCACCTTGACCTCATGCTCCGTGAGCCTGTCCGGAGTAGAAAGAGGCTCTCCAGGCCTCCGCACTTCCCAAACAGAGTAAAGGAAGCGCATCACAAAGGGAGCGTAGATTGGTACCTTGCGGTACCAAACACAGTTGTACTTCTCCTCCCACATCCATTTGGACACATCAAAAGTGATGCCCTTGCCACGCTTGGTCTTCACTGCCACAAGCAGATCCACAAGATAGCCATAGATATCATCCTGGTTCCCAACTTTGGGCAGCAGCACACACCGGAACACACAGTGAAGAATGTCATAAACTGGCAGAAGGTCATTGGATTTACCTATTATGCCATGACCAGGGATATACAGAGGAGCAAGCTTCACTTTATCCATGGGATTGGCTCGGTCGTGAGGACGGAGACCACCTTGGCCTTCCAAGCCAGTGTCCTCATAGCCCAAAGCATTACAGAAGGCACTCCAGGGAACACGGAAGAACTCATCTCGGCACATAAATGAGAGGTGACGCTGATCGTCACTGCTGAAGTGGACAGTAGCATAGAACTGATGAATGAGTTCCACATCAAAGTCACATCGCAGCTCCATGAGCTTGACCAAATTAAACTCCTCACAGACTTCCAGAGCCTTTCCAAAGTAAGCGGGGCTGCTTCTCCACTTTGCAAGGTCAATTGACCACATACGGGTGAACTTGTTCTTGTGGTGCTCGAAGATATCATCCACAATCCTCAACTGCATCTCATTGCGGAAGTGAGGATTATTCCAACGTGGAGGAGGTGGTACGGTGTAGGGGTCTTGAAACCGAAACTTCTCCCAGTCCGAAAGCTTCCATTTGTACATAGGAAGCGCTGCACGCTGCTTGGCTGCCACAGACTTTTCCCGGCGAGTTGTTTTGGAGGGGATCACAACCTCGGGAACATCTTCATCATCTGCTGGCCTCTTGCCCCTACGGGCCTTCCTTTTGGCAAACTGACCAGAGCGAGAGCTAGAGCCACCTGCAAACGCACACGGAGAACACATAGCAACCCAGATTAGACGAGAGGAATGTACACAAGATCAGAAGAATAATTCACTAGTGCGTACGGAGAATAGAGGAAATGCATATAAATTCAGAGCAACCGGTAGTTCCGGTATCGGCACCGGTAGTTCCGGCCGGCGGTAGTACCGGTCGTATGACCGGTAGTACCGCTGAGAGCGGATCTACGAAGATGAAGGGAACTACCCGATCTCAAAACTACATGCACGGTATCTATTCTAACTACGCACAAGTGAATAGGAAACTATACGGACCTCTCCCTCAAATCATTTAGCCAAAAATGAAGGAACACACGCATTGCCCTAGAAGGAGGATTCAAGAAGAACCCTAACACAAAGAAGAAGTAGGGCAATACCGGTATCCATGGGAGGAGATCGAAGAAGAGGCGGCCTCCACGGAGCAGATCCAGTGAAGGGCCGACGGATCCATAGAGCCGGAGGGCGCTACGGGGCAGTGAGCGGAGTAACCGGCGGCTGGGGGAAAGAATGAACGGGTGAAGAGGAAAACCTCTTCAGTCCATGCCTTATATATCCGCCCAGATCAGCACCTGTAGTACCGGTCCGGGGACCGGTAGTACCGGTCCGGCTGTTGCCAGGTGGTTGGAGCGGTACTTCCGCGCCAGGCGGTAGTTCCGCTAAACAACACCGGTAGTACCGGCCAGGGGTACTGGTCAAAGCACCAGCGGTAGAACCGCCTGCTCTAGACCGGTACAACCGCTGGGCTGAAACCCGGTGATCAAGCGGTAGAACCGCTTGAACCACCGGTTGTACCGCTAGGGTGTGCCCACTCACTCCATGATAACAAGCTTGTGTACATTTGGAGTAGATGGCTAGGATGGGATGGCTTGGGATGAAGCAAGACACTGTAGTACGAGAAAAACACGAAAACCAGAAACCAACCAAAACGGAGTGCGGTGGCCGGAGCCACCAATGTGAGAGTCAACTGGCATGGCACCGCGAAGAATTATCCTTGGGCCCATAACCAAAACTCGTCTTTGAAACACACGTGTCATCACAAATGACAAATGTGAAAAGCATATCAATTTATGCATAATGGGGGAGGATGAGTTCATTGAGAGAACACCACTCCCCCTATTTCCATGCCCACACCTAGACTAGACAATATGATGAGTATGGTGGGGTGTGCACGTGCTCAATCCACATTGCTCAAATCAATGATATTTAGCTCATGCCTTAACTCACGAAATCTTGCTTCATCCAAAGGCTTCGTGAAGATATCTGCAAGGTTATCATGAGTGTTGACGTAGTGAAGCTCGATCTCTCCTTGCCTTATGTGATCCCGGATGAAGTGATACCGTATCTCTATATGCTTCGTCGTGAAGTGTTGCACCGAGTTGAGAGAAATCTCGATGGCACTTTCATTGTCACACCAAAGAGGCACTTTGTCACAAGTGACACCATAATCCTTTAAAGTTTGCCTCATCCATAAGAGTTGAGCACAACAACTTCCAGCAGCCACATACTCTGCTTCGGTGGACGAGAGAGACACACAACTTTGCTTTTTGGAAGACCAACTAACAAGAGAGCAACCAAGAAATTGGCACCCTCCAGAAGTTGACTTCCTATCCACTTTGTCTCCCGCCCAGTCAGAATCAGAGAAACCAACAAGGTTGAAGTTTGCTCCTCTTGGGTACCATAAGCCAAAGTTTGGGGTATGAGCCAAATATCGAAAGATTCTCTTGACAGCCACAAAGTGACTCTCCTTAGGTGAGGCTTGAAATCGTGCACAAATTCCCACACTCAACATAATATCCGGTCTAGATGCACAAAGGTAAAGCAAGGAACCGATCATATAGCGATATACCTTTTGATCCACCGCTTTACCATTTGGATCAATGTCAAGTTGGCACTTGGTTGGCATTGGAGTAGTAGCTGGCTTGACATCACTTAGATTGAACCTCTTGAGCATGTCTTGAGTGTACTTGGATTGTTTGATGAAGATCCCTTCTCTTCTTTGCTTGATCTCAAACCCAAGGAAGTACTTCAACTCTCCCATCATGGACATCTCAAAATGTGTGGTCATGAGTGCGGCGAACTCATCATTGAAAGCTTTTTTAGGAGAACCAAATATAATGTCATCAACATATAGTTGGCATACAAACAACTCCCCTTTGACCTTCTTAGTAAAAAGAGTGGGGTCGATTTTCCCAATTTCAAACCCACGATCTTGTAACAACTCGGTAAGATGCTCATACCACGCATGTGGAGCTTGTTTAAGGCCATAGAGTGCCTTATCAAGTTGGTACACGTGATTGGGGAGCTTAGGATCCTCAAACCCCGGGGGTTGCTTAACATACACCAACTCATTAATAGGACCATTAAGAAATGCACTCTTCACATCCATTTGTTGCAATTTAAAGTTATGATGGGAAGCATAGGCAAGCAACAAACGAATGGATTCAAGACGAGCAACAGGGGCAAAGGTTTCACCGTAGTCGATACCCTCGACTTGGGAGTAGCCTTGAGCAACCAGACGCGCCTTGTTGCGGATGAGAATGCCATGAGCATCTTGCTTGTTCTTAAAGATCCACTTGGTTCCAATGACATTATGGTTCTCCTTCGGCCTTGGCACCAGACGCCACACCTTGTTGCGCTCGAAGTTATGGAGTTCTTCATGCATGGCATTGAGCCAATCAGGGTCTTCGAGCGCCTCATAAACCTTTTGAGGTTCAACACAGGAGACAAAAGCTTGATGAGCACAATAGTTTGCTAATTGTCTACAAGTGCTTACCCCCCTTCTGATGCTTCCTAGAATGTTCTCGATGTGATGTTCGTTGGAAGCAAGCCTGGAGGCAACTTTTGCAGCACGACGCTCTAATTGCTCTTCAAGAGTTAACTGAGGAGCATTGAGTTGATCATCTTGAACGTCGACAGGAGCTAGATCTTGATCTTGAGCTTCCTCTTGATCTTGATCTTGCTCGGAGGATAGAACTTGGCCTTGTGCATCATTTGTTGGCTCTTCACCATCGTGTGATTGATCTTGCACTTGGCCTTGTTCGTCAGGTTGAGGGCCTTCACTTTGTTCTTCGGAAGCGTGTGGGTCTTGGGTTGATGATGGTTCCACTTGAGTGGAACATTGTCCTTCTCCTTCGGCCATAAGGGGTTCCTCAATGGGTAGGATGTATCCAACACCCATTCTTCTTATGGCTTGAGGAGGAATTTCATCACCTACATCACAAGTACCACTTTGCTCCACTTAGGAGCCATTATTTTCATCAAACTCTACGTTACTCGTCTCCTCAATGAGTCCATTGGACTTGTTGAGGACACGGTAAGCACGAGAGTTTGTAGCATAGCCAACAAATATGCCCTCATGAGCTCTAGATTCAAATTTATACAAGCGAACACCTTTCTTGAGAATGAAACACTTACACCCGAATACCTGGAAGTACTTGAGATTGGGCTTGTTACCGGTAAGAATCTCATACGGAGTTTTGTTCAAGCCTTTGCGGAGATAGAGACGATTTGATGCATGGCAAGCGGTGTTGATGGCTTCGGCCCAAAAGTTGTATGGAGATTTGAATTCAGCCATCATGGTTCTTGCTGCATCCATTAGAGTTCGGTTCTTTCTCTCCGCTACACCGTTTTGTTGAGGGGTATAAGGGGCTGCATATTGATGTTTGATCCCCTCATCACCAAGAAACTCATCCAAGGTGTAGTTCTTGAACTCGGTGCCGTTGTCACTCCTGATCATCAAAATCTTTGCTTCATGCTGTCGTTGAGCTTCATTTGCAAAGTTGATGACGGTTTGTTGGGTCTCACTCTTCTTCTTGAAGAAGTATACCCAGTTGTATCTTGAGTAATCATCCACAATCACCAAGCAGTACTTTCTACCCCCAAGACTATCAAAATATGGAGGCCCAAAGAGGTCCATGTGGAGGAGCTCTAGGGGTCTCTTTGAATAGATGATAGTCGTGGGAGGGTGAGCCTTCTCATGTAACTTTCCTTCAATGCAAGCCCTGCAAGCACGATCTTTGGCAAAGCTAACATTTATTAGTCCACGGACATGGCCCCCCTTGAGAAGACTTTGCAAAGATCTCATATTGACGTGGGCCAAACGGCGATGCCAAAGCCATCCCACATCAACTTTAGCCATTAGGCATGTCGCGACCTTAGTGGGTTGCTTCGAGAAATTAATCACATAAAGGCCTTTCTCGACATGCCCAACATAGGCTACTTTAAGATTCTTGCTCCACAAGAGGGCCACGGTATCAATATCAAAGAATGTAGCAAAGCCCATGAGTGCAAGTTGGCGAATAGAAAGTAAATTTATGCAAGGGACTCAACAAGCATGACTTTCTTGATCGTGAGATCATGAGAGACAACAACCTTGCCAAGCCCCAATACCTTAGAAGATGAAGCATCACCCCATTCGACGTTGGTGGCCATAGATGAACCGAGATGCACGTCCACCACCAAGTCTTTGCTTCCGGTCATATGATTTGTGGCTCCGCTATTGATACGTCCAAAACGTATCTATAATTTCTGCTTGCTCCATGCCTCTTTTGGGTGATATTGCTATGATATTTATACACTTCCATACACTTTTTATCATATTTGGACTAACCTATTAATTCAGTGCACCCCAGTGCCAGTTTCTGTTTTCGGCTGTTTTTGTATTTCAGGTTTTCACATTACGAGAACTGCCAGAAAAAATCCAGAAAAATTATATAAAAAATCAGCGTTCCAAAAACTACAGGGCGCCCGAAGTACAACCGGGGGGGGGGCACCAGGGCTCCAGGCGCCCTGGCGGCGCCCCCCCCCCTGGGCCGCGCCGGGGGGGCGCCTGGGCCCCCCGAGGCTCCGCTGATGCCCCCCTTTGGCATATATTTAAAGCGTCTCCCGAAACCCTCGAGACGGGAACTCTTTTTCGCGATCTCATCTCTGTTCCGCCGCCGCCGCCGCTTCCAAGATCGGGAGCACCAGGAGAACTCTTCCCGGCACCCTGCCGGAGGGGAGGATCACCACCGGGAGCTTCTCCACCACCATGGACGCCTCCCGGATGAGTTGTGAGTAGTCTCCCTTGGACCATGGGTCCATGACCAGTAGCTATGTGATGTTCTCCTCCCATTCTTGTGCTTCATTAATTAGTCCTCGTGAGCTGCCCTACATGATCGAGGCACATATGTAATCCTTATGCTGTTGCTATGATGAGTTTGCTGGGATCCGATGGATTATGAGATTATGTTCAGATTGTGTTTGAGTAATATATTTGATTCACCTCTTTTATATTTATGTTCGTAAGTAATTCTTGCATGTTCTCCGTTGTTATTTATTGCTTTGGCCAAGTAGTAGGTTGTGACTCCAAGAGGGAACGTTATGCTTGATTGTGGGTTCATGCCCCTCGATGACTAGTTTGAGTGACAGAAACATGAGTCTAGGGGATGTGCTGTTGCCACAAGGGGGAAAACAACGGTGCTTGTGCCCGCGGGTGCAAGGATTGTTTACTTTACGCAAAGTTCTTTTAATGCAGTTGTCTGTTGCTTTGAGTTTACACTATGGGTGGGACTCGCAACTTAATACCAGCGAGATGTTCCGGATAGATATCTCAAGGTGGATGATTAGTAGTAGATGCAGATGGATTTCGGTCTACTTACCTCGGCGTACCGCCCATGCTTTGAACCTCAACCTTTCTTGCAATGTAGTCAGCATTGGTTTGCGCACATTGTCTTGTCAATTGCCCAACTGTAATTCGTTTACCTCACATAGCTGTTTTATCGTCTTTTGGGAGAGAGACATCAGTAGTGAACATCATGAGACTCCGGTCCATATTACCATCATTGATCACATCCGCTATTTACTTTTCCGCTTTTACTTACTATTGCAATTATACCTATCACTATTATCACTTGCGTTTGATCCTTTGTAAACTACAAGGCCAGAGGGATTGACAACCTCTCTATACTCGTTGGGAGCAAAGTTATTTGTATCTGTGTGCAGGTCCACGTTGATTGCTAATATCTGGCGCCGTTAGCAGTTGACACCTTCTTGTTGAAACTGGGAGTCTCAGGGAAATCGATCCTTGGTATTGCCAAGGGAAAACTTCCGCTACACTGCATCTCAAACCTTCCACTTGGGGTAACCAACGAGGGGCGAGAAGCCATCAAGCAAAGTTTTCTGGCGCCGTTGCCGGGGACTCCACTCTTCAGGATAGGGGAGTTGCACGCTATCTTTTACCTTTGCTTTTAGTTTTGTTAGTTTACCTTTCAGTTTTGCTTTAGTACCTTTTATCGAAAATCACAAAAATAGTTATCTTGCTTGCTTGCTACTATGGGTTCCACCAAAAACACTAGATGGGAGGAGTACACCCCTTCTTCCATTACGCCAATCACCATTGTCGGGATTTACAAAAGTAATAAACCTTGTGATTACGTTAGTCTTGACGGAGAGTTATGCCCATGGCATGGTCTTCCAGGTAAAGAGTATGAGCCTCAGTTTAAAATTGCTTCTAAGCTTCCCCAAACTTGGGAAGATGTTCAAACTCTTATAATAGAGAGCGATTCAAACAAAGAGGATGACACTACAATTTTGCCCAATAATGATAAAATTAATTTTGATAATTGTAGTATCTCAGAAGTTGTCACCTTTCTACAAAGAATGGCTAAAGATCCCCGCACTAGCACGCTTAACCTTGCCTTCACAGAGCATATCACTAATGCTCTTATCAAAGCTAGGGAGGAGAAACTTAGAGTAGAAGCCTCCATACCTAGAAAGCTAGAAGATGGTTGGGATCCTATGATTAAAATTAAAATAAACAACTTCTCTTGCTATGCTTTATGTGATATTGTAGCTAGTACCTCCATTATGCCCAAAAGACTATATGATATGCTTAAATTGAAACCTTTTGATTCTTGTTCTTTTGGTGTTCATCTCGTTGATTCTTCCATAAAGAAACCTTTGGGGAGGATCGACGATGTTCTTATCATTGTCAATGACAACTATGTTCCTGTTGATTTCACTATTATGGATATTGAAGGTGATCCTTCTTGTCCAATTATTTTGGGACGTCCCTTTTTGCGCATCGTTGGAGCTATCATTGATATGAAAGAGGGTAATATAAAATTTCAGTTTCCTCTCAAGAAAGGGATGGAACACTTCCCTCGAAAGAAGATCAAGTTACCTTTTGAGTCCGTTGTACGGGCTAGCTATTCTTTTACTCTTGATAAAACTTGATCTCTATGCATTATGCCTAGCTTAAAGGCATAAAAGAAAGCGCTTTTGGGAGGCAGCCCAATGAATAAATTTATTTTGCTTTTGTTGTGTCTTGATGTTGTTTACTACAGTAGCATCATCATTGTATCTTTGCTTTTCAATTTTGTGCCAAGTATAGCCTCTGATTGCTAGAAAGTTCAAAAGTTGTGACGTGCTGTCCAGGAAACAGATTCTTCCTTGGATAGAAAAATTCGTATAAAATCACCAGATCATCTTTTTGGTCTTAATTTTTTCGAAAGCGTGCTCTATATAATTGTCTTTCGTGCATCTGTTTTGAGTTTTTTGATTAGAGTTGCAGAAGTGCCCCGAACAAATCATTTACTACCTGCTGTTCTGTTTTTCACAGATTCTGTCCTGTTTTGCCTTTCCTTCATTTTGCAAACCTAGAGCTTGCTTTTTCTTTGCAAAAACCTTTTGGCAATCTTGAGAAACAGTAGAACTTCAAGAATATCTTTATTTCCAGCAAGGTACAATTATTTTATTATGGGTACTAACCTCGCTAATCAGATTATGATGAGTTATGTATGAAGGGAGTTTTCAAGTGTGCGAGAGAAGATGATAAAAAGATTCAGGAGTGTCAAACGCTCAAGCTTGGGGATGCCCCCGTGCACCCCCAAGAAATATTCAAGGAGACTCAAGCGTCTAAGCTTGGGGATGCCCCCGTGCATCCCCTTCTCCATCAACATTATCAGTTCGTCTTTCGTTCCACTATATTTTAATCACTTCATGTGTTATGTGCTATGCTTGGAGCGTCTTGTTTTTAGTTTCCTTTTTAGTTTTTCATAACGAGTCGGAACTCATCTTTCTTTATGTGGGAGAGAAACACGCTCCACTTCTACCTAGAACATAACATAGAATTTTCATGTCTATCCTTGCTGTGTGTGTTCTTTGTCTTTTAATAGCTACTATCATGTTCAGCTCTCAGTTTCATGCTTATCTTTTTAAAGAGCTTTCTTGGTTGCTTGAACTCTCTTTAGTTATCAAGCTTATCTTATTAAGAGAGTTTGCTTCCGTTGCATTGGTTGATATGTCTATGATAAAGATGCTATGTGCATAATGGCGCTTAGTAGTTCATGTTTTCTTATGGTTAGTCTCAAATAGCTGGGGGGTTCCCAATGTGTTATTGGAGTACCAACATGGTTTGTTTGCCTATGATGTGGTATGGTTTAGTAATATCTTCCTTCAAAGAATTTATTTTGATTGACTTGGCGTATGCTCACGCATATTTAAGACTGTAAAGAAAGTCTGTCAAGCCTTGATGATCTTTTGTTTCTGAATAGCGATATAACTTCCATGCCTGATTCAATGTTGCTTTGTCGCTCTGCATGATTATGACCGTCATTGCTCTCTTAGTTGGTCGCTCCCAGTCTTTTGCTAACCTTCGCCTGTACTAAGCGGACTGACTGCTTGTGCATCCACATTCCTTTAAACCAGTTATGCCATATGAGTCCACCATATCTTCCTACATGGTATTTACCTGCCATTCCTAACGGAGACTTGCATGTGCCATCTCGAAATTATTCAAAGAAAAGCATTCTTATTTTGTGCCTCTGTTGTAAGTTCATGAGGAAGTAGTAGTTAATTCATGATCTTTTTAAGTTGGACAAGCTTCACCCCGGGATTGCATGTATAATGTGCAAAACCATAATACGAGAAGGAACTGGCATTGAGTGCGCCCGACACAAAAAGATAATATAACAAACAAACCCTCCTTCACGCTTTGTTCATGAGAAATCAGAAAACTTTGGCAGTGATAAACAAAGGAGATTAAGAGGATGTGATCGTCCTCATTCGGGAGCCGTTCCTCGAAACTTGTCCATCTCAAGAAGTGATTGAGTTGTCTGCTAGCATTCGTTGACGAAACATGCCTGAAAAAAGTAATTATTACCTCTGTTTTAAAACCAAGAGCTCTGGTACATGTTTTGTCTTTGTTTCCGATTACGGGTTTTCAACCTTGCCAACAAAAGCCACGGTTCGAGAGTCTCCACCTTCTTTTTAAAGCACCAACTACTGAGAGCATGATTGTCATTCTGAGTGTAATATGCATTGTCCCAAAGTAGCATTGTCTTTTGCATGATTGTGATATCATTTATTTTGAAATCATTGTATCTAGTCATCACTTAAACCTTGGAGGTGCCCCTGCATTTATGTTTTGCTTCACTAAAGGGGGCAAGCGAGATATCACTTTATCATATTTGCACATCATGTTCATTACAATTCTATTTGATGTTTCAGTATCATATTGTAAAACTTTCAGTTCTTTGTGATTGTCTCATGAGGCAACTTAATTACTACAGATTCATTGTCTCAGTAAGCTTTTGTCATATGACTATGAAAAAGTCCTCTATGGTTAATAGCATGTCACCACAGAAATTATTCTTGTTATCGTTTACCTACTCGAGGACGAGCAGGAATTAAGCTTGGGGATGTTGATATGTCCAAAACGTATCTATAATTTCTGCTTGCTCCATGCCTCTTTTGGGTGATATTGCTATGATATTTATACACTTCCATACACTTTTGATCATATTTGGACTAACCTATTAACTCAGTGCACCCCAGTGCCAGTTTCTGTTTTCGGCTATTTTTGTATTTCAGGTTTTCACATTACGAGAACTGCCAGAAAAAATCCAGAAAAATTATATAAAAAATCAGCGTTCCAGAAACTACCGGGCGCCCGAAGTACAGCCGGGGGGGGCGCCTGGGCCCCCCGAGGCTCCGCTGATGCCCCCCTTTGGCATATATTTAAAGCGTCTCCCGAAACCCTCGAGACGGGAACTCTTTTTCGCGATCTCATCTCTGTTCCGCCGCCGCCGCCGCTTCCAAGATCGGGAGCACCAGGAGAACTCTTCCCGGCACCCTGCCGGAGGGGAGGATCACCACCGGGAGCTTCTCCACCACCATGGATGCCTCCCGGATGTGTTGTGAGTAGTCTCCCTTGGACCATGGGTCCATGACCAGTAGCTATGTGATGTTCTCCTCCCGTTCTTGTGCTTCACTAATTAGTCCTCGTGAGCTGCCCTACATGATCGAGGCACATATGTAATCCTTATGCTGTTGCTATGATGAGTTTGCTGGGATCCGATGGATTATGAGATTATGTTCAGATTGTGTTTGAGTAATATATTTGATTCACCTCTTTTATATTTATGTTCGTAAGTAATTCTTGCATGTTCTCCGTTGTTATTTATTGCTTTGGCCAAGTAGTAGGTAGTGACTCCAAGAGGGAACGTTATGCTTGATTGTGGGTTCATGCCCCTCGATGACTAGTTTGAGTGACAGAAACATGAGTCTAGGGGATGTGCTGTTGCCACAAGGGGAAAACAACGGTGCTTGTGCCCGCGGGTGCAAGGATTGTTTACTTTACGCAAAGTTCTTTTATTGCAGTTGTCTGTTGCTTTGAGTTTACACTATGGGTGGGACTCGCAACTTAATACCAGGAAGATGTTCCGGATAGATATCTCAAGGTGGATGATTAGTAGTAGATGCAGATGGATTTCGGTCTACTTACCTCGGCGTACCGCCCATGCTTTGAACCTCAACCTTTCTTGCAATGTAGTCAGCATTGGTTTGCGCACATGGTCATGTCAATTGCCCAGCTGTAATTCGTTTACCTCACATAGCTGTTTTATCGTCTTTTGGGAGAGAGACATCACTAGTGAACATCATGAGACTCCGATCCATATTACCATCATTGATCACATCCGCTATTTACTTTTCCTCTTTTACTTACTATTGCAATTATACCTATCTCTATTATCACTTGCGTTTGATCCTTTGTAAACTACAAGGCCGGAGGGATTGACAACCTCTCTGTACTCGTTGGGAGCAAAGTTATTTGTATCTGTGTGCAGGTCCACGTTGATTGCTAATATCCGGCGCCGTTAGTAGTTGACACCTTCTTGTTGAAACTGGGAGTCTCAGGGAAATCGATCCTTGGTATTGCCAAGGGAAAACTTTCGCTACACTGTATCTCAAACCTTCCACTTGGGGTAACCAACGAGGGGCGAGAAGCCATCAGCCATCGAGCAACCATGATCCCCCACCGGAAGCAAACTCCTACAATAGCTCAATGCTTGGATTTAGGTACCCATTTGGTAATGGGTCCTTTGAGGTTAGTAACAAGGGTCTTAGGAACCCAAATGGACCATTCAATGTACTCATAAGAAGAACCAACAAATTTAGCAAACACATGACCATCACTAGCACGGCATAAAACATATGAAGGATTAAAGTCGCCGGCCATGTTTGATGGTATGGTGGAGTTTTTCTTGACACCACCACTTTTCACACTTTTCTTCTTCTTTGACGTGCCCTCTCCTTCTTTCACAAAAGATTGTTGGAGAGGGGGTGGTTGCTTGGCCTTGTCATTCTTCTTCTTCTTGGGCTTAGGAACAAACCCAATTCCTTCCTTTGCCACAACCTCCTTTTGATTGCTCAAAAGGGTGTTGAGGTTCTTCTCACCTTGTATGCAAGACACAAGGCCTTTCTCAAGTTGCTTCTTCAACTCGGCATTTTCTTCAACAAGATGCACATGCTCGCAACACGGGTTAGTAGCATTTGCATTATCAATTAACACCATGCGAGGAAAGATAGCCTTTTCCTTGGTTAGCGAAACTTGGAGTTGATCATGAGACTCCTTGAGAGTAGCATGCATACCTTTCAAGGCCTTGTGAGCCTTGTCAAGTATGTCAAACTCCTCTTTGAGTTTACCATGGTCAACCTCAAGTTTTGCCTTCTCGGAATTAAGGACACGAGAGACAACTAACGCATGATCGAGATCTTTCTTTAATTTAGCATGACCATCGTTGTGTGACTCCTCAAGAGCCAAACGAAGACCACGCTCTTCCTCTAGGGCATTAGAGAGATCCAATATCTCATCGGCATAGTCTCGACTATGTCCTTCCATTTTAGTAATGGTTTCCTCGTGAGCCTCGATCATGTCATTGGCCTCACCGAGTTGTTCCAAGAGAGCAACAAAATGCTTCTTGGGTTTTCCCTTGAGAATTTTCATGAACAACTCAAATTCATTTTCTCCCTCCTTAGCACCCTCACTCATCAATACAATTCGTCAATGAAGGGTTAGACGAGATAGTAGTATTGATGTTTGGGGTTACCTTGTTGGTGGTCTTGGCCATGAGACACTTGGTGGTGATGTTCTCATTTGGTGAGTCGAAGAGAGATGAGTGCGGAGTAGTCGCAATTGCAATTGTGGCCATTGTGGTCACCTCATCGTCTTCATCATTATCATCATCCTCGACATATTCTTCTTGGGCCACCAACACTTTCGGAGGAGTCTTCTTGTTGAAGTTGTTCTTGTTGGGATAGGACTTTGACTTGTCCTTTCGAATAAGCTTGCCTCCAAAGTCTTCTCTCTTCTCATATGGGCAATCCACAACGAAGTGACTTACATTTCCACAGTTGAAGCATGTCCTCACTCGTTGCTTCCCCTTGTTCCCCCTAGAGTTGTTCCCGTCGAAGTTGGATCTTGTGTTCTTCTTGCCCCGGAACTGCCTTGAAGCAAGAGCCATGTGCTCATGATAGGCATATTTGGTGTCCTCGGGGCTACACTCATCATCATCTTCCACTTCCTCCTCTTCCACACAAGCCTTGGCCTTCAGTGCAAGATTAGGCTTCTTCGATCGTTGAGCTCTTAAGACCGCATTGTCAGCGGTCACGTCCAAGATCCTCATGGCAACAAACTCATCCAACACTTCATTTGAGGATAAGTGGTGGAAGTCCGGTCTCTGACGTATGACAGAGGACATGGCCTTATGGTAGAGCATCATGGCCTTGAGGAACTTGCGCTTGATCCAATTATCATCCGTATCCTTACTGCCATGATCTCGGAGAGACACCGCAAGGGTAGTTAATCTTCGATAAAGTTCACGAGGATCTTCATCTTCGATCATAGCAAACTCATCAGCTTCATCTTGCACCACTTCATAGTTGGAGCGTTGAATACTGGTGCTTCCCTTGTACATCGTGCCAACATGCTCCCAAGCTTCCTTGGCCACAGTGAAGGGTCGAAGGTGGGCAATATCTTCAGGAGGGATGGAATCTTGAAGAATGCAAAGAGCGGACTCGTTGAACTGATGATCTGCGGTTTCTCTTGGAGTCATGTTGTCGGGATCATGCGGATAAAAACCTTGCTCAATGATTCTCCAAAGGTTAGTAGAACAATGATTAATATGACGTTTGAAACGAAACACCCAAGTAGCAAAATCAGAATTTTTGATAAACTTGGGAGGGGGCCCAACGGAATTTAAATGCGGTGTGGGAACGGGTCCTCCATAGTGAGTAGGAGGAGCGGATTGGGCAAATTTCCCACTCCCATTCTTAGTAACAGGGGCTTGATCACTACTAGCTTCTCCCTTGTCGGGATTAGCCTCCAACACGTTGGTAGCGGGACGAGCCACTTCCAACGGTGTGGTGGATAGTTTAAGCCCCTCAAGCAAATCTTTAAACATGCCTTTGACCTCGCTCGCTAGTGATTCTTTCAATGTGGTCAAGGCCACATTGAACTCCTCACGAGAGACCAGGGCTCCCCCATCTGACGTAGGCAAGGACGGAGTTCCATCGGAATGGTCCTCCGTCTCGACTACGTTGTCACCCATACTCTTTGGACGGTAAAGTCCTTAACAAAGAGACGAGGCTCTGATACCAATTGAAAGGATCGATATGGTTGACTAGAGGCGGGGTGAATAGGCAACTAACAATTTTTAGCTTTTCTTAACCACTTTAAATTAAGCGTCAAAGTAAGTTGTCTAGATATTCTACTAAGAAGACAACTAATGGAAAGTAAGGAAAACAACAACACAAGCAAGCTATAGGAGTTAAACAAGTAATGCTTGCACAAGTAAAGGTAAGAAATAACCACAAGTGGAGACGGTGAAGATGAGGATGTGATATCGAAGTTCCTTCCCTTTGAAGGGAAGTACGTCTCCGTTGGAGCGGTGTGGAGGCACAATGCTCCCCAAGAAGCCACTAGGGCCACCGTATTCTCCTCACGCCCTTACACAATGCAAGGTGCCGTGAATCCACTAGTGGTGCCCTTGAAGGCGGCAACCGGACCTTTACAAACAAGGTTGAGGCTCTCTCCACAACTTAATTGGAGGCTCCCAATGAAACCCCGGAGCTTCGCCACAATGGATTGTGGCTCCGAAGTGACCTCTTCCGTCTAGAGTGCTCAAACACCCAAGAGTAACAAAATCCACACAAGAAAGTATGGGGGAATCAATTTCCTTTGGTGGAAGTGTAGATCTAGGTCTCCTCCCTCAATCCCTAGCAAATCAACAAGTTTGGTTGGCTAGGAAGAGAGATCGGGCAAGAAATCTTCAATGGCATTAATGGTGGAGAGAGAGAGGCAAGAGATAAGGTGGAGGTGGGAGAAGGGGCTCCTTAAATAGGGTCTCCACCAATCCAACCGTTACATGCAGATTTACATAGGACCGGTAGTTCCGCTAGCTCAACCGGTAGTACCGGTGAGTGAAGAAACCTGCGCCCGTGCCACTAAGGCGGTACTTCCGATGGCTTACGCGGTAGTACCGGTCTTCCGGAGAAAACCGGAACTACCGCCCAACCTCCGGTCAACTACCGCTTGGAAACCAGAAGGTTTCAAGCAGGGGCGGTAGTTGGGACGGTGGTTGGGCCGGAACTACCACCTGGCAGATAGTTTCTGCGTGGTGGCAGTCAGAGCGGTACTACCGCTCGGAACACCGGTAGTACCGGTCTTGTGAGAAGAACACCGGTACTTCCGGGCCACCACCGGTCTACCACCGCACCCAGTACAGAGGGTATCACCCCTGAGCGGTACTTGGGCCGGTGGTTTGACCGGAACTACCGGCCACCGGTACAACCGCCAACTAGGGCGGTACTACCGCTGTGGATGAGTCTACAATAAGGAGGAATGAAATGGGACCTCTCTCTCCACGAACGGAGGCAATAGTGGGTGCAAAGAATCTGTGTACGTGACTTGATTCACCCATTACCTTCCGATGTGGGTTCCCTCTTAATAGTACGGATTTCCTATGACCAAAAGAAACAGAAAGGCATCTGAAACTCCGTCTTCGATCTTTTCCTTAAAGAGGGAAAGCCTAACCGTCTTGTGCCACATGTTATCAACCTGAGTAATATTGACACACGATTAGTCCAATCAAGGATTGTCATCATCACCAAAACCTCGGGCAAGAGATGCCCTTACAGTGTCCATGATCACATCTGTAACTCCGAACTACCTTCGGTACATCAAAACACATAAACTCATAATACCAATCGTCATCAAACGTTAACGGGCGGACCCTACGGGTTCGAGAACTATGTAGACATGACCGAGACTCATCTCCGGTCAATAACCAATAGCGGAACCTGGATGCTCATATTGGTTCCTACATATTCTATGAAGATCTTTATCGGTCAAACCGCATAACAGCATACGTTGTTCGCTTTGTCATCGGTATGCTACTTGCCCGAGATTCGATCATTGGTATCATCATACCTACTTCAATCTCGTTACCGGCAAGGCTCTTTACTCGTTCCCTAATACATCATCTCGTGACTAACTCATTAGTCATTTGCTTGCAAGGCTTATTACGATGTGTATTACCGAGAGGCCCAGAGATACCTCTCCGACACTCGGAGTGACAAATCCTATTCTCGATCTATGCCAACACCACAAACACCTTCGGAGACACCTGTAGAGCATCTTTATAATCACCCAGTTACGTTGTGACGTTTGATAGCACACAAGGTGTTCCTCCGGTATTCGGGAGTTGCCTAATCTCATAGTCATAGGTACATGTATAAGTCATGAAGAAAGCAATAGCACTAAAACTAAACGATCAAGTTGCTAAGCTAATGGATGGGTCTTGTCCATCACATCATTCTCCTAATGATGTGATCTCGTTGATCAAATGACAACTCATGTCTATGGTTAGGAAACATAACCATCTTTGATTAACGAGCTAGTCTAGTAGAGGCATACTAGGGACACACTGTTTTGGTCTATGTATTCACACATGTACTAAGTTTCCGGTTAATACAATTCTAGCATGAATAATAAACATTTATCATGATATAAGAAAATATAAATAACAACTTTATTATTGCCTCTAGGGCATATTTCCTTCATGATTAACACCCAAAGAGTACTAAGGTGTGATCATGTTTTTCTTTGTGAGAGAAGTTTAGTCAGCGGGTCTGTTGCATTCAGATCTATATGTATTTTGCAAATTTATATGTCCACAATGCTCTGCATGGAGCTAATCTAGCTAATTGCTCCGACTTTCAATACACATCCAGATTTATACTTAGAGTCATTTGGATTAGTGTCAAATCTTGCATTGGCGTAACTCTTTACGACGAACTCTTTATTACCTCCATAATAGAGAAACATTTCCTTAGTCATCCAGTAACTAAGGATAATTTTGACCGCTGTCCAGTGATCTACTCCTGGATCACTATTGTACCTCCTTGCCAAACTCATGGCAAGGTACACAATAGGTTTGGTACATAGCTTGGCATACTTTATAGAACCTATGGTTGAGGCATAGGGAATAACTTTCATTCTTTCTCTATCTTCTGCCGTGGTCGGGTTTTGAGTCTTACTCAACTTCATACCTTACAACTCAGGCAAGAACTCCTTCTTTGGCTGATCCAATTTGAACTTCTTCAAAATCTTATTAAGGTATGTACTCATTGAAAATCTTATCAAGCGTCTTAATCTATCTCTATAGATCTTGGTGCCCAATATGTAAGAAGCTTCACCGAGGTCTTTTATTGAAAAACTCCTTTTAAACTATCCTTTATGCTTTCCAGAAAATTCTACTTCATTTCCGATCAACAATATGTCATTCATATATACTTATCAGAAACTAGTCGAAGGCACATGCTTTGCACGTGTGGGTTGTTAACTAAAATTTTCATGCAAACAGGAAAACTTTAAATAAAAATGAAGCACTTTTTATACGAGGTTTTAGCTTCGCAACCTCTTGCCGAGTTGCAATGTTAATGAACAAATTTGATTATTATATTTCCAAAACATGTGATTAATTTTGGTTAACTCTTGACAAACTTACCGTTAATATTCTCAAAACAGTAAGTCACATCATGGGACCAAATTTTGTTCAAAAAAATAATCATCTCCATTCATTATACATAATTTGGACTTAGATGGAGTAAATATAATGCATTATACCATGCGCATCCAATATTTAGGGTCTCCGCAAAAAAAATTCAAAATTTAGGACTTCACAAAAAAAGGTATGTATATATCATCGTAAAATTCGTGACAATGGCCGTTCAGCTCATCGACCTTTGTTTTTTTAACAGACCGCTAGACCTTTTGTTTTTTTAATAGACCGCTAGACCCTTTTTTTTAGGGGAGAACCCTCGATCTTTTTGCGTCATGCCTTAGGCCCAAATGTGGTTTTGGGTTACAGCGTAACACTCGGCTATACGGGGCCTGGAAGCTTTGCCACTGGGCCAACTGTATGGAGGCCCACTCAGAAACACAAACACAGGTCAATTCCCTGCCTCTACGTATCCCTAAAAAAAGCTTCTACGTCAAGCGGAAATAGAAAAGAATCTTCTCAAAAAATAAACTGTCGACCGGAGCAGCACCGCGCCGCTGCCCCTCCCCCCGTCTCTGGCCCCGCGACCCGCCGAACGCCGACCCGATGACCGCGAGGGCGTTGGGGCAGCGCACGACCTGGACATCCGGAAATCGCGCTGCTCGCCTCGCCCAGCCCAATCATCATCAGCAGCCATGGCGGCGCCTGAATCTGGCAGCCACGGCCTCAAACAGCACACGCCGGCAGGCGGCACACTTCACGCTTCCACGGCTCCTCCGCTATTGCGTCGGCGAGTAGCACGGACCGTGCATCACTGCATCAACATACGGTACTCAGCAGGCAGCAGCACCCTGAGTACTTCAACTTCTCCGAATGTCTGATTTTCTCCGATTAAAGAATGGAGATAAGATTGATCGGTGTGAATTATTATATTTTAAGAGTGAAAATTTGTTCATTTGTTCCAAAAATAAAGAACAAGTCTGGTGATTGAAACATTTATGTACCCATTCCTTGCTTACAAAAGAAATATCATGGAGTTAAACTGTAAGTTTCCATGTTCGTTTGATGTAATTAAATTATTAGATGTTGCCACTTATTAAGAATAATTTATAGGTTCGTTGTCATTATTTTGAATTTTTCATGTGTTGCATTTGTAGCTTCTGCAGGTGTTATGTCAAAGGCATCACCATGGCGAGACCCCTATTGCTGCTAACCAGGAGCTCTAGAATTGTTTCAAAACTATGAAGTGAGAGCACTCTGAAGTTTGATGTGCACTTTGATGCTTGATCATTACACTTCCCTTGATGAGTTCGAATCTGATTCTGCTAATTGTGATGTAGCGCCAACATGTAGAAGCTACAACATCTATGCTGATGTTTGTAAATTCCGTTCTTGGTTTATCTCCTGTGTAAGTTCGTGCAAATTGGTAGAGGGCGCCCAGGCGCATCAGATTAGTATCAGTGTTGAGTTGGCTTGTAATGACTCTGTAACTCTGATTCTTTGTGAGTATTCAGAAAAGAAAGGAAACTGACCTATGCCCACTGATATGGAGTCATTTGCAAATACCTATCCCGGTCGCGGTAACGCTTACGCTGGGAAGAATTCATTTGCATTGTGTTTTTGGTTTCTGTTGAAGGATGATTTTGCTCTGCAATCACAGCTACTGTTTTCCCACCAAACAAAACAAACAGAAACACACAATATATCAAGGCAAGCGATCAATTTTAAGGATAATAAGTAGAAGATGTCGGTATAATAAAAAACGTACGTTGGTTCCCTTTTGGTGAAGTCGTCGAGTGAACATTTGTAATATCTCTGAAAGGAACTCGGCCTTCCATCTCTTGGGTTTTACTAGAGGGCTCACGTTTATGACTTCGATTATGGATTGCTATAAGCAAAGTGTTTTCAGCCACAACCTACAGTATATAAGCATTAGACCATTTTTTAGGGTGCCAAATCCGAGTAAAATAATTAAAGAATACTCGAATTTAGAAACAACTATGAGACATAAACAGAATGAACATATGCTTTATATGCAGATAGCAATGCCTTTTTATAGTCTACCAACAGATAGCTGCTTGGACAAAAGCACAAACACCTTGCGTGCAAGAAAAGCAGAAAAAATCAACATCTACAGTCAGACCAGTGAATATGTATTTCATATAAATCTATAGCAAGAAGGATCACTTGCGCAACATTCACACACCAAAGAATCAACACAGAATTCCGAGGGAACAGATTAGGATGGGCCACCTAGAGAAGGAACATCTCACTTGTGGTCAGTCCGTCGGTGGCAATATGGTCAGCTGGTTGTAGTAGTAGGATGTCCAGCTCTCATGAACCTGGACTCACCAGGAGACAAGAAAATTCGAATCAAGTCAGAGCTTGCAATTGGTGGAGCAGCAATCTAGATGTTGAGGTGATTCGAAGGAGCTGGCGGCGTGGACGGCGGTTATGAAGTGGCGGAGATTGTGGTGTGTGACGTACACGCTAGAGAAATTTCATGCAGAGCATATGGATGTGGTGGTGAAGTGAGCGAGGCTAGCGCCATGGCGGGGAATCGATTTGCTGGAGCCTTGGCGGGAATCGATTTGCTGGAGGCGAGCGTGGGTTGTGGATTTTTCCACAAGGGGCGACTGAGTTCAGGTTCTCAGGCTTTGGCGGGATTAGGTGGGTGGCGAATCCGGGTAACGTGGGCCGTTCGATCTGATAAAGTGGACGGCTACAGATGCATCCATTATGTAAGTTGGTGGGCAAAACATGCAAGAAGAAGGTAGATTCAAAATTCAAAAAAATGTGTACTATAGTAGTAGAGATGCTGTAGAGCTCCCAATCACTTTCTTGTAAATACAGGCTTCATCGTAAGTCTGTATAAAACCATATGCTTTGATCACCTCATCAAAGCGTATATTCCAACTTCGAGATGCTTGCACCAGTCCATAGATGGATCGCTGGAGCTTGCACACTTTGTTAGCACTTTTAGGATCGACAAAACCATCCGGTTGCATCATATACAACTCTTCTTTGAGATATCCATTAAGGAATGCAGTTTTGACATCCATTTGCCAGATTTCATAATCATAAAATGTGGCAATTGCTAACATGATTCGAACAGACTTAAGCATCGCTATGGGTGAGAAGGTCTCATTGTAGTCACCTCCTTGAACTTATCGAAAACCTTTTCTCAACAAGTCAAGCTTTGTAGACAGTAACATTACCATCGGCATCAGTCTTCCTCTTAAAGATCCATTTATTTTCAATGGCTTGCCGATCATCGGGCAAGTCAACAAAAGTCCACACTTTGTTCTCATACATGAATCCCATCTCGGATTTCATGGCCTCAAGCCATTTTGCGGAATCTAGGCTCATCATCGCTTCCTCGTAGTTCGTAGGTTCATGATGGTCTAGTAACATGACTTCTAGAACAGGGTTACCGTACCACTCTGGCGTGAAACACACTCTGGTTGACCTACGAGGTTCAGTAGCAACATGATCTGAAGTTTCATGATTATCATCATTAGCTTCCTCACTAATTGGTGTAGGAATCACTGGAACTAATTTCTGTGATGAATTACTTTCCAATTTGGGAGAAGGTACAATTACCACATCAAGTTCTACTTTCCTCCCACTCACTTCTTTCGAGAGAAACTCCTTCTCTAGAAAGGATCCATTCTTAGCAACGAATATCTTGACTTTGAATCTGTGATAGAAGGTGTACCCAGCAATTTCCTTTGGGTATCCTATGAAGACACATTTCTTCGACTTGGGTTTGAGCTTATCAGGTTGAAGCTTTTTCACATAAGCATCACAGCCCCAAACTTTAAGAAACGACAATTTGGGTTTCTTGCTAAACCACAGTTCATAAGGTGTCGTCTCAACAAATTTAAATGGTGCCCTATTTAACGTGAATGCAGCTGTATCTAATGCATAACCCCAAAACGATAATGGTAAATTGGCAAGAGACATCATAGATCGCACCATATCTAATAAAGTACGGTTATGACGTTCAGACACACCATTACACTGTGGTATTCCAGGTGGCGTGAGTTGCGAAACTATTCCACATTGTTTTAAATGAAGACCAAACTCGTAACTCAAATATTCGCCTCTGCGATCAGATCGTAGAAACTTTATTTTCTTGTTATGATGATTCTCTACTTCACTCTGAAATTCTTTGAACTTTTCAAATGTTTCAGACTTGTGTTTCATCAAGTATATATACTCATATCTGCTCAAATCATCTGTGAAGATCAGAAATTAAAAAATACTCGCCGCGAGCCTCAGCACTCATCGGACCGCATACATCTGCATGTATTATTTCCAATAAGTCATTGGCTTGCTCTATTGTTCTGGAGAACGGAGTTTTAGTCATCTTGCCCATGAGGCATGGTTCGCAAGCATCAAATGATTCATAATCAATTGATTCCAAAAGTCCATCGGGATGGAGTTTCTTCATGCGCTTGACACCAATATGACTTAAACGGCAGTGCCACAAGTATGCTGCACTATCATTATCAACTCTGCATCTTTTTGGCTTCAATATTGTGAATATGTGTATTACTACGATCGAGATTCAATAAACCATTCACCTTGGGTTTATGACCATAGAAGGTTTTATTCATGTAAACAGAATAACAATTATTCTCTCACTTAAATGAATAATTGTATTGCAATAAACACAATCCAATCTTATTTATGCTCAACGCAAACACCAAATAACATTTATTTAGGTTTAACACTAATACCGAAAGTACAGGGAGTGTGCGATGATGATCATATCAATATTGGAACTACTTCCAACACACATCGTCACCTCACGCTCAACTAGTCTCCGTTTATTCTGCAACTCCTGTTTCAAGTTACTAATCTTAGCAACCGAACAAGTATAAATACCCAGGGGCTACTATGAACACTAGTGAGGTACACATTTATCAATATGTATATCAAGTATACCTTTGTTCACTTTGCCATCCTTCTTATCCGCCAAATATTCGGGGAACTTCCGCTTCTAGTGACCATTTCCTTTGTAGTTAGAAACACTCAGTTTCAGGCTTAGGTACAGCTTTGGGCTTCTTCACGGGAGTGACAACTTGCTTGCCATTCTTCTTGAAATTCCCTTTCTTCCCCTTGCCCTTTTCTTGAAACCAGTGGTATTGTTAACCATCAACAATTGATGATCTTGCTTGATTTCTACCTTCGTTGATTTCAGCATCACGAAGAGCTCGAAATCGTTTTCGTCATCCCTTGCATATTATAGTTCATCACGAAGTTCTAGTAACTTGGTGATAGTTACTAGAGAACTCTGTCAATCACTATCTTATTTGGAAGATTAACTCCCACTTGATTCAAGCGATTGTAGTACTCAGACATTCTGAGTACATGCTCATTGGTTGAGCTATTCTCCTCCATCTTGTAGGCAAAGTACTTGTCAGAGGTCTCATACCTCTCGACATGGGCATGAGTCTGAAATACTATTTTTCAACTCTTGGAACATCTCATATGCTCCATGGCGTTCGAAACATTTTTGAAGTCCCGGTTATAAGCCGTAAAGCATGGCGCACTAAACTATCAAGTAGTCATCATGCCGAGCTTGCCAAACGTTCATAACGTCTGCATCTACTCCTGCAATAGGTTTGTCACCTAACGGTGCATCAAGGACATAATACTTTTGTTGAGGACGAGGGAGAGTTTCATCAGCACGACGGCGTGGTGACGGTGGTGATGAAGTTACCCACGTAGGGCTTCGCCTAAGCACTGCAACGATATGACCGAGGTTTGTAACTGTGGAGGGGGGCACCACACACGGCTAAGAGATTGCCTGTTGTGCCTTTGGGGTGCCCCCTACCCACGTATATAAAGCAGGGAGGAGGAGGCCGGCCTAGGAGGGGCGCGCCTATAGGGGGAGTCCAACTAGGATTCCCAATCCTAGTTGGAGTCCCCTTCCTTTCCCAAGAGGTGGAGAGAGGGAAGGAGGAGGAGAGGGAGAAGGAAAGAGGGGGGCGCCCCTCCTCCTAGTCCAATTCAGACCAGCCCATGGGGGGCGTGCTGCCTTCCCTTGTGTCCCTTCTCTCCTTTGCACTAAAGCCCAATAAGGCCCAATACTTCCCCCAGTGAATTCCGTAACTCCCCGGTACTCCGAAAAATACCCGAATCACTTGGAACCTTTCCGATGTCCGAATATAGCATTCCAATATTTGAATTTTTACCTCTCAACCATTTCGAGACTCCTCGTCATGTCCGTGATCTCATCTGGGACTCCGAACAAACTTTGTCATCAAAATCACATAACTCATAATACTAAACGTCATCGAACGTTAAGCGTGCGGACCCTATGGGTTCGAGAACTATGTAGACCTGACCGAGACACATCTCCGGTCAATAACCAATAGCGGAACCTGGATGCTCATATTGGCTCCTACATATTGTACGGAGATCTTTATCGGTCAAACCGCATAACAACATACGTTGTTCCCTTTGTCATCGGTATGTTACTTGCTCGAGATTCGATCGTCGGTATCATCATACCTAGTTTAATCTCATTACCGGCAAGTCTCTTTACTCGTTTCGTAGTACATCGTCTCATGACTAACTCATTAGTCATTTGCTTGCAAGGCTTATTATGATGTGTATTACCGAGAGGGCCCAGAGATACCTCTCTGACACTTGGAGTGACAAACCCTATTCTTATTCTATGCCAACAGCACAAACACCTTCGGAGACACATGTAGAGCATCTTTATAATCACCCAGTTACGTTGTGACATTTGATAGCACACAAGGTGTTCCTCCGGTATTCGGGAGTTGCATAATCTCATAGTCAGAGTAACATGTATAAGTCATGAAGAAAGCAATAGCAATAAAACTAAACGATCATTATGCTAAGCTAACGGATGGGTCTTGTCCATCACATCATTCTCTAATGATGTGATCCCCTTCATCAAATGACAACACATGTCTATGGTTAGGAAACATAACCATCTTTGATCAACGAGCTAGTGAAGTAGAGGCATACTAGGGACACTCAGTTTTGTCTATGTATTCACACATGTACTAAGTTTTTTGTTAATACAATCCTAGCATGAATAATAAACATTTACCATGATATAAGTAAATATAAATAACAACTTTATTATTGCCTCTAGGGCATATTTCCTTCACATGGCTGTTATTTATCGAGCTTGTGTTGTATTCCCTCGAAGAGGAAAGGGTGATGCAGCACAGTAGCGTAAGTATTTCCCTCAGTTTTTGAGAACCAAGGTATCAATCCAGTAGGAGACCACGCGCAAGTCCCTCGCACCTTCACAAACAAATAAGAACCTCGCAGCCAACGCGATAAGGGGTTGTCAATCCCTTCACGGTCACTTACGAGATTGAGATCTGATTGATACGATATGATAATAGTTTTGGTATTTTTGGTATAAGAACAGAAAGTAAATAAAGCAAAGTAAAGTAGATGGAAGATTAATATGATGAGAATAGAGCCATGGGACATAGGTTTCACTAGTGGCCTCTCTCATGATAGCAGAATTCTATTGTGGGTGAACAAATTACTGTCGAGCAATTGATAGAAAAGCGCAGAGTTATGAGAATATCTAGGCATGATCATTGTATATAGGCATCACGTCCGTGACAAGTAGACCGAAACGATTCTGCATCTACTACTATTACTCCACACATCGACCGCTATCCAGCATGCATCTAGAGTATTAAGTTCATAAGAACAGAGTAACGCTTTAAGCAAGATGACATGATGTAGAGGGATAAACTCAAGCAATATGATATAAACCCCATCTTTTTATCCTCGATGGCCACAATACTATACGTGCGCCTTGCTGCCCCTACTGTCACTGGGAAAGGAAACCACAAGATTGAACCCAAAGACAAGCACTTCTCCCATTGCAAGAACTATAGATCTAGTAGGCCAAACCAAACCAATAATTCGCAGAGACTTGCAAGGGTATTATAATCATACATAAAAGATTTCAGAAAAGAATCCAATATTGTTCATAGATAATCTTGATCATAAACCCCAATTCATCGGATCTCGACAAACACACGCAAAAAGATTACATCGAATAGATCTCCTCGAAGATCAAGGAGAACTTTGTATTGAGATCCAAAGAGAGAGAAGAAGCCATCTAGCTAATAACTGTGGACCCGAAGGCCTGTGGTAAACTACTCACAACTCATCGGCGAGCTATGGTGTTGATGTAGAAGCCCACCATGATCGATGCCCCCTCCGGCGGAGCTCCGGAACAGGCCCCAAGATGGGATCTCACGGGAACAGAAGGTTACAGTGGTGGAATTAGGGTTTCTTCGTGTTCCTCTATGTTTTCAGGGTATATGGGTATATATAGGAAGAAAAGTACATAGGTGGAGCAACATGGGGCCCATGAGGGTGGGGAGCGCGCCTCCCCCCTGGGCGCGCCCTGCCCCCTCGTGGGCACCTTGTTTCTTCTCTGACTTGTACTCCAAGTCTCTCGTGAAGTTATCGTTCCAAAAATAACTCTCTCGAAGGTTTCATTCCGTTTGGACTCCGTTTGATATTCCTTTTCCGTGAAACACTGAAATAGGCAAAAAACAAAAATTTGCAGTGGGCCTTGGGTTAGTAGGTTAGTCCCAAAAATAATATAAAAGTGTATAATAAAGCCCATTAAACATCCAAAACAGAATATATAATAGCATGGAACAATAAAAATTATAGATATGTTGGAGACGTATCAAGCATCCCCAAGCTTAATTCCTGCTCGTCCTCGAGTATGTAAGTGATAAAAACAGAACTTTTGATGTGGAATGCTAACCAACATAATTCTTAATGTAATTATCTTTGTTGTGGCATGAATGTTCAGATCCGAAAGATTCAACACAAAAGTCTACATTCATAAGAATAATAATACTTCAAGCATACTAGCAAAGCAATCATGTCTTCTCAAAATAACATGGACAAAGAAAGTTATCCCTACAAAACCATATAGTCTGGCTACGCTCTATCTTCATCACACAAAAATATTTAAATCATGCACAACCCCGGTTTCAGCCAAGCAATTATTTCACACTTTAATTCTTTCAAACCTTTCCACTTTCACGCAATACATGAGCGTGAGCCATGGATATAGCACTATGTGGAATAGAGTGGTGGTTGTGGAGAAGACAAAAGAAGAAGATAGTCGCACATCAACTAGGCATATCAATGGGCTATGGAGATGCCCATCAATAGATATAAATGTGAGTGAGTAGGGATTGCCATGCAACGGATGCACTAGAGCTATAAGTGTATGAAAGCTCAACAAAAGAAACTAAGTGGGTGTGCATCCAACTTGCTTGCTCACGAAGACCTAGAGCATTTGAGGAAGCCCATCATTGGAATATACAAGCCAAGTTCTATAATGAGAATTCCCACTAGTATATGAAAGTGACAAAACAAGAGACTCTCCATCATGAAGATCATGGTGCTACTTTGAAGCACAAGTGTGGAAAAGGATAGTAATATTGTCCCTTTTCTCTTTTTCTCTCATTTTTTTCTTTGGGCCTTTTTTTTATGGACTCTTTTTTTTTCTTCCCCCTTTTTTTTCGTCCGGAGTCTCATCCCGACTTGTGGGGAAATTATAGTCTCCATAATCCTTTCCTCACTGTGACAATGCTCTGATGATCATCACACATTTATTTACTTACAACTCGAAGCTAGAACAAAATATGACTCTATGTGAATGATAATGATGAAGCATGTCATATGCACGAAACGGTGGAAAGTTGCATGGCAATATATCTCGAAATGGCTATGTAAATGCCATGATAGGTAGGTATGGTGGCTGTTTTGAGGAAGGTATATGGTGGGTGTATGGTACCGGCGAAAGTTGCACGGTACAAGAGAGGCTAGCAATGGTGGAAGGGTGAGAGTGCGTATAATCCATGGACTCAACATTAGTCATAAAGAACTCATATACTTATTGCAAAAATCTACGAGTTATCAAAACAAAGTATTTAACACATGCTCCTAGGGGAAGGGTAGGTAGGAGTTAACCATCGCGCGATCCCGACCTCCACACAAAGGATGAAACTCAATAAATAAATCATGCTCCAACTTCATCACATAACGGTTCACCATACGTGCATGCTACAGGAATCACAAACTTTAACACAAGTGTTTCTCATATTCATAATTACTACACTAGCATGAATCTAATATCACCATCCTCATATCTCAAAACAATCATCAAGTATCAAACTTCTCATAGTATTCAATGCACTTTTATGAAAGTTTTTACTATACTCATCTTGGATGCCTATCATATTGAGACTAGTTTTATAACCAAAGCACATTACCATGCTGTTCCAAGAGACTCTCAAATATATATAAGTGAAGCATGAGAGTTCAATAATTTCTACAAAATAAAACCACCACCGTGCTCTAAAAGATATAAGTGAAGCACTAGAGCAAAACTATCTAGCTCAAAAGATATAAGTGAAGCACATAGAGTATTCTAATAAATTCTAAATCATGTTTATCTCTCTCAAAAGGTGTGTCCAGCAAGGATGATTGTGGCAAACTAAAAATCAAAGACTCAAATCATACATGACGCTCCAAGCAAAACACATATCATGTGGTGAATAAAAATATAGTCTCAAGTAAAGTTACCGATACACGAAGACGAAAGAGGGGATGCCTTCCTGGGGCATCCCCAAGCTTAGGATTTTGGTTATCCTTGAATTTTACCTTGGGGTGCCTTGGGAATCCCCAAGCTTAGGCTTTTGCCAATCTTTGTTCCATTGTCCATCAAATCCATACTCAAAACTTGAAAACTTCACAACACAAAACTTAGCCAAAAATCTCGTGAGCTCCGTTAGTATAAGAAAACAAACCACCACTCAAAGGTACTGTAATGAACTCATTCTTTGTTTATATTGGTGTTAAACCTATTGTATTCCAACTTCTCCATGATTCATACCCCCGATACTACTCATAGATTCATCAAAATAAGCAAACAACACACGAAAAACAGAATCTGTCAAAAACAGAACAGTCTATAGTAATCTGTAACTTTTGAATACTTCTGTAACTCTATTTTTTTTTGAAATAAATTGGTGGGAGTGAGGAATTTGTCTATTAATCATCCACAAAAAGAATCAACTAAAATCACTCTCTAGTAAAAAATTATAGCTAATCTCGTGAGCGCTAAAGTTTCTGTTTTTTATAGCATGATCACATAAACTTCACACAAGTCTTCCCAAAGGTTCTACTTGGCACAAACACTAATTAAAACATAAAACCACATATAAAAAGAGGCTAGATGCAATATTTATTCCTAAACAGAAGCAAAAACAAAGAAAATAAAATTGGGTTGCCTCCCAACAAGCGCTATCGTTTAAAGCCTTTTAGCTAGGCATTGGGATTTCAATGATGCTCACATGAAAGACAAGACTTGAAGCACAAAAAGAGCATGATAAAGCATGTGAAAATCACATCTTATTCTAACATACTTCCTATGCATAGGAATTTTATAGGGAAAAAAATTAGCAAGACAATCAAGATCTAGCATATGCAAGGAAGAAGAAAGAGCCAATAGCAATCTCAACATAACGAGAGGTAATTTAGTAACATAAATATTCCTACAACCATATTTTCCTCTCTCATAATAATTACATCTAGGATCATAATAAAATTCAACAATAGATCTATCACATAAAATATTCTCAACATGATCCACGTGCATGCGAAGTTGACACTCTTCCAAAATAGTGGGATTAGCATTAACTAAAGTCATGACCTCTCCAAACCCACTTTTATCCAAAAAAATAAGATTGAACATTCTCCAAATATGTGGGATCTAAAGTTGACAATCTTCCAAACCCACTTTCAACATTATTGCAAACATTATTATCAATCTTATATTCATCATGGGGATTAAATATATTTTCAAGATCATAAGAAGAATCACCCCAATCATGATCATTGCAACAAGTAGTGGACATAGCAATACTAGCATCCCCAAGCTTATGGTTTTGCATATCATTAACACAATTGACATCAATAGAATTTATAATAACATCATTGCAATCACGATTTTCATTAAAAGAGCTATCGCGAATCACTTCATAATTTTCTTCTTTCAACATTTTGTCACAATTTTCAGATTCACGAATTTCAAGCAAAACCTCATAAAGATAATTTAGCGCACGCAGCTCACTAGCAATTGGTTCATCATAATTGGATCTCTTAAAAAGATTAGCAAGTGGATGAGGGTCCAAAATTTAGCAAGCGAAGATGCAAGCTAATAGAAGGCACATGGCAACCCGAGCAAACAAAAAGGCGAACGAAAAAAGGGCGAATAAAACGGCAAAGGTGAAGTGGGGGAGAGGGAAATGAGAGGCAAATAATGTAGTCTGAGGGATAAGGGTTTGTGATAGGTACTTGGTATATGACTTTTGCATAGATCTCTCCGACAACGGTGCCATAAATTCTTCTTGCTATTTCTCGAGCTTGCGTTGTATTCCCTCGAAGAGGAAAGGGTGATGCATCACAGTAGCGTAAGTATTTCCCTCAGTTTTTGAGAACCAAGGTATCAATCCAGTAGGAGACCATGCGCGAGTCCCTCGCACCTGCACAAACAAATAAGGACCTCGCAGCCAATGCGATAAGGGGTTGTCAATCCCTTCATGGTCACTTATGAGAGTGAGATCTGATAGATATGATAGGATAATATTTTTGGTATAAGAACATAAAGTAAATAAAGCAAATTAAAGTAGATGGAAGATTAATATGATGAGAATAGACCCGGGGGCCATAGGTTTTGATATGTCTCCAGCGTATCTATAATTTTAGATTGTTCCATGCTATTATATATTCTGTTTTGGATGTTTAATGGGCTTTCTTTACGCTTTTATATTATTTTTGGGACTAACCTACTAACCCAAGGCCCAGTGCAAATTGCTGTTTTGTTTGCCTATTTCAATGTTTCGCAGAAAAGGGATATCAAACAGAGTCCAAACGGAACGAAACCTTCGGGAGAGTTATTTTTGGAACCATATCTACCCATAAGACTTGGAGTACATGCGAGGGAACAAGAGAGGTGGCCACGAGGGTCTAGGGCGCGCCCCCTCTCCCTGGGCGCGCCCCCACCCTCGTTTGCCCCCTCTGGCTCCCCCGATGCCCTCCTTCCTCATATATATATCCATGTACCCTAAAAACATCGAGGCAACAGAGAAAACCCTAATTCCACCGCCACAACATTCTGTTCCCGTGAGATCCCATCTTGGGGCCTGTTCCGGAACTCCGCCGGAGGGGGGATCTACCACGGAGTGCTTCTACATCAACACCATAGCCTCACCAATGAGTTGTGAGTAGATTACCACAGACCTTCGGGTCCATAGTTATTAGCTAGATGTCTTCTTCTCTCTTTTTGGATCTCAATACAAAGTTCTCCTCGATCTTCGAGGAGATCCATTCGATGTAATCTTTTTGCGGTGTGTTTGTCGAGATCTGATGAATTGTGGGTTCATGATCAAGATTATCTATGAACAATATTTGATTCTTTTCTGAAATCTTTTATGTATGATTATAATATCCTTGCAAGTCTCTTCAAATTATTGGTTTGGTTTGGCCTAGTCAATCTATAGTCCTTGCAATGGGAGAAGTGCTTGGCTTTGGGTTCAATCTTGCGGTGTCCTTTCCCAGTGACAGCAGGGGAAGCAAGGCACGTATTGTATTGTTTCCATCGAGGATAAAAAGATGGGGTTTATATCATATTGCTTGAGTTTATCCCTCTACATCATGTCATCTTGCTTAAATCCTTACTCTGTTCTTATGAACTTAATACTCTCGATGCATGCTGGATAGCGGTCGATTTGTGGAGTAATAGTAGTAGATGCAGAATCGTTTCGGTCTACTTGTCACAGACGTGATGCCTATATATAATGATCATGCCTAGATATTCTCATAACTATGCACTTTTCAATCAATTGCTTGACAGTGTTGTTCACCCACCGTAGAATTCTGCTTTCATGAGAGAAGCCACAAGTGAAACCTATGGCCCCGGGTCTATCTTTATCATATTACTTTCCTTCAATTTATGTTGTCGTTTCTTATTTGCTTTATTTACTTTCTGTTCTTATACCAAAAATACCAAAAATATTATACTATCCTATCTATCAGATCTCACTTTCATAAGTGACCGTGAAGGGATTGACAACCCCTTATCGCGTTGGCTACGAAGTTCTTATTTGTTTGTGCAGGTGCGAGGGACTCACGCGTGATCTCCTATTGGATTGATACCTTGGTTCTCAAAAACTGAGGGAGATACTTACGCTACTATGTTGCATCACCCTTTCCTCTTCGAGGGGATATTACGCAAGCTCGAGAAGTAGCAGGTTTCACTAGTGGCTTCTCTCATGATAGCAGAATTCTACGGTGGGTGAACAAATTACTGTCGAGCAATTGATAGAAAAGCGCATAGTTATGAGAATATCTAGGCATGATCATTGTATATAGGCATCACGTCCATGACAAGTAGACCAAAACGATTATGCATCTACTACTATTACTCCACACATCGACCGCTATCCAGCATGCATCTAGAGTATTAAGTTCATAAGAACAGAGTAACACTTTAAGCAAGACGACATGATGTAGAGGGATAAACTCAAGCAATATGATATAAACCCATCTTTTTATCCTCGATGTCCACAATACTATATGTGCCTTGCTGCCCCTACTGTCACTGGGAAAGGACACCGCAAGATTGAACCCAAAGCCAAGCACTTCTCCATTGCAAGAACTATAGATCTAGTAGGCCAAACTAAACCAATTATTCGAAGAGACTTGCAAGGATATTATAATCATACATAAAAGATTTCATAAAAGAATCCAATATTGTTCATAGATAATCTTGATCATAAACCCACAATTCACCGGATCTCGAAAAACACACCGCAAAAAGATTACATCGAATAGATCTCCTCGAAGATCGAGAACTTTGTATTGAGATCCAAAGAGAGAGAAGAAGCCATCTAGCTAATAACTATGGACCTGAAGCTCTGTGGTAAACTACTCACAACTCATCGAAGAGGCTATGGTGTTGATGTAGAAGCCCTCCGTGATCGATGCCCCCTCCGGCGGAGCTCCGAAACAGGCCCCAAGATGGGATCTCACGGGAATAGAAGGTTACAGTGGTGGAATTGGGGTTTCTTTGTGTTCCTCGATGTTTTCAGGGTATATGGGTATATATAGGAGGAAAAAGTACGTCGGTGGAGCAACGTGGGGCCCACGAGGGTGGGGGCGCGCCTACCGTCCTGGGCACGCCCTGCCCCCTCATGGGAACCTCGTTTCTTCTCCGACTTGTACTCCAAGTCTCTCATGAAGATATTGTTCCAAAAATAACTCTCCCGAAGGTTTCATTCCGTTTGGACTCCGTTTGATATTCCTTTTCTGCGAGACACTAAAATAGGCAAAGAAACAGCAATTTGCACTGGGCCTTGGGTTAGTAGGTTAGTCCCAAAAATAATATAAAATTGTATAATAAAACCCATTAAACATCCAAAATAGAATATATAATAGCATGGAACAATCAAAAATTATAGATACGTTGGAGACGTATCAATGGCTCATCATCAATGGCTCTTACGTGGGAGCTACGGCGCTTGCCGAGGTGGTTGATTACATATTGTCTCCGATCAGCCATTGAATTTTTTAGTGGGATATCATGCTTATTTCATGTCATTTTTTCATTATTTTATATTTCATACCAACCTACTAATTATTACCGAGAAGGTAGTTCCATGTGTTTAATGTGTGTGGGTGTATGAACCTTCCGAGACTAACAAATCCAAAATAAAAATTCAAGCGTCAATATTTCACTAGAGGATGAAGCCTGCCAAAGGGTAGACCAAGGGGGCACAAAGCGCACATGCATGGGCCCCACATGAACCACTAGCCTTGGGTGTGCCCCTAGCTCTATCTCGTGTAGTTTTTCACCACCACCACTTTGTAATGAGGTGAAACTCATACAAGCCTATGGTGCCAGAAATTTAGTTCAAAGCTATTTGATGTTTCCAAGGTATCTATAAATCTTGTATGGTTCATGCTACATTGTCTCAACTACATATACTTTGGGCATACTTTTTATTAATTTTTATTAGACTAACATATTAATCTAGTGACTCCTGTTTTTGGTGTTTTTAGTATTTCAGGGAAACACCATAGAAAAGGTGTGAGAAAAAAATGGTTTTGAAAGTTCTGTGCGAGGAAAGGACTAGTGGGGCAGACTATACACCCGGTGGGCCTCATAGGGTGTAGGTACCCACCTTACAGTGCCGCCGTTGGCATGTGGGCACCCCCTCTGGTGGCGTCCGGTGCCTGATGACCTGTATATATCCAGCAAAACCTCTACTCTAATTATTAAGCAATTTTTCTCTGACGTCAAATCGCATTTCTGAGGTGATTTTTGTTTCAGCTCTTCGAAACTCTGTCGGAGGGAGAGCCATCGTCATCATCACCAACCTCGATAGTCACACTTAAAGATGAGTTGTGACTAATCCACCCTTCGATTACAGGTTCATGGTAATAGTCAAAGTTGTAATCTCTCCATCTTGACGTGTTTAGATGTCCAATACAATAGTCATATGAGCTGCCCTACATGATTATGGTTAATTTTATGTATTTGTTGGAAATATGCCCTTGAGGGAATAATAAATTGGTTATTATCATATTTCCTTGTTCATCATAATCGTTTATTATCCATGCTAGAATTGTATTGATCGGAAACTCAAATACATATGTGAATACATAGACAACAAGATGTCCCTAGCCAGCCTCTACAGGACTAGCTCGTTGATCAAAGATGGCTATGATTTCCTAGGCATATACATGAGTTGTCATTTGATAACGGGATCACATCATTAGGAGAATGATGTGATGGACAAGACCCAAACTATAAACGTAGCATATGATCGTGTCAAGTTTATTTCTATCGTTTTCTGCATGCCAAGTATATATTCCTATGACCATGAGATCATGCAGCTCACTGACACCGGAGGAATGCCTTGTGTGTAGCAAACGTCGCAAGGTAACTGGGGGACTATAAAGGTGCTCTATAGGTATCCCCGAGGGTGTCTGTTGAGTTGGCATGGATCAAGACTGGTATTTGTCACTCCGTGAGACGGAAAGGTATCTTTGGGCCCTCTCGGTAATACAACATCACAAGAAGCTTGCAAGCATTGTGACTAAGGAGTTAGTAATGGGATCTTGTATTACGGAACGAGTAAAGAGACTTGCCGGTAACGAGATTGAACTAGGTATGGAGATACCGACGATCGAATCCCGGGCAAGTAACATACTGATAGACAAAGGGAACTACATACATGATTGACTGAATCCTTGACATTGAGGTTCGACCGATAGGATCTTTGTAGGATATGTGGAAACCAATATGGGTATCTAGGTACCATTATTGGTTATTGACCGTAGAGGTGTATCGGTCATGTCTGCATAGTTCTCGAACCCGCAGGGTCTACACACTTAACGTTTGGTGACGATATAAGTATATTTTAGTCATTATGGTGGTCACCGAAGGTTGTTCGGAGTCCCGGATGAGATCCCGGACGTGATGAGGAACTCCGGAATGGTCCGGCGGTGAAGATTGATATATTGGCGAAGGGTATTGGAGTCCAGAATTGTTCTGGGGGTACCGGGTGATGACCAGCGTCACCGAAAGGGGTTTCGGGGGGCCCCAGCAAGTGTTGGGGGGACCCATGGGCCAAGGGGAGGGGGCAAACCAGCCCATTAAGGGGCTGAGCACCCCCCTCACCCCATCTCACGTAACCAGGAGGGTTGGGAGCGCCCCCCTAGGACTTCCCACCTCCCGGCTTGGGGGGCAAGTTACCCTAGGGGAGATCCCATCTGCCTTGGTGATAACCCACAAGTATAGGGGATCACAACAGTTTTCAAGGGTAGAGTATTCAACCCAAATTTATTGATTCGACACAAGGGGAGCCAAAGAATATTATCAAGTATTAGTAGTTGAGTTGTCAATTCAACCACACCTGGAAGACTTAATATCTGCAGTAAAGTATTAAGTAGCAAAGTAGTATGGAAGTAACGGTAACGGTGGCAAAAGTAACAGTAGCAGTTCTGTAGTAATTGTAACAGTGGCAACGGAAAAGTAACTAAGCAAAGATCAATATGTGAATAGTGAAGGAAATATGCCCTAGAGGCAATAATAAAGATGTTATTTGTATTTCCTTATATCATGATAAATGTCTTTTATTCATGCTAGAATTGTATTAACCGGAAACTTAGTACATGTGTGGATACATAGACAAAACAGTGTGTCCCTAGTATGCCTCTACTAGACTAGCTCATTGATCAAAGATGGTTATGTTTCCTAACCATAGACATGAGTTGTCATTTGATCAATGGGATCACATCATTAGGAGAATGATGTGATGGACAAGACCCATCCGTTAGCATAGCACTATGATCGTTTAGTTTAACTGCTATTGCTTTCTTCATGACTTATACATGTTCCTATGACTATGAGATTATGCAACTCCCGAATACCGTAGGAACACCTTGTGTGCTATCAAACGTCAAAACGTAACTGGGTGATCATAAAGATGCTCTACATGTGTCTCCGAAAGTATTCGTGGTGTTGGCATAGATCAAGATTAGGATTTGTCACTCCGAGTGTCGGAGAGGTATCTCTGGGCCCTCTCGGTAACACACATCACAATAAGCCTTGCAAGCAAAAGACTAATGAGTTAGTCACGAGATGATGTGTTACGGAACGAGTAAAGAGACTTGCCAGTAACGAGATTGAACTAGGTATAGAGATACCGACGATTGAATCTCGGGCAAGTAACATACCGTTTGACAAAAGGAACAACGTATGTAGTTATGCGGTTCTGACCGATAAAAGATCTTCGTAGAATATGTAGGAGCCAATATGAACATCCAGGTTCCGCTATTGGTTATTGACCGGAGATGAGTCTCGGTCATGTCTACATAGTTCTCGAACCCGTAGGGTCCGCACGCTTAACGTTTGATGACGATCCGTATTATGAGTTTTTCACTATTGATGTACCGAAGGTAGTTCGGAGTCCCGGATGAGATCACGGACATGACGAGGAGTCTCGGAATGTCCGAGACATAAAGATTGATATATTGGACGGCTATATTCGGACACCGGAAGTATACCGGAAAAGTTTCGGATTTATCGGGAATGCCGGAGGGGGTTACCGGAACCCCCTACGAGAGGGGATGGTCCATAGTGGGCCTAAAGGGAAAGAGAGAGGCAGCCCATAGGGCTGGCCGGCGCCCCCACCTAGGGTTCCTAGTTGGACTAGGATTGGGGGGGGGGGGCGCCACCTCTCCTATTCCTTTCCCCCTTCTTCCTTTTGGTGAATCCTACTAGGAATAGGATTGCAATCCTATTCCTAGTAGGACTCTTTCCCTAGCCGCACCAGGAAGGGCCGGCCGGCCTCCCTCCCCTGCTCCTTTATATACGGGGGCAGGGGGGCACCCAAAGACACACAAGTTGAATTGTTTTAGCCGTGTGCGGTGCCCCCCTCCACAGAATCACACCTCGGTCATACCGTCGCGGAGCTTAGGCGAAGCCCTGCGCCGGTGAACACATCATATCCGTCACCACGCCGTCGTGTTGACGAAACTCTCCCGTGAAGCTCAACTGGATCAAGAGCTCGTGGGACGTCATCAAGCTGAACGTGTGCTGAACGCGGAGGTGCCGTACATTCGGTGCTTGATCGGTTGGATCGCGAAGAAGTTCGACAACATCAACCGCGTCACTTGACGCTTCCGCTCCCGGTCTACGAGGGTACGTAGACACACTCTTCCCTCTCGTTGCTATGCATGTGGTAGATAGATCTTGCGTGATCGTAGGAAAATTTTAAAATACTACGTTACCCAACAGTGGCATCATGAGCCAGGTCTATGCGTAGATGATATGCACGAGTAGAACACAATGAGATTGTGGACGATACTAGTCATACTGCTTACCAGCATGTCATACTTTGCTTCGGCGGTATTGTGAGATGAAGCGGCCCGGACCGACATTACGCGTACGCTTACGCGAGACTGGTTTCACCGTTACGAGCACTCGTTGCTTAAAGGTGACTGGCGGGTGTCTGTCTCTCTCACTTTAGCTGAATCAAGTGTGGCTACGCCCGGTCCTTGTGAAGGTTAAAACAGCACATACTTGACGAAACATCGTTGTGGTTTTGTATGCGTAGGTAAGAACGGTTCTTGCTAAGCCCGTAGCAGCCACGTAAAACTTGCAACAAACAAAGTAGAGGACGTCTAACTTGTTTTTGCAGGGCATGTTGTGATGTGATATGGTCAAGACATGATGAGTTATACGGTTTTTTGTATGAGATGATCATGTTTTGCGAGGGTGATCATGACGGTGCTTTGAAGATGGAGATCAAAAGCACAAGATGATGATGGCCATATCATGTCACATATTTTGATTGCATGTGATGTTTATCTTATTATGCTTCTTATTTTGCTTAGTACGACGGTAGCATTATAAGATGATCCCTTACTAAATTTCAAGGTATAAGTGTTCTCCCTGAGTATGCACCGTTGCGAAAGTTCGTCGTGCCGAGACACCACGTGATGATCGGGTGTGATAAGCTCTACGTTCAAATACAACGGGTGTAAGCCAGTTTTGCACACGCAGAATACTCGGGTTAAACTTGACGAGCCTAGCATATACAGATATGGCCTCGGAACACTGGAGACCGAAAGGTCGAGCGTGAATCATATAGTAGATATGATCAACATAAGATGTTCACCATTGAAAACTACTCCATCTCACGTGATGATCGGACATGGTTTAGTTGATTTGGATCACGTGATCATTTAGATGACCAGAGGGATGTCTATCTAAGTGGGAGTTCTTAAGTAATATGATTAAATTGAACTTTAATTTATCATGAACTTAGTCCTGATAGTTTTGCATATCTATGTCGTTGTAGATCAATGGCCCGTGCTACCGTTCCTTTGAATTTTAATGCATTCCTAGAGAAAGCTAAGTTGAAAGATGATGGTAGCAATTACACGGACTGGGTCCGTAACCTGAGGATTATCCTCATTGCTGCACAGAAGAATTATGTCCTTGAAGCACCGCTAGGTGACAAGCCCCCTTCCGCTGATGCAGACGCTTTGAACGTCTGGTAATCACAGTCTGATGACTACACGATAGTTCAGTGTGCCATGCTTTACGGCTTAGAACCGGGACTTCAACGACGTTTTGAACGTCATGGAGCATATGAGATGTTCCAGGAGTTGAAGTTAATATTTCAAGCAAATGCCCGAATTGAGAAATATGAGATTTCCAATAAGTTCTACAGCTGCAAAATGGAGGAGAATAGTTCTATCAGTGAACACTTGCTCAGAATGTCTGGGTACTACAATCATATGACTCAACTTGGTTGCAAAGTTGACGAGGATAGTGTTATTGATAGAGTTCTTCAATCACTGCCACCAAGCTATAAAGGCTTCGTGATGAACTATAACATGCAAGGGATGCAAAAGACAATTCCCGAGCTCTTCGCTATGCTCAAAGCTGCGGAGGTAGAAATCAAAAAGGAGCATCAAGTGTTGATGGTTAACAAGACCACTAGTTTCAAGAAAAAGGGCAAGGGAAAGAAAGGGAACTTCAAAAAGAATAGCAAGTCAGTTGCTACTTCCACGAAGAAACCCAAATCTGGAGCCAAGCCTGAAACTGAGTGCTTCTACTGCAAGGGGACTGGACACTGGAAGCGGAACTGCCCCAAGTATTTGGCGGATAAGAAGGATGGCAAGATGAACAAAGGTATATGTGATATACATGTTATTTATGTGTACCTTAGTAATGCTCGTAGTAGTACCTGGGTATTTGATACCGGTTCGGTTGCTAATATTTGTAACTCGAAACAGGGACTACGGATTAAACGAAGATTAGCTAAGGACGAGGTGACGATGCGCGTGGGAAACGGTTCCAAAGTCGATGTGATCGCCGTCGGCACGCTACCTCTACATCTACCTTCGGGATTAGTTTTAGACCTAAATAATTGTTATTTGGTGCCAGCGTTGAGGATGAACATTATATCTGGATCTTGTTTATTGCGAGACGGTTATTCATTTAAATCAGAGAATAATGGTTGTTCCATTTTAATGAATAATATCTTTTATGGTCATGCACCCTTGAAGAGTGGTCTATTCTTATTGGATCTCGATTGTAGTGATACACATATTCATAATATTGAAACCAAAAGATGCAAGGTTAATAATGATAGTGCAACTTATTTGTGGCACTGCCGTTTAGGTCATATTGGTGTAAAACGCATGAAGAAACTCCATAATGATGGACTTTTGGAATCACTTGATTATGAATCACTTGGTGCTTGCGAACCATGCCTCATGGGCAAGATGACTAAAACTCCGTTCTCTGGAGCTATGGAGCGAGCAACAGATTTGTTGGAAATCATACATACTGATGTATGTGGACCAATGAGTGTTGATGCTCGCGACGGGTATCGTTATTTTCCGACCTTCACTGATGATTTGAGCAGATATGGGTATATCTACTTAATGAAGCACAAGTCTGAAACATTTGAAAAGTTCAAAGAATTTCAGAATGAAGTAGAGAATCATCGTAACAAGAAAATAAAATTCCTACGATCTGATCATGGAGGAGAATATTTGAGTTACGAGTTTGGTCTTCATTTGAAACAATGTGGAATAGTTTCACAACTCACGCCACCTGCAACACCACAGCGTAATGGTGTGTCCGAACGTCGTAACCGTACTTTATTGGATATGGTGCGATCTATGATGTCTCTTACCGATTTACCACTATCGTTTTGGGGTTATGCTTTAGAGACAGCTGCATTCACGTTAAATAGGGCACCATCTAAATCCGTTGATACGACACCTTATGAACTATGGTTTGGCAAGAAACCAAAGTTGTCGTTTCTTAAAATTTGGGGCTGCGATGCTTATGTGAAAACACTTCAACCTGATAAGCTCGATCCCATGTCAGAAAAATGTGTCTTCATAGGATACCCAAAAGAGACTGTTGGGTACACCTTCTATCACAGATCCGAAGGCAAAATATTCGTTGCTAAGAACGGATCCTTTCTAGAAAAAGAGTTTCTCTCGAAAGAAGTGAGTGGGAGGAAAGTAGAACTTGATGAGGTAATTGTACCTTCTCCCGGATTGGAAAATAGTACATCACAGGAAATTGTTCCAGTGATTCCTACACCAATTAGTGAGGAAGTTAATGATAATGATCATGAAACTTCGGATCAAGTTTCTACTGAACGTCGTAGATCAACTAGAGTACGTTCCGCACCGGAGTGGTACGGCAACCCAGTTCTGGAAATCATGATACTAGACCATGATGAACCTACGAACTATGAGGAAGCGATGATGAGCCCAGATTCCGCAAAATGGCTTGAAGCCATGAAATCTGAGATGGGATCCATGTATGAGAACAAAGTATGGACTTTGGTTGACTTGCCCGATGATCGGCAAGCCATCGAAAATAAATGGATCTTCAAGAGGAAGACCGACGCAGACGGTAATATTACTGTTTACAAAGCTCGACTTGTTGCGAAAGGTTTTCGACAAGTTCAAGGAGTTGACTACGGTGAGACTTTCTCACCAGTAGCGATGCTTAAGTCTGTCCGAATCATGTTAGCAATTGCCGCATTTTATGATTATGAAATCTGGCAAATGGATGTCAAAACTGCATTCCTAAATGGATAGCTCAAAGAAGAGTTGTATATGATGCAACCAGAAGGTTTTGTCGATCCAAAAGGTGCTAACAAAGTATGCAAGCTCCAGCGATCCATCTATGGACTGGTGCAAGCATCTCGGAGTTGGAATATATGCTTTGATGAGGTGATCAAAGCATATGGTTTTATACAGACTTTTGGAGAAGCCTGTATTTACAAGAAAGTGAGTGGGAGCTCTGTAGCATTTCTAATATTATATGTAGATGACATATTGTTGATTGGAAATGATATAGAATTTCTGGATAGCATAAAAGGATACTTGAATAAAAGTTTTTCAATGAAAGACCTCGGTGAAGCTGCTTATATATTAGGTATCAAGATCTATAGAGATAGATCAAGACGCTTAATTGGACTTTCACAAAGCACATACCTTGATAAGATTTTGAAGAAGTTCAAAATGGATCAGTCAAAGAAAGGGTTCTTGCCTGTATTACAAGGTATGAAGTTGAGTAAGACTCAATGCCCGACCACTGCAGAAGATAGAGAGAAAATGAAAGTCATTCCCTATGCCTCAGCCATAGGATCTATCATGTATGCAATGCTGTGTACCAGACCTGATGTGTGCCTTGCTATAAGTATAGCAGGGAGGTACCAAAGTAATCCAGGAGTGGATCACTGTACAGCGGTCAAAATTATCCTTAGTAATTGGATGACTAAGGAAATATTTCTCGATTATGGAGGTGATAAAGAGTTCGTCGTAAAGGGTTACGCCGATGCAAACTTTGACACTAAATCCAGATGACTCTAAGTATCAATCTGGATGCGTATTGAAAGTGGGAGCAATTAGCTAGAGTAGCTTTATGCAGAGCATTGTAGACATAGAAATTTGCGAAATACATACGGATCTGAATGTGACAGACCCGTTGACTAAACTTCTCTCACAAGCAAAACATGATCACACCTTATTACTCTTGGGTATTAATCACATAGCGATGTGAGCTAGATTATTGACTCTAGTAAACCCTTTGGGTGTTGGTCACATAACGATGTGAACTATCGGTATTAAATCACATGGCGATGTGAGCTAGATTATTGACTCTAGTGCAAGTGGGAGACTGAAGGAAATATGCCCTAGAGGCAATAATAAAGTTATTATTTATTTCCTTATATCATGATAAATGTTTATTATTCATGCTAGAATTGTATTAACCGGAAACTTAATACATGTGTGAATACATAGACAAAACAGTATGTCCCTAGTATGCCTCTACTAGACTAGCTCATTGATCAAAGATGGTTATGTTTCCTAGCCATAGACATGAGTTGTCATTTGATCAACAGGATCACATCATTAGGAGAATGATGTGATGGACAAGACCCATCCGTTAGCATAGCACTATGATCGTTTAGTTTTACTGCTATTGCTTTCTTCATAACTTATACATGTTCCTATGACTATGAGATTATGCAACTCCCGAATACCGTAGGAACACCTTGTGTGCTATCAAACGTCACAACGTAACTGGGTGATCATAAAGATGCTCTACAGGTGTCTCCAAAAGTATTCGTGGTGTTGGCATAGATCAAGATTAGGATTTGTCACTCCGAGTGTCGGAGAGGTATCTCTGGGCCCTCTCGGTAACACACATCACAATAAGCCTTGCAAGCAAAAGACTAATGAGTTAGTCACGAGATGATGTGTTACGGAACGAGTAAAGAGACTTGCCAGTAACGAGATTGAACTAGGTATAGAGATACCGACGATCGAATCTCGGGCAAGTAACATACCGTTTGACAAAAGGAACAACGTATGTAGTTATGCGGTTCTGACCGATAAAAGATCTTCATAGAATATGTAGGAGCCAATATGAACATCCAGGTTCCGCTATTGGTTATTGACCGGAGATGAGTCTCGGTCATGTCTACATAGTTCTCGAACCCGTAGGGTCCGCACGCTTAACGTTTGATGACGATCGGTATTATGAGTTTTTGAGTATTGATGTACCGAAGGTAGTTCCGAGTCCCGGATGAGATCACGGACATGAAGAGGAGTCTCGGAATGTCCGAGACATAAAGATTGATATATTGGACGGCTATATTCGGACACCGGAAGTATACCGGAAAAGTTTCGGATTTATCGGGAATGCCGGAGGGGGTTACCGGAACCCCCTACGAGAGGGGATGGTCCATAGTGGGCCTAAAGGGAAAGAGAGAGGCAGCCCATAGGGCTGGCCGGCGCCCCCACCTAGGGTTCCTAGTTGGACTAGGATTGGGGGGGGGGGGCACCTCTCCTATTCCTTTCCCCCTTCTTCCTTTTGGTGAATCCTACTAGGAATAGGATTGCAATCCTATTCCTAGTAGGACTCCTTCCCTAGCCGCACCAGGAAGGGCCGGCCGGCCTCCCTCCCCTGCTCCTTTATATACGGGGGCAGGGGGGCACCCAAAGACACACAAGTTGAATTGTTTTAGCCGTGTGCGGTGCCCCCCTCCACAGAATCACACCTCGGTCATACCGTCGCGGAGCTTAGGCGAAGCCCTGCGCCGGTGAACACATCATATCCGTCACCACGCCGTCGTGTTGACGAAACTCTCCCGTGAAGCTCAACTGGATCAAGAGCTCGTGGGACGTCATCAAGCTGAACGTGTGCTGAACGCGGAGGTGCCGTACGTTCGGTGCTTGATCGGTTGGATCGCGAAGAAGTTCGACAACATCAACCGCGTCACTTGACGCTTCCGCTCCTGGTCTATGAGGGTACGTAGACACACTCTTCCCTCTCGTTGCTATGCATCTGGTAGATAGATCTTGCGTGATCGTAGGAAAATTTTAAAATACTACGTTACCCAACAAATAACTCATAGGCAATGGATTAGTGATGGATAATTATGTCGGATGTGATTCCTCATGCAACAGTTATAACATACGGTGACACAGAACTAGCTCCAGTTCATCAATGTAATGTAGGCATGTATTCCGAATATAGTCATATGTGCTTATGGAAAAGAACTTGCATGGCATATTTTGTCCTACCCTCCCGTGGCAGCAGGGTCCTATTGGAAACTAAGGGATATCAAGGCCTCCTTTTAATAGAGTACCGGACCAAAGCATTAACACTTAGTGAATACATGAACTCCTCAAACTACAGTCATCATCGGGAGTGGTCCTGATTATTGTCACTTCGGGGTTGCCGGATCATAAGACATATTAGGTGAATATTGACTTGCAAGATAGGATCAAGAACTCACATATATTCATGAAAACATAATAGGTTCAGATCTGAAATCATGGCACTCGGGCCCTAGTGACAATCATTAAGCATAACAAAGTCATAGCAACATCAATCTTAGAACATAATGGATACTAGGGATCAAACCCTAACAAAACTAACTCGATAACATGGTAAATCTCATCCAACATATCACCGTCCAGCAAGCCTACGATGGAATTACTCACGCACAGCGGTGAGCTTCATGAAATTGGTGATGGAGGAAGGTTGATGATGATGGCAGCGATGGATTCCCCTCTCCGGAGCCCCGAACGGACTCCAGATTAGCCCTCCCGAGAGAGATTAGGGCTTGGCGGCGGCTCCGTATCGTAAAACGTGATGAATCCTTCTTTTTGATTTTTTTTCTCCCTGAACGTGAATATATGGAGTTGGAGTTGAGGTCTATGGAGCCTCAGGGGGCCCACGAGGCAGGGGGCGCGCCCCCACCCTCGTGAACAGGGTGTGGGCCCCCTGGTCTTGATTCTTTCGCCAGTATTTTTTATAAATTCCAAAAATATTCTCCGTGGATTTTCAGGTCATTCCGAGAACTTTTATTTTTTGCACAAAAATAACACCATGGCAATTCTGCTGAAAACAACGTCAGTCCGGGTTAGTTCCATTCAAATCATGCAAGTTAGAGTCCAAAACAAGGGCGAAAGTGTTTGGAAAAGTAGATACGTTGGAGACGTATCGACTCCCCCAAGCTTAAACCTTTGTTTGTCCTCAAGCAATTCAGTTGACAAACTGAAAGTGATAAAGAAAAACTTTTACAAACTCTGTTTGCTCTTGTTGTTGCAAATATGTAAAGCCAACATTCAATTTTTCAGCAAAGACTATGAACTAACCACATTCACAATAACATTTAGGTCTCATGCTTACTCTTATCAATGGCATAATCAACTAGTGAGCAATAATAATAAATCTCGGATAACAAGACTTTCTCAAAACAATCATAATATGATATAACAAGATGGTATCTCGCTGGCCCTTTCTGAGACCGCAAAACATAAATGCACAGCACCTCTAAAGATCAAGGACTGACTAGAAATTGTAATTCATGGTAAAAGAGATCCAATCACAGTCATACTCAATGTAAATTAATAGCAATGCACGCAAATGATAGCGGTGCTCTCCAACTGGTGCTTTTTAATAAGAGGATGATGACTCCACATAAAAGTAAATAGATAGGCCCTTCGCAGAGGGAAGCAGGGATTTACAGAGGAGCGAGAGCTCAAGTTTTGAAACAGAGATAAATAATATTTTGATTGGTATACTTTCATTGTCAACATAACAACCAAGAGATCTCAATATCTTCCATGCTACACACATTATAGGCGGTTCCCGAATAGAATGGTAAAGTTTATACTCCCCACCACCAACAAGCAGACTCCACGGCTGGCCCGAAACAACGGGTACCGTCCATACTAACAACAGTCCTTGGGGAGTTTTGTTTAATTATTTTGATTTGAGCATGGGACCGGGCATCCCGGTTACTGGCCATTTTCTCGTGAACGATGAGCGGAGTCTACTCATCCTGAGAATAACCCACCTAGCATGGAAGATATAGACAACCCTAGTTGATACATGAGCTATTCAAGCATACAAAACAGAATTTGATTTGAAGGTTTAGAGTTTGGCACATACAAATTTACTTGGAACGGTAGGTAAATACCGCATATAGGAAGGTATGGTGGACTCATATGGAATAACTTTGGGGTTTATGGAAGTGGATGCACAAGCAGTATTCCCGCTTAGTACAGGTGAAAGCTAGAAAGAGACTGAGAAGCGACCAGCTAGAGAGCGACAACAGTCATGAACATGCATTAAAATTAATCAACAATGAGTGCAAGCATGAGTAGGATATAAATCACCATGAACATAAATATCGTGGTGTTGATTTGATTCAACTACATGCATGAACATGTGCCAAGTCAAATCACTTGAATCGTTCAAAGGAGGATACCACCCTATCATACCACATCACAACCATTTTAATAGCATGTTGGCATGCAAGGTAAACTATTATAAACTCCTAGCTAATTAAGCATGGAATGAGCAACTATAATCTCTAATTGTCATTGCAAACATGTTTTATTCATAATAGGCTGAATCAGGAACGATGAACTAATCATATTTACAAAAACAAGATAGGTCGAGTTCATACCAGCTTCTCTCATCTCAATCAGTCCATCATATATCGTCATTATTGCCTTTCACTCGCACGGCCGAACTGTGTGGATAATAATAATAGGGCACATGCATTGGACTAAGCTGGAATCTGCAAGCATTTAATACAAGGGAGAAGACAAGGTAGTATGGCTCTTGGTTAAATCAACAATAATGCATATGAGAGCCAGTCAACATTTTCATCATGGTATTCTCCTTTAGACCCCCAAAGTGAAGAAAATAAATAGAACTATTTACACGGGAAATCTCCCAACAAGCAAAAGAAGAACGAGAAATCTTTTTGGGTTTTATTTTAATTACTACTATTACAAGCATGGAAAGTAAACTAGCTAAAAGCTATAACTAATTTTTTTTATTTTTCTTAAGGTTTTTCCGACACACAAGAAAAAGACTTAGAAAAGAAAATAAACTAGCATGGATAGTACAATGGAAAAGTATGAGCACCGACAATTAAAATGAGTGTATGAACATGAATGTAATGTCGGTGAGAAATATGTATTCTCCCAAGCTTAGGCTTTTGGCCTAAGTTGGTATATGGCCACTGCTGGCCTGGCGGATATCCAAAGTCGTAGTGCTGGGGTTGTACTACGATGCAATGGCTATTGCCTGATGAGCTGCAGCTTGGAGACGAGTCGCTTCCGTCCTCTCCTTATACTCGTTCGCCTCCTCCCTGGTTATAACATATCTCCTTTTTGCCTGAAAGTTAAAGAAAGTAGGAGCAGGAAGGGAAACATGGACGGTGTGCTGTCTGTCAAGGATTAGTCGGTACTGGAGGAATTGTTCATTCCTTTCAACAAACTGATGGCGAACCATAGCATTATAATCTAGATAAGCAGGAGGCAACTTCATATCATTTTCATGTATAGGTACACGAAGATAATTAGTTGCACGAGTTGCATAAATTCCACCGAACAAATCTCCACTTAAACCGTTAAGATGTAACCTTCGTGCAACAATGGCCCCCAAATTATATTGTATATCACCTAATACCGCACTCTTGAGGACACTAAGATCTGGAACAGACATGTGGCAAGCCTCATCTTTACCGTTAATGCATCTACCAACGAACAGAGCAAAATAATGTATGGAAGGGAAATGAATTCTCCCTATGGTAGCTTGTGTGATTTCTCTAGATTCCCCCGACAGTGATATTAGCTAGAAAGTCCTTATATTAAGATTTGCAAGGTTCACTAACATTACCCCACTGAGGGAGTTTACAAGCATCATTAAAATCTTCTAGGTCCATGGTATAAGATTTATCATAAAGCTCAAATAAAACAGTGTGAAAATTGCGCAAGGATGTAAACTTAAACCTTCTCACAAAGGAAACAGTTAGGTAGCGGTACTATGGGCACTTATCTGACACGAAGTCCTCAAGATCAGCATTACGCACATATGTGTCAAATTCATCCTTAATACCTGCCTGGACCATAAACTCCTCCGATGGCCATTCACAAGGCCGCACTTGAGCTTCCCTCGGTGGTTCATTGTCCGGCTCACGTATTGCGAGCCTTGGTACTCGCTTCCTTGAGGAACCACCTTGGTAAATTTTCCTATGCATTTTTTTTCTGAAAAATTTCTGAAATTTTTAGTGACTCAAAATAAAAGTGAACCAAACTCAACAAGATTGATAGCAACTACTCCCGCAAGTGCCTAGACTCTATATCATGCATTAGAACTACTTTTGATAACATAAATTTAACATGCAAGCTCAAGAACAGGGTCACCTTAGCAGCAAAAAATTGCAATAAATAAAGCACTAGAACAAAAACTAATTGGACCATTGGAGGAGTCACATACCAAAGAATAATCTCCCCCAAACAGTTTTGTGAATGGAGCTTTGAGCGAGGAGATCGAAAATGGCTGCAAGATGAGCTAGAACACGTGTTTGAGCTACGGGAGTATTTTTTCTGGAGGAAGACGAAGTGTGTGGGTGCAGGAATAAGTGGAGGGGGCCCACATGGGGCCCACGAGGCAGGGGCGCGCCCTGGACCCTCGTGGACAGGTGGTGTGGCCCCCTGGAGTGTTCTCAGTGCCAATAATTCTTAAATATTCTACAAAAAATCATAATTCATTTTCGGGACATTTGGAGAACTTTTATTTTCGGGGTATTTTTATTGGAAGGATAATTCAGAAAACAGACAGAAAATACTAATTTTGCTTTATTTAATCTAAATAACAGAAAGTAAAAGAGGGTACACAGAGTTGTGCTTTCTAACTTCATCCATCTCATGCTCATCAAAAGGAATCCACTAACAAGGTTGATCAAGCCTTGTTAACAAAACTCTTTCTGAATAACATGAATCTGGAGAATTTTTGAATAACACTAGGTTACCTCAATGGGGATATGCATGTCCCCAACAATAAGAATATCATATTTCTTCTTAACAGTAGAAGTGGAAATTCAAAACCTCCAATAATAATCGTTGAATTTTTTTCAATAGAATTGATACTATGGACTTGAGGTTGTTTCCTCGGAAAGTGTACCGTATGCTCATTACCATTAATATGAAAAGTGACATTGCATTTGTTGCAATCAATAATAGCACCTGCAGTATTCAAAAAGGGTCTACCAAGGATAATCAACATACTATCTTCCTAGGGAATATCAAGAATAACAAACTCTGTTAAAATAGTAACGTTTGCAACCACAACAGGCACATCCTCACAAATACCGACAGGTATAGCAGTTGATTTATCGGCCACTTGCAAAGATATTTCAGTAGGTGCCAACTTATTCAAATCGAGTCTATGGTATAAAGAGAAAGGCATAACACTAACACCAGCTCCAAGATCACATAAAGCAGTTTTAACATAGTTTCTCTTAACGGAGCATGGTATAGTTGGTACTCTTGGATCTCCTAGTTTCTTTGGTATTCCACCTTTAAAAGTATAATTGGCAAGCATAGTGGAGATTTCAACCTTCGGTATCTTTCTTTTATTTGTCACAATATCTTTCATATAATTAGCATAAGGATCCATATAATTAGCATAAGGATTTGTCTTAAGCATATCAGTCAAACGCATATGCAAAAAGATAGGTCTAATCATTTCAGCAAAGCGCTCAAAATCCTCATCATCCTTTTTCTTGGATGGTTTAGGAGGAAAATATTGGGGAACATAGTATTTTAAAAATTTCCTACGATCACACAAGATCTATCTACCAGATGCGTAGCAACGAGAGGGGAGAGTGTGTCTACGTACCCTCGTAGACCGAAAGCGGAAGCGTCTAGTTACGCGGTTGATGTAGTCGAACTTCTTTGCGATCCAACCGATCAAGCACCGAACGTACCGAGCCTCCGCGTTTAGCACACGTTCAGCTTGATGATGTCCCATGAGATTTTGATCCAGTAGAACCTCGCTGGAGAGTTTCGTCAGCACGACGGCGTGGTGACGGAGATGATGAAGTTACCGTCGCACGGCTTCGCCTAAGCGCTGCAACGATATGACCGAGGTGTGTTTCTGTGGAGGGGGGCACCACACACGGTTGGGAGAGATCAACTAATCAACTTGTGTGTCTATGGGGTGCCTCCACCCCCGTATATAAAGGAGTGGAGGAGGAGGAGGGCCGGCCCTCTCTATGGCGCGCCCTAGGGGAGTCCTACTCCCACCGGGAGTAGGATTCCCCCTTTCCTAGTAGAACTAGGAGCCCTTCCAAGTACTAGGAGTAGGAGAGAAGGAAAGGGAAAAGAGAAGAGAAGGAAGGAGGTGGCGCAACCCCTCCCCCTAGTCCAATTCGGACTAGGCCTTGGTGGGGGCGCAGCCTCCTCTCTCTCCTTCCCCTAAAGCCCAATAAGGCCCATATACTCCCCGGTGAATTCCCGTAACTCTTCGGAACTCCGAAAAATACCCGAATCACTCGGAACCTTTTCGATATCCGAATATAGTCTTCCAATATATCGATCTTTACGTCTCGACCATTTCAAGACTCCTCATCATGTCCCCGATCTCATCCGGGACTCCGAACTACCTTCTGTACATCAAAACACATAAACTCATAATACCGATCATCATCAAATGTTAAGCGTGCGGACCCTACGGGTTCGAGAACTATGTAGACATGACCGAGACTCATCTCCAGTCAATAACCAATAGCGGAACCTGGATGCTCATATTGGCTCCTACATATTCTACGAAGATCTTTATCGGTCAAACCGCATAACAACATACGTTGTTCCCTTTGTCATCGATATGTTACTTGCCCGAGATTCGATCGTCGGTATCTCAATACATAGTTCAATCGCGTTACCGGCAAGTCTCTTTACTTGTTTCGTAATACATCATCTCTTCACTAACTCATTAGTCATTTGCTTGCAAGGCTTATTATGATGTGTATTACCAAGAGGGCCCAGAGATACCTCTCCGACACTCGGAGTGACAAATCCTATTCTTGATCTATGCCAACACCACGAACACCTTCGAAGACACCTGTAGAGCATCTTTATAATCACCCAGTTACGCTGTGACGTTTGATAGCACACAAGGTGTTCCTCCGGTATTCAGGAGTTGCATAATCTCATAGTCATAGAAACATGTATAAGTCAAGAAGAAAGCAATAGCAGTAAAACTAAACGATCATAGTGCTAAGTTAACGGATGAGTCTTGTCCATCACATCATTATCCTAATGATGTGATCCCGTTGATCAAATGACAACTCATGTCTTTGGTTAGGAAACATAACCATCTTTGATCAATGAGCTAGTCTAGTAGAGGCATACTAGGGACACTCTGTTTTGTCTATGTATTCACACATGTACTAAGTTTCCGGTTAATAAAATTCTAGCATGAATAATAAACATTTATCATGATATAAGGAAATATAAATAACAAATTTATTATTGCCTCTAGGGCATATTTCCTTCAGTCTCCCACTTGCACTAGAGTCAATAATCTAGTTCACATCGCCATGTGATTTAATACCGATAGTTCACATCATTATGTGAATTAACACCCGTAGTTCACATCGCCATGTGACCACTACCCAAAGGGTTTACTAGAGTCAACAATCTAGTTCACATCATCATGTGATTAACACCCAAAGAGTACTAAGGCGTGATAATGTTTTGCTTCGTGAGAGAAGTTTAGTCAGCGGGTCTGTTACATTCAGATCCGCATGTAGTTTTGCAAATTTCTATGTCTACAATGCTCTACATGGAGCTACTTTAGCTAATTGCTCCCACTTTCAATATGTATCCAGATCGAGACTCAGAGGCATCCAGATCGGTGTTAAAGCTTGCATCTACGTAACTCTTTATGACGAACTCTTTATCACCTCCATAACCGAGAAATATTTCATTAGTCCTCTAAGGATAATTTTGACCGCTGTCCAGTGATCTACTCCTGGATCACTGTTGTACCTCCTTGTCAAACTCATGGCAAGGTACACAACAGGTTTGGCACACAGCATGGCATACTTTATAGAACCTATGACCGAGGCATAGGGAATGACTTTCATTCTTTCTCTATCTGCTGCCGTGGTCGGGTTTTGAGTCTTACTCAACTTCATACCTTGCAACACATGCCAGAACTTTTTCTATGACTGTTCCATTTTGAACTACTTCAAAAAACTTGTCAAGGTATGTACTCATTGAAAAAAAAACTTATCAAGCGTCTTGATCTATCTCTATAGATCTTCATGCTCAATATGTAAGCAGCTTCACCGATGTCTTTCTTTGAAAAACTCCTTTCAAATACTCTTTTATGCTTTTCAGAAAATTCTACATCATTTCCGATCGACAATATTGTTGGGGAACGTAGTATTTTAGAATTTTCCTACGATCACGCAAGATCTATCTATCAGATGCATAGCAACGAGAGGGAAGAGTGTGTCTACGTACCCTCGTAGACCGGGAGCGGAAGCGTCAAGTGACGCGGTTGATGTTGTCGAACTTCTTCGCGATCCAACCGATCAAGCACCGAACGTACGGCACCTCCGCGTTCAGCACACGTTCAGCTTGATGACGTCCCACGAGCTCTTGATCCAGTTGAGCTTCACGGGAGAGTTTCGTCAACACGACGGCGTGGTGACGGATATGATGTGTTCACCGGCGCAGGGCTTCGCCTAAGCTCCGCGACGGTATGACCGAGGTGTGATTCTGTGGAGGGGGGCACCGCACACGGCTAAAACAATTCAACTTGTGTGTCTTTGGGTGCCCCCCTGCCCCCGTATATAAAGGAGCAGGGGAGGGAGGCCGGCCGGCCCTTCCTGGTGCGGCTAGGGAAAGAGTCCTACTAGGAATAGGATTGCAATCCTATTCCTAGTAGGATTCACCAAAAGGAAGAAGGGGGAAAGGAATAGGAGAGGTGGCGCCCCCCCAATCCTAGTCCAACTAGGAACCCTAGGTGGGGGCGCCGGCCAGCCCTATGGGCTGCCTCTCTCTTTCCCTTTAGGCCCACTATGGACCATCCCCTCTCGTAGGGGGTTCCGGTAACCCCCTCCGGCATTCCCGATAAATCAGAAACTTTTCCGGTATACTTCCGGTGTCCGAATATAGCCGTCCAATATATCAATCTTTATGTCTCGGACATTCCGAGACTCCTCGTCATGTCCGTGATCTCATCCGGGACTCGGAACTACCTTCGGTACATCAATACTCAAAAACTCATAATACCGATCGTCATCAAACGTTAAGCGTGCGGACCCTACGGGTTCGAGAACTATGTAGACATGACCGAGACTCATCTCCGGTCAATAACCAATAGCGGAACCTGGATGTTCATATTGGCTCCTACATATTCTACGAAGATCTTTTATCGGTCAGAACCGCATAACTACATACGTTGTTCCTTTTGTCAAACGGTATGTTACTTGCCCGAGATTCGATCGTCGGTATCTCTATACCTAGTTCAATTTCGTTACTGGCAAGTCTCTTTACTCGTTCCGTAACACATCATCTTGTGACTAACTCATTAGTCTTTTGCTTGCAAGGCTTATTGTGATGTGTGTTACCGAGAGGGCCCAGAGATACCTCTCCGACACTCGGAGTGACAAATCCTAATCTTGATCTATGCCAACACCACGAATACTTTCGGAGACACCTGTAGAGCATCTTTATGATCACCCAGTTACGTTGTGACGTTTGATAGCACACAAGGTGTTCCTACGGTATTCGGGAGTTGCATAATCTCATAGTCATAGGAACATGTATAAGTCATGAAGAAAGTAATAGCAGTTAAACTAAACGATCATAGTGCTATGCTAACGGATGGGTCTTGTCCATCACATCATTCTCCTAATGATGTGATCCCGTTGATCAAATGACAACTCATGTCTATGGCTAGGAAACATAACCATCTTTGATCAATGAGCTAGTCTAGTAGAGGCATACTAGGGACACACTGTTTTGTCTATGTATCCACACATGTACTAAGTTTCCGGTTAATACAATTCTAGCATGAATAAAAGACATTTATCATGATATAAGGAAATACAAATAACATCTTTATTATTGCCTCTAGGGCATATTTCCTTCAGTCTCCCACTTGAACTAGAGTCAATAATCTAGATTACAAAGTAATGATCCTCACACCCATGGAGTCTTGGTGCTGATCATGTTTTGCCCGTGGAAGAGGCTTAGTCAACGGGTCTGCAACATTCAGATCCGTATGTATTTTGCAAATCTCTATGTCTCCCTCCTTGACTAGATCGCGGATGGAATTGAAGCGTCTTTTGATGTGCTTTGTTCTCTTGTGAAACCTAGATTCCTTCGCGAAGGCTATGGCTCCAGTGTTGTCACAAAAGATTTTCATTGGATCCGATGCATTAGGTACTACACCTAGATCGGATATGAACTCCTTCATCCAGACTCCTTCATTTGCTGCTTCCGAAGCAGCTATGTATTCCGCTTCACATGTAGATCCCGCCACGACGCTCTGCTTGGAACTGCACCAGCTGACAGCTCCACCGTTCAATAAAAATACATATCCGGTTTGTGACTTTGAGTCATCCGGATCAGTGTCAAAGCTAGAATCGACGTAGCCGTTTACGACGAGCTCTTTGTCACCTCCATATACGAGAAACATATCCTTTGTTCTTTTCAGATACTTTAGGATGTTTTTGACCGCTGTCCAGTGATCCACTCCTGGATTACTTTGGTACCTCCCTGCTAGACTTATAGCAAGGCACACATCAGGTCTGGTACACAGCATTGCATACATGATAGATCCTATGGCTGAGGCATAGGGAATGACTTTCATTTTCTCTCTATCTTCTGCAGTGGTCGGGCATTGAGTCTTACTCAACTTCATACCTTGTAAAACAGGCAAGAACCCTTTCTTTGACTGATCCATTTTGAACTTCTTCAAAATCTTATCAAGGTATGTGCTTTGTGAAAGTCCAATTCAGCGTCTTGATCTATCTCTATAGATCTTGATACCTAATATATAAGCAGCTTCACCGAGGTCTTTCATTGAAAAACTTTTATTCAAGTATCCTTTTATGCTATCCAGAAATTCTATATCATTTCCAATCAACAATATGTCATCTACATATAATATTAGAAATGCTACAGAGCTCCCACTCACTTTCTTGTAAATACAGGCTTCTCCAAAAGTCTGTATAAAACCATATGCTTTGATCACCTCATCAAAGCGTATATTCCAACTCCGAGATGCTTGCACCAGTCCATAGATGGATCGCTGGAGCTTGCATACTTTGTTAGCACCTTTTGGATCGACAAAACCTTCTGGTTGCATCATATACAACTCTTCTTTGAGATATCCATTTAGGAATGCAGTTTTGACATCCATTTGCCAGATTTCATAATCATAAAATGCGGCAATTGCTAACATGATTCGGACAGACTTAAGCATCGCTACAGGTAAGAAAGTCTCATCGTAGTCAACTCCTTGAACTTGTCGAAAACCTTTCACAACAAGTCGAGCTTTGTAAACAGTAATATTACCGTCTGCGTCGGTCTTCCTCTTGAAGATCCATTTATTTTCGATGGCTTGCCGATCATCGGGCAAGTCAACCAAAGTCCATACTTTGTTCTCATACATGGATCCCATCTCAGATTTCATGGCTTCAAGCCATTTTGCGGAATCTGGGCTCATCGTCGCTTCCTCATAGTTCGTAGGTTCATCATGGTCTAGTAACATGATTTGCAGAACTGGGTTGCCGTACCACTCCGGTGCGGAACGTACTCTGGTTGATCTACGACGTTCAGTAGAAACTTGATCCGAAGTTTCATGATCATTATCATTAACTACCTCACTAATTGGTGTAGGAATCACTGGAACAATTTCCTGTGATGTACTATTTTCCAATCCGGGAGAAGGTACAATTACCTCATCAAGTTCTACTTTCCTCCCACTCACTTCTTTCGAGAGAAACTCTTTTTCTAGAAAGGATCCGTTCTTAGCAACGAATATTTTGCCTTCGGATCTGTGATAGAAGGTGTACCCAATAGTCTCTTTTGGGTATCCTATGAAGACACATTTTTCCGACTTGGGATCGAGCTTATCAGGTTGAAGTGTTTTCACATAAGCATCGCAGCCCCAAATTTTTAAGAAACGACAACTTTGGTTTCTTGCCAAACCATAGTTCATAAGGTGTCGTATCAACGGATTTAGATGGTGCCCTATTTAACGTGAATGTAGCTGTCTCTAAAGCATAACCCCAAAATGATAGTGGTAAATCGGTAAGAGACATCATAGATCGCACCATATCCAATAAAGTACGGTTACGACGTTCGGACCCACCATTACGCTGTGGTGTTCCAGGTGGCGTGAGTTGTGAAACTATTCCACATTGTTTCAAATGAAGACCAAACTCGTAACTCAAATATTCTCCTCCACGATCAGATCGTAGGAATTTTATTTTCTTGTTACGATGATTCTCTACTTAACTCTGAAATTCTTTGAACTTTTCAAATGTTTCAGACTTGTGCTTCATTAAGTAGATATACCCATATCTGCTCAAATGATCAGTGAAGGTCAGAAAATAACGATACCCGCCGCGAGCATCAACACTCATTGGTCCACATACATCAGTATGTATGATTTCCAACAAATCTGTTGCTCGCTCCATAGTTCCGGAGAACGGAGTTTTAGTCATCTTGCCCATGAGGCATGGTTCGCAAGCACCAAGTGATTCATAATCAAGTGATTCCAAAAGTCCATCATTATGGAGTTTCTTCATGCGTTTTACACCAATATGACCTAAACGGCAGTGCCACAAATAAGTTGCACTATCATTATTAACCTTGCATCTTTTGGTTTCAATATTATGAATATGTGTATCACTACAATCGAGATCCAATAAGAATAGACCACTCTTCAAGGGTGCATGACCATAAAAGATATTATTCATTAAAATGGAACAACCATTATTCTCTGATTTAAATGAATAACCGTCTCGCAATAAACAAGATCCAGATATAATGTTCATGCTCAACGCTGGCACCAAATAACAATTATTTAGGTCTAAAACTAATCCCGAAGGTAGATGTAGAGGTAGCGTGCCGACGGCGATCACATCGACTTTGGAACCGTTTCCCACGCGCATCGTCACCTCGTCCTTAGCTAATCTTCGTTTAATCCGTAGTCCCTGTTTCGAGTTACAAATATTAGCAACCGAACCGGTATCAAATACCCAGGTACTACTACGAGCATTAGTAAGGTACACATCAATAACATGTATATCACATATACCTTTGTTCATCTTGCCATCCTTCTTATCCGCCAAATACTTGGGGCAGTTCCGCTTCCAGTGTCCAGTCCCCTTGCAGTAGAAGAACTCAGTTTCAGGCTTGGCTCCAGATTTGGGTTTCTTCGTGGAAGTAGCAACTGACTTGCTATTCTTTTTGAAGTTCCCTTTCTTTCCCTTGCCCTTTTTCTTGAAACTAGTGGTCTTGTTAACCATCAACACTTGATGCTCCTTTTTGATTTCTACCTCCGCAACTTTGAGCATAGCGAAGAGCTCGGGAATTGTCTTTTGCATCCCTTGCATGTAATAGTTCATCACGAAGCCTTTATAGCTTGGTGGCAGTGATTGAAGAACTCTATCAATAACACTATCCTCGTCAACTTTGCAACCAAGTTGAGTCATATGATTGTAGTACCCAGACATTCTGAGCAAGTGTTCACTGATAGAACTATTCTCCTCCATTTTGCAGCTGTAGAACTTATTGGAAATCTCATATTTCTCAATTCGGGCATTTTCTTGAAATATTAACTTCAACTCCTGGAACATCTCATATGCTCCATGACGTTCAAAACGTCGTTGAAGTCCCGGTTCTAAGCCGTAAAGCATGGCACACTGAACTATCGTGTAGTCATCAGACCGCGACTGCCAGACGTTCAAAGCGTCTGCATTAGCGGAAGGGGGCTTGTCACCTAGCGGTGCTTCAAGGACATAATTCTTCTGTGCAGCAATGAGGATAATCCTCAGGTTACGGACCCAGTCCGTGTAATTGCTACCATCATCTTTCAACTTAGCTTTCTCTAGGAATGCATTAAAATTCAAAGGAACGGTAGCACGGGCCATTGATCTACAACGACATAGATATGCAAAACTATGAGGACTAAGTTCATGATAAATTAAAGTTCAATTTAATCATATTACTTAAGAACTCCCACTTAGATAGACATCCCTCTGGTCATCTAAATGATCACGTGATCCAAATCAACTAAACCATGTCCGATCATCACGTGAGATGGAGTAGTTTTCAATGGTGAACATCTTATGTTGATCATATCTACTATATGATTCACGCTCGACCTTTCGGTCTCCAGTGTTCCGAGGCCATATCTGTATATGCTAGGCTCGCCAAGTTTAACCCGAGTATTCTGCGTGTGCAAAACTGGCTTACACCCGTTGTATTTGAACGTAGAGCTTATCACACCCGATCATCACGTGGTGTCTCGGCACGACGAACTTTCGCAACGGTGCATACTCAGGGAGAACACTTATACCTTGAAATTTAGTAAGGGATCATCTTATAATGCTACCGTCGTCCTAAGCAAAATAAGAAGCATAATAAGATAAACATCACATGCAATCAAAATATGTGACATGATATGGCCATCATCATCTTGTGCTTTTGATCTCTATCTCCAAAGCACCGTCATGATCACCTTCGTCACCGGCTTGACACCTTGATCTTCATCGTAGCATCGTTGTCGTCTCGCCAACTATTGCTTCTACGACTATCGCTACCGCTTAGTGATAAAGTAAAGCAATTACATGGCGATTGAATTTCATACAATAAAGCGACAACCATATGGCTCCTGCCAGTTGCCGATAACTTTACAAAACATGATCATCTCATACAAAACCGTATAACTCATCATGTCTTGACCATATCACATCACAACATGCCCTGCAAAAACAAGTTAGACGTCCTCTACTTTGTTTGTTGCAAGTTTTACGTGGCTGCTACGGGTTTAGCAAGAACCGTTCTTACCTACGCATACAAAACCACAACGATGTTTCGTCAACTATGTGCTGTTTTAACCTTCACAAGGACCGGGCGTAGCCACACTTGATTCAGCTAGAGTGAGAGAGATAGACACCCGCCAGTCACCTTTAAGCAACGAGTGCTCGTAACGGTGAAACCAGTCTCATGTAAGCGTACGCGTAATGTCGGTCCGGGCCGCTTCATCTCACAATACCGCCGAAGCAAAGTATGACATGCTGGTAAGCAGTATGACTAGTATCGTCCACAATCTCATTGTGTTCTACTCGTGCATATCATCTACGCATAGACCTGGCTCATGATGCCACTGTTGGGGAACGTAGTATTTTAAAATTTTCCTACGATCACGCAAGGTCTATCTACCAGATGCATAGCAACGAGAGGGAAGAGTGTGTCTACGTACCCTCGTAGACCGAGAGCGGAAGCGTCAAGTGACGCGGTTGATGTTGTCGAACTTCTTCGCGATCCAACCGATCAAGCACCGAACGTACGGCACCTCCGCGTTCAGCACACGTTCAGCTTGATGACGTCCCACGAGCTCTTGATCCAGTTGAGCTTCACGGGAGAGTTTCTTCAACACGACGGCGTGGTGACGGATATGATGTGTTCACTGGCGCAGGGCTTCGCCTAAGCTCCGCGACGGTATGACCGAGGTGTGATTCTGTGGAGGGGGGCACCGCACACGGCTAAAACAATTCAACTTGTGTGTCTTTGGGTGCCCCCCTGCCCCCGTATATAAAGGAGCAGGGGAGGGAGGCCGGCCGGCCCTTCCTGGTGCGGCTAGGGAAGGAGTCCTACTAGGAATAGGATTGCAATCCTATTCCTAGTAGGATTCACCAAAAGGAAGAAGGGGGAAAGGAATAGGAGAGGTGCCCCCCCCCAATCCTAGTCCAACTAGGAACCCTAGGTGGGGGCGCCGGCCAGCCCTATGGGCTGCCTCTATCTTTCCCTTTAGGCCCACTATGGACCATCCCCTCTCGTAGGGGGTTCCGGTAACCCCCTCCGGCATTCCCGATAAATCCGAAACTTTTCCGGTATACTTCCGGTGTCCGAATATAGCCGTCCAATATATCAATCTTTATGTCTCGGACATTCCGAGACTCCTCGTCATGTCCGTGATCTCATCCGGGACTCCGAACTACCTTCGGTACATCAATACTCAAAAACTCATAATACCGATCGTCATCAAACGTTAAGCGTGCGGACCCTACGGGTTCGAGAACTATGTAGACATGACCGAGACTCATCTCCGGTCAATAACCAATAGCGGAACCTGGATGTTCATATTGGCTCCTACATATTCTACGAAGATCTTTTATCGGTCAGAACCGCATAACTACATACGTTGTTCCTTTTGTCAAACGGTATGTTACTTGCCCGAGATTCGATCGTCGGTATCTCTATACCTAGTTCAATCTCATTACTGGCAAGTCTCTTTACTCGTTCCGTAACACATCATCTCGTGACTAACTCATTAGTCTTTTGCTTGCAAGGCTTATTGTGATGTGTGTTACCGAGAGGGCCCAGAGATACCTCTCCGACACTCGGAGTGACAAATCCTAATCTTGATCTATGCCAACACCACAAATACTTTCGGAGACACCTGTAGAGCATCTTTATGATCACCCAGTTACGTTGTGACGTTTGATAGCACACAAGGTGTTCCTACGGTATTCGGGAGTTGCATAATCTCATAGTCATAGGAACATGTATAAGTCATGAAGAAAGCAATAGCAGTTAAACTAAACGATCATAGTGCTATGCTAACGGATGGGTCTTGTCCATCACATCATTCTCCTAATGATGTGATCCCGTTGATCAAATGACAACTCATGTCTATGGCTAGGAAACATAACCATCTTTGATCAATGAGCTAGTCTAGTAGAGGCATACTAGGGACACACTGTTTTGTCTATGTATCCACACATGTACTAAGTTTCCGGTTAATACAATTCTAGCATGAATAAAAGACATTTATCATGATATAAGGAAATACAAATAACATCTTTATTATTGCCTCTAGGGCATATTTCCTTCAAATATGTCATTCACATATACTTATCAGAAAGGTTGTAGTGCTCCCACTCACTTTCTTGTAAATACAGGCTTCATCACAATTCTATATAAAACTATATACTTTGATCAACTTATCAAAGCTTATATTCCAACTCCGAGATGCTTGCACCTGTCCATAGATGGATCGCTAGAGCTTGCACATTTTGTTAGAACCATTAAGATTGACAAAACCTTCTGGTTGCATCATATACAACTCTTATTTAATAAATCCATTAAAGAACGCAGTTTTGTTATCCATTTGCCAAATTTCGTAAAATGCGGCAATTGCTAACATGATTCAGACAGACTTAAGCATCGCTACGGGTGAGAAAGTCTCATCATAGTCAACTCCTTGAACTTGTCGAAAACAAATTCGCAACAAGTCGAGCTTTGTAAATAGTAACATTACCGTCAGCGTCGGTCTTCCTCTTGAACATCCATTTATTTTCGATGGCATACCGATCATCGGGCAAGTCAACCAAAGTCCACACTTTGTTCTCATACATGGATCCCATCTCAGATTTCATGGCCTCAAGGCATTTTGCGGAATCTGGGCTCATCATCGCTTCCTCATAGTTCGTAGGTTCATCATGGTCTAGTAACATGACTTCCAGAACTAGGTTACCGTACCACTCTGGTGCGAAACATACTCTGGTTGATCTACGAAGTTCAGCAGTAACTTGGTCCCAAGTTTCATGACCATCATCATTAGCTTGCTCACTAATTGGTGTAGGAATCACTAGAACTAGTTTCTGTGATGTACTACTATCCAATTCGGGAGAAGGTACAATTACCTCATCAAGTTATACTTTCCTCCCACTCACTTCTTTGGAGATAAACTCCTTCTCTAGAAAGGATCCATTCTTAGCAATAAATATCTTACCTTCGGATCTGTGATAGAAGGTGTACCCAACAATCTACTTTGGGTATCCTATGAAGACACATTTCTCCGACTTGGGTTCGAGCTTATCAGGTGAAGTTTTTTCACATAGCATCGCAGCCCAAACTTTAAGAAACAACAACTTTGGTTTTTTGCCAAACCACTGTCATAAGGTGTCGTCTCAACGGTTTTAGATGGTGCCCTTATTTACCGTGAATGCAGCTGTCTCTAATGCATAACCCAAAACAATAGTGGTAAATCGGTAAGAGACATCATAGATCGCACCATATCTAATAAAGTACGGTTACGACGTCCGGAGACACCATTACGATGTGGTGTTCCGGGTGGCGTGAGTTATGAAACTATTCCATATTGTTTTAAATGAAGACCAAACTCGTAACTCAAATATTTGCCTCCACGATCAGATCGTAGAAACTTTATTTTGTTGTTACGATGATTCTCTACTTCACTCTGAAATTCTTTGAACTTTTTCAAATGTTTCAGACTTGTGTTTCATCAAATAGATATACCCATATCTGCTCAAATCATCAGTGAAGGTCAAAAAATAACGATACTCTCCGCGAGCCTCAACACTCATCGGTCCACATACATCAGTATGTATGATTTCCAATGAATCTGTTGCTTGCTCCATTGTTCCAGAGAACGAAGTTTTAGTCATCTTCCCATGAGGCATGGTTCGCAAGCACCAAGTGATTCATAATCAAGTGAATCCAAAAGTCCATCACTATGGAGTTTCTTCATGCGCTTTACACCAATATGACCTAAACGGCAGTGCCACAAATAAGTTGCACTATCATTATTAACCTTGCATCTTTTGGCTTCAATATTATGAATATGTGTATCACTACGATCGAGATCCGACAAACTATTTTCATTGGGTGTATGACCATCGAAGGATTTATTCATGTAAACAGAATAACAATTATTCTATGCCGTTAAATGAATAACCGTATTGCAACAAACATGATCAAATCATATTCATGCTCAACGCAAATGCCAAATAATATTTATTTAGGTTCTACACTAATCCCGAAAGTATAGGGAGTGTGCGATGATGATCATATCAATCTTGGAACCACTTCGAACACACATCGTCACTTCACCTTTAACTAGTCTCTGTTGATTCCGCAACTCTCGTTTCGAGTTACTAATTTTAGCAACTGAACCGATATCAAATACCCAGGGGTTGCTATGAACACTAGTAAAGTACATATCAATAATCTGTATATCAAATATACCTTTGTTCACATTGCCATCCTTCTTATCCGCCAAGTATCTAGGGCAGTTCCACTTCCAGTGACCATTTCCTTTGCAGTAGAAACACTTAGTTTCAAGCTTGAGTTAGCTTTGGGTTTCTTCACGGGAGTGATAACTTGCTTGTCATTCTTTTTGAAGTTCCCTTTCTATCCCTTTGCCCTTTACTTGAAACAAGTGGTCTTGTTAACCATTAACACTTGATGTTGTTTCTTGATTTCTCCCTTCGCCGATTTCAGCATCGCGAAGAGCTCGGGAATTACTTTCGACATCCCTTGCTTATTATAGTTCATCACGAAGTTCTACTAACTTGGTGATAGTGTCTAGAGAACTTTGTCAATTACTATCTTATCTGGAAGATTAACTCCCACTTGATTCAAGCAATTGTAGTACCCAGACAATCTGAGCACATGCTCACTGGTTGAGCTATTCTTCTCCATCTTGTTGGCAAAGTACTATCAAAGGTCTTATACCTCTCAACACGGGTATGAGTATGAAATACTAATTTCAACTCTTGGAACATCTCATATGCTCCGTGGTGTTCAAAAGGTTTTTGCAGTCCCGGTTATAAGCCGAAAAGCATGGTGCACTAAACTATCAAGTAGTCATCATATCGAGCTTTTGTCAAAACGTTCATAACGTTTGCATCTGCTCCTGTAATAGGTCTGTCACCTAGCGGTGCATCAAGGACATAATACTTCTGCAGCAATGAGGAAAATCCTCAAATCACGGAACAAGTCCGCATCATTGCTACTAACATCTTTCAACTTAGTTTTCTCTAGGAACATATCAAAAACATAGGGGAGCTATAACGCGAGCTATTGATCTACAACATAATTTGCAAACACTAATAGGACTAAGTTCATGACAAATTAAAGTTCAAATTAATCATATTACTAAAGAAGTCCCACTTAGATAGACATCCCTCTAGTCATCTAAATGTCCACGTGATCCAAATCAACTAAACCATGTCCGATCATCACGTGAGATGGAGTAGTTTTCAATGGTGAACATCTTATGTTGATCATATCTACTATATGATTCACGCTCGACCTTTCGGTCTCCATTGTTCCGAGGCCATATCTGCATATGCTAGGCTCGTCAAGTTTAACCCGAGTATTCTGCATGTGCAAAATTGTCTTACACCCGTTGTAGTTGAACGTAGAGCTTATCACACCCGATCATCACGTGGTGTCTCGGCACGACGCACTTTCGCAACGGTGCATACTGAGGGAGAACACTTATACCTAAAAATTTAGTGAGAGATCATCTTATAATGCTACCATCGATCTAAGCAAAATAAGATGCATAAAAGATAAACATCACATCTCCAAAGCACCATCATGATCACCATCGTCACCGGCGTGACACCTTGATCTCCATCGTAGCATCATTATCGTCTCGCCAACTATTACTTCCACGACTATCGCTACCGCTTAGTGATAAAGTAAAGCAATTACATGGCGATTGCATTTCATACAATAAAGCGACAACCATATGGCTCCTGCCAGTTGCCGATAACTTTACAAAACATGATCATCTCATACAATAACGTATTACTCATCATGTCTTGACCATATCACATCACAACATGCCCTGCAAAAACAAGTTAGACGCCCTCTACTTTGTTGTTGCAAGTTTTACGTGGCTGCTACGGGCTTAGCAAGAACCGTTCTTACCTATGCATACAAAACCACAATGATATTTCGTCAAGTATGTGCTGTTTTAACCTTCACAAGGACCGGGCGTAGCCATACTTGATTCAACTAAAGTGGGAGAAACTAACACCCGCCAACCACCTGTGTGCGAAGCACGTCGGTTGAACCAGTCTCGCGTAAGCGTACACGTAATGTCGGTCCGGGCCGCTTCATCCAACAATACCGCCGAATCAAAGTATGACATGTTGGTAAGCAGTATGACTAGTATCGTCCACAACTCACTTGTGTTCTACTCGTGCATATTATCTATGCATAGACCTAGCTGTGATGCCACTGTTGGGGAACGTAGTATTTTAAAAATTTCCTACGATCACGCAAGATCTATCTACCAGATGCATAGCAACGAGAGGGGAGAGTGTGTCTACGTACCCTCGTAGACCGAAAGCGGAAGCGTCTAGTGACGCGGTTGATATAGTCGAACTTCTTCGCGATCCAACCGATCAAGCACCGAACATACCGAGCCTCCGCGTTCAGCACACGTTCAGCTTGATGACGTCCTACGAGCTCTTGATCCAGTAGAACCTCGTGGGAGAGTTTCGTCAGCACGACGGCGTGGGACGGAGATGATGAAGTTACCATCGCAGGGCTTCGCCTAAGCGCTGCAACGATATGACCGAGGTGTGTTTCTGTGGAGGGGGGCACCAAACACGGTTGGGAGAGATCAACTAACCAACTTGTGTGTCTATGGGGTGCCTCTACCCCCGTATATAAAGGAGTGGAGGAGGGGGAGGGCCGGCCCTCTCTATGGCGCGCCCTAGGGGAGTCCTACTCCCACCGAGAGTAGGATTCCCCCTTTCCTAGTAGAACTAGGAGCCCTTCCAAGTACTAGGAGTAGGAGAGAAGGAAAGGGAAAAGAGAAGAGAAGGAAGGAGGTGGCGCAGCCCCTCCCCCTAGTCCAATTCGGACTAGGCCTTGGTGGGGGCGCAACCTCCTCTCTCTCTTTCCCCTAAAGACCAATAAGGCCCATATACTCCCCGGCGAATTCCCGTAACTCTTCGGTACTCCGAAAAATATCCGAATCACTCGGAACCTTTCCGATGTCCGAATATAGTCATCCAATATATCGATCTTTACGTCTCGACCATTTCGTGACTCCTCGTCATGTCCCCGATATCATCCGGGACTCCGAACTACCTTCGGTACATCAAAACACATAAACTCATAATACCGATCATCATCAAACGGTAAGCGTGCGGACCCTACGGGTTCGAGAACTATGTAGACATGACCGAGACTCATCTCCGGTCAATAACCAATAGCGGAACCTGGATGCTCATATTGGCTCCTACATATTCTACGAAGATCTTTATCGGTCAAACAGCATAACAACATGCGTTGTTCCCTTTGTCATCGGTATGTTACTTGCCCGAGATTCGATCGTCGGTATCTCAATACCTAGTTCAATATCGTTACTGGCAAGTCTCTTTACTCGTTCCATAATACATTATCTCTTGACTAACTCATTAGTCATTTGCTTGCAAGGCTTATTATGATGTGTATTACCGAGAGGGCCCAGAGATACCTCTCCGACACTCGGAGTGACAAATCCTATTCTTGATCTATGCCAACACCACGAACACCTTCGGAGACACCTGTAGAGCATCTTTATAATCACCCAGTTACATTGTGACGTTTGATAGCACACAAGATGTTCCTCCGGTATTCGGGAGTTGCATAATCTCATAGTCATAGGAACATGTATAAGTCATGAAGAAAGCAATAGCAGTAAAACTAAACGATCATAGTGCTAAGCTAACGGATGGGTCTTGTCCATCACATCATTCTCCTAATGATGTGATCACGTTGATCAAATGACAACTCATGTCTATGGTTAGGGAACATAACCATCTTTGATCAATGAGCTAGTCTAGTAGAGGCATACTAGGGACACTCTGTTTTGTCTATGTATTCACACATGAACTAAGTTTCCGGTTAATACAATTCTAGCATGAATAATAAACATTTATCATGATATAAGGAAATATAAATAACAACTTTATTATTACCTCTAGGGCATATTTCCTTCAGAAAAGGCATGGGTTTCTGAACCCATGGTTCTCTTTCTTTATCGTGCTTCCTCGCAATGAAGTCTCTTTCATCATATCGTTGATTCTTTGATTGTGGGTTATCAAGATCAACAACATGTTCAATGTCTACGTAATCGTTATTGCTAGGTTGAGCATCATCATGAACATCATTATTAACATTATCACTAGTTTCATGTTCATTACCAGATTGTGTTTCAGCATCAGAAATAGAAATATCATTGGTACTCCCAGGTGTGTCCACAACAGGTTTACTAGAAGCATGCAAAGTCCTATCACTTTTCTTTTTCTTCTTATTAGAAGGACTAGGTGTATCAAAATTAGTTCTCTGAGAATCTTGCTCAATTCGCTTAGGGTGGCCCTCAGGATACAAAGGTTCCCGAGTCATTCTACCCACTCTAGTCATAACTCTAACAACATTATCATTTTTCTTGCTATTTAATTCATTGAGCAAATCATTTTGTGCTTTAAGCACTTGTTCTACCTGAGTGGTAACCATAGAAGCATGTTTACTAATGATTTTAAGTTCACCTTTAACTCTAGACATATAATCACTCAAGTGTTCAATCATATAAGCATTATGTTTCAATTGTCTACCAACATAAGCATTGAAGTTTTCTTGTTTAACAATAAAATTATCAAACTCATCTAAGAATTGGCTAGCAGACTTATTACGTGGAATTTCACCTTCATCAAATCTATAGAGAGAATTTACCTTTACTACCTGTGTCGGGTTATCAAGACCATGTACTTCTTCAATAGGTGGTAAATTCTTAACATCTTCAGCTTTAATACCTTTTTCTTTCATAGATTTCTTTGCCTCTTGCATATCTTCAGGACTGAGAAATAGAATATCCCTTTTCTCCGGAGTTGGCTTACGAGTTGGTTCACGAAGTGTCCAATTATTTTCATTACTCAACATATTATTCAATAGCAATTCAGCTTGCTCAACGGTTCTTTCCCTGAAAACACAACCAACACATATATCCAGGTGGTCTCTGTAAGCATCGGTTAGTCCATTATAAAAGATATCAAGTATTTCATTTTTCTTAAGAGGATGATCAGGCAAAGCATTAAGTAGTCGGAGAAGCCTCCCACAAGCTTGTGGGAGACTCTCTTTTTCAATTTGCACAAAATTATATATTTCCCTTAAGGCAGCTTGTTTCTTATGAGCGGGGAAATATTTAGTAGAGAACTAATAAATCATATCCTGGGGACTACGCACATAACCGGGATCAAGATAATAAAACCATGTTTTAGCATCACCCTTTAATGAGAATGGAAATAACTTAAGGATATAATAGTAACAATTTTTTTTCCTCATTGGTGAATAGGGTGGCTATATCATTTAATTTAGTAAGATGTGCCACAACAGCTTCAGATTCAAAGCCATGGAAAGGATCAGATTCAACCAAAGTAATTAACTCAGGATCGACAGAGAAATCATAATCTTTATCAGAAATACAGATAAGTGAAGTAGCAAAAGTTGGGTCATATTTCATTCTAGCATTCAAAGACTTTTCTTTCAGCTTAGCTAACAGTTTCTTAAGATCATATCTATCTTTGCAAGCTAAAAGATCTCTAGCAGTTTCTTCATCCATAACATAACCCTCAGGCACAACAGGCAATTCATATCTAGGGGAAGAATCTTCATCGTCACTTTCATCAATATTATTAGTTTCAATAATTTCATTCTCTCTAGCCCTAGCAAGTTGTTCATCGAGAAATTCACCTAGTGGCACAGTATTATCAAACATAGAAGTAGTTTCATCATAAGTATCATGCATAGTAGAGGTGGCATCATCAATAACATGCAACATATCAGATTCAATAGCAGGAGTAGGTGTCGCAAGTTTACTCAAAACAGAATGTGAATCAAGTGCAGAGCTAGATGGCAGTTCCTTACCTCCCCTCGTAGTTGAGGGAAAGATCTTGGTTCTTTCATCTCTCAAGTTCTTCATAGTGATCAACAGATATAAATCCCAAGTGACTCAAAGAATATAGCTATGCTCCCCAGCAACGGCGCGAGAAAACAGTCTTGATAACCCACAAGTATAGGGGATCGCAACAGTTTTTGAGGGTAGAGTATTCAACCCAAATTTATTAATTCGACACAAGGGGAGCCAAAGAATATTCTCAAGTATTAATAGTTGAGTTGTCAATTCAACCACACCTGGAAGACTTAATATCTGCAGCAAAGTATTAAGTAACAAAGTAGTATGGAAGTAACGGTAACGGTGGCAAAAGTAACAGTAGCAGTTTTGTAGTAATTGTAACAGTGGCAACGGAAAAGTAACTAAGCAAAGCTCAATATTTGAAAAGCTCGTAGGCAATGGATCAGTGATGGATAATTATGTTGGATGCGATTCCTCATGCAACAATTATAACATAGGGTGACACAGAACTAGCTCCAGTTCATTAATGTAATGTAGGCATGTATTCCGAATATAGTCATATGTGCTTATGGAAAAGAACTTGCATGCCATCTTTTGTCCTACCCTCCCATGGCAATGGGGTCCTATTGGAAACTAAGGGATATTAAGGCCTCCTTTCAATAGAGTACTGGACCAAAGCATTGACACTTAGTGAATACATGAACTCCTCAAACTACGGTCATCACCGGGAGTGGTCCCGATTATTGTCACTTCGGGGTTGCCGGATCATAACACATAGTAGGTGACTATTGACTTGCAAGATAGGATCAAGAACTCACATATATTCATGAAAACATAATAGGTTCGGATCTGAAATCATGGCACTCGGGCCCTAGTGACAAGTATTAAGCATAGCAAAAATCATAGCAACATCAATCTTAGAACATAATGGATACTAGGGATCAAACCCTAACAAAACTAACTCGATTACATGGTAAATCTCATCCAACCCATCACCGTCCAGCAAGCCTACGATGGAATTACTTACGCACGACGGTGAGCATCATGAAATTGGTGATGGAGGAAGGTTGATGATGATGGCGGCGACGGATTCCCCTCTCCGGAGCCCCGAACGGACTCTAGATCAGCCCTCCCGAGAGAGATTAGGGCTTGACGGTGGCTCCATATTTGTAAAACGCGATGAATCCTTATTTCTGAATTTTTTCTCCTCGAACGTGAATTTGTGGAGTTGGAGTTGAGGTCGGTGGAGCCTCAGGGGGCCCACGAGGCAGGGGGCGCGCCCAGGGGGCAGGCGCGCTGTCTGGGATATTACTAGCAGTAATAAACCGGCCAGGAAGATCCGGATTACACTAACATAGTTGTATTATCACAAGCCCAGTAGAATATGAACCAGAGGTTATGGCCCATAGAGGCTTAGGGCCCATGTGTAAAGCTTACGGTGTATAAACCGTTATATCATGTAACTTGAGGTGTAAGATAGAAAGAGTAGAGACCGAGGCGGACACGATTATGAACTGGCCTCGGGACTTTGTAAACCGGACCGGGCATCGCCTCCTATATAAAGGGATGACCCGACGCCGGTTCAGGGACAAGAAACAACAGCTCGAGACACAGGCAAGCGATCCGCTCCCTGTTCATCGACGCACAAGCAATACCACACCAAACTAGACGTAGGCTTTTACCTTCATCGAAGGGGCCGAACTTGTATAAACCTTCTGTGTCCTTTGTGTGCTTTTAACCCCTTCAAGCTAACCCGCGCGATGGCCTCACACCTAAGTCCTCTAAACCGGACATCTGCCGTGCTAACTCCACCACAGTTGGCGCCCACCATGGGGCTATCGCACGATGGTTTCGAGTTCTTGAGGGGCAGCTTTGAAAGACTCAAGGGTTACGCGGTTGGCCGGATGACCAAGAGTCGTCGTGGCCGGATCTACATCGACGACACAGGCTGGGGCCCCGAGGCCGATTCAATCGAATACGGGTACCGGGTCCCCTTCGGCGGCATCCACGTCTTCATCGGCAAGATTGGTGAACCGGGACCTGAGCCGGACATCTTCCCCAACATCGTCGAGCCGGCTCAGTCTGCGAGATCGGCCCAGATTCAGCCCGCCGTAAAGCATGCTTTCGTTGGAGCAGTGCATGGAGTCGAAGCCGAGGACGGATCGGATTCTGGTGGCGAGACAGTTGTCTACTCCGACGATGAATCTTCCTCCGGAGAGACCGAATCTTTGTATCTGTTGCAGGACGGCCGATCCGAGGGGGTATCCGATGGTGATAGTATTTCCTGGCCCCTTTGATCCGCCAAACCGGGTGGCTGTCTTCATGGCCGGATCACAGTCTATGCAGCAGCCCTCGGTAACCGGGGAGTTCACCTAAGAGGTAGCTGGTGCTGGGGCGGGCAGCCAGACCCCATCACCTTCTGATGTTCTATCCACCTTGGTTGAGGAGTTGACGGAGCGTGCAACAGCAGAAGTAGCCCCTGCCAACAAGGCGCAACATGATGCGGAGATCCTTCAACTGAAGGGCCGGATTGAGCAGGCTAAACGAGATCTGGATGCAGAGAAAGTCAGGATGGCCATGAGGCAAGCAGAGCTAGACTCCCAAGCTTTCCGGCTCAGGGTGGATCAGACCTCGGCGCAGGAAGTAATGCACAGAAGACAGCAAACTCGGCTACCGCCGATTTACCAGGCGAGGAATCTCTTTGGCACACCGGGAGCGGGAGCCAGTAATTACGCAGAGGTGAACCGGGGTGGGGGCCCGGGGGCTGGCGAGCTGGTTCAGCCGCCGGCCGCAGAGCGAAACCACCAAGTTGTGCCAACGCCACACATCCCCACCCCTCCCGGCCATTATTCTAACCCGTTGGACAACATCGTCCCCGCCGCTTCACGACTGGCCGCTTTACCCATTGAGGGGACGTCCCCCGTGGCGATGGAAGCGCGCCGGGCTAAGGAATTGCTAGACACGGCGTTGACACAACAGCAGGCATACTCATAAGTAGGGAAAGGATTCATTCAACCCCTCGCCCAAGCCAGAGTTACACTAGACACTGGGATGAACCGGCCGTGTCTAGCAGCGAGCGGAGGCGTCACCGCCATAGGCAGGATAATCCAGCAGGAGCAGAAGCGCACGCCCAAGAGGCGGTAAACCGGGCTAGGCATACCGCCCGCGAGGACACCCGTCAAGCGACGCTGGTTCACACAGCCACAGCAGAAACGGGGGCCACGGCAAGTTCCTTTGGAGTATAGTGTCTCATTCCCGCTTTACGAAGCGTGAAATTGCCCAAGGACTTCAAAGGCCCGCGCAAGGTACCCAACTATGCAGCGGATCTGGCTCCAGAGGCGTGGGTTGAAAGTTATGAAATGGCCATGGAGATGCTGGATGTGGATGAAGCGGCGTGCGCCAAGTACTTTACCATGATGCTTGAGGGTACGGCCCGGACATGGTTAAAGGGCCTGCCTCCTAACTCCATCGGATCATGGGGTGAGTTGCGTCGCCAGTTTATCAAAAATTTCAAAGACACGTGCAAACAGCCAATGTCAGTGGTAGACTTAGCAGCACGTGTTCAAGGAGAACAGGAGCCCACGAGCAGCTGGGTGCGGCGAGTATCAGAAATCCTGCACTCTTCCAATAGCATCAATCCTAGTACAGCGATAGTGACATTAGAAAACAATTGCCGGTTAGAGTCTCTGAAGCTGAAGTTGGGATGGCTCAAGCGGGATTGTAATGACATGGGGACACTCATGAGCACTCTAGTGAAATATGGGGATTCTGATAACACTAAGTACCCAGATGCAGATGGAGACAAGTCCGGGAAAGCAAACAAGGCCGATAAACCGGCGCAAGCTAATCCGGTAGGAGCAGGTTACAATGGTAAGCGAAAGGCAGAGGGCGGCTCTGATTTTGTGGCCAATACCAACGTTCAAGGAAACTTTCAGCGCCGCAAGGGTAGACCACCTCCACGTAGCGAGGGGGTATCCATCAATCTAGATCAACAGCTAAATGAGCCTTGCCCTAAACACAGTACGGAGGGACACCCGTCTAAGCATTTATGGAAGGACTGCAAGATCATGATAGAAGCCATGAAGCAAGTCAGATATAACCACGGACCCCCCTGCGGCGGCTCGGGTTCCGGTTTTCAGGGTCCGGGTTACCAGGGTAATGGTTCCGGATCAGGATATCATGGCGGTTACAACAACCAAGGTAATCAGCAGCACGGTCAGGGTGGTTACAACAACCAAGGCAACCATCAGCATGGTCAGGGTGGTTACAACAACCAAGGCAATCAGCAGCGCCAGCAGCAGCAGCAATCCGGATATCAGAGTAATCCAAAGGAGCTAAGTAGTGGACAGTACCATGTGTTTACCACGAGCTTGTGCAAACAAGATCAAAAGGTTCTGAAGCGGGCAGTGCACGCAGTTGAACCGGCAACGCCATGTTTTCTACGTTGGTCGGAACAACCTATTGTATGGAGCAGAGAAGATCACCCGCCACGGGTTGATAATCCGGGCCAGTTGGCCCTAGTGGTAGCACCACAGGTGGGTGGCTACAAGTTCACTAAGGTACTCATGGACGGCGGCAGCAGTATCAACATCTTGTACTATGAGACTTTCCGGCATATGGGGTTGACGGATAAGAAGTTAAGACAGTCCAACACAGTATTCCATGGAGTGGTGCCAGGTAAATCGGCTTACCCAGTTGGGAAAATTGGTCTGGAAGTCACCTTTGGGGATGAGCAGGATTCTAGGTCAGAGACAGTGACTTTTGAGGTTGTAAATATCAGGAGCCCATATCATGCAACTTACCAGCGTTGCGTACAGAACTGTCTTAAAGGGCAGATCGGAAAAAATGTCCATGCCTATGTCGATGACATTGTGGTGAAGTCAAGGAAGGAGGACACGCTGATAGAAGACCTAAAGAAAACCTTTGACAACCTCCGGGTTTATAAGATGATGCTTAATCCAGAGAAGTGCGTTTTTGGTGTTCCAGCAGGCAAGCTCCTTGGATTCTTAGTGTCAAACAGAGGAATAGAGGCCAATCCGGAGAAGATCAAGGCAATCACATCCTTGACTAAACCGGCTTGTATCAATGATGTCCAACGCATAGCAGGCCGGATTACAGCATTGAGCCGATTCATCAGCCGTTTGGGAGAAAAGGCAATTCCACTGTATCAGATGCTGAAAAAGACAGATCGGTTTATATGGAGCGATGCTGCAAATGCTGCGTTCGAGGATTTGAAGCGACAATTAGCAGAACCGCCAGTTCTTGCTGCCCCTGTTGACAACGAGCCGCTGCTGTTATACGTGGCCGCCAATGCCCGTGCAGTTAGCGTGGCGATTGTGGTGGAACGCAAGGAAGCAGGCAAGGAGTATCCGGTTCAGCGCCCGGTTTACTACGTCAGTGAAGTTATCATTGAGTCAAAACAAAGGTATCCGCACTGGCAGAAGTTGGTATACAACGTGTTCATGGCAAACCGGAAGCTGAAGCACTACTTCTAGGGCCACCCAATTACTGTTGTTAGCTCAGCTCCGTTGGGGGATATAATCCAAAACAGTGAAGCTACTGGCAGAGTAGCAAAGTGGGCCATTGAGCTTAGCCCACACGGATTGAAGTATGTACCCCGTACTGCTATTAAATCCCAAGCATTGGTAGATTTTATCACTGATTGGACAGAATTGCAAGCACCAGAGGAGAAGCCAGATCATACATACTGGACTATCCACTTTGATGGTTCAAGGCAATTAGAAGGTTCGGGGGCTGGAGTAGTGTTAACTTCCCCACGAGGTGACAAGTTTTGTTATGTCCTCCGATTAATGTTCCCTTTCACTAACAATGCTGCTGGGTATGAAGCTCTCCTTCACGGTCTGCGGATGGCTAAGGAGATGAACTTGAGCCGGGTCAAGTGTTTTGGTGATTCAGATCTGGTGGCGCAACAAGTGTCTGGCAAGTGGGACTCTAAAGATCCGCTCATGGCAGCTTACAGGCGGGAAGTTGAAGCAATTGCAGGATATTTCAGGGGATATCAGGTGGATCACATAGACCGGCGGAAAAATGAACCGGCCGATGCATTAAGCAGGCTGGGCTCTCAGCGTAAACCGGTTCCACCAAATACCTTCTTGGATGAATTACACAGTCCATCGGTTCAGGTACCATCGGAGGAGGATTTGGCTGTTCCTGATCTGGAAGCACAACTAGTTGCAGCGCTTCATGTTATTCCGGATTGGACACTCCCATACTTGGCATACCAGAGCCAAGGAGAGTTGCCGGATGATGAGGTTGAAGCTAGGAAGATAATCCGGCAATCCAAATCTATGACTATCGTCAACGGAGAACTTCATCACCGCAGCATTTCTGGAGCATTCCAGCGCTGTGTATCATTGGAAGAAGGCAGTGATATTCTTCGAGAGATACACGAAGGAGATTGTGGTCATCACGCCGGTTCAAAATCATTGGTAGCCAAGGCTTTTCATCACGGGTTTTACTGGTTAACGGCCCATGCTGATGCGGAGGATCTAGTCCGAAGATGCGACGCTTGTCAGAAATTTTCACGGCGTGCTCTTGTTCCAGCATAGGAGCTGCGGATGATTCCAATTACTTGGCCGTTTGCAACTTGGGGGCTTGATATGGTTGGACCTTTTAAATGATCCCAAGATCAGAAAACCCACCTGTTGGTGGCAGTGGACAAGTTTACAAAGTGGATTGAGGCAGAGCCTGTCAGTAAGTGTGATGCAGCAACAACGGTTAAATTCATCAAAAAGGTAATTTTCCGGTTTGGCTTTCCACACAGCATCATTACTGATAATGGTACCAATCTGTCTAAAGGAGAGATGGAAGAGTTTTGCCAAAGGGAACATATTCGCCTGGATGTGTCTTCAGTAGCTCACCCTCAATCCAATGGTCAAGCTGAAAGGGCTAACCAAGAGATCTTGCGAGGCATCAAGCCCCGGCTTATGACTCCCTTGCAAAGAACACCAGGGTGCTGGGTTGAGGAGTTACCTTCTGTCCTTTGGAGCATCAACACTACGCCTAATAGGTCCACAGGCTATACGCCCTTCTTCATGGTATATGGTGTTGAAGCGGTTCTCCCTAGTGATATCCGGCACGACTCACCACGGGTGGCAGCTTATGTTGAAGCGGACAATGAGCAAGCAAGGCAGGACAGTTTAGACCGGCTGGATGAGGAACGGGACACGACAGCAGCACGATCTGCAATTTATCAGCAAGACCTGCGCCGATATCACAGCCGCCGGGTTAAGACCAGGACGTTCCAGGAGGGGGACCTGGTGCTCCGGCTCATCCAAGACCAGACAGATATGCACAAATTATCCCCACCCTGGGAAGGACCCTTTGTGGTCAGCAAGAACCTACACAACGGTTCATATTACCTGGTGGACGTTCGAGAACATAAAGACTCACGGACAGCAGAGGAAGAGACGAAGAGGCCGTGGAACATTGCTCTTCTGCGGCCTTACTACACATGAGCCATGGGCTCCGCTTCATGTATCCTGTATATATTATGATTAATAAATAAACCGGCACCCCAGGTAAACTGGGGGATCAGCCATCTTCTTCAAATATAAGTGTCTTATGGAAATTCGCTCAGGTGATATCCATCTAAAGTTTATTTCTCTTGATATATATCATTTTCATCAAGAAAACAAGATGCTTTGATCTATCTATTTTGATATGGAGGACAATTATATAAGGGACCAAAGAGGGTTTGCCACACAAGCGCAACTCCCATATAGGTACCCTGCCTCTACGGTCGCTAGGGGGCTTCCTGTTCAAACATAGGTCGTATTCGAACCAAAGAGAACATAGTCAAACTCACTAGGGGGCTTCTTGATCGTATTCGAATCATAGCTTAACCCCTTTTGGTTCCGACTTGGGTCGTATTTGAATCCATTGATTGGTGCAATGCCAAAACCACTGGGGGCTACGTGATCATATTCGAATCCTAGCTTAACTCCTTTGGTCCGTTTACTGATCGTATTTGAATCAGAAGCCTCATAAAAACTTCTCAAAACCACTGGGGGCTACATGATCGTATTCGAATCCTAGCTTAACCCCTTTGGTCCGGTTTACTGATCGTATTCGAATCAGAGGCCTCATAAAAATTTCTCAAGTCCACTATGGGCTACATGATCATATTCGAATCTTGGCTTAACCCCTTTGGTCCGGTTTACTGATCGTATTCGAATCAGAAGCCTTAAATATGGAGCCTGGCAGCTCGTGAAAAGCCAAGAGCTTAAAGGCCGCTCCTAAAAAAATGCCTAGATCTTAAAGGCCGCTCACAAAAAGCCTGGAGCCTGGCAGCTCGCAAAAAGCCTCGAATTTGGAGCCTGGCAGCTCGTAAAAAGCCTCGACTACATGGTTTTATTTGCCAAAAATGCTTTGTTTTTGTGATTTTGCAAGTTTTTGCTGTTAACCAAGTCTATTGATCCAGGATTGGGCAACTTCAAAGTTGACCATATATCTGCAAAGTTAAAAGTCTGGGTCATGAATACCAGCATGAGTTTAAAGTCTGGGTCATGAACACCAGCACGATTTAAACCGGCGTTTATCATAACCCGAAATAGTCATCAGGCAAATGCCAAGAGAGCCAAGAGCCTCATCAGCATCTACACTTTCAATTATGCCTACCGGATTAAGGACGTCAGGCACACTTAAACAGAGGTATGAGGTATTTTTTGGGTATAAAACAGATACTCTTTCAATATATGTCTATGGGAGCAATATAATAGGTCCGATGGTAAACCGCTGGGACATCTTTTTAGCATTGTTTATGCAGATGCAGATAACATAGACGGATCAATCATAGCAAACAAGAGATTAAATTGGCAGATGCCGAGTCAAGCTAGGACATCCGCATTGGGACAAAGATAATGTTTCAAACTATTCTATTACAAGGCACCTGCAGGCCCAAATGGATTAAAGTTTTTGCAAAAGTGTTCAGCAGCTATGAATTAAACCGGACGGTTTACAACTCCTCTTCATGCTGTGAAGGCCGAGGATCGACGTTATCTGGGTCTTCTTCATCTTCAGGTAGTGGCTGGAAATCGGGAACGCGCCAATCAATCTTGGAGAGGGCACGGAAGTACATTTCCTCATTAATAAGATCTGACGGATCAACATCTGGAGCGAAAGTATGGCCACGAACCGGTGGGATCAGATTCTCAGTATCGTAAACCGGCCGCTCCACCCGTTCATTTTCTAAGTCATAGGCCGAATGATACCTTGTCAGATCAGCTTCATCGGCAAGTTTGCTGGCGAGTGGGCGCATCTCTTTGGTTAAGGCACGAAGGTCTTCGGTAGAGAAGGTGGATCCATCCTCTTTATTGCTGGGATATCCGTTCATAGCCTCCTCCGGATCAAACTCCGGAACCCATGCCTTGGCCCGGGTCAGTGCTATAAGAGAGCCAGCCCGTGCAGCAGATTTCTTCACTTCCACCAGGCGCACATGCAGGATAGATAGTTTCTCGAAAGTACCTTGGATGGTAGTTGGGGCCGGTTTCTGATGGGACATTGCACTTATAACCCTTTGAGCGCCGAAATACAGCTGCTCCACCAGGGTATAAGAGGCCTTGAGCTTCTTCCAGACATCATCTCCAAGATGAGTTATGCGTCGCTCTAAATATGTTTGTCAAAGTTAAACCGGAGTGGATCAAGGATTGCAAAGATGAAAAGCATATACAATTGAGTGTTCACCAAAGATAGCAGAGGTCATAAGTTCTATTTGCTGCCTTAAACCGGTCAACTCCTGCATAACCGGATTAAGGGCAGCTTCAACATCCTTTGCTCTTTTCTCAAGAGCATTTCTCTGCACCTCCCAGGAGGACCGCTCCGCTTCAAAATCCTTTTTCAATTTTTCCATGTTGGTTAAGTTCAGCGCAAGCTCTTCCTTGGCTTTGGCAGAAGAAGTTTCAGTAACAGCCAATCTATTCCAGAGTTCAATTACCTCTGCAGCCCTTCGGGTCAAGTCAGCCTACAAGGAAATCAAATGTATTAGAAAGACAAGTTAATCAAGTCTCAAGCATATAAACAAATTATCCACTTGACACTTGGGGGCTAATGTGTTGTTGAAGTACCAAAAGAGAATTTTAGACAAGTCTCAAGCATATAAACAAGTTATCCACTTGACACTTGGGGGCTAATGTAAGTTCATTTTTCGATACACTGGAAGTCCCGGTTCATCTACAACGAAGCTAAACTGGCACTTGGGGGCTACTATGGCCTGAAGACAGGATTACAAAGAACACAAAACAGAGACAAGTAAAGGAAATTACCTCGTACTTATCCTTCATCATATTAACCAACCCGGATTCGTAATCGCGGCTGGTAAAGAGTCGGTTCAAATACCTGGAATGAAGTTCCTGGGCACTCAATTATGCATAGCTGGATAAGTCCGTGCTCCACTTTCCTTTTTCTTGTTGAAATTTTTCCTCCTTGGCAGTGTGCTTGGCCAAGATGACAGGCTCAGCAGGAGCGGTAAAGCCTAACCCGGTTATCTCAACGTCCGGGGAGGAGGCAGCAGTTGGTTGAAGAGGGGCAGCAGTAGGCGCCGGGCTAACAAGAGCCGGACTAGCCCGAGGAGGGCTAGCCCGGACAGGGCTCGCCGGATCAGCCCCAGTATCACCTCCTGGAGCAGCGGTATCATCACGATCCATGGGGAGAGGGTCATCAAACTGAGCTTCAGGGATGTCTTCTGGAAGGGTGGCCTCTTCCGGATCACCGGCCGGTTCAACGGTAGTGGTTTCAGCAGCCGCTTTGGTTGCTTTCGCCTTCTTGCTAGGCTTCGGTTTTCTGATAAAAGCAAAGGGAATAATGAGAATCACGAAGTTAAAAACATGAAGATAAACCGGATGATTGACAAAAAACTTACCCAGGCACGGTCTTCAGCACGGGGACCTGTGTAGCAGTTGATTCGCCGGAAGAGGACAAAGGAGCCTCCTGATAGTTAGGATCAGACGGTTTAAGCGGTTTACGTATGAGGCCGGCTTTTGGATAAAGGAGAGTTGGAGAAAGTAAAACCTTGGAGCGGCGCCTGCGAGCTGGAGTGAGAGGTATTCCGGAGGACTCCACCACATGGCCACTATGGCGCGTGGTCCGGCGTGCTTCATGCAGCTGCTTCTTCAAAAGAAAGTTGGGATCCAATTGAGCATAAGGATGTGAAAAGGGATATTTCCGGGACACCCGGCGAATTTTGGGGGGCAGCGGTTCTGAGTCAGAAGAGAGAGGAATTACCTCAACTCCCGCCGCTTTACTTCCTTCCGCCAGATCCTGTGGAAAGGCACTGTTAACATAAATTTGGATAAAGGGAGATTAAGACATTTAAGGTTTATTTCAGACCTCCGAATCCGGATCATCTTCCTCAGGATGTGAACCGGAGGCAGCAACAGCTTTCTTCTTCTTAATAGCAAAAGTTTTCCGGCGCAGTTGCTTGGCCGATTTATCTTGAGATTTCCTTTTCCAGAAGGGATCGTCGGCCTGTTCAGAAGAAAGGAAATGAATGCAAGACAATTGGTACGGCCGGATTAAAACAAACAGGGAAAAGCGAGAATAACTTACCGCTGGCGGTTTATTGGTTTCACAGAATGGAGCTAAACCGGTCCGGCTGCACTCCTCTAAAGTGATGTTCAACATCTTCTTCGTGGACTCAGTCACTTCTTTTTCAGGAAGTATTATATCAATGTGGCGCTGAGGATCATCCGGTTTACCAGTATATTCACACATCAGGCTGGAGCGCGGACTCGGTGGAAGAATGCTCCAGGCGAGCCAGCAGCAAACAAAATCTACTCCGGTTAAGCCATTGGCTACAAAGGCCTGGAGTTTAGAGAGTTGAGGGGAAAATCGGGCACGATCTGGAGCGCTGAGGCGCTGCGGCAAAGGGTGATCCGTTGGCAGGCGGTAGGCACGGTAACCTGGCAGTGGGTTTTCTCCTTCAGGAGAAGTGTCTTTACAATAGAACCATGTTTGGTTCCATTCTTTGGGGTGCATGTGAAGGGCAGCATGAGGGAAGCTCACATCCTTTCTCTTTTGAATGCTACGCCACCCAACTCTTGATGCGGCCCGTCAGTAAAATCTGTCCGCCGGTTTAAATGGAAAAAGTCTCTGAACAGATCCACTGATGGTTCTTCTTGAAGATATGCTTCTGAGAAGACTTGAAAATTGTAGATATTTGATATAGAATTCGGACCTACGTCCTGAGGATGGAGTTGAAAAGCGGCTAATACATCCCGGAAGAATTTTGAACAGGGAGGGCTAAAACCCCGGGCCAGGTGATCAAAGAAAACAATGACCTCTCCTTCCTTAGGGGTAGGTGGACACTCATCTCCTGGGGCCCGCCAGTTCAGAACCTCCTTAGGACCCAGAATACCAATTGAAGCGGCGTTCGTTAAATCATCCTCAGTAATGCGGGAAGGAGCCCAGTTGCAAGCAACGAACTGCTTGGCAGTCATCTTGAATAAGGAAACGCTGAAAAATACAGTGCAAAATCCGGTTTACCAATTGCTAAAGTATAAGGTGGAGCATTGTATAAAGCTATGGACCTGATCGACGGTTTAGACAAGGGACTAATGGTATCGGCAATCCGGAAGCAGATGCAAGGCGAACAGCTACCGGTTTATCATAATAGAGAAAGAGGAAGCTAAACCTTCAATTACATATAGGGGTTACTTCTAACCCGTCAAAGAAAGTGTATGATTGACTAAACCGGAGAAGACAGGCTACAGATCTATAGTGTGAAGAAACAGTTTTCACAGAAGGCTGAAGTAAAAATGGATCTGAGACATAAGAAAAAGATGGAATAAACGCAAGCCATATACAGGAAGGACCGCGGAGGTTTTCTACAGATCAAAGCTAAATTGGAAGAACTAAAAGACGCGGGGACGGGGCAGAAGCGTATGGATGCAGGACGAATCTACATAAAGGTTGAATCTACAGCAAGGCTAAACCTACAGGGATGAACAACAAAGCTTCATGGTTTTCATGGCAGAGCTACGGGCGAAACCCTAGATCTAGATCTGTAGGGAGAAGGAAAGAGTACCTGACGAAGCAGACAACGACGGTGAAGCGTTCTGGTCACGTTCAGGGTGATGCAGCAGCCTTAGCTCGAGGACGACGAGGAGCTCGAAGAACGGCGGCGGAGCTTCGAGCGACGGAGATAGAGGAAGACGAAGGCAGAAGCAAAAAAGAGAGGCAGACCCCAGCGGTATTTATAAGCCGAAGAGGTGAAACGGTAAGCGCGGGAATCGAGGAGGTCGGAGATTGGATAAAGATTGCGCTGTCGCCTCGATTTTCAGGATGGCATTTAACAAAGATAACAAACAGAGGTGAGCAATAAATGCGGAGGTGATGTCATGACGGATTAAAGTGATTCCCGGAGATGACGTCGTGGCCGGTTTATGAAGCAGATAAACTGGAGAGAAGAAATTTATGCAAAAGACTTAGAAGACTGACATGAACAAGTTCAAATCAATCTGGGGCCTAATGTCTGGGATATTACTAGCAGGAATAAACCGGCCAGGAAGATCCGGATTACACTGACATAGTTGTATTATCACAAGCCCAGTAGAATATGAACCAGAGGTTACGGGCCATAGAGGCTTAGGGCCCATGTGTAAAGCTTACGGTGTATAAACCGTCATATCATGTAACTTGAGGTGTAATATAGAAAGAGTAGAGACCGAGGCGGACACGATTATGAACCGGCCTCGGGACTGTGTAAACCGGACCGGGCGTCGCCTCCTATATAAAGGGACGACCCGGCGATGGTTCAGGGACAAGAAACAGCTTGAGACACAGGCAAGCGATCCGCTCCCTGTTCATCGACGCACAAGCAATACCACACCAAACTAGACGTAGGCTTTTACCTTCATTGAAGGGGCCGAACTAGTATAAACCTTCTGTGTCCTTTGTGTGCTTTTAACCCCTTCAAGCTAACCCGCGCGACGGCCTCACACCTAAGTCCTCTAAACCAGACATCTGTCGTGCTAATTCCACGACACGCGCCCCCACACTCATGGACAGGTGATAACCCATAAGTGTAGGGGATCGCAACAGTTTTTGAGGGTAAAGTATTCAACCCAAATTTATTGATTCGACACAAGGGGAGCCAAAGAATACTCTTAAGTATTAGCAGCTGAGTTGTCAATTCAACCACACCTGAAAACTTAGTATCTGCAACAAGGTAGTTTAGTAGCAAAGTAATATGGTAATAGTGGTAACAGCAATAAAAGTAACGATAGTGTTTTTGTAGTTTTTGTAACAGTAGCAGCGGAAATGTAAATAAGCAACAAACAATATGTGAAAAGCTCGTAGGCAATGGATCGGTGATGGGAAACTATGTCGGATGCAATTCATCATGTCAAAGTTATAACCTAGGGTGACATAGAACTAGCTCCAGTTCATCAATGTAATGTAGGCATGTATTCCAAATATAGTCATACGTGCTTATGGAAAAGAACTTGCATGACATCTTTTGTCCTACCCTCCCGTGGCAGCGGGGTCCTAGTGGAAACTAAGGGATATTAAGGCCTCCTTTTAATAGAGTACCAGACCAAAGCATTAACACATAGTGAATACATGAACTCCTCAAACTACGGTCATAACCGTGAGTGGTCCCGATTATTGTCACTTCGGGGTTGCCGGATCATAACACATAGTAGGTGACTATAGACTTGCAAGATAGGATCAAGAACACACATATATTCATGAAAACATAATAGGTTCAGATCTGAAATAATGGCACTCGGGCCCTAGTGACAAGCATTAAGCATAGCAAAGTCATAGCAACATCGATCTTAGAACATAGTGGATACTAGGAATCAAACCCTAACAAAACTAACTCGATTACATGGTAAATCTCATCCAACCCATCACCGTCCAGCAAGCCTACGATGGGATTACTCACGCATGGCGGTGAGAATAATGAAATTGGTGATGGAGGAAGGTTGATGATGACGATGGCGACGATCTCCACTCCCCGGAGCCCCGAACGGACTCCAGATCAGCCCCCCCGAGAGAGATTAGGGCTTGGCGGCGGCTCCATATCGTAGAACGTGATAATTCTTCCTCCCTGATTTTTTTCTCCTCGAAGGTGAATATATGGAGTCTGGGGGTACGTCAATGGAGCATCAGGGGGCCCACGAGGCAGGGGGCGCGCCCAGGGGGAGGGGGCACGCCCCCCACCCTCGTGGACAGGGTGTGGGCCCCCTGACATAGATCTTTCCGCAGATATTTTTTATATTTTCCAAAACAATTCTCAGTGGATTTTCAAGTCATTCTGAGAACTTTTTATTTCTGCACAAAAACAACACCATGGCAATTCTGCTGAAAACAGAGTCAGTCCAGGTTAGTTCCATTCAAATCATGCAAGTTAGAGTCCAAAACAAGGACAAACGTGTTTGGAAAAGTAGATACGTTGGAGACGTATCAACTCCCCCAAGCTTAAACCTTTGCTTGTCCTCAAGCAATTCAGTTGATAAACTGAAAGTGATAAAGAAAAACTTTGACAAACTCTGTTTGCTCTTGTTGTTGCAAATATGTAAAGCCAACATTCAAGTTTTCAGCAAAGATCATGAACTAACCACATTCACAATAACTTTCAGGTCTTATGTCTACTCATATCAATGGCATAATCAGCTAGCGAGCAATAGTAATAAACCTCGAATGACATCACTTTCTCAAAACAATCACAATATGATATAACAACATGGTATCTCACTAGCCCTTTCAGAGACAGCAAAACATAAATGCAGAGCACCATTTAAGATCAAGGACTGACTAGACATTGTAATTCATGGTAAAAGAGATCCAGTCATGATCATACTCAATGCAAATTAATAGTAATACATGGAAATGACAGAGGTTCTCTCCAACTGGTGCTCCTTTATAAGAGGATGATGACTCAGCATAAAAGTAAATAGATAGGCCCTTCACAAAGGGAAGCAGGGATTTGTAGAGGTGCCAGAGCTCGATTTTTATATAGAGATGAATAACATTTTGAGCGGTATACCCTCATTGTCAACATAACAACCAAGAATCTCGACATCTTCCATGCTACACACATTATAGGCGGTTCCCAAACAGAATGGTAAAGTTTATACTCCTCCAACCACCAACAAGCACACTCCACGGCTAGCCCGAAACAACGGGTAACGTCCAAACCAGCAACAGCCCTGGGGAAGTATTGTTTAATTATTATGATTTTGAGCATGGGACTGGGCATCTCGGTTAACAGTCATTTTCTCATGAATGATGAGCGGAGTCCACTCATCGTGAGAATAACCCACCTAGCATGGAAGATATGGACAACCCTAGTTGATACATGAGCTGTTCGAGCATACAAAACAAAATTTCATTTGAAGGTTTAGAGTTTGGCACATACAAATTTACTTGGAACGGCAGGTAAATACCGCATATAGAAGGGTATGGTGGACTCATGTGGAATAACTTTGGGGTTTATGGAAGTGGATGCATAAGCAGTATTCCCGCTTAGTACAGGTGAAGGATAGAAAGAGACTGGGAAGCGACCAGCTAGAGAGCGACAACAGTCATGAACATGTATTAAAATTAATCAACAATGAATGCAAGCATGAGTAGGATATAAATCACCATGAACATAAATATCGCGGAGGCTATGTTGATTTTGTTTCAACTACATGCGTGAACATGTGCCAAGTCAGACCACTTGAATCGTTCAAAGGAGGATACCACCCTATCATACCACATCACAACCATTTTAATATCATGTTGGCACGCAAGATAGACCATTATAAACTCCTAGCTAAATAAGCATGGCATGAGCAGCTATGATCTCTAATTGTCATTGCAAGCATGTTTCATTCATAACAAGCTGAATCAGGAACGATGAACTATCATATTTACAAAAAACAAGAGAGGTCGAGTTCATACTAGCTTTTCTCATCTCAATTAGTTCATCATATATCATCTTTATTGCCTTTCACTCGCAGGACCGAACGGTGTGGATAATAATAATAGTGCACGTGCATCGGACTAAGCTGGAATCTGCGAGCATTTAATACAAGAGAGAAGACAAAGTAATATGGCTCAAGGTTAAATCAACAATAAAGCATATGAGAGCCACTAAGCATTTTCAACATGGTCTTCTACTCTTAACCCCCAAAGAAAAGAAAAAAAACTATTTACACAGGAAAGCTCCCAACAAGCAAAAGAAGAACGAGAAATCTTTTTGGGTTTTCTTTTAATTACTACTACTACAGGCATGGAAAGTAAACTAGCTAAAAGTTACAACTAATTTTTGTGTGTGTTTTTCTTAAGGTTTTTCTAGCACGCAAGAAAAACACTAAGGAAAGAATTGAAACTAGCATGGATAGTACAATGAAAGAGTGTGAGCACCGACGACTAGAATAAGTGTGTGAACATGAATGTAATGTCGATGAGAAACACGTACTCCCCCAAGCTTAGGCTTTTCGCCTAAGTTGGTCTATGGCCAGTATTGGCCTGACGGGTTTCCAAAGTTGTAGTTGGGGTTGTACTGAGATGCAGCAGCTACTGCCTGCTGAGCTGCAGCTTGGAGATGGGCTGCTTCCATCATATCATGATACTCGTTTGCCTCCTCCCTGGTTATAGTATATCTCCCTTTTGCCTGAAAGTCAAACAAGGTAGGGGCAGGAAGAGCAATATGGATGGCGTGACGCCTGTTAAATATTAGTCGATATTTGAGGGATTGTTCACCCCTCTCTATGAACCGGTGACTAACCATAGCATTGTAATCCAAATAAGTAGGCGGTAAAGGTTCATCATTTTCATGTACAGGCACACCAAGACGGCGGGCTATGCGAGTGGCATAAATCCCACCAAATAAATCTCCATACAGACCATTATGATGTAGCCTTCATGCAACAATGGCTCCCAAGTTATATTGTCTATCACCTAATACATCACTTTTGAGAACACTAAGATCAGGGACACACATGTGGCAAGCCTCATCTTTACCGTTTTTGCATCTACTAATAAAGAGAGCAAAGTAATGAATAGCAGGAAAATGAATGCTCCCTATGGTAGCTTGTGTGATTTCTCTAGATTCCTCCACAGTGATACTAGCAAGGAAGTCTCTACATTCAGATTTGCGAGGATCACCCATACTGCCCCACTACGGGAGCTTACAAGAATCATTAAAATCCTCTAAGTCCATGGTGTAAGATTTATCATAAAGGCCAAACAGGGGAGTGTGAAAATTACGCGAAGATGAAAATTTAAACCTTCTCACAAAGGTATCGGTCAAGTAACGGTATTGAGGGCACTTATCTTATATGAAGCCCTCGAGGTCAGCGTTGCACACATATGCGTCAAATTCCTCCTTAATACCAACCTGAATCATAAATTCCTCCGACGGCCATTCACAAGGTCGCACTTCAGCTTCCCTCCGTAGTTCATCGTCCGGCTCACGAATCGCGAGCCTTGGTTCTTGCTTCCTTGAAAAACCACCTTGGAAGATTTTCCTATGCATTTTTCCGAAATTTTCTGAAATTTTTAGTAACTCAAAATAAAAGTGAACCAAACTCAACAAGATTGATAACAACAACTCCTACAAGTGCCTAGAGACTATATCATGCATTAGAACTACTTGGGACCAAAGAAATTTGACATGCAAGCTCAAGAACAAGGTCACCACAGCAGCAAAAATTTGCAATAACTAAATCACTAGAACAAAAACTATTTGGACCAATGGAGGAGTCACATACCAAGGGACAATCTCCCCAAACAGTTTTGTGAATGGAGCTTTGAGCAAGGAGATCGAAAATGGCAGCAAGATGAGCCAGAACTCGTGCTTGAGCTGGATAGTGATTTTTTTGGGAGGAAGAAGAAGGGTATGTGTGCTGGAATAAGTGGAGGGGGGCCACGTGGGGCCCACGAGGCAGGGGGGCGCACCCTGTGAGGGTGGGCGCGCCCTGGACCCTCGTGGCCAGGTGCTGCTCCCCTCGCTGTGTTTTATGTGCCATATATTCTTAAATATTCTACAAAAAATCATATTTCATTTTCAGAGCATTTGGAGAACTTTTATTTTCGGGGTATTTTTTATTGCACGGATAAGTCTGGAAACAGACAAAAAAATATTATTTTTGCTTTATTTATCCTAATTAACAGAAAGTAAAATGAGGGTACAGAAGGTTGTGCTATCTAGATTCACCCATCTCATGCTCATCAAAAGGAATCCATTAACAAGGTTGATCAAGTCATGTTAACAAACTCTTTCCGAATAACATGAAACCGGAGAATTTTCGAATAACACTAGGTTACCTCAATGGGGATATGTATGTCCTCAACAATAAGAATATCATATGTCTTCTTGACAGTAGGAAGAGGAAATTCAAAACCTCCAATAGTAATAGTTGAAACTTTTCCAATAGAATTGATACGATGGACCTTAGGTTGTTTCCTCGGAAAGTGTACCGTATGCTCATTACCATTATGATGTGTTTGGATGTCTGTATTGAAGTCCCCCATATTGCATTCGTTTCAATTCGAATTCAGCAAGGAAACTGTAATGCGCATGAATACGAATTCACTTGTTTGGATGCCCATTGAATTGGCTCATGGAATCTCAGTGAGGTTTCAATACCAAATCATGTTTGGATGGCAAACTATAGAATTGCAAAGTGCTTTGTTCTATATGCATCAAATCACATCTCAGCAATCTTAGTTCAAAAAATGTCTGCCACGTGGTCATATTTATACTAAGCAGGTTACATATACTACAACAAGTACAAATCTGAAACGAGCTGAGATGCATACACCATTAATCCCATTACCATCGAACCAGACGAGTACTCATGGAACAAAAGTTCATCTCATGCAGTACAGAACTAAATAGCCACGAAATCATACTTTTGGTCTGTACCACATGATTTTGTGGCTATTTAGAATCGTTCTTTTGATTAATATACAGTTCAAATCACCCAGTACAGTTTAGATGAGAATAAGCCTATCTAGCGGCCATTTAGTGCAGGTATAGTAAGCAAAAAATCACATCAATACATGGACAGTAAGCTAATCACAGTTTAGAAAACTTGGACTGAATAGTTCGTCGTCCTTGAGGTGTATGGCCATCCTTGGTACCCCTGCCGAGCTGCTCCCTTGACGAAACTGAAGAAAAACAACATCAATAGCTAGCTGAAGATGTGCAGCAGAGGGAGGAAGGCCAAGTCCCAAGAGAGTAGGAGGGGGTCCGGTGGCATGGACAGATTCCGAAGCATACATAGAGGATGAGGAGCGGCAGTAGACGGCTAGATCCTGGCCGTGGCAGCCATGGGAGGAGGACATGCAGCGGGCAGAGGAGATGGGGCGGCAAAGAAGATGGGGCGCCATGGGAGGAAGGGGAACGAGCTGCAGCGGGGGTGCCGGTACCGGTGAAGGAGGAGGAGAGACAGCGAGATGAGCTGCTCTGGGTCTGGGTGCCGCCGCCGGTGTGCTGCCATGGACGCGGTGCCTCTCGCCCTTCGTCTTGCGTGGGGGAAAGAGGCAGGTCTCTTGCGGGGATGTCGCCCCAATCGTTTTTTTGCGGGACTAGGCCAATTCGACCCAAATCGCAGCGGTGGAGGTCTGTATCGCAGGAGGCCTCGGCGTGTGAGAGAGAATTCGCCTCTGTATCTGGTTTCATTACAGCCTGATGTTTTGGTGCGCAACCAAACAGCTGAATTGGCAGCTAGGCAATACCAAATCCAATTCAAAGGCTCAATACAGACATCCAAACGCAGCATTAACATGAAAAGTGACATTGCCTTTGTTGCAATCAATAACAGCCCCTACAGTATTCAAAAAGATTCTACCAAGGATAATAGACATACTATCATCCTCGGGAATATCAAGGATAACAAAGTCTGTGAGAATAGTAACATTTGCAACTACAACATGCACATCCTCACAAATATCGACAAGTATAGCAGTTGATTTATCGGCCATTTGCAAAGATATTTCAGTATGTGTCAACTTACTCAAGTCAAGTCTATGATATAAAGAGAGAGGCACAACACTAACACCGGCTCCAAGATCACATAAAGCAGTTTTAACATAGTTTCCTCTAATGGAGCAAGGTATAGTAGGTACTCCTAGATCTCCTAGTTTCTTAGGTATTCCACCTTTAAATGTGTAATTGGCTAGCATGGTAGAAATTTCAACTTCAGGTATCTTTCTTTTGTTGGTAATGATATCTTTCATATACTTAGCATAAGGATTTGTTTTAAGCATATCAGTCAAAAGCATACGCAAAAAGATAGGTCTAATCATTTCAGCAAAGCGCTCAAAATCCTCATCATCCTTTTTCTTGGATGGTTTAGGAGGAAAAGGCATGGGTTTCCGAACCCATGGTTCTCTTTCCTTACCGTGCTTCCTAGCAACAAAGTCTCTCTTATCATAACGTTGATTCTTTGATTGTGGGTTATGAAGATCAACAGCAGGTTCAATCTCTACATCATTATCATTGCTAGGTTGAGCATCATTATGAACATCATCATTAACATTATCCCTAGGTTCATGTTCATTACCAGATTGTGTCTCTGCATCAGAAACAGATATATCATTGGGATTCTCAGGTGTGTCAGCTACAGGTTCACTAGAAGCATGCAAAGTTCTATCATTTTTCTTTTTCTTCTTCTTAGAAGAACTAGGTGCATCTAAATTGGCTCTCTGAGAATCTTGCTCAATTCTCTTAGGGTGGCCCTCAGGATACAAAGGTTCCTGAGTCATTTTACCACCTCTAGTTGCAACTCTAACAACATAGTCATTATTCTTACAATTTCATTCATTGAGCAAATCATTCTGAGCCTTAAGTACTTGTTCTACTTGAGTGTTAACCATAGAAGCATGTTTACTAATGAGTTTCAATTCACCTTTAATTCTAGACATATAATCACTCAAGCGTTCAATCATATAAGCATTAAGTTGCAATTCTACCAACATAAGCATTGAAGTTCTCTTGTTTCACAATAAAATTGTCAAACTCATCTAAGCATTGGCTAGCAGACTTATAACGAGGAATATCACCTTCATCAAATCTATAAACATAATTTACATTTACTACCTGTGTCGGGTTATCGAGACCATGTATTTCTTCAATAGGTGGTAAATTCTTAACATCTTCATCTTTAATACCTTTTTCTTTCATAGATTTCTTTGCCTCTTGCATATCTTCAGGACTGAGAAATAGGACACCTCTTTTCTTTGGAGTTGGCTTAGGGTCTGGTTCAGGAAGTGTCCAATTATTTTCATTGGCCAGCATATTATTGAATAGTAATTCAGCTTGATCAATCGTTCTTTCCCTAAAAACACAACCATCACAACTCCAGGTGGTCTTTGGAAGCATCGGTTAGTTCATTATAAAAGACATCAAGTATATCGTTCCTCTGAAGAGGATGATCAGGCAAAGCATTAAGTAATTGGAGAAGTCTCCCCCAAGCTTGTGGGAGACTCTCTTCTTCAATTTGCACAAAGTTATATATTTCCTGTAAGGCAGCTTGTTTCTTATGAGCGGGAAAATATTTAGCAGAGAAGTAATGCATCATATCCTCGGGACTACGCACACAACCTGGATCAAGAGAGTTAAACCAAGTCTTAGCATCACCCTTTAACGAGAAAGGAAATAGCTTAAGGATATATTAATAACGAATATTTTCATTGTTGGTAAACAGGGTGACACAGAACTAGCTCCAGTTCATAGGCAATGGATCAGTGATGGATAATTATGTCGGATGCGATTCCTCATGCAACAGTTATAACATAGGGTGACACAGAACTAGCTCCAGTTCATCAACGTAATGTAGGCATGTATTCCGAATATAGTCATACGTGCTTATGGAAAAGAACTTGCATGACATCTTTTGTCCTACCCTCCCGTGGCAGTGGTCTTCTATTGGAAACTAAGGGATATTAAGGCCTCCTTTTAATAGTGTACTGGACCAAATTATTAACACTTAGTGAATACATGAACTCCTCAAACTACGGTCATCACCGGGAGTGGTCCCGATTATTGTCACTTCGGGGTTGCCAAATCATAACACACTGTAGGTGACTATTGACTTGCAAGATAGGATCAAGAACTCACATATATTCATGAAAACATAATAGGTTCAGATCTGAAATCATGGCACTCGGGCCCTAGTGACAAGCATTAAGCATAGCAAAATCATAGCAACATCAATCTTAGAACATAATAAATACTAGGGATCAAACCCTAGCAAAACTAACTCGATTACATGGTAAATCTCATCCAACCCATCACCGTCCAGCAAGCCTACAATGGAATTACTTACGCACGGCGGTGAGCATCATGAAATTGGTGATGGAGGAAGGTTTATGATGACGCCGGCAATGTATTCCCCTCTCCGGAGCCCCGAACGGACTCCAGATCGGCCCTCTCGAGAGAGATTAGGGCTTGACGGCGGCTCTGTATCGTAAAACGCGATGAATCCTTCTTTATAATTTTTTTCTCCTCGAACGTGAATATATGGAGTTGGAGTTGAGGTCGGTGGAGCCTCAGGGGACCCACGAGGCAGGGGGTGCGCCCACCCTCATGGACAGGTGATAACCCACAAGTGTAGGGGATCACAACAGTTTTCGAGGGTAAAGTATTCAACCCAAATTTATTGATTCGACACAAGGGGAGCCCAAGAATACTCTTAAGTATTAGCAGCTGAGTTGTCAATTCAACCACACCTGAAAACTTAGTATCTGCAGCAAGGTAGTTTAGTAGCAAAGTAATATGGTAATACTGGTAATAGCAATAAAAGTAACGATAGTGTTTTTGTAGTTTTTGTAATAGTAGCAGTGGAAAAGTAAATAAGCAACAATCAATATGTGAAAAGCTCGTAGGCAATGGATCGGTGATGGGAAATTATGTCGGATGCAATTCATCATGTAAAAGTTATAACCTAGGGTGACACATAACTAGCTCCAGTTCATCAATGTAATGTACGCATGTATTCTGTCGTGGAAGTGTCATGGAAGATGTCCTAAGGTAAGGACTTGATTGCGGAGCCATAGCGACATGGTTAGCTTAAAGGGGTTAAGAACAAGACAAAGGACACAGGGAGTTTATACTGGTTCGGCCCCTGCGGTGAGGGTAAAACCTAATCCAGTTTGGGGTGGAATTGCTGGGGTGTCGATTGCTAGGGTGCGGATGCGCTTGCCTAGCCCTTGATATCTTGTTTCTTGCCCTAAGCCGCTGCCGGGTCGTCCCCTTATATACACGGGTTGACGCCATGCGGTCTACGGAGTCCCAGCCGGCTCATACAATCGTGTCTGGCTCGGTGACTCTTATTACATGCCTTACAACACAAGTCACATATATGGCGGTTGATACTTATAGGCCTTAAACCGCCGCGGGCCTTGGGCCCTTAACTAAACCGCTGTCTTTAATGTACTTCTCGGCTGGTCTCATGAACCGTCGTTGGGTAACCTGGCCCCTCCTGGGCGGGTCATATGAAATACTTATATCCCCAACATATTTCGAATATAGTCATACGTGCTTATGGAAAAGAACTTGCATGCCATCTTTTGTCCTACCCTCCCGTGGCAGCGGGGTCCTAGTGGAAACTAAGGGATATTAAGGCCTCCTTTTTATAGAGTACCAGACCAAAGCATTAACACATAGTGAATACATGAACTCCTCAAACTACGGTCATCACCGGGAGTGGTCCCGATTATTCTCACTTCGGGGTTGCCGGATCATAACACATAGTAGGTGACTATAGACTTGCAAGATAGGATCAAGAGCACACATATATTCATGAAAACATAATAGGTTCAGATCTGAAATCATGGCACTCGGGCCCTAGTGACAAGCATTAAGCATAGCAAAGTCATAGCAACATCAATCTTAGAACATAGTGGATACTAGGGATCAAACCCTAACAAAACTAACTCGATTACATGGTAAATCTCATCCAACCCATCACCGTCCAGCAAGCCTACGATGGGATTACTCACGCACGGCAGTGAGCATCATGAAATTGGTGATGGAGGAAGGTTGATGATGACGGTGGCAACGATCTCCACTCTCCGGAGCCCCGAACGGACTATAGATCAACCCTCCCGATAGAGATTAGGGCTAGGCTGCGGTTCCGTATCGTAAAACGCGATAATTCTTCCTCCCTAAATTTTTTTCTCCTCGAAATTGAATACATGGAGTCCGGGGGTACGTCGGTGGAGCATCAGGGGGCCCACGAGGCAGGGGCACGCCCAGGGGGAGGGGGCGCGCCCCCCACCCTCGTGGATAGGGTGTGGGCCCCCTGACGTAGATCTTTCCACATATATTTTTATATTTTCCAAAACAATTCTCCGTGGATTTTCAGGTCATTCCGAGAACTTTTTATTTCTGCACAAAAACCACACCACGGCAATTCTGCTGAAAACAGCGTCAGTCCTGGTTAGTTCCATTAAAATCATGCAAGTTAGAGTCCAAAACAAGGGCAAAAGTGTTTGGAAAAGTAGATACGTTGGAGACGTATCAAATGGGTGTGGGCCCCCTAGTCTTGATTCTTTCGACATTATTTTTTATAAATTCCAAAAATATTCTCCGTGGATTCTCAGGTCATTCCGAGAACTTTTATTTCTGCACAAAAATAACACCATGGCAATTCTGCTGAAAACAGCATCAGTCTGGGTTAGTTCCATTCAAATCATACAAGTTAGAGTCCAAAACAAGGGTGAAAGTGTTTGGAAAAGTAGATGCGTTGGAGACGTATCACCTGGCTGCCGCCCCCTAGGGGAAACCCTAGGGGAGCCACCCCCTGCTCCCTTCCCCTATATATAGAGAGGTAGAGAGAGAGCGGCCGCACCCTTGAGCACATCTCCACGCTACGGCACTGCCCTTCCTCTCCGTCGTAGCCATCTTCCTCTCCGTAGTGCTTAGCAAAGCTCTGCTGAAATTCCACCACCACCACCGCCACCACGCTGTCGTTCTGTCACATGACTCGAGCTACTACTTAACCATTGCTCACTGGAATGAGGAGGTGAAGGCATTATCAAGCCGTACGTGTGTTGAACGTGGAGGTGCTGTCCGTTCAGCACTAGATCGGATTTCGCGGGATGGATCATGATTGGATCGCAAAGCAGTACCACTACATCGACCGTGTTCTTTAACACTTCCGCATAGCGATCTACAAGGGTATGTAGATCCAATCTCTCCTCTCGTAGATGGTCATCTTCTAGATTGGATCTTGGGTGTTCGTAAGAATTTTTTTGTTTCCCATTCAACGTTCCCCAAGAGTGGCATCATGAGTTAGGTCTATGTGTAGATGACATCACAAGTAGAACACAAAGGAGTTTGTGGGCGTTGATATTCAGATTGCTTCCTTCCCTAGTCTTATTTTGAGTCAGCGGTATTGTGGGATGAAGCGGCTCGGACCAACTTTACATGTCCTTGTACATGAGACCGGTTCCATCGACAGACATGCAACTTATTGCATAAAGATGGCTGGCGAGTGTCTATCTCTCCCACCTTAGTTGAATCAGATCCGACGAAGGTGGTCCTTGTACAAGGTTGAATAGCAATCTCACATCACCATTGTGGCTTTGCGTAGGTAATAATCGTTCTTGCTAGATACCCATAGCAGCCACGTAAAACATGCAACAACAATTAGAGGATGTCTAACTTGTTTCTGCAGGGTATGGTGTGATATGATATGGCAAAAGACATGATGAGATATATTTGATGTATGAGATGATCATGTTTGTATAGATTATCACGACTTGCATGTCGATGAATATGGCAACCGGCTGGAGCCATAGGGTTGTCTTTAATTATTGTATGACCTGCGTGTCAATCATTATGTGCTATGTAATGCTTTACTTTAACGCTAAGCGGTAGCAATAGTAGTAGAAGCATGGTTGGCGTGACAATCCTGATGGCGACACGATGATGGAGATCATGGTGTCATGCCGGTGATGACGGAGATCATGCCGGTGCTTTGGAGATGGAGATCAAAAGCACAAGATGATGGCCATATCATGTGACTTATGATTTGCATGTGATGTTAATCCATTTATGCATCTTATTTTGCTTAGGACGATGGTAGCATAATAAGGTGATCCCTCACTAGAATTTCAAGGTAAAATTGTGTTCTCCCCAAGTGTGCACCGTTGCGAAAGTTCATCGTTTTCGAGACACCACGTGATGATCGGGTGTGATAGAATCTACGTTCACATACAACGGGTGCAAGTCAGTTTTGCACATGCAGAACACTCGGGTTAAACTTGACGAGCCTATCATGTACAGACGTGGCCTCGGAACACAAGAGACCGAAAGGTCGAACATGAGTCATATAATATATATGATCAACATGGAGATGTTCACCATTGAAACCACCTCATCTCACATGATGATCGGACTTGGGTTGGTGAATTTGGATCATGTTACACTCGGATGACCGGAGCAATGACGATTTGAGTGGGAGTTCTTAAGTAATATGATTAATTGAACTCATTGTCATGAATAATAGTCTAAGTTGTCTTTGCAAATTATGTTGTAGATCAATGGCTCACGCAGTAGCTCCCCTGAATTTTAATACGTTCCTAGAGAAGACTAAGTTGAAATATATTATGAGAAACTATGCGGACTACAACCGTAGTCTGAGGATTGTCCTCACTGCTACATAGAAGGCTTATGTTCCTGATGCACCGCTTGGTGTGCCAACCCTCTAGCATCGTTTGTGGATGTTGTGAACATCTGTGAGACACGTTATGATGACTACTTGATAATTTAGTGCTCCATGCTTTACGGCTTAGAATCGGAGCTCCAAAGACGTTTTGAACGCCATGGAACATATGAGATGTTCTGAGAGCTGAAATAGGTATTTTAGGCTCATGCCCATGTTGAGAGGTATGAGACCTCTGACAAGTTCTTTGCCTACAAGATGGAGGAGACTAGCTTAGCCAGTGAGCAATTACTCAAAATGTCTGGGTGCTACAATCACTACTAGGAAAATGCTTATAGATAGTAGCGATAGTAGTAGCGCTTTTTATAATAAAGCGTTGCTACTACTTATCAGTAGCGCTTTTTATAAAAGGCGCTACTACTATGCACTTACCAGTAGCGCTGTTTTTTTGTAAAAACGCTACTACAACCATTGCCAGGCCATTGCCGGCAGGCCAGGCATAGTAGTAGCGCTTTTATGCATGAAGCGCTACTGCTACCGGGTGTAGCAGTAGCGCTTTCTACATATAAGCGCTACTACTACGAGTTCTTTATCCAGCCCAACGGCCCGCGCTCGGCCTCTCTCTCTCACTCCCCCGCCCTCACACACTCACTCGCCTCTCTCCGCCATCATCATCGCCGCCCTCCCCCGCGCACCGCTGTCCCTCACGCCGGAGCTCTCCCACCGGCCGCCCTCGCCGCACCGGCTCTGCTCCCTCGCCGGCCATCCTCCCCCGCGCCGGCCTCCTCCTCCGTCGGCCACCCTCGCCCGTGCCGGCTCTGCTCCCCCCCCGGCCTCCTCCGCCATCGTGAGGTACTGCTCCTCCCTCCATTTAGTTCATTAGGTTAGGTAACTTAGGTGAATTTAGTTAATTAACTTAGGTGAATTTAGTTAATTAGTTAGATGTTTTTTAGTTAAGGAAGTAGGTTAGGTAACTAATTAAGTAGATGCTAATTTAGGGCAGTGGTGTTTAGTTAGAAAAAATTCAATATGTTTTTTTTACTGTTTTTTAGTAAGTGTTTAATAGAATTAGTTAGAAAATTAAAAGAACTAGTTAAACTAGTTTATTTTTAGTAAGTACTAGTTTATTTTATTTATAGTAAGTGCTTAGTTGAACTAGTTGAATTAATAAAACTAGTTTATTTTTAGTAAGAAAATTTAGGTATATGCGATTTGATGATCTAATCAAAATTTTACTATAGATCTAGTTTATTTTTAGTAAGAAAATTAATAGAACTAGTTTATTTTTTAGTTAAAGCAATTGTTCCCGCATCGACGTCGATGATGCCTGTCCCGCATCCTCGTCGTTGACTCGGCGGAGGAGGCCTGGGCTTGGTGAGGAGCCATGTGTGGGACTGGGCTCCGTTGGGCTGGTACTGGGAGGTGCTACCTTCCGGGGGCGTAGCTTGGTGAGGAGCCAGCCCGTCGTTGACCCGAACCTTCTTTGATAGCGGTCGGGTGGGCTAGTGACGGTGCGGAGGCTTGAGGACCCCGCGGAGGTGGTACGTCACCATGTCAGTGAGGAGGACGAGCACGCCCGTCGCTACATGGTTGTGTTGGAGGGCAGGTTCGACAATACCTGGCAGGTTCTTCAGGGGTCTCACTAGAGCTATGATCCTGTGATGGCTCCTTCTCTTTGGCTGTCCACCGCCCGCGCCGATACCCGTCGTTCGCTACGGTTTTAGCTGTATTAGTGATGTTATATGTATGATACTATTTGAGATCTATTAGTGATAGTATTCGACGATGTACGGACGAAAGAGATGGTTTAGTTTTGCTTATTGAATGAATGCTAATTTGAATACTAATTTATTTTACGATTTGGTTTTTCTTATTGAATGATCTAATTGGAAAAGTACTCCATCAAGTTTGAATCCTCATATGATGTAGATATAAACATGTATATCTTGTGTTGCTCGAATAGGATATGTGCTTGCCCAAGTGGCCGGCCATGTTTGCAGGTTACACCTCCTATAGTGGCATATGTTTTGTCGGAGTGTTGATTAATTTCCGTTCCGGCAAATTTCTGGCGCTCGATATGTCCTTTTTTTTAGCAAAGGTCATGCCGGATTTTTCCGTGAATTCTGGCATGACTTGTGCTAGAATATGTAGGAAATATCGAGTGGCCTGGTTTTTTAGTACATATATTTAATTGTACAAGTTTAATATTTGAATTATGAACATAGGAAATGTCGTACTCGGACGACGAAAGTCTCCCAGGAAATATTCCCGAGTGCGACTGGTGCCACGACGACCGAGGTCTGTGCGACAGGCCTCACCTGGACGAAGATCAGCGCTTCAGCATTAAGCTCGAGGAGACCTTCAATGTTGAAACGGTACGCAACGACGACAAGTGTTTTTTTCTGTAATTAAGCACGACTTCAACTATTTCAACATGTAATTTTCATCTTTTACAATTCGACTAGCTTATCCCATGCCATGCTAGACGCTATGTCTTGGAGAGGATGGGTTTTGAAGACCATGCAAGTATGGAAACAAAGAAAATTCACCTAAGGACCCATCATGGTATGGATTTTGAAGTAAATCTGTACAATTCTGAGAGCGTAACCCATTTTTGTTGCAAAAATTGGGAAGCACTTTGCAAGATGTATGGTTTTTATGAGGGTATGCTTGTCACCATGGATCTTGGTGATCCTGACATCAACCAAGACAATATGGACATTTGGGTCCTTGTTGATACGCTTCAAATTCTACCGCTATGTGAGTTTCTCAAACATAGTTATTAACTAATTTATATTGTTTATTTCAAAATAGTTGATAGCTTATTTTCATTGACAGCTTATTTTCATTGTTCAAAAAATGTGCAGAAGATGGTAGACAAAACCTACTTCACTGATGGCTCTGAGTTAACTTATCAGGAGAAAAATCATCTGATTGCATTTTGTACTGATCTTGAGAATTACAATATCTATTATATAACTCCTCCACATTATGGTGAACATGTGCCACCAGTGCATGTGTGATACGTCGATTGTTCCATGCTATTATTTATGAAGTCTTGGATGTTTAATGGGCTTTATCATTCACTTTTATATCATTTTTGGGACTAACCTACTAACCCAAAGGCCCAGTCCAGATTGCTGTTTTTTGCCTGTTTTAGGGTTTTGCAGAAAAAGAATATCAAACGGAGTCCAAACGGAATGAAACCTTCACGAGAGATATTTTTGGAGAAAATCACGCACGCGGAGCTTGAGGACCAAGTCAGGGGATAGAGGGCTGGCCTCGAGGGTGGGGGTGCGCCCCCTTCCCAGGGCGCGCCCCCCTGCCTCGAGGCCCCCTCAAGTGGCCCCCGGTGCCCTCCTTCTTCCTATATAAGTCCACGTACCCCAGAAACTCCGTGAACAGAGAGAAAACCCTAATTCCACCGCCGTAGCTTCTGTTCCCGTGGAGATCCCATCTTGGAGCCTGTTCCGAAGCTCCACTGGAGGGGGATCCATCACGGAGGCCTTCATCATCATCATCATCGTCCTCACCATGAGTTGTGAGTAGTTTACCATAGACCTTCGGGTCCATAGCTAGTATCTAGATGGCTTCTTCTATCTCTCTGGATCTCAATACAAAGTTCTCCTCGGTCTTCGAGGAGATCTATTCGATGTAATCTCTTTTTGCGGTGTGTTTGTCGAGATTCGATGAATTGTGAGTTTATGATCAGAGTTATCTATGAAAGATATTTGGTTCTTCTCTGAACTTTTTATGTGTGCTCATAATATCCTTGCAAGTCTCTTCGAATTATTGGTTTGGTTTGGCCTACTAGATCTATAGTTCTTGCAATGGGAGAAGTGCTTGGCTTTGGGTTCAATCTTGCGGTGTCCGTTCTCAGTGACAGTAGGGGCAGCAAGGCACGTATTGTATTGTTGCCATCGAGGATAAAAAGATGGGGTTTATATCATATTGCTTGAGTTTATCCCTCTACATCATGTCATCTTGCTTAAGGCGTTACTCTGTTCTTATGAACTCAATACACTAGATTCATGCTGGATAGCGGTCGATGTGTGGAGTAATAGTAGTATATGCAGGCAGGAGTCGGTCTACTTGTCTCGGACGTGATGCCTATATACAATTATCATGCCTAGATAGTCTCATAATTATTCGCTTTTCTATCAATTGCTCGACAGTAATTTGTTTACCCGCCTTAGAATATCGCTATCATGAGAGAAGCCACTAGAGAAAACTATGGCCCCCTAGTCTATTCTCAACATATCAATCTACATCTACTTTACTTTTCTTGCTTTTATCTGTTGTTCTTATAAACCAAAAATACCAAAAATATAAACTATCATCTATGTCAGATCTCACTTTCATAAGTGACCGTAAAGGGATTGACAACCCCTTATCGCGTTGGCTGCAAAGTTCTTATTTGTTTGTGCAGGTGCGAGGGACTCGCACGTGGTCTCCTACTGGATTGATACCTTGGTTCTCAAAAACTGAGGGAAATACTTATTCTACTGTGATGCGTCTCCCTTTCCTCTTCGAGGGAATACAACGCAAGCTCAAGAGGTAGCAAGAAGAATTTCTGGCGCCGTTGCCGGGGAGGCTTACGCAAAAGTCATATACCAAGTACCTATCACAAACCCTTATCCTTCGCATTACATTTATTTGCCTCTCATTTTCCTCTCCCCCACTTCACCCTTGCCGTTTTATTTACCCTTCTTCCGCTGTGTGTTTTTCGTTTGCTTGCTTCTTGTTTGCTCGTGTGTTGCTTGCTTGCTTGTCATCATGTCTAGCACACACCTATCTTTATCACCACTCCCGAGAGTGAGGTCCTCAACTTTAAACAAAGGGAGGAAGAAAACTTAAAAGATGCCTGGTATAGAATTTGCAATGCTCATAGTAGATCTAATAGGAAGTTTTCCACTTCCGTGCTTCTTCGCAATTTTTATGTTGGCATAACTCCGTGGAATAGATTCATCTTAGGCACCATTACCGGAGGGAATTTCTTGGGTAGCCACACCATTGATTCTTGTAAAGCTATGACTGAATTATTTGGCTCACCACCTCTTATGATTAATGGGACCGTTTTAATTTTGGAGCATGTTATGCATATATTAGAAATCATTGAAAACAAAGTTGCTACGGTAGAACTGGTAGAGAACTTGGATAGAAAAATTCATAATGAAATTACCCAATATGGATCGAAGGTAGGAGTTGTTATTAAAAATCTTAAGGAAAAGGAGCCCATAGTTAAAGAAAAGCTAGATCAGGATTCTACTAGAATCAATAAGCTTGAGGATGTTATCACTAATATGGGTTCTGCTCTTTCCGCTATAAAAACTACTCCAAATACTCCTACTAAATTATCTAAGCTCATGTATGTCCCTAAAGACAAGGGTGGAACATCTAGAATTGCGGATCTCAAATCCATAAGTGTTCACCCTAATTTTCTTACTTTTGCAAGAGACCCTTTTGACACTTTAGAATTTCTTGATTTCTAGCCCAAGAGTTTGATTATTTATAGGGACAAATAATTTCCCAAGAATCATAAGTGCTTAATCAAAGAATTGTCTTCCAAAGGTGGCAATACCTAGATTTATCTTGTATCATGCCTAGCTAGGGGCGTAAAACGATAGCGCTTTTTGGGAGGCAACCCAACTTTTTATTTTTTTTTGTTTTTGTTGCTGTTAGGGAATAAATATTGCATATAGCCTCTGATTAGATGTGGTTTCATGTTTTTTAGTGTTTGTGCCAAGTAGAACCTTTGGGAAGACTTGTGTGAAGTTTATGTGATCTTGCTGTGAAAAACAGAATCATTAGCGCTTGCTAAAGTAGACCTCAGATTTTACTAGACCGTGCCTTTTAGTTGATTCTTTTTGCAGATGATTGGTAGACAAATTCCACAAATTTACCAATTTAGTTCGAAATTTTTGGGGTTCCAGAAGTAGGCGAAACCTGCAGATTACTACAGACTGTTCTGTTTTTGACAGATTCTGTTTTTCGTGTGTTGTTTGCTTGTTCCGATGCATCTATGAGTAGTATTAGAGGATATGAACCATAGATAAGTTGGAATATAGTAGGTTTAACACCAATATAAACAAAGAATGAATTCATAGCTGCACCTTTGAGTAGTGGTTTGCTTTCTTTTACTAACGGAGCTCACGAGAATTTTTGTCTAAGTTTTGTGTTGTGAAGTTTTCAAGTTTTGAGTATTGCTTTGATGGACTATGGAACAAGGAGTAGCAAAGGCCTAAGCTTGGGGATGCCCATGACACCCCAAGTAAATTAAAGATAATCAGAAGCCTAAGCTTGGGGATGCCCCGGGAAGGCATCCCCTCTTTTGTCTTCATCCATCGGTAACTATACTTGGAGCTATATTTTTATTCGCAACATGATATGTGTTTTGCTTGGAGCGTCTTGTATAATTTGAGTCTTTGCTTGTTAGTTTGCCACAATCATCCTTGATGTACACACCTATTTGAGAGAGTTAAATATGGCCTAGAAATTATTAGAACACTCTATGTGCTTCACTTATATCTTTTGAGTTTAATAGTTTTGCTCTAGTGCTTCACTTATATCTTTTAGAGCAAGTTGGTGGTAATGTTTCGTAGAAATTGTTCAACTCTAATGCTTCACTTATATCCTTTTGAGAGTCTATTAAAACAGCATGGTAATGTGTTTAGGCTAAAGAAACTAGTCTTCACCTGATAGACATCCAATGTCAATGTAGTAAAAAAAATCACACCAAGTGCATTGAATAGAATGAGACGTTGGATGCTTGATAATTGTTTTGAGATATGAGGATAGTGATATTAGAGTCATGCTCGTGGAGTTATTATGAAATTTAGAAATACTTGTGTTAAGGTTAGTGATTCCCGTATCATGCACATATGATGAACCGTTGTGTAACTAAGTTAAAGCATGAGGTATTTGTAAAGTGTCAACCTTTGTGTGGAGGTCGGGGGCGCGCGATGGTTAACTCCTACCAACCTCCCCCTAGGAGCATGCGTTGATTGCTTTGTTTTGATGTCTCGTAGATTTTTGCAATAAGTATATGAGTTCTTATGACTAATGTTGAGTCCATGGATTATACGCACTCTCACTCTTCCACCATTGCTAGCCTCTTTTGTACCGCGCAACTTTTGCCGGTGCCATAAACCCACTATATATCCTTCCTCAAAACAGCCACCATATTGTTCCTCAAAACAGCCACCATACCTACCTATTATGGCATTTCCATAGCCATTCTGAGATATATTTCCATGCAGCTTTCCACCGTTCCGTTCATATGACACACATCATATTGTCATATTGCCTTTGCATTATCATGTAGTTGACATCGTATTTGTGGCAAGGCCACCATGCATAATTTTTATACATGTGACTCTTGTTTCATTGCACAAACCGGTACACCGCCGGAGGCATTCATATAGAGTCATACTTTGTTGTTGTAGTATCAAGTTGTAATATCGAGTTGTAATGAAAGTGTGATGATCATCATTATTAGAGCATTGTCCCATGGGAGGAAAGGCTAAATCTATAAAGCCCCTCTGCAAAAAAGGCCAAAGAAAAAAAGAAAGGCCCAAAAAAAGGAAAAGAAAAGAAAAGAAAAAAGGGACAATTGCTACTATCTTTTTCCACACTTGTTCTTCAAAGTAGCACCATGTTCTTCATTGTAGAGAGTCTCATGTTTAGTCACTTTCATATACTAGTGGGAATTTTCATTATAGAACTTGGCTTGTATATTCCAACGATGGGCTTCCTCAAATGCCCTAGGTCTTCGTGAGCAAGCAAGTTGGATGCATACCCACTAGCTTCTTTTGTTGAGCTTTCATTCATATTTAGCTCTAGTGCATCCGTTGCATGGCAATCCCTACTCACTCACATTGATATCTATTGATGGGCATCTCCATAGCCCATTGATACGCCTAGTCGATGTGAGCCTATCTCCCTCCTTTTTGTCTTCTCCACAACCACCTCTATTCCACCCATAGTGCTATATCCATGGCTCACGCTCATGTATTGCGTGAAAATTGAAAGGTTTGAAAAGATAGAGAAAGAAAACAAATGCTTGGCTGAAATCGGGGTTGTGCATGATATGAATATTTAGTGTGATAACGAGGGAGCATAGCCAACACTATATGATTTTTGTAGGGATAACTTTCTTTAGCCATAGTATATTTTGAGAGGACATGATTGCTTTGTTAGTATTGCTTGAAGTATTGTTATTTCTTATGTCGATATCGACTTTTATCTTGAATCTTTCAGATCTGAACATTCATGCCACAATTAAGAGAATTACATTGAAAAAATATACTGGATAGCATTCCACATCAAAAATTCTTTCTTTATCATTTACCTACTCGAGGACGAGCAGGAATTAAGCTTGTGGATTCTTGATACGTCTCCAATGTATCTATAATTTTTCATTGTTCCATGCTATTATATATGAAGTCTTGGATGTTTAATGGCCTTTATCATTCACTTTTATATCATTTTTGGGACAAACCTACTAACCCAAAGGCCAGTCCACATTGTTGTTTTTGCCTGTTTCAGGGTTTTGCAGAAAAAGAATATCAAACGGAGTCCAAACGGAATGAAACCTTTGCGAGAGATATTTTTGGAGAAAATCACGCACGCGGAGCTTGAGGACCAAGTCGGGGGACAGAGGGCTGGCCCTCGAGGGTGGGGGGCGTGCCCCCCTTCCCAGGGTGTGCCCCCTACCTCGAGCCCCCCTCAAGTGGCCCCCGGTGCCCTCCTTCTTCCTATATAAGTCCACATACCCCAGAAACTCCGTGAACAGTGAGAAAACCCTAATTCCACCACCGTAGCTTCTGTTCCCGTGGAGATCCCATCTTGGAGCCTGTTCCGGAGCTCCACTGAAGGGGGATCCATCACAAAGGCCTTCATCATCATCATCATCGCCCTCACCATGAGTTGTGAGTAGTTAACCATAGACCTTCGGGTCCATAGCTAGTATCTAGATGGCTTCTTCTCTCTCTCTGGATCTCAATACAAAGTTCTCCTCGGTCTTCAAGGAGATCTATTCGATGTAATCTCTTTTTGCGGTGTGTTTGTCGAGATCCGATGAATTGTGAGTTTATGATCAAGGTTATCTATGAAAGATATTTGGTTCTTCTCTGAACTTTTTATGTGTGCTCATAATATCCTTGCAAGTCTCTTCGAATTGTTGGTTTGGTTTGGCCTACTAGATCTATAGTTCTTGCAATGGGAGAAGTGCTTGGCTTTAGGTTCAATCTTGCGGTGTCCTTTCCCAGTGACAGTAGGGGCAGCAAGGCACGTATTGTATTGTTGCCATCGAGGATAAAAAGATGGGGTTTATATCATATTGCTTGAGTTTATCCCTCTACATCATGTCATCTTGCTTAAGTCGTTACTCTATTCTTATGAACTCAATACACTAGATGCATGCTGAATAGCGGTCGATGTGTGGAGTAATAGTAGTAGATGCAGACAGGAGTCGGTCTACTTGTCTCGGACGTGATTCCTATATACAATGATCATGCCTAGATAGTCTCATAATTATTCACTTTTCTATCAATTGCTCGATAGTAATTTGTTTACCCGCCGTAGAATATCGCTATCATGAGAGAAGCCACTAGAGAAAACTATGGCCCCCGGGTCTATTCTCAACATATCAATCTACATCTACTTTACTTTTCTTGCTTTTATTTGATGTTCTTATAAACCAAAAATACCTAAAATATAAACTATCATCTCTATCCGATCTCAGTTTCGTAAGTGACCGTAAAGGGATTGACAACCCCTTATCACGTTGGCTGCAAAGTTCTTATTTGTTTGTGCAGGTGCGAGGGACTCGCGCATGGTGTCCTACTGTATTGATACCTTGGTTCTCAAAAACTGAGGGAAATACTTACGCTACTGTGTTGCATCTCCCTTTCCTCTTCGAGGGAATACAACGCAAGCTCAAGAGGTAGCAACATGTTGAACCACGGTAACATCCATGGAGATGACATGGTAAGATTTTTTACTATTACGACATCTGTGCATCTTTTGCATAAATTCTTTTAAAACTTAAGTACATTGCTAACTACAAAGTTATTGCTATGTTTTTCAACAGAAAATCCCGAAGGATTGTGTGCCTCATCTGATGTTTCAGAATGGTCGCCTTAATGTTTTGAACATACTACCAGGTCATCCTATGAATCTCACCTGTCCATATCGGATTTCTAAAACCAGTGAAGACATGGTAATCAAAGAATGGAAAAATGTATGGACAGTCGTAAGGAGGTTCTGGGAAGCAACATTGTGCGAAAGGCAAGAATTGGAGACAGGATAATCTCCATTCTCCATAATGGAGAGTCAGGGCCTATCTTGTTTTATGCTATTTTACCTAAAAGAAGGTAGTAGGTCCTAGTTAATAATACTCATGATCATGTGCTAAAAACAACTAAGTAGGATTGGTTAGATGACTATGATGATGATGTGGTATCGAGTAGAAGTTGTATGATTGATGATGATGAGTATGACTTGTTATTATGATACCAATGATGAGTTATTTATTATTATGATCGATGATGCATGATGCTAAGTTGTTATATGAGCATGATGAGTTATTATATATATCAGTAGGTGAAATGAACATGGATTAGATTCAAGTGGAGCCAAGATGTGGTGCACATCGAAAGTACTACTAATCCAAACAAATTCAAGTTTGGATTAGAGTAGTACTTTCGACATGCACCACATGTTGCCTGCACTTGAATCTACTCCATGTTTATTTCACCCACTATTATATAATAGGTAATCATGGCCATAAAATCATATGATGAAAGTACTGTACATAAAACTACACAACAAAAATAAGCTGTATTTTTAGAAATACAGGAAAAGTTAGCAGCAACACTTTTTAGAACAGGCGCTACTGCTACTTAGGTATAGCAGCAGCGCTTTTTAGAACAAGCGCTACCGCTAACTAGGTATAGCAGTAGCGCTCCCATTCCAGTGTTGTTGCTAGTAGTTAGCTGTAGAGCCTTAGTGGTAGCGCTCGTACCAGCGCTACTACTAGCTATAAAACAAGCGCTACTACTAGGCTTTTCCCTAGTAGTGAATCACTTGAATCAAGTGGGAGTTAATCTTCTAGATAAGATAGTGATTGACAGAGTTCTCCAGTCACTATCACCAAGCTGGTAGAACTTTGTGATGAACTATAACATGAAAGGGATGGAGATGATCCCTGATACGTCTCCAATGCATCTATAATTTTTGATTGTTACATGCTATTATATATTCTGTTTTGGTTGTTTAATGGGCTTTATTAAACACTTTTATATTATTTTTGGGACTAACCTACTAACCCAAGGCCCAGTGCAAATTGCTGTTTTTTTTTGCCTATTTTAGTGTTCCGCAGAAAAGGAATATCAAACGGAGTCCAAACGGAATGAAACCTTCGGGAGAGTTATTTTTGGAACGATATCTTCACGAGAGACTTGGAGTACAAGTCATAGAAGAAACGAGGTGCCCATGAGGGGGGTAGGCGCGCCCCCACCCTCGTGGGCCCCACGTTGCTCCGCCGACGTACTTTTCCCTCCTATATATACCCATATAGCCTGAAAACATTGAGGAGCACAAAGAAACCCTAATTCCACCACCATAACCTTCTGTTCCCGTGAGATCCCATCTTGGGGCCTGTTCCGGAGCTCCGCCGGAAGGGGCATTGTCAGGGATATTACTACCAGGTATAAACCGCCTAGGAGGGGCCGATTTATGTCCGGTGAGATTACTTTTATTAAATCCCAGTAGAGCATGGAGCAAGACGCTTTAGCCCAGGAGATTTAGAGCCCAAGTATTAGGGCCCATGATTTGTAAACCGCCATACTGTATGTAACTTGTGATGTAAGATAGAAAAGATAGAGACCGAGCCGGACACGTTTATGAGCCGGCCTCGGGATTCTGTAAACCGGACCAGGCGTCACCTCGTATATAAAGGGACGACCCGGTGATGGTTCTGGGGCATAGAACAACAGCTCGAGACACTGGCAAAGCGGATTCGCTCCCTGGTCATCGAAACCCTAGCAATACTACACCAAACTAGATGTTGGCTTTTACCTTCATCGAAGGGGCCGAACTAGTGTAAAATCCCTGTGTCCTTGTCCGCTTTAACCCCTTTAAGCTAACCCGTAGCGATGGCTCCACGACTAAGTCCTTTTTCTAGGACATCTGCCGTGACAAAACCACGACAGTTGGCGCCCATCGTGGGGCTATCGCATGATGGTTTCGAGTTCTTAAAGGGCAGCTTTGAAGGGCTCAAGGGCTACGCAGTGGGCCGGATGACTAAGAGTCGTCGCGGCAAGATCTACATCGATGATGCAGGCTGGGGCCCCGAGGCCGATTCAATCGAATACGGGTACTGGGTCCCCTTTGGCGGCATCCACATCTTCATTGGCAAGATCGGCGAACCGGGCCCTGAACCGGACATCTTCCCCAACATCGTCGAGCCGGCTCAGCGTGCGAGATCTGCCCGGATTCGGCCTGCCGTGAAGGACGTTTTCGTCAGAGCAGTTCATGGAGTACAAACTGAAGATGGATCGGACTCTGGCGGTGAGACTGCTATCTATTCCGGCGATGACTCGTCCTCTGGAGAGACAGAATCTTTATATCTGCTGCAGGATGGCCGGTCTGAGGGCTGTTCTGATGGTGGTAGTATTCCGGACCCCCTTGATTCGCCAAACCGGGTTGCCGTTTTCATGGCCGGATCACAGCCTATGCAGCAGTCATCAACTACAACAGCACTGACATCAGATACAATGGGGGCTAGGGCTGGAGGCCCTGGTCCGTCACCAGCCGAGACTTTGTCCACCTTGGTCGGTGCTTTGACAGCACTATTAACAGCAGAGGTAGCCCAGGCCGATAAAGCACAACATGATGCGCAAGTCGTTCAGGTGAAGAGCCAGATAGATCAAGCCAAATTAGACCTAGCTGCTGAGAATACCAGGATGGTTGCGAAGCAGGCCGAGCTGGACGCTCACGCCTATCGACTCATGTTGGATCAGACCGCTTCACAGGAGGTAATGTGGAGAAGGCAACGATCTCGCTTACCGCCGGTTTACGAAGCAAGGAACCTTTTTAGCATGCCAGGAGCAGGAACTAGTAACCAGCCGGAGGTAAACCGGGGAGGAGCGTCGGGCACGGGAGTGTCAGTCCAACCACCAGTCGTGGAGCCAACCCGCCAGGTCGTCCCATCACAGCATGTACCCACCCCTCCCAGTCACTACTCCAATCCATTGGATAACATAGTTGCTGCCGCTTCACGATTGGTCACCCTTCCCATTGAAGGAACGTCCCCCATAATAGTGGAGGCACGGCGTGCCAGGGAGTTGCTAGAAACGGCGTTAACCCAACAGCAAGCTTATTCTCACAGCCGTGAGAGAATTCACTCCACCCCCGCCCAAGTCGGAGTTACACTAGGCACTTGGATGAACCGGCCGTATCAAGCAGCACACAGAGACGTAACCCGCCGCAGAGGGATGATCCGGCAGGAGGAGACATGAACGCTCAGAACGTGGTGGATCAGGGCAGGCAGCGCCGGGAGGCCGAGTTAGTAGCATAGTACGAAGCCCGTCACTAAATGCCGGTTCGTCCTTCCACCTTAGTTGAACTGGGGGTTATGTCTAGCTCCTTGGGAGTGCCTTGTCTTACTCCCGCTTTGCGCAACGTGAAACTGCCTAAGGATTTCAAAGGACCGCGCAAGGTGCCCGACTATACTACGGACCTATCTCCTGAGACATGGGTTGAAAGCTATGAGATGGCAATGGAGATGTTGGATGTAGATGATGCAGCATGCGCTAAGTATTTCACAATGATGCTGGAGGGCACAACTCGCACTTGGCTGAAAGGCTTGCCACCCAATTCCGTCGGATCATGGGCCGAATTGTGCCGCCGGTTTATTAATAACTTCAAGGACACGTGCAAACAGCCAATTTGTGTCGTCGATTTAGCTGCCTGCGTTCAAGGAGAGAACGAGTCAACAAGTAGTTGGGTGCGTCGAGTGTCGGAGATCCTACATTCCTCCAATAGCATCAACCCAAGCACAACAGTTGTAACCTTGGAAGGCAATTGTCGGTTTGAACATTTGAAGTTGAAGTTGGGACGGCTTAAGCGTAATTGTGATGACATGGGGACGCTCAAGGGTGCTTTAGTGAAATATGCGGATTCATATAGTACCAAATACCCAGACTCCGATAATGACAAGTCAGGGAAGGCAAACAAGAATGGTAAAGCGCCACAGCCCAACCCGGCGAATCAAGGATACAACGGTAAGCGTAAAGCGGATAGCAACTGAGATTTTGTGGCCAACACCAATGCTCAGGAAAATGGCTAGCGTCGCAAGGGTAGACCGCCCCCACGTAATGGGAGGCCACCTATTAATCTGGAACACCAGATGAACATACCTTGCCCAAGGCACGGTACAGCAGAAAAGCCAGCTACACACCTATGGAAGGACTATTTTATTATGCAGGAAATCATGAACCGGTCTCAGTATGGTCATGGACCATCCGGCGGATCAGGCCCCGGTTTTCACAGGCCGGGTTATCAAGGTAGTGGATCCGGTTCAGTGTTCCAAGGTAATAACAGCAACCACAACGAGCACAATCAGCATAGCCAACAGCACGGCCAGGGCGGTTATAACAATCAGGGAAGTCAACAGCGCCAACAGCAGTAGCAGTCCGGATATCAGAATAATCCGAAGCAGTTGAGCGGTGGGCAGTTGATAACCCTCAACCGTAAGGGATCGAGATAGTCTTCGCGGGTAAGAATAACCCAATTTATTGATTCGACACACGGGGAGCCAAAGAGTATTTATAAGCTTTGACAGTTCAGTTGTCAATTCAACCGCACCTGAAATATACTTACTTGCAGCAAAAGATAAATGGTAACAGTGATATGATAGTGATGATAGTGATAGTAAAGTAAACAGCAAAAGTAAATAGTAAAGGTAAATGGCAAAAGTAGCAACTAGTGACAAGCAGGATTTAAAACACTGTAGGCTAGGGAGATGGATGGTTGGGCGCTGCATGGATGAGATATATCATGATTCTAACTTGGGGCACGGCACACGGAAAAGTAATGATCATCTAGGCAAATATCAAACATTAGGCATGTATCCCGTAGGTAGTTGTACGTGCTTGCAATAAGAACTTGCACAACATCTTTTGTCCTACCATCCCGCTACGAACGGGGCCAAAAGGAACTTATGGAGATTAAGGTGCTCCTGTCAAAGAGCACCGGAACAAAGCAATGAACTCAATGGATACATGTAATCCTCAAACTACGGACCATCCCCTTTGGTGTCCCAAGCTGTCACTTTTGGGATCGCCGGTTCCGAACCGTAACAGGTGCAAACAACTCATAGATAGGATCAAGAACACAAATATATTCATGCAAACACATATGGTTCAGATCTGAAATCATGGCACTCGGGCCCTAAGTGTCAAGCATTAAGAATAACAAGCTGAAGCAAAGATGATAAACACCATAGTAGATGATAGGCAACATGCCCCCAACGATCTGACAAATTATTACATGATCTAACTCATCCAATCCCTACCACCCCCTTCGCCTACAGCTGGGGATTACTCACACATGGAAGGAGAAGCCATGGAGGGATGATGGAGGGGTGATGATGATGACGATGGCGACGATCTCCCCTCTCCGGAGGCCAATTCAGCCTCCAGATTAGCCCTCCCGAAGAAGAACAGAGGGTGGCGGCGGCTCCGCGACGAAAACTGCGAAAAGAACTTATGATCTGGGGTTTTCTCGTCACGGGTAAAAATACGAGTCAAAGTAGGGCACCAGGGGGCGTGGGGCCCACCCAGGCGACCCCTCGGTGCGGCCAGGGGCTGGGCCGCGCCAGCTGGGCGCCTGGGCCCCCCTGGTCCCCCTCTGGTCCCCCTTCTGGCTCCTGGTTCCTTCGGGTGCGTGGATTTTCTGTGATTTTTCGTGGACTTTTCTGAGATACCTAAAAATCCGTTTTCCTGCACACAATAAAACCATACAGGTAGCTCTGCTGAAAACAGCGTCAGTCCGGGTTAGTTTAGTTCAAATCATGCAAGAATGAGGTCAAAACAATATCAAAAGTGTTTGGAAAAGTAGATACGTTTGAGACGTATCAACTCCCCCAAGCTTAGCATATTGCTTGTCCTCAAGCAATTCAGTTCAACGAACTGGACGCGACAAAGAAAACTTTGACAAACTCTTTTGCTTCATTAGATGTATATAAGCATGTACTACGAAAAGAGTCTAGCAAGTATTGAAACAGTACTATGAGGACAATGCAAGGAGCAATCCTTCTTTCAAGTGACCAGTCACAAATACTTTATAGTAAATAATATATTACTGAAAATCAAGGCAAGATTACATTGCACATAGCTTGAGCATATTAGGGTGGTATCTCGCTAGCCTCCATGAGTGAAGCAAAACATAAATGCAGAAACTCCTCCAGAGTTTTAAAGGAGATTAGAACTAAGGATTTCAGAATAAATCATATCACAAGCATGCAGAAGACAATGTAATACTTTGGGACAATGCACATTACACTCAGAATGACAATTATGCTCTCCTAGTTAGTGCTTTGAAGAAAGAGGGTGGAGACTCTCGAACCGTGGCTTTTGTTGGCAAGGTTGAAAACCAGTGGTCGGAAACAAAAACTAAACATGTACCAGAGCTCTTGGTTTTAAAAACAGAGGTAAAAACGTTTTTGAGAGGTGCATATTTCGTCAACGAATGCTAGCAGATAACTCAATCACTTCTTGAGCTGGACAAGTCTCGAGGAACGGCTCCCGCATGAGGACGATCACATCCTCTTAATCTCCTTTGTTTATCACTGCCAAAGTTTTCTGATTTCTCACTACTAGGAAAAGGCCTATTAATGGCACACCTAATTTGGCCATTAATGGCGCATTAGGGGTGCGCCATTACTAGCACGCCATTAGTATATTTTACTAATGGCGCACCTCTGGTGCGCCATTAGTATCTGGTATACTAATGGCGCACCGCAGATGCACCATTAGTATGCCTCCCAGGGGCCATGTGTAGCCAGGTGCTTTGGCATACTAATGGCGCACTCTGCTGTGATGCGCCATTAGTATGAATATTAGGTTTTTTTTATTTTTTTATTTTCAGTTTTTTGCACAGGTTATGCATATATATAAATATAATTTCTCGTGGAGCCAACATATATGGTACGCACATCGAAACTATTAGAATCTACTCCCTCCGTTCCGATTTACTCGTCGTGGTTTTAGTTCAAATTTGAACTAAAACCACGACGAGTAAATCAGAACGGAGGGAGTATATAATAGCTCATAGAACAACTTAGCATCATGCATCATCGATCATAATAATAATAAAAACTCAACATTGGTATTAAATAATAAGTCTTACACATCATTATCGACCATACAACTTCTACTACGTAGCAATTTTCTAAGATTAAATGGCATAAAACAAGATGGCGTTTGTCTCTAAATCAATTAGATTTAAAGGGCCATTATGGAGAACGCAGATTATCTTGTCTCCATTTCTTGCCCTTCTCACTCTATTGCTTCCAAGTACCTCCTTACGAGTTTTCGTTATTTTTCGCCATTCTTTGATTCTCATTCCTTCATTTTTAGAAGAAATCCGATATGGACACGTGTGATTTGTAGGTTCACCTGGCAGAATGTTTAAAACTTGTAGTTGACCAGATTGAAACATGACAGGAGGCACACAGTCACTAGGGAGAATCTGTTGCAAAACATAGTAAGACTTCGTAGTTAGCATTGTAGTTCAGTTCGAGAAGAACTAATGCAAAACATGCACGAATGTCGTAATAGTAAAAAAATCTTACCATGGTATCTCCATTGATATTAACGTAGTTCAAGACGTGCACTAGTGGGACGTATTGACTATATTGTGGATCAATATTACGATATTGAATGTAATCCAGAAGAAAGGAATAAAAGAAGATGATCTGCTCTTTGTCCTTATAAGTACATTCTGAGCCAGGGGTGTAGTAGGTTCTGTCTAGCATCATCCTCACATTATTTGAATAATCAAAATAACCTATCAATGGAAATAAGTTGTCAACTATTTTGAAATAAACAATATAAATTACTAAATAACTATGCTTGATAAACTCACTTCTCGGTAGAATTGGAATCATATCGTCAACAAGGACCCAAATGTCCAAATCGTCTTCGGCGATGGAATCCGGATTACCAAGATCCATGGTGAGAAGCATACCCTCATAAAAACCATATATCTTGCAAAATGATTCCCAATTCTTGCAACCAAAAGTGGTTACGTTATCTGAATTGTACAAATCCACTTCTAAATCAACATTATGCATGGTCCTTAGTTGAATTTGCTTTGTCTCCGTAGTTTCATGATCTTCAAATCCCATCCTCTCCAAGACATAGCGTCTTGCATGACACGGGATAAACTAGTTGCATGTAAAAGAAGAAAATTAATTACTTACACGTTGAAGTAGCTAGAAATCGTGCTTAATTAATTACGAAACAAGACTTGTCGTTGCGTACCGTTTCGACATCGAAGGTCTCGTCGAGCTTAATACTGAACTAACGACCGTCTACCAGGTGAGGCCTGTCGCACAGACCCCGGTCGTCACCGCACCAGGAGCACTCCGGTATCCTATCGTCGTCGGAAGACGACATTTCCTATGTTTCAAAGAGATTAAACTTTATAAATTAAAAATATGTACCTAGACAAGCTAGCTGTGGCACCATCCTAGGCTCATTAGGACTAACATTGTCAACACTTTTGCACTAGTTCTGCTACATACCATCGTCACTAGATATCTACAGTTTTATTACTAGAGCCACCATACAAACCTCATCATATTCTTTTATTACTGGAGCCAATTTTCCTCATATTCTTTTTTTTACTGGAGGCACCATACAAACCTCAGAGCTTGGTGGCCTGGACCTGCATTTGTTCTTGGTTGCTTTTCATACTAGAGTTTTACTATCACAATAGTGTTTTTTAAATATAATATCACAACAGTGCTTTTTTATTAACAGCGAGTTCATCATGTCAATTACTCCAAGCAACAACAGTTTTCCTAGTAGAAAAATTTAAACTATGGCTTAGCAGAAAAATTAACAGCAACAATTGTTTCATGTGTTTTTCAGAGTACAAGTTACTGAAACTAGTCTAACTACTGAAACTACTGAAACTACTGAAACTACTGAAACTAGTCTAACTAGTCTAACTACTGAAACTAGTAAGTGTGGGTGTGGTAATAAAACATCACTGAAAAAACATCTCTAGCAAATACAATACTGTAAGCGGCACCGAAATACAATACTGTAAGTAGCCAATAAAACATCACTGAAAAAACATCTCTAGCAAATTACTAGATGGCGTCTGATTTCAAGCATTTCTCTACAAAAAAATAAAAAGTTTTGCAAAAAAATAAAAACTAGATGGCGGAGACCGAACCGCAATGAATGACAGCACTGCAATTTTGTATACACTTGTAGAATAGGTAGGGGGAAGAGCACGAGCTAGTTTAAGCAACCGGAGTTGGAGAAGACGAACATCCATCCATCAAGGCTCCTTCCATTTAGGGGCTAATCAAATTTTGATCCAAGTGAACTAAATTTTGATCTCAACCGCGTACTTCAACGAAAATAGCAGAAATACAAAAAAAATGACTTTGTGGTGGTGATTAGAGAGGAAGGAGGGAGGAGTGATGGCTACCTGCGTATGGAGTGGTCGCCGGCGTAGCTCCGGGCGGCGGCGTTGCTGCAGATTCGGGGGAGGCCGGGGCGTCGGGGGCGCGGGCGTCGAGGCCGGGGCGTCGGGGGCGCGGGCGGCGGCGGCGTAGCTCCGGGCGTTCGGGGCGTCGGGGGCGCGGGCGTCGAGGGCGTCGGCGGCGCGGCGCTCGGCTCAGCGGGGGTGGCGCGGGGGCGGCGGCGTGGCACTGGAGGGAGAGAGAGGCGTCGGGGAGAGGGGGGAGATCTGGCGAGGGAGAGAGAGGAGGGTGCGGCCGGTGGGGGGGATATGGATGGGGGATTACTAATGGCGCACCGCACCTCTGTGCGCCATAAGTATGTAGATTCTAATGGCGCACCACCCCCAAGTGCGCCATTAGTATGTTTGGACAGGCGCGCTAGTTCAAAAAAAAAACTTCTTGATACTAATGGCGCACTCTGGACATCGTGTGCCATTAGTAGTTCGAGCTCTAATGGCGTATCTGTTGCTGGTGCGCCATTACTATATTCTAATGGCGCACAGCTTGTCCGGTGCGCCATTAGTATCGATTCCATCTATAGCCCTTTTCCTAGTAGTGTCTCATGAACAAAGCGTGAAGGAGGGTTTGTTTGTTATATTATCTTTTTGAGCCGGGCGCACTCTATGCCAGTTCCTTCTCGTAATAAGGGTTTGCACATTAGACATGCAATCCAGGGGTGAAACTTGTCCAACTTAAAAAGATCATGAATTAACTACTACTTCCTCATGAGCTAAAACATAGGCACAAAAAGAGAAATGCTTTTGATTAATTTCGAGGTGGTACACGAAAGTCTTCGTTAGGAATGGCAGGTAAATACCATGTATAGGAAGGTATGGTGGACTCATATGGCATAACAGGTTTTAAGGATTTTGGATGCACAAGCAGTCAGTCCGCTTAGTACAGGTGGAGGTTTAGCAAAAGACTGGGAAGCGACCAACTAGAGAGCAATAACGGCCATAATCATGCAGAGCGACAAAGCAACATTGAATCGGGCATGAAAGTGATATAACTATTCTAGAACTCAAAGATCATCAAGGCAGAGCAGACTTTTTAGTCTTAAACATGTGTAAACATGCGCCAAGTCAATCCAAAAATTCTCTAAAGGGAAATACCACCTTAGTATACCGAACTATGAACAATGCAATGCATGTAGATCATTTCAATAACACATTATATACTCTAGTTATTCGAGACTAGCCACAAGGAAAGCATGAACCACTGGAGGAGCATTGTAAACATAGCACTATGTCGCTACAAGCTGGTCTCTAGATCATAAGTACAGGCATATGTACAAAAGTAGAAACAAGAAGAGTTCATACCGGTCTTCCTTGTTGCTTCCCTTCAGTCGATCTTCGTCATTACTGCATGTCACTTGCACGATCGAACGTAGGAAATATAATTAAATGCCATCACGGACTCGAGCTGAACTCTGAAAACAAAGCAAACTAAAGAGAAAAAGGAAATCTTTTTGGATTATTTCAAAGGTTGAACGAAAGCAAAAGAAAGAGAAAATATTTTTGTTGTTTTTGCAAAGAGAAAAATAAAGAAGAACGGGCAAAAACTTCAAAAAGATCAAGGCGAATAAAACGGATAATACAATGGAAAAGTGAGAGGGGCACGTACTCCCCCAAGCTTAGGCTTTTGGCCTAAGTTGGTAGCAGCTACTGCCCCCAGGAGCCTCTTGCTCCGGGGGTATGGTGGTGAGACCAAGGGTCGTAGAAGGATGCTGGCGCGTATACCGAACTCCTCGAAGTCTCCCACGAGGAAGGGTCCGTACGCCAAGCAGAGGAAGACCCTTCACCAAACTCGGTGGCGGTATCTCCCTGGAAAGGTGGTAACTCACCGTGCTCCTCCTCGTCGGGCACAACCCCCTCCATGGGGTTATGAAACCGATGCTGGACCATGAACTCATCGAACTGGACAACATCAAAGGACCATCCGTTCCTGCAAGAAAAATCAAACAAAAGAGGTGCAGGTAGACGGATCTCGCGTTCCGCGGTAGTTCCGAAACGCAAGATATAAACAAGATTATCCAGCTCAGAAGCCATGGTAACAAACTTATGCCTTTTCATAGCAGCAAGATAAAAGCTTAAATAAGTAAAAGGATTATCATCAGGGTGTGGGGTGCCTCCAAGATGTTCCAAGATAAGTGTGGCATAAATGCCACCAAATAAGTCCCCCTTGTTACCGTTCATAGCAAGGCGTCAAGCAATTAAGGCACCTAGATTATAATCAGACCTCCCTGAGAGGGCTGCTGCCAGGATAGCAATATCCGGAGCAGAAATGCTGCTCGTGTTGTCACGAGCTAACACCCCTCTAGCAACATAATATGCAAAATACCTGAGGTGAGGAAATAAGATGCTGGAGATCTTCGGCCGATGAATATCCCTCGTACCCATGCTGCAGAGAGAGTTGATGACGGTTTTCAGCTCGGAGGGCTGAGTGGCCATCCTAGCCGTCCTCCCAACGTTTGGCACACCTATTATTTCACAAAACCTTCCCAAAGTCATGGTGATAAGATCATTGTAAATTTTAAACTCAATAGCACCTGAATCAGGATTATATCTAAAACTGTTAATGAAACTGGAGGTGAGTTTTTGATATTGAGTAACACGGCACGTGACGAGCCGTGTCAAACCTGCATTAGCACAAAGATTATAAAACTCATCCTTGATTCCCGCAGCTTCAAGGAATTCATCACATGGAAACGTCATCGCACGTGCTGGACTTGTGTCTTCCAACAACTCCAGGGGCACATGATCTTCATTATAGCTCACCCTCGCAGTCGAGGGTGAAGCTGCGGCTCTAATAACTCGATCGGAGTGTGCAGGCCTCCTCTTCTCAAGCCACCCTTTTGCCCTTCCTAACAAACTCATTTCTGAAATTTTTGGCAATTTACAAAAACGAGGATTAAAACAAGGTGAGTTAAGGCAAACTACTTAACTCACTTGCCCAAGGCATAAACTTGCATCAAAACTTGGAAAATAACTTTCTACTCATGCATGCAAGCTCATCCATACAGCACCAAGAACTACTAAATACTCACAAATGAAGCCACCAATCAGAAATCTAATTGGAGGGGTGGAGGAGTCACATACCAGGGAGTATTTGTTCAAAATCTCAGCTCAAATGATGGGCTGTAGAGAGAGATCGAAGAATCGCCTCCAAGAACAGCAAGAACACAAGAACAAGTGCAGAACTCGCGTTTTTGGAGAAAAAGAGAGAGGGAGGAAGAAGACATACCTGGAGGGGGGCCATGTGGGCCCCAGGCGCCCTGTGGGCGCGGCCAGGGGCTGGGCCGCGCCAGCTGGCCTCCTGGGCCACTGGTGGGTCCCCCTGGCTGGCCCCAGGTCCCTCTGGGTCTCTCCCGACGTGGAAATTTTTATTTAAATTTTTCTGGAATTTTTCTGAAAACTTCACTGTTGAAAATTTTTCGAAGTTCAAAAAGCTGCGAAACTCTCTGAAAACTTGAAGTAGTGAGTAGTATTGTGAAGCTTCAAAACATAAATACTTGGTACAACAAGTAGGACAAAAACTAAAAACAAATGAAAACATAACAAGCTCAACTTTTTATCTATATAAAACATGTTTACTAGTAAGGTTGATCAAGTCTTAGCAACAAACAGGCGATATATAGAGCAAAAAGTCTCACCTCTCACGAAGTAATCACTGAACCTTTACCTTGATGGACATTGTCCCCACCATGATAGTTTTGTATTTGTGAGGCACATGTAGTGGACAATCTCATTCTCCAATCTTCACGGTCTCGATATTTTCTATAGAGTTGAGGCCATGCCTCCTGTCGATCTTCTTTGGAAAATATACCGTGTGTTCTTTATCATTCACATGGAAGGTAACCTTCCCTTTATTGCAATCAATAATAGCACCTGTGGTGTTAAGAAAAGGTCTACCAAGAAGAATGGACATGCTTCCATCCTCGGGCATGTCAAGCACAACAAAATCAGTAAGAATCAAACAATTAGCAACTTCTACAGGAACATCCTCACAAATACCTATCGGGACGGTGGTTGACTTGTCAGCCATCTGAAGGGAGATATCTGTAGGAATTAGTTTCTCTAAACAAAGCCTCTCGTAAAGAGAGAGAGGCATAACACTCACTCCTGCTCCAAGATCACATAAAGCAGTTTTGACATAATTATTCTTTATGGAGCAAGGAATGGTGGGTATACCTGGATCACCGAGCTTCTCAGGAATCTTGCCACTGAAAGAGTAGTTAGCAAGCATAGTAGATATTGCTTCGTTAGGAACTTTTCTTTTATTAGTGACAATATCTTTCATATATTTTGAATAAGGAGGTAACTTAATAGCTTCAGTCGAAGGAATTTGAAGAAAAAGAGGTTTAATCCACTCACAAAACTTATTGTAATGCTCTTCTTCTTTGGATTTGATGGACTTACCTGGAAAGGGCATGGGTTTCTGCACCCATGGTTCTCTTTCCTTCCCATGTTTTCTTGCGATGAAGTCTTCTTTAGTGTACCTCTTACGTTTGTCAGGTGCTTCTTCTTCTCGAACTTCAGGCGGATCATTCTCCTCATTATCCTTACCTTCAGGTTCAGCACCGTCTTCAGTCTCAGCATCGGAGATAGATACACTGTTTGGATCAACAGCTGGCTCTTCATCTGCAATAGGATCATTAGAATTGTCAGCCTCCTTATGTTTCTTCTTCTTATTTGGAGAGCCAACAATTTCTTATTCCTGCATTTGAGAATCTTGCTCGATTCTCTTCGGATGCCCCTCTGGATAGAGAGGATCTTGAGTGCTAGTTCCTCCTCGGGTCTTAATCCCAAAAGCCTGCAAGTTATCTTGTTTGGCATTGTTAGCAAGCAAATCTTTTTGCACCTTAGAAATTTGGTCAAGCTGAGTTTTAACCATATGAAAATGCTTCACAAGACATTGAACATCATTAACTGTTCTACCTAGAACATCAAGCAAACTTTTGATAGCAAGGGAATTATCATGCAACTGACTTTGTATCCTCTCATTAAAATGATTTTGTTTCATAATAAAATTATCAAACTCATCTAAACATTGATCAGGAGGCTTACCATGAGGGATGTCACTTGCATTGAAATCTAAAAGAGAGTGTACCTCTACCATAGGAGGGTGAGTGGTAGGCTCACACAGCTTCTCAATAGGGGGTAGATTCTTCACGTCTTCAGCTTTAATACCTTTCTCTTTAATAGACTTCTTTTCTTCTCGCATATCTTCGGGGCTTAGAACAAACATGCCCCTCTTCTTTGGTGGTGGAGGTGGTTCAGGGACGGACCAATCTTCATGGTTTTTGGCAATCCTGCCCATCAAATCTTCTGCATCTTCCGGTGTCCTTTTCCTGAAAACACAACCAGCACAACTGTCCAAATAGGACCTGGATTCATCAGTTAAACCAGCATAGAATATATCGATTAATTCGTTCTTAGGGACTTCATGTCCTGGTCTAGCCCGAATCAGACCGCAGTACCTCCCCCAAGCTTTAGGGAGGGACTCATCCTGCAACTGTTTAAAGTTATAAATTCTTTGTAAAGCAGCATGTTGCATGTGAGCAGGAAAGTACTTATCAACAAAAGAGTGAGCCAAGTCTTGAGGACTCTTAATGGAACCGCATGGAAGCGAATCATACCATGCTTTAGCACCTTCCTTCAAGGAGAAAGGAAGAAGCTTGGTGATATAAAAGTATCGTATCTTCTCATCTGTGGTAAACAGGCCACCCAACTCACCGAGTTTTGTTAGGTGTGCAATAGCATCATCACTTTCTTTGCCATAAAAGGGGTCAGCTTCAACCATAGGTATAGGTAAAAGATCAACAGAGAAATCATAATCAAGATCATCAATGCATATAGGAGATGTAGCAAATTCAGGATCAGGAACGGTTTTGTTCTTCAAAGAGTGTTTTTCAAACAGTTTCTTAATAACTTCAGGGTCAGAGCCAGAAAACTCTGTCAGTTCCCTACATAAATCTTCATCAAGCATATAGTAATCATCATCAAGGAGTCTCTCCTTGGGTTTACTCAAATCAGGATAATCATAAGTTTCACCAATAGGGTAGCGAGTAACAGGAATTTCAATTCCAGACTTTTTAGCAGCAGCAGCGATCTGTTTCTCAAGAGCATAACCAAGTGAACTAATATCAACAACAGTAGTAGAAGCATCATCAAGAGTATCGGACATAGTGATAGATTCAGTAGGAGCATCATGTGGTGGTGGTGAGGCAAACTTACTCATAACAGAGGGTGAATCAAGTGTAGCACTAGTGCTCAGAACAGTACCTCTTCTTGTAGTGGATAGTAAGATCGGAACCTTGGGGTCTCCTTTCTTACCCATAGCGGATGAAGTGCAGCAGGTAGGATACTTCAAGTAGACTTGTAAATATTGCTATGCTCCCCGGCAACGGCGCCAGAAAACGGTACTTGATAACCCTCAACCGTAAGGGATCGAGATAGTCTTCACGGGTAAGAATAACCCAATTTATTGATTTGACACACGGGGAGCCAAAGAGTATTTATAAGCTTTGACAGTTGAGTTGTCAATTCAACCGCACCTGAAATATACTTACTTGCAGCAAAAGATAAATGGTAACAGTGATATGATAGTGATGATAGTGATAGTAAAGTAAACAGCAAAAGTAATAGTAAAGGTAAATGGCAAAAGTAGCAACTAGTGACAAGTAGGATTTAAAACACTGTAGGCTAGGGAGATGGATGGTTGGGCGCTGCATGGATGAGATATATCATGATTCTAACTTGGGGCACGGCACACGGAAAAGTAATGATCATCTAGGCAAATATCAAACATTAGGCATGTATCCCGTAGGTAGTTGTACGTGCTTGCAATAAGAACTTGCACAACATCTTTTGTCCTACCATCCCGCTATGAACGGGGCCAAAAGGAACTTATGGAGATTAAGGTGCTCCTGTCAAAGAGCACCGGAACAAAGCAATGAACTCAATGGATACATGTAATCCTCAAACTACGGACGATCCCCTTTGGTGTCCCAAGCTGTCACTTTTGGGATCGCCGGTTCCGAACCGTAACAGGTGCAAACAACTCATAGATAGGATGAAGAACACAAATATATTCATGCAAACACATATGGTACAGATCTGAAATCATGGCACTCGGGCCCTAAGTGTCAAGCATTAAGAATAACAAGTTGAAGCAAAGATGATAAACACCATCGTAGATGATAGGCAACATGCCCCCAACGATCTGACAAATTATTACATGATCTAACTCATCCAATCCCTACCACCCCCTTCGCCTACAGCAGGGGATTACTCACACATGGAAGGAGAAGCCATGGAGGGATGATGGAGGGGTGATGATGATGACGATGGCGACGATCTCCCCTCTCCGGAGGCCAATTCAGCCTCCAGATTAGCCCTCCCGAAGAAGAACAGAGGGTGGCGGCGGCTCCGCGACGAAAACTGCGAAAAGAACTTCTGATCTGGGGTTTTCTCGTCACGGGTAAAAATACGAGTCAAAGTAGGGCACCAGGGGGCGTGGGGCCCACCCAGGCGACCCCCCGGCGTGGCCAGGGGCTGGGCCGCGCCAGCTGGGCGCCTGGGCCCCCTGGTCCCCCTCTGGTCCCCCTTCTGGCTCTTGGTTCATTCGGGTGCGTGGATTTTCTGTGATTTTTCGTGGATTTTTCTGAGATACCTAAAAATCCGTTTTCCTGCACACAATAAAACCATACAGGCAGCTCTGCTGAAAACAGCGTCAGTCCGGGTTAGTTTAGTTCAAATCATGCAAGAATGAGGTCAAAACAATATCAAAAGTGTTTGGAAAAGTAGATACGTTTGAGATGTATCAGCAGTATCATGTCTTCACCACGAGCTTATGTAAACGTGATCAGAAAGTTTACAAGAGGGCGGTACACTCTGTTGAACCGGCGGTGCCACGCTACCTGCGTTGGTCAGAACAGCCCATTGTGTGGAGCCGAGAGGATCATCCGCCCCGGGTTGACAATCCGGGTCACCTGGCTCTAGTTGTGGCACCTCAGGTGGGTGGCTACAAATTTACCAAGGTGCTTATGGACGGAGGCAGCAACATCAACATTCTATACTATGAAACTTTCCGGCGGATGGGGCTGACAGATAAGAAGCTTCAGCAATCCAACACAGTTTCTCATGGTGTGGTGCCCGGTAAATCGGCATATCCAGTTGGTAAGATAGACTTGGAGGTCACTTTTGGAGATGAGCATGATTCCAGGTATGAGACTTTGACCTTTGAAGTGGTAAAGATCAAGAGCCCATATCACGCCCTGTTCGGGCGGCCGGTTTACGCTAAGTTCATGGCAAGGCCGTGCTATGTTTATCTACAGCTCAAGATGCCGGGCCATAAGGGAACCATTACGGTCCATGGGAGTTGCAAGATTGCGTTGGAGTGCGAGGAAGGTGATGCAGCGTATGCCGAGGCGGTTTGTGCAACTGAGGAGCTGAAGTTTTATAAAGATAATGTTGATCCGGCAGATATGTCTCCGCTGAAAAAGCCAACCACAGAGCATGATCCGGCCTTGAAGTTCAAATCAGCTGAAGAGACTAAGCAGGTTGACTTTATTCCTGGCGATTCATCCAAGCAGTTCACCATCAGTGCTAACCTAGATGCAAAATAGGAAAGCGCGCTCATCGAGTTCATCCGTGAGAATCGGGACATTTTTGCATGGAAACCTTCTGACATGCCAGGTGTACCGAGGAACTCGCTGAGCACACTCTCAACATTGATCCTAAGTTTAAACCGGTTATGCAATTTCTGCGCTGCTTCAATGAAGAAAGGCGCAAGGCTATTGGTGAAGAAGTGGCTAGGCTCTTGGCGGCAGGCTTTATAATTGAGGTGTTTCATCCAGAGTGGTTGGCTAATCCGGTGCTGATGCTTAAGAAAAATGGCACTTCGCGAATGTGTGTTGATTACACAGATCTGAACAAGGCTTGCCCAGCTGATCCCTTTGCCCTCCCCCGTATTGATCAGATCATTGATGATACGGTGGGTTGTGAGCGCCTAAGTTTCTTGGACGCATATTCAGGTTATCATCACATCAAGATGGCAGTTATGGACCAGAGAAGATGGCCTTTATAACTCCCTTTGGAGCCTTCTGCTATGTATCTATGCCGTGGCAGTTATGGACCGGAGAAGATGGCCTTTATAACTCCCTTTGGAGCCTTCTGCTATGTATCTATGCCGTTTGGGCTTAAGAGTGCCCAGGCAACCTATCAGCATTGTGTGCAGAACTGCCTTCATGGACAGATTGGGCAGAATGTTCATGCATATGTGGATGACATTGGGGTGAAATCCAGGAAGGAGGAAACATTAATTACATACTTGAAATAAACCTTTGATAATCTCCGGGTTTACAAGATGATGCTTAATCCAGACAAATGCGTTTTTGGTGTTCCAGCAGGCAAGCTACTGGGATTCTTGGTATCAAACAGGGGAATTGAAGCTAATCCGGAGAAGATCAAGGCGATTACATCCTTGGCTAAATCGGCGTGCATCAATGATGTCCAACGCTTGGTGTGTCGTATTGTGGCGCTCAGCCGGTTTATCAGTCATTTGGGGGAGAAGGCTATCCCGCTTTATCAGATGATGAAAAAGACAGATTGCTTTGTTTGGAGTGATGCTGTTGATGCTGCGTTCGAAGAGTTGAAGAAGCAATTAGCAGAGCCACCAGTCCTTGCTGCACCAGTCGATAATGAGCCGCTATTGCTGTATGTGGCTGCTAACGCCCGAGCTGTAAGCGTTACCATTGTGGTAGAGCGTAAGGAGGCATGCAAAGAATATCCGGTTCAATGGCTGATTTACTACATTAGCGAGGTGCACATTGAATCAAAGCAGCGATACCCGCATTGGCAGAAATTGGTGTACGGAGTCTTCATGGCAAACCGGAAGCTAAAGCAGTATTTTCAAGGCCATCCAATCACTGTGGTCAGTTCAACCCCTTTAGGCGATATAATCCAACAGAGAGGCGACTGGTCGAGTTGCAAAGTGGGCCATTGAGGTTAGTCCTCACGGATTGAAATATGTGCCCCGTACTGCAATCAAATCCCAAGCATTGGTGGACTTCATCAACGATTGGACGGAGCTGCAAGCACCAGAGGAGAAGCCGGATCACACGTATTGGACTATTCACTTTGATGGATCCAGGCAATTAGAGGGCTCGGGGGCTGGAGTCGTATTAACTTCCCCACGAGGTGATAAGTTCTGTTATGTGCTCCGTTTAATGTTCCCTTGCACTAAGAATGCAGCTGAGTATGAAGCTCTCCTCCATGGTTTGCGGATGGCCAAGGAGATGAATCTATGCCGAGTTAAATGCTTTGGCGATTCAGACCTGGTGGCTCAACAGGTGTATGGTAAGTGGGATTCTAAAGATCCACTCATGGCAGCATATCGACGAGAGGTAGACACTGTTGCTGGACACTTTAAGGGCTATCAGGTGGATCATATAGACCTGCGACAGAATGAAGCGGCCGATGCGTTAAGTCGGCTGGGTTCTCAATGTAAACCGGTTCCACCCAATACCTTCCTAGATGTATTACACAATCCGTCGATGCAGTTACCTTCAGAAGAGGACTTGGCTGTTCCTGATCTGGAGGCACAATTGGTCGCGGCGCTTCATGCTATTCCGGATTGGACGATCCCTTACGTGGCGTACATGAACCAAGGTGAGTTACCAGAGGATGAAGTCTTGGCTAGACAAATAGTCCGGCGATCTAAATCCATGACTATTGTCAATGGGGAATTACATCATTGCAGCATCTCTGGGGCGTTTCAACGTTGTGTATCGCCAGATGAAGGCTGTGATATTCTTAGAGAGATCCACGAACGAGACTGTGGTCATCATGTCGGTTCAAATCTTTGGTGGCTAAAGCGTTTCGTCATGGGTTCTACTGGTTGACGGCTCATGCCGACGCAGAGGACTTGGTCAGAAAATATGATGCTTGCCAGAAGTTTTCACGGCGTGCTCATATACCGGCTCAGGAGTTGAGGATGATTCGAATTACTTGGCCGTTTGCGACTTGGGGGCTTGATATGGTTGGACCCTTCAAGAGATCCCAAGATAAGAAGACCCACCTTTTGGTGGTAGTGGATAAGTTTACCAAATGGGTCGAAGCGGAACCAGTCAGTAAGTGTGATGCAGCAACGGCGGTTCAGTTCATCAAAAAGGTGATTTTCCGGTTTGGCTTTCCACATAGTATTATAACTGATAATGGTACCAATTTATCCAAGGGATCTATGGAGGAGTTCTGTCAACGAGAGCACATCCACCTTGATGTATCATCAGTAGCTCACCTTTAGTCTAATGGCCAAGCTGAAAGAGCCAATCAAGAGATCTTGAGAGGCATTAAACCCCGGCTTATGGTCCCTTTGCAAAGGAGACCGGGTTGTTGGGTGGAGGAATTACCCTCTGTGATATGGAGCATCAACACTACACCTAACAGATTTACATGGTACACGCATTTCTTCATGGTATATGGAGCTGAAGCGGTCCTCCCTAGCGATATCCGTCATGATTTGCCGCGAGTGGCGGCTTACGTCGAAACTGATAATGAAAGGGCACGGCAAGATGCATTAGACTGGCTGGATCAGGAACGGGACACGGCAGCAGCTCGATCGGTGATTTATCAGCAAGATCTGCGTCGGTATCACAGTCGCCGGGTTAAAACCAGAGCGTTTCAAGAAGGAGATCTGGTGCTCCGGCTCATCCAAGACCAAACAAACATGCACAAGTTATCTTCGCCTTGGGAAGGACCCTTTGTAGTCAGCAAGAACCTGCACAACGGATCATACTACCTCATCGACGTTCGAGAACATAAGGACTCACGTACTGCGGAGGAGGAGACCAGACGGTCGTGGAACATTGCTCTTCTTTGACCTTACTACACCTGAGCCATAGGCTCCGCTTTATGTACATATCTTTGCAGTGTATATATTATGATCAATATAATAAACCGGCGTCCCCGATAAAGCGGGGTATCAGCCGCCTTTTTTCATAAGAGTTTGTCACATGGGGGCTTTTGTGTGCAAGGGAGTTCCTATGGCCTCTTAAACCGGCGACCACGTCAAGGCCATCATAAGAGCATAGCTCTGGTTGCTTCGGCAATTCCCACATGATGATGAGGGGCAAAAGAGAGTTTTGATGCCTAGCACAACCCAAAATAGGCCCGACGAGCATAGCTCAAATGCTACCTAGGGGCTCCTGATGCAAAGCATCAACGAGTTGACAACCCTTGTAGTAGGCTATCAAGCCATGGGTTGGAAGCTTGGTGTATACACCTAAAACCCCGGATTAGCCTGCCTGCATTAAGTAAGTCACTCCGCCCAGGTAAACCTGGTATGACCCGTCGAACGTATACACAAGTCAATCTTTACAGACCCTGAACTTGGTAACTTTAAATTGACGATCATCAAGTATTTACACAAGTCAATCTTTACAGACCCTGCACTTGGTAACATTAACATTGATGATTTGGTTAAGGATTGAGGACCATCTTAACAGGCTTTGCAAAATGGTTAATGACAGTAGCCTGGCGGCTCATAAAAAGCCTCGAATTTGGAGCCTGGCAGCTCGTAAAAAGCCTCGACTACATGGTCTTATTTCCCCAAAAAAATCTTTTTAATTTTTTATAAAAAAAATTATCTTCAAGGTCATTGGTGTCCATCCAAGTCCATTGATTCAGGAAGTGGACTACTATAAGTTGCCACTACACCTACGTTTATAGAGCCTTAGTCTGAGTTGCAAACACCAGTACTAACTATAGTTAAACCGGAGTTCATCATAACCCGATTCGGTTTCATAATGAACCGGCAAATAATCAAGGGAGTCATCAACACTTACACCTTGGATCATTATTTTTGCCTACCGGATTAAGGTTCGTCGTGACACACTTAATCACAGGTATGATACATGCTCTATATCTTATACACAGTTCAAGTTATAAACTTAGACCATGTGTTTGGGCATTATGACCCGTCCGGCGATAAACCGCCAGGACACTTTAAACATTTTTTTATGCAGAAGCAGGTAAAATAAACCGTCAAAGGCATTATAAGCAAGAAATAATCAAGAAGATGCCAACTGAAGCAGTTTCATACAAAGGGCAGTGCGAGACAGCATAAGGTATTTCAGCTACCCTATTACAAGTCAGTGGAGAGCCCAAAAGAATATCAGTTTTTTCTCAAGTATTGGGACATAAAATTTAAACCGGCACTGGTTTAACACTCTGCGTCAGCCTGACGTGAAGGTTGAGGATCAGCTTGCTCCGGCTCTTCGACGGTCTCTTCCAGCTGCTGGAAGTCAGTAGTGGTCCAGTCAATCTTGGTCAGCGCTCGGAAATAAACTTCATCATTCACGAGGTCTGACGGATCAATTTCGGGAGCAAAAGTGTGCTTACGGACGGGCGGAATAAGATTTTCAATGTCATAAGCCGGAGGGTCGACCCGCATGTTTTGAGCATCATATCCCGGATGATATCTAGACAGATCTGCCTCGTCAGCTAATTTGCTAGCCAAAGGCCGCATTTCCTTGGTTAATGCACGTAAGTCATCGTTGGAGAAGGCTGATCCATCTTCCTTCATGCTTGGATAGCCATTCATCGCCTCTGCCGGATCAAAATCAGGCACCCAAGCTTTCGCTCGAGTTAAAGCCATCAGAGCACCCGCCCTTGCAGACGACTTCTTAAGCTCCACGAGGCGGGCATGCAGAATGGACAGTTTTTCCAAAGTACCTTTGATTGTTGTGGGAACCGGTTTGTTGTGCGAGGCAGCACACACTATCCTCTGAGCGCCGGAATATAGCTGCTCCACCAGAGTATATGCGGCCTTCAGTTTCCTTTGCATGTCATTGCCAAGATGAGCAATGCGTCTTCCTGCATTAAACAATATGATTTAAACCGGAACGGTACCGGACTACAATGTCCAGGGCTATGTTAATAGTACTCACCAAAGATAGCAGTCGTCATGGCATTTATCTGCTTCTTTAATCCGGACAATTCCTCTGTCACCGGATTAAGAGCAGCCTATGCATCAATGGCCCTCTTCTCCATGGTTGCTTTCTCAGCATCCTAGTCTGACCGCTCTTTTTCAAAGTCTTTCTTCAGCTTTTCCATACTTGCTAAAGCAAGTGTCAGCTCGTCTTTGACTTTGATAGCAGTAGTTTCTTGGAACTTCAAGGCATCCCGGAGCTCAATCACTTCAGAGTTTTTCCCGTTTAAGTCAGTCTGCCAAAAGGAAAGTACATTATATATTTTTTCAGACAAGTCGCAAGCACATAACAAGTTATACACTTGGCACTTGGGGGCTAATGTGCATTTGCAGTTAAACAGACCCTTTTTTGAGTCAAGTCCCAAGCACATAACAAATTATACGCTTGACACTTGGGGGCTAACGTGACATCATTCAAAACAAAATACAAGATGAAGTCCCGGTTCATCCTACAGGAGTAAACCGGCCCTTGGGGACTACACATGTGCAAAACAAACTGTTTACTGGATCTACTAAAGTCCCGGTTCACCCTAAAAGGCTAAACCGGCACTTGGGGGCTACGATGGAGTAAGGATAAAGTTACAAGATGCAAGCAAAAATAGAGGATAAGTCAAAGGCAGAGAGGTTACCTCATTGCGCTCCTTCATCAAATTTACCAATCCAGCTTCATGATCACGGCTGGTGTGCAGCCGGTTTAGATAGCCGGAATGGAGTTCTTGGGTGCTGAGCTGAGCATAGCTAGACAGATCAGTACTCCACTTGCCTTTGTCCTTGCTGAGAACTTCATCCTTGGCAGTATGCTTGGATAAAGCGACAGACTCACCAGGAGCAGTAAAACCGGTCCCAGTGATTTCAACTTCTTCAGTTGAAGCGGCCGCGCGCTTAGCTGGGCTTGCAGGAGTAGGGCTGGCTCGGATGGGATCGACCGGTTCATTATCATCATCCATTGGAGTGTTTGTTGGCTCGACAAAGATTTCATGATCCGTGGGAATAGGATCATCATTCAAGGCGTCAATGGGTTCTTCAGTATGTTCAAGATCCTCAGCCGGTTCAAGATTCACATCATCGCCCATTGGCTTATTTAGTTTGGCCTTTTTGCTAGGCTTGGGATTACTGCGAAAGATAAAGATAATGAAAATCAGAAGAGTCAAGACAAAAGTTAAACCGGATAAAGTGGAAAAGAGCTTACCCAGGAATAGTTTTGAGGGGAGGGATCTGAGTGGATGTTGATTCACCAGAAGATGAATGAGGAGTTTCCTGATAATTCGAATCAGACGGATTAAGGGGTTGTCGAATAAGACCTGCTTTGGGGTAAAAAGCATCTGGAGTGAGTAAAACCTCGGAACGACGCCTCCGAACTGGAGTGTGCGGTAATGCGGTGGATTCAATAGCGTGACCGCTATGACGAGTGGTGCGGCGAACTTCATGTTGTTGTTTCTTCAAAAGAAAGTTTGGATTCAAATAAGAAAAAGGATGAGAAAACTGTACTTTCTTGCTTGTCCGACGAATTTTTGGTAGTGGCAGCGGTTCTGAACCAGAAGAAAGAGTAATTACCTCAACATGGTCCGCTTTACTGCCTTCAGCATGTCCCTGGGTACAGTCATTATTAATAAAAATGCAGATAAAAAAAGACAAGGAAGTCAAAAGAATCAGGTAGTACCTCGGAGGCCGGTTCATCATCTTCCGGATTGGATCCAGACGCCGTAGTGTTTCTCTTCTTGACATTTTTCTTGATAACCTTGGTTTTTTGGCGAGGTACTTTCGCCGGTTTATCCTGGGCCTTCCTTTTCCAGAAAGGATCATTGCCCTGTTGAAGAAACAAAGACACTTCAAGACGAGTGCTGCAGACGGATTAAAACAAAGCAAAGCAATATTTTCTTTACCGATGGTGGTTTGCTGAGCGCAGAGAAGGGAGCCAGTCCGGTTTGACTGCAAACTTCCATGGGTTCATTCAGTAGTCTCTTGACGGATTCATTGATTTCGTTTTCTGATAACACTACTTCTGTGTGGCGCAAAGGATCTTTTGGATTCCCAGTATACTCACACATTAAACCGGAATGCCGGCTTAGCGGGAGAATACTCCAAGAAATCCAGCAGCGGACAAAGTCAACTCCTGTCAGACCATTAGCCGCAAAGGCCCTGAGCTTGGATAGCTGAGGAGTGTAACGAGCTCGTTCCTGGGCACTTAGCCACTGTGGAAAGGGGTGGTTCTCCGAAAGACAGTGGGAGCGATAACCCGGCAACGGATTCTCATCTTCCGGGGAAGATTCTAAGTGGTAGAACCAAGTCTGATTCCACTCTTTTGGATGGCTGTGGAGACTGGCGTGAGGAAAACTAACATCTTTTCTTTTCTGAATAGTCATCCCGCCAAGCTTAGTGTTTGGGCCATCATGAAATTCCGTGCCACGGTTTAGGTGAAAGAAATCCCGGAACAATTCGACTGACGGCTCCTCTTGTAGATAAGCTTCACAAAAGACTTGGAAATTGCAAATGTTTGACACAGAGTTGGGACCAAGATCTTGCGGATGAAGTTGGAAATTTGCTAGCACATCATGGAAGATTTTTGACCCGGGAGGGCTGAATCCCCGGGCTAAGTGATCAAAGAAGACGACAACCTCTCCCTCTTTGGGCTCTGGAGGGCATTCTGATCTGGGAACCCTCCAGTGAAGGACATTTTTTGGGCCTAAACCGTCAATTTTGGCCATCTTCTATAAATCCTCCTCAGTAATCCGGGATTGGACCCAGTTGCAGGAGGTAAACTGCTTGGCTTGAGTGGCCATTTCTTGGAAGGAAAAGTCTGGAAATACAATGAAGAGTCGGTTTATAATCTAAGCAAGTTTAAACCGGCATGCTCTATAAAGGTACTCGTCTAAACGGCGGTTTAGGCAGGGGCCTAATGGTATCTACCGGGTTAAAATATCTGGAACAGCTAGAACAATTGCATCTACCGGATTATAGAGTCTAAAAAAGCTAAACCGCCAACAAGGGTGAACAAGACACAGATATGAACTTATGAAGAAACAGCTTTCGCATAGACAGCGATGAAAATATGGATCTACAGCATGCTAGAAATTTAGAGATATTCAGGTTATATTTGGCGGACTGACGAAAGCTCTACTAGGTGCACTCTAAACTAGTATTACAGGGGGAAACGCAAGTATACTAACAAGGCGGGATTGTTGTTACAATGTGGAGACAAGAAGACTAGATCCAGTCCACATTAATTCATGGGGCCGTAAGGAAGAACTGTGAAGAACAACGCCTACCCGCAAGCTCATATGAGGAACCCTAAAACAAGATCTATGAGTGGGATAAGGAGAGAACGTACCCGAGGCGACGGGTGCGGAGAAGCGCCGGCGAGTTTCTGAACCGATCAGGTTGATGCAGCAGCCAAGACCCGATGAAGATGCGGAGCTTGACGACCGCGGCGGAGCTCGAGTATGAACGGATGCAAGGAGGAAGAAGAAGAAGAGGCAAGGGGGGAAAAGGAGATGCCCCTCTGCCCTATTTATAAGCCGAAGGATAAAACGGCTGGCGTGGGAATCGAGGAGCCAAAAAAGTAGATATGGGACGATACTGTCGCCTCGATCTTCGGAGCTTTTAATGAATGAAAAATAAAAAACAGGAACAAGTGTAAGTGGGCAAATGACGTCACTGCGGTTTAATGCGATCAGGGAAGATGACGTCACGTCGGTTTATGAAGTACTTGAAGCTGCGAAAGGGGAAATCTATACAAGACTTGGAAGATTGACATGAATAGGTTCAAATCAATCTGGGGCCTAATGTCAGGGATATTACTACCAGGTATAAACCGCCCAGGAGGGGCCGATTTATGTCCGGTGAGATTACTTTTATTAAAGCCCAGTAGAGCATGGAGCAAGACGCTTTAGCCCAGGAGGTTTAGAGCCCAAGTATTAGGGCCCATGATTTGTAAACCGCCATACTGTATGTAACTTGTGATGTAAGATAAGAAAGATAGAGACCGAGCCGGACACATTTATGAGCCGGCCTCGGGATTCTGTAAACCGGACAGGGCGTCACCTCGTATATAAAGGGACGACCCGGCGATGGTTCAGGGGCAGAGAACAACAGCTCGAGACATAGGAAAAGCGGATTCGCTCCCTGGTCATCGAAACCCTAGCAATACTACACCAAACTATACATAGGCTTTTACCTTCATCGAAGGGGCCGAACTAGTGTAAAATCCATGTGTCCTTGTCCGCTTTAACCCCTTTAAGCTAACCCATAGCGATGGCTCCATGACTAACTCCTTTTGCTTGGACATCTGCCGTGACAAAACCACGACAGGCATCGATCACGGAGGGCTTCTACATCAACACCATAGCCTCTCCGATGAGTTGTGAGTAGTTTACCACAGACCTTCGGGTCCATAGTTATTAGCTAGATGGCTTATTCTCCATCTTTGGATCTCAATACAAAATTCTCCTCGATCTTCGAGGAGATCCAGTCGATGTAATCTTTTTGCGGTGTGTTTGTCGAGATCCGTTGAATTGTGGGTTTATGATAAAGATTATCTATGAACAATATTGGATTATTTTCTGAAATCTTTTATGTATGATTATAATATCCGTGCAAGTATCTGCGAATTATTGGTTTGGTTCGGTCTACAAGATCTATAGTTCATGCAATGGGAGAATTGCTTGGCTTTGGGTTCAATCTTGTGGTGTCCTTTCCCAGTGACAGTAGGGGCAGCCAGGCACATATAGTATTGTGGCCATCGAGGATAAAAAGATGGGGTTTATATCATATTGCTTGAGTTTATCCCTCTACATCATGTGATCTTGCTTAAAGTGTTACTCTGTTCTTATGAACTTAATACTCTAGATGCATGCTGGATAGCGGTTGATGTGTGGAGTAATAGTAGTAGATGCAGAATCGTTTCGGTCTACTTGTCACGGACGTGATGCCTATATACAATGATCATGCCTAGATCTTCTCATAACTTTGCGCTTTTCTATCAATTGCTCGACAATAATTTGTTCACCCACCGTAGAATTCTGCTATCATGAGAGAAGCCACTAGTGAAACCTATGGCCCCCGGGTCTATCTTCATCATATTATTTTCCTTTCCACTAGCCAATTTCTGTTGCTGTTGCTTATTTGCCTTTAGTTATTTTATCTTCTTATACCAAAAATAGTATCCTTTCATATCTATCAGATCTCACTCTCATAAGTGACCGTGAAGGGATTGACAACCCTGATACGTCTCCAATGTATCTATAGTTTTTGATTGTTCCATGCTATTAATTATGATGTTTTGGATGTTTAATGGGCTTTGTTATACATGTTTATATTATTTTGGGGACTAACCTATTAACCCAAAGGCCCGGTCCAAATTGTTGTTTTTTTGCCTATTTCAGGGTTTTACAGAAAAGGAATATCAAATAGAGTCCAAACGAAATGAAACTTCGGGAGAGATATTTTTGGAGAAAAATACGCATGGGACACTTGAGAACCACGGAATAGGGCTGACGTGGGGTCCATGAGGGTGGGGGCGCGCCCCCCTGCCTCGTGGGCCCCACGTTTGGCCCCCGGTGCCCTCCTTCCTCCTATATATACCTACGTACCCCGAAACCATTAGAACAACAGAGAAAACCCTAGTTCCACCGCCGCAACCTTCTGTTCCCGTGAGATCCCATCTTGGGGCCTGTTCCACAGCTCCACCGGAGGGGGGATCTACCACGGAGTGCTTCTACATCATCATCATCGCCTCACTATGAGTTGTGAGTAGTTTACCACAGACCTTCGGGTCCATACCTAGTATCTAGATGGCTTCTTCTCTCTCTTTGGATCTCAATACCAAGTTCTCCTCGGTCTTCGAGGAGATCTATTCGATGTAATCTCTTTTTGCGGCGTGTTTGTTGAGATCCGATGAATTGTGGGTTTATGATCAAGATTATCTATGAGAAATATTTGGTTCTTTTCTGAACTCTTTTATGTATGATTATAATATCCTTGCAAGTCTCTTCGAATTATTGGTTTGGTTTGGCCTACTAGATCTATAGTTCTTGCAATGGGAGAAGTGCTTGGCTTTGGGTTCGGTGTCCTTTCCCAGTGACAGTAGGGGCACCAAGGCACGTATTGTATTGTTGACATCGAGGATAAAAAGATGGGGTTTATATCACATTGTTTGATTTTATCCCTCTACATCATGTCATCTTGCTTAAGGCATTACTCTGTTCTTATGAACTTAATACTCTAGATGCATGATGGATAGTGGTCGATGTGTGCAGTAATAGTAGTAGATGCAGAATCATTTCGGTCTACTTGCTTCGGACGTGATGCCTATATATAATGATCATGCCTAGATAGTCTCATAAGTATTTGCTTTTCTACCAATTGCTCGACAGTAATTTGTTTACCCGCCGTAGAACTCTGCTATCATGAGAGAAGCCACTAGAGAAAACTATGGCCCCTGAGTCTATTCTCAACATATCAATCTACAATCTACTTTACTTTTCCGCTTTTACTTTCTGTTCTTATATCCAAAAATACCAAAAATATCGAACTATCATATCTATTAGATCTCACTTTCGTAAGTGACCGTAAAGGGATTGACAACCCCTTATCGCACTGGCTGCAAAGTTCTTATTTGTTTGTGTAGGTGCGAGGGACTCGCGCGTGGTCTCCTACTGGACTGATACCTTGGTTCTCAAAAACTGAGGGAAATACTTACGCTACTGTGCTGCATAACCCTTTCCTCTTCGAGGGAATACAACGCAAGCTCTAGGAGTAGCAAGAAGAATTTCTGGCGCCGTTGCCGGGGAGGCTTACGCAAAAGTCATATACCAAGTACCTCTCACAAACCCTTATCCTTCGCATTACATTTATTAGACTCTCGTTTTCCTCTCCCCCACTTCACCCTTGCCGTTTTATTTGCCCTTCTTCTGCCGTGTATTTATCGTCCGCTTGCTTCTTGTTTGCGTGTGTGTTGGATTGCTTGCTTGTCACTATGGCTCAGAACAATACCAAATTGTGTGACTTCTCCAATACCAACAATAATGATTTTATTAGCACTCTGATTGCTCCTATTACCGATGTTGAATCTTTTGAGATCAAAGCTCCTCTGTTGAATATTGTCATGAAAGATCAATTTTCCGGCCTTCCTAGTGAAGATGTCGCTACCCATCTAAACAACTTTGTTGATTTGTGTGATATGCGAATAATGATATTGTTAAATTGAAGTTATTTCCGTTTTCACTTAGAGATCGTGCAAAAACTTGGTTTTCCTCTTTGCCTAGAAATAGTATTGATTCGTGGAATAAGTGCAAAGATGCTTTTATCTCTAAGTATTTCCATCCTGCTAAGATCATCTCTCTTAGAAACGATATTATGAATTTTAAGCAACTAGATCATGAGCATGTTGCACAAGCTTGGGAGAGAATGAAATTAATGATACGTAATTGCCTACACATGGTTTGAACTTATGGATGATTATTCAAAACTTTTATGCTGGCTTGAATTTTGCTTCTAGAAATCTGTTAGATTCGATCGCAGGAGGCACTTTCATGGAAACTACCTTGGGAGAAGCTGTTGGGGAATGTAGCAGAATTCAAAAAATTTCCTACGCTTCACCAAGATCAATCTAAGGAGACATCTAGCAACGAGCATAAAGGAGTGCATCTACATACCCTTTGTAGATCGCGTGCGGAAGCGTTTGAAGGAACGTGGATGATGGAGTCGTACTCTTCGTGATCCTCGTCACCGATGATCCCAGCACCGAACGGACGGCACCTCCGCGTTCAACACACGTACGGTACAGGGACGTCTCCTCCTTCTTGATCCAGCAAGGGCGGAGGAGAGGTTGACAGAGATCCAGCAGCACGACGGCGTGGTGGTGGATGCAACGGAAAAAGCTGTAGGGCTTTGCCGGCGCCCTCCGAGAGGAGTTGGAGGTGTGACGGGGGGAGAGGCGCCAGAGGCTTGGGGTGCGGCTGCCCTTTCTCCCCCCCCACTATCTATAGGGGGCCAGGGTGGCGCCGGCCCTAGGAGATGCAATCTCCTAGGGGGGCGGCGGCCAAGGGGGGAGAACTTGCCCCCCAAGGCATAGGGGGCGCCCCCACCCCCTAGGGTTTCAACCCTAGGCGCACGGAGGGGGCCCATGCGGGTGCGCCAGCCCACCAGGGGCTGGCCCCCTTCCCCTTGCGGCCCACGGGGCCCTCCGGGATGGGTGGCCCCACCCGGTGGACCCCCGGAACCCCTCCGGTGGTCCCGGGACACTCCCGGTGGACCCCCGAAACCCCTCCGGTGGTCCCGGGACACTCCCGGTGACCCCCGGAATTATCCCGATGGCCGAAACTGGGCTTCCTATATATCATTCTTTACCTCCGGACCATTCCGGAACTCCTCATGACGTCCGGGATCTCATCCGGGACTCCGAACAACATTCGGGTTTCCGTGTGCATGTATCTCTACAACCCTAGCGTCACCGAACCTTAAGTGTGTAGACCCTATGGGTACGGGAGACACGCAGACATGACCGAGACGACTCTCCGGTCAATAACCAACAGCGGGATCTGGATACCCATGTTGGTTCCTACGTGTTCCTCGATGATCTCATCGGATGAACCACTGTGTCTAGGATTCACTCAATCTCGTATGTTATTCCCTTTGTTTGTCGGTACGGTACTTGCCCGAGATTCGACCGTCGGTATGCCCGATACCTTGTTCAATCTCGTCATCGTTCCGTAATCCATCATCCCGTGACTAACTCATTAGTCACTTTCAGCTCAATATGATGATGTCTTACTGAGTGGGCCCAGAGATACCTCTCCATCATACAGAGTGACAATATCCCAGTCTCGTTTCGTACTAACCCAACAGACACTTTCGGAGATACCCGTTGCGTACCTTTATAGTCACCCAGTTATGTTGTGACGTTTGGCACACCCAAAGTATTCCTACGGTATCCGGGAGTTGCACAACCTCATGGTCTAAGGAATAAATACTTGACACTTGAAAAAGCTTAAGCATTACGAACTATACGATCTCGTGCTAGGCTTAGGATTGGGTCTTGTCCATCACATCATTCTCCTAATGATGTGATCCCGTTATCAATGACATCCTATGTCCATGGTCAGGAAACCGTGACCATCTGTTGATCAATGAGCTAGTAACTAGAGGCCTACCAGGGACACGTTGTGGTCTATGTATTCACACATGTATCGATGTTTTCGTACAATAAAAGTCAAGCATGAATAACAGACAATTATCACGAACAAGGAAATATAATAATAATCCTTTTATTATTGCCTCTAGGGCATATTTCTAACAGTCTCCCACTTGCACTAGAGTTAATAATCTAGTTACATTGTGATGAATCGAACACCCATAGATTTCTGGTGTTGATCATGTTTTGCCCGTGGAAGAGGTTTAGTCAACGGGTCTGCGACATTCAGATTCGTATGCACTTTACAAATATCTATGTCTCCATCTTGAACATAATTCCAGATGGAGTTGAAACGACGCTTGATGTGCTTGGTCTTCTTGTGAAACCTGGGCTCCTTGGCAATGGCAATAGCTCTAGTGTTGTCACAGAAGAGAGTCATCGGGCTTGACGCGCTTGAAATGACTCCTAGGTCAGTGATGAACTCCTTCATCCAGACTCCTTCTTGTGCTGCTTCGCAAGCAGCTATGTACTCCACTTCACATGTAGAATGCACCACGACGCTCTGCTTGCAACTGCACCAGCTGACTGCTCCACCATTCAAAATATACACGTATCCGGTTTGTGACTTTGAGTCATCCAGATTTGTGTCGAAGCTAGCATCGATGTAACCTTTTACGACGAGCTCTTTGTCACCTCCATAAACGAGAAACATATCCTTAGTCCTCTTCAGGTACTTTAGGATGTTCTTGACCGCTGTCTAGTGTTCCATACTGGGATCACTTTGGTTCCTCCCTACCAAACTTATGGCAAGGTTCACATCAGGTCTGGTACACAGCATGGCATACATGATAGAACCTATGGCTGAGGCATAGGGAATGACACTCATCTTTTCTCTATCTTCTGCCGTGGTCGGGGACTGAGCCGTGCTCAATCTCATACCTTGCAAAACAGGCAAGAACCCCTTCTTGGAATGATCCATATTGAACTTATTCAATATCTTGTCAAGGTATGTCCTTTGTGAAAGACCAATGAGGCATCTTGATCTATCTCTATAGATTTTGATGCCTAATATGTAAGCAGCTTTTCCAAGGTCCTTCATTGAAAAACTCTTATTCAAGCAGGCCTTTATGCTCTCCAAGAATTCTATATCATTTCCCATCAGCAATATGTCATCCACATATAATATGAGAAATGCTACAGAGCTCCCACTCACTTTCTTGTAGATACAGGCTTCTCCCCAAGTCTGTATAAAACCAAACGCTTTGATCACATCATTAAAGTGAATATTCCAACTCCGAGATGCTTGCACGAGCCCGTAAATCGAGCGGTGGAGCTTGCATACCTTGTTAGCATTCTATGGATCGACAAAACCTTCCAGTTGCATCATATACAGCTCCTCTTTGAGGAAACCATTAAGGAATGCCGTTTTGACGTCCATTTGCCATATCTCATAATCATAGAATGCGGCAATTGCTAACATGATTCAGACTGACTTCAGCATCGCTACGGGAGAGAAAGTCTCATCGTAGTCAATCCCTAGAACTTGTCGATAACCCTTAGCGACAAGACGAGCCTTATAGATGGTCACATTACCATTCGCGTCTGTCTTCTTCTTAAATATCCATTTATTTTCTTTGGCGTGCCTATCATCGGGCAAGTCCACCAAAGTCCATACTTTGTTTTCATACATGGATTCTATCTCGGATTTCATGGCTCCAAGCCATTTATTGGAATCCGGGCCCGCCATCGCTTCTTCATAGTTCGAAGGTTCACCATTGTCTAACAACATGATTTTCATGACAGGGTTGCTGTACCACTCTGGTGCGGAACGTGTCCTTCTGGACCTTCGAAGTTCAGTAGTAACTTGATCTGTATCTTCATGATCATCATCCTTAACTTCCTCCCTTGTCGGTGCAGGCACCTCAGGAACAATTTCCTGCGCTGCGCTACTTTCCGGTTCGGGAGGGGTGACTGTCACCTCATCAAGTTCTACTTTCCTCCCACTCACTTCTTTCGAGAGAAACTCTTTCTCCAGAAAGGATCCATTCTTGGCAACAAAGACCTTGCCTTCGGATCTGTGGTAGAAGGTGTACCCAATCGTTTCCTTTGGGTATCCTATGAAGACACGTTTTTCCGATTTGGGTTCGAGCTTTTCTGGTTGAAGTTTCTTGACATAAGCATCGCAACCCCAAACTTTTAGAAACGACAGCTTAGGTTTCTTGCCAAACCAAAGTTCATACGGTGTCGTCTCAAGGGATTTCGACGGAGCCCTATTTAAAGTGAATGCGGCAGTCTCTAAAGCATAACCCCAAAAAGATAGCGGTAAGTCGGTGAGAGACATCATAGATCGCACCATGTCCAACAGAGTACGATTTCGACGTTCGGACACACCATTACGCTGAGGTGTTCCGGGCGGTGTCAATTGTGAAACAATTCCACAGTTCCTAAGGTGCGTGCCAAATTCATGACTTCAATATTCACCCCCACGATCCGATCGCAAGAACTTTATTTTTCTGTCACGTTGATTCTCAACCTCATTCTGAAATTCCTTGAACTTTTCAAAGGTCTCAGACTTGTGCTTCATCAAGTAGATATACCCATATCTACTCAAGTCATCTGTGAGGGTGAGAACATAACGATAGCCTCCGCGAGCCTCAACACTCATTGGACCGCACACATCGGTATGTATGATTTCCAATAAGTTGGTTGCTCGCTCCATTGTTCCGGAGAACGGAGTCTTGGTCATCTTGCCCAAGAGGCATGGTTCGCACGTGTCAAATGATTCATAATCAAGAGACTCCAGAAGTCCATCTGCATGAAGCTTCTTCATACGTTTGACACCAATATGACCAAGGCGGCAATGCCACAAGTATGTGGGACTATCATTGTCAACTTTACATCTTTTGGCATTCACACTACGAATATGTGTATCATCACGATCGAGATTCATCAAAAATAAACCATTGACCAGCGGGGCATGACCATAAAACATATCTCTCAAATAAATAGAACAACCATTATTCTCGGATTTAAATGAGTAGCCATCTCGCATCAAACGAGATCCAGATACAATGTTCATGCTCAAAGCTGGTACTAAATAACAATTAATAAGGTTTAAAACTAATCCCGAGGGTAGATGTAAAGGCAGCGTGCCGACGGCGATCACATCAACCTTGGAACCATTCCCGACTCGCATCGTCACCTCGTCCTTCGCCAGTCTCCGCTTATTCCGCAGCTTCTGCTTTGAGTTACAAATATGAGCAACTGCACCGGTATCAAATACCCAGGAGCTACTACGAGCGTTGGTAAGGTACACATCAATAACATGTATATCACATATACCTGTGACGTTGCCGGCCTTCTTGTCCGCTAAGTATTTGGGGCAGTTCCGCTTCCAGTGACCCGTTCCCTTGCAATAAAAGCACTCAGTCTCAGGCTTGGGTCCATACTTTGGCTTCTTCCCGGCAACTGGCTTACCGGGCGCGGCAACTCCCTTGTCGTCCTTCTTGAAGTTCTTCTTACCATTGCCCTTCTTGAACTTAGTGGTTTTATTGACCATCAACACTTGATGCTCTTTCTTGATCTCCACCTCCGCTGATTTCAGCATTGAATACACCTCGGGAATGGACTTCTCCATCCCTTGCATATTGAAGTTCAACACAAAGCTCTTGTAGCTAGGTGGGAGCGACTGGAGAATTCTGTCAACGACCGCTTCGTCTGGGAGATTCATTCCCAACTGAGACAAGCGGTTGTGCAACCCAAAAATCTTGAGTATGTGCTCACTAACAGAACTATTTTCCTCCATCTTATAGCTGTAGAATGCGTTGGAGACATCATATCTCTCAACTCGGACATGAGCCTGGAAAACCATTTTCAGCTCTTGGAACATCTCATATGCTCCGTGGTGCTCAAAACGCTTTTGGAGCCCCGATTCTAAGCTGTAGAGCATGCCGCACTGAACCAGGGAGTAATCATCACAACGCGACTGCCAAGCGTTCATAACATCTTGGTTTGCCGGGGCGGCAGCGTCACCTAGCGGTGCTTCTAGGACATAAGTTTCCTTGGCAGCTATGAGGATGATCCTCAGGTTACGGACCCAGTCTGTATAGTTGCTACCATCGTCTTTCAGCTTGGATTTCTCTAGGAACGCGTTGAAGTTGAGGGTGACATGAGCATGGGCCATTTGATCTACAAGACATATTGTAAAGAATTTAGACTAAGTTCATGGCAATTAAGTTCATCTAATCAAATTTTAATGAACTCCCACTCAGATTGACATCTCTTTAGTCATCTAAGTGATACATGATCCGAATCGACTAGCCTGTGTCCGATCATCACATGAGATGGACTAGTCATCAACGGTGAACATCTTCATGTTGATCGTATCTTCTATACGACTCATGTTCGACCTTTAGGTCTTCCGTGTTCCGAGGCCATGTCTGTACATCCTAGGCTCGTCAAGTGAACCCTAAGTGTATTGCGTGTGTAAATCTGGCTTACACCCGTCGTATGCGAACGTTAGAGCCTATCACACCCGATCATCACGTGGTGCTTCGGAACAGCGATCCTTAGCAACGGTGCACAGTTATGGGGAACACAATTCTTGAAATTTTCAGTGAGAGGTCATCTTATTTACTACCGTCGTTCTAAGTAAACAAGATGCATAAACATGATAAACATCACATGCAATCAAATAAAGTGACATGATATGGCCAATATCATCTTGCTCCTTCGATCTCCATCTTCGGGGCACCATGATCATCTTTGTCACCGGAATGACACCATGATCTCCATCATCGTGTCTTCAGGAAGTCGTCACGCCAACTTTCACTACTAGTACTATGGCTAACGTTTAGCAATGAAGTAAAGTAATTACATGGCGTTATTCAGTGACACGCAGGTCATACAATAATTAAGACAACTCCTATGGCTCCTGCTGGTTGTCATTTTCATCGACATGCAAGTCGTGATTCCCTATTACAAGAACATGATCAACCTCATACATCACATATATCATTCATCACATCTTCTTGGCCATACCACATCACATAGCACATGCTGCAAGAACAAGTTAGACGACCTCTAATTGTTGATGCAAGTTTTTACGTGGCTTCTATAGGTTTTCTAGCAAGAACGTTTCTTACCTACGCCAAAACCACAACGTGATTTGTCAATTTCTATTTACCCTTCATAAGGACCCTGTTCATCGAATCCGATCCGACTAAAGTGGGAGAGACAGACACCCGCTAGCCACCTTATGCAACTAGTGCATGTCTGTCGGTGGAACCAGTCTCGCGTAAGCGTACGTGTAAGGTCGGTCCGGGCCGCTTCATCCCACGATGCCGCCGAATCAAGATTGGACTAGTAATGGCAAGAGAATTGAACAAACTCAACGCCCACAACTTGTTTGTGTTCTACTCGTGCAAGATGCTACGCAAAGACCTAGCTCAGATGCCACTGTTGGGGAACGTAGCAGAATTCAAAAAAAATCCTACACTTCACCAAGATCAATCTAAGGAGACATCTAGCAACGAGCATAAAGGAGTGCATCTACATACCCTTTGTAGATCGCGTGCGGAAGCATTTGAAGGAACGTGGATGATGGAGTCGTACTCTTCGTGATCCTCGTCACCGATGATCCCAGCGCCGAACGGACGGCACCTCCGCGTTCAACACACGTACGGTACAGCGACGTATCCTCCTTCTTGATCCAGCAAGGGCGGAGGAGAGGTTGACGGAGATCCAGCAGCACGACGGCGTGGTGGTGGATGCAACGGAAAAAGCTGCAGGGCTTCGCCGGCGCCCTGCAAGAGGAGTTGGAGGTGTGACGGGGGGAAGAGGCGCCAGAGGCTTGGGGTCCGGCTGCCCTCTCTCCCCCCCACTATATATAGGGGGCCAGGGGGCGCCGGCCCTAGGAGATGCAATCTCCTAGGGGGGCGGCGGCCATGGGGGAGAACTTGCCCCCCCCCAAGGCATAGGGGGCGCCCCCACCCCCTAGGATTTGAACTCTAGGCGCATGGAGGGGGGCCATGTGGGTGCGCCAGCCCACCAGGATTGGCCCCCTTCCCCTTGCGGCCCACGGGGCCCTCCGAGATGGGTGGCCCCACCCGGTGGACCCCCAGGACCCCTCCGGTGGTCCCGGGACACTCCCGGTGACCCCCGGAATTATCCCGATGGCCGAAACTGGGCTTCCTATATATCATTCTTTACCTCCGGACCATTCCAGAACTCCTCGTGACGTCCGGGATCTCATCCGGGACTCCGAACAACATTCGGGTTTCCGTGTGCATGTATCTCTACAACCCTAGTGTCACCGAACCTTAAGTGTGTAGACCCTACGGGTTCGGGAGACACGTAGACATGACTGAGACGACTCTCCGGTCAATAACCAACAGCGGGATCTGGATACCCATGTTGGTTCCTACGTGTTCCTCGATGATCTCATCAGATGAACCACTGTGTCAAGGATTCACTCAATCCCGTATGTTATTCCCTTTGTCTGTCGGTACAGTACTTGCCCGAGATTCGATCATCGGTATGCCCGATACCTTGTTCAATCTCGTCATGGCAAGTCTCTTTACTCGTTCCATAATCCATCATCCCGTGACTAACTCATTAGTCACTTTGAGCTCAATATGATGATGTCTTACCGAGTGGGCCCAGAGATACCTCTCCGTCATACGGAGTGACAATATCCCAGTCTCGGTTCGTACCAACCCAACAGACACTTTCGGAGATACCCGTTGCGTACCTTTATAGTCACCCAGTTATGTTGTGACGTTTGGCACACCCAAAGTATTCCTACGGTATCCGGGAGTTACACAACCTCATGGTCTAAGGAATAAATACTTGACACTGGAAAAAGCTTAAGCATTACGAACTATACGATCTCGTGCTAGGCTTAGGATTGGGTCTTGTCCATCGCATCATTCTCCTAATGATGTGATCCCGTTATCAATGACATCCTATGTCCATGGTCAGGAAACCGTCACCATCTGTTGATCAACGAGCTAGTAACTAGAGGCTTACCAGGGACACGTTGTGGTCTATGTATTCACACATGTATCGCTGTTTCCGTACAATACATTTCAAGCATGAATAACAGACAATTATCATGAACAAGGAAATATAATAATAATCCTTTTATTATTGCCTCTAGGTCATATTTCCAACAGAAGCTACCAAACTCCTAGATAATATTATGGTTAATTATTCTCAATGGCACACCGAAAGATCTTTACTAGTAAAAAAGTGCATGCTATTGAAGAGATTAGTGTTTTGAGTGGAAAGATGGATGAACTTATGAAATTATTTGCTGCTAAGAGTGCTTCTTCTGATCCTAATGATATGCCTTTATCCACGTTGATTGAAAATAATAATGAATCTTTGGATGTGAATTTTGTTGGTAGGAATATTTTTGGTAACAATGTTTATAGAGGAAACTTTAATCCTAGGCCTTTTCCTAGTAATTCCTCTAATAACTATTGAAATTACTACAATAACTCTTATGGAAAGATGCCTTCTGAATTTGAAACTAGTGTTAAGGAGTTTATGAATTCGCAAAAGAGTTTCAATGCTTTCCTTGAAGAAAAATTCCTTAAGATTGATGAATTGGCTAGAAGTGTGGATAGAATTACTCTTGATGTTGATTCTTTGAAACTTAGATCTATCCTACCTAAGCATGATATCAATGAGTCTCTCAAAGCCATGAGAATTTCCATTGATGAATGCAAAGAAAGAACCGCTAGGATGCGTGCTAAAAGAGAGAATTATATAAAAGTGTGTTCTTCTAGTTATCATGAAAATAAAGTTGAAGATCTGAAAGTTATTGATGTGTCTCCTATTAGATCCTTGTTTTCTAGTATGAATCTTGATAAAGATGTGATTGGTGATGAGTCTACTTTAAGGTGTCCCAATGATTCGGAGTATTTAGATCTTGATGCTAAAATTGTTAAAAGTGGGATTGAAGAGATTAAAACTTTGCATAGTGATGAACCCACTACTTTGGATTTCAAGGGATTCAATTATGATAATTGCTATTTGATTGATTGTATTTCATTGTTGCAATCCGTACTAAACTCTCTGCATGCTTATAGTCAAAATAAAGCTTTTACCGAACACATAGTTGATGCTTTGATGCAATCTTATGAAGAAAAACCTGAATTAGAAGTTTCTATCCCTAGAAAGCCTTATGATGAGTGTGAACATACTATTAAAATTAAAATTAAAGATCATGAATGCTTTGCTTTGTGTGATTTGGGTGTGTAGCGACCCGACCCGAATGGATCAAGTCTCTGTGCTTAAGTGTCTTCCCTGGATCGGTATGCTAACATACACAGTACTCGAGGATTTATAACAGAGGTAAATCACATGTACAAAGTAACGTAAATACTATTACCTCAATCCACATAGCGGAAGTAACAACAAGGTTGTGGATTCCCATCAACACCAACGGCAAAGTTGAGTGTAGACAGCGCAACCCTAACGTAACACTTACTCGTCGAATAATTCCTGCAACATGAGACATTGCAGCCATGTAGGTCTGTACATTGAATGTACTGGCAAATTCACACTGTAATGATAATGATGAACAATGCCTACAACTACATGCATATTTGGCTGGTGGAGGTTGTAAGGTTTGTTTTGCACAAAGCTGATTTTTCCCTACCACAAAGGGATGCATTTATTTAACTACTTTGTTAAAAAAAATCATGAACAATTGAGTATGGTTCCTCCATACCAATCTCAAACCAAAGTCATTATTAACCCAACAAATTAATTAAATAGAGTGTTGAGATCAACAAATAATCCACTTCTAGATACTCAAAGATGTCCATAACCAGGGACACAACTACTCATGAATAGTTTGTACACTCTACAAAGGTTTGTGCACTTTTCCCCACAAGACTCGATCGTCTCCGTTTAATTTCTCGCACTGTATGGTGTTTGAGAAACGGATGACCGAGACATAGTCTTTCAGAAGCATTAACTCTTTACCCCGGGTAGACCCGTACTCCGCTACATTTGCTAGTGTACCACTGAAAGAGGTCACCCAACATACTCAACTATGCCAGAGCCCATAATGGTTTGTGGCTGCACATGGACGTTTCTAGGCATGAAAATATTATATGAACCCTTTGAGCCAGGGTGGCATTCCAATAGGGTGATCACACGGTTCCTCCGGGATCCCCTAGGACAACACTGGTTTTTCCAGGTGCCCGACAAACCACTGGGTGCTCCAGGGTGCCACAACCAATCCACCCAGATGTGTATTAAAATTCCACCTTAAAGTTTCCCGTAAACATCACTCTCACATCTTTCAGGAAACTCTCATACCAATCCACGTCTACGAGCATGGCTAAGCAATTAGTAACAAAGTGTATACCCCCTTGGTTGATCTCAATTCATTGGGTTTCTACCTCATGAACTACAAAGCATCATATTATGTAACCAGTCCTACTCATGCAAGTGTTTGAGGATATAACTAATGTAATGAAAACTGGGTATTGGAAAGTATGATCAAAGTGTGAACTTGCCTTGTACTGACGATGTAGATGATTCACACTCAGAACTCGTGATAGATCTACTCGTCACACTCCGTTCAATCTATCGTAAGCAACAATAGTAACCACACATAAGCAATCACTCAGAAGATCGGAAAGAACGAAGAGAACACTTCAGAAAACTTCGAAAATAAACGAATGACTATTGAATCAGAAAACAATTTCTAACAGTGCCAAAATTATGTGAATTTGGCCTTATCAGAAAGTTTAGGTCAAGAGCTTCGATTTGCAAAAAGAATCAACTAAATCCGAGTTATAGAACTCAAGTTATGACAAAAAGAAGTTTGAAACAAATCTAGTTGAATTCAAATTTTAAAACTTTTCAAAAACATGTTTAAGTTGTTTTACTGGAAAGAGGGGATCGTAACGAAGACGTCGGCGTTGGTTTTGTTGGATTTGGACCAACGAGTAAAAAGTTATGGTTGTTTGAAGTTTAGGGAGTAAACTGGAAATAAAGTATTTACATCTAAGTCCCTGGCCGAAAACTAAAAGGAAAAAAAACTAAACAATGAACGTTCGTTTCCGAACGCTAACGAACGAAAACCGTTTGCTAAAGGATCGAACCTAATGAACGTTCACTAAATAAACTAAACTAAAAGAAAAACCGATCTAACGAAAAAAACCGAACTGAAAAGAAAACCGAGGTGGGTATTATACCTAGGCGGGTTTTTTTTCGAAAACCGCGGGTTGGATCGGGTCCGGCGCGGATCGGGTTCGGGAAACAAAACCGGTCGGCGGCGAACTCCGGCGCGGTTCTGGCGGTGGTGGCATGCAGCACGACGATGGCGGCACGCAGGGCGGCGGCGGCAACATCTAGCATCAGCGGCGACGGCGCTAGCAAGCGGCGGGGGTGGCGCGGGCTGCGGCGGTGCAGAAAGCAGCGGCAGCTGGGCGGCAGATCTCGCCGCCACCGGCGGCTTGGCGAGTGTGGTGTCGGTGTGGAGGAACGGGGAGAGAGAGGGGCCGGGGCGGTGCCCTTATAAAGGAGGAGGAGGGGCGCACCAACTTGGGGAAGCGGGCACGGCGAGGTGGCCAGGTGCAGCACGCCGGCGGCCGGCGTGGAGGAGGCAGACACTGAGCGGGAGGAGGAAGGCGGCGGGTGAGCTGGGCCGCGGCCTGGCGGGTGATGGGACGGCCGAGTCGGCGAAAGAAAGACTTTTTTTTAAAACAAACAGACAAAAGGAAAAAAACAAAAGAGATAAAATATTATATAGGCATATAATATATCAAAATTTGCAGAAAAAGATTCTCTACAAGGTGAACATTTTTCTACAGTCAAATAAAATCCTCACAAATTCTAATAAATCAAAAAGTGCTACTGTTGCAATAAAATCCAATAAAATCATTTTTAAAATACCAAAATGATTTCAAATTTATTTCTCTCCAATTTTCTGCTGTAGGGAATCATGTTACCCTATTTTCCATATATTTTATTTTTGTATAAAAATAATTTGAATAAAACCAAATAACTCAAAATTTGAAAATAAATTTCAAAATATTTCAAAAGAACTTCCAACTCATATTTCCTATAATTTGAAGAAGTCATTTTATCTTCTCTTGGGAAAATCATTGAGTTGCATAAAGTTTCTGAATTTAAAATATTTCGAGAATGAAATTCAAAATACTTTCAAAACCCTTTTTCATTTAATAAATGGAAGAAGTCATATTATCTTCACTCCAGGGTTTTGTGATGAAAAGAATTTGAATTCCTGGAGAACATAAAGGCAAAGCGAAAGTTTGGGAAAGTCATTTCATTCCCTCTCATTTAACTTTCAAAAGTTTCAAATTTCACTCAATTTCACACAGCACATCACACAAGCAAATGAAACTATCTATTTGTTATAACATTCCAAAATTTAGAATTTTGGGATGTTACAAACCTACCACACTTAAAATGAATCTCGTCCTCGAGATTCAGAGAGGCTAGCAAGAAATAGGTTGGGGTTTGGGGGTCTTCTAGCAAATCCACTGATTGGTAAGGTCTAGTGTGCTACCACACTTAGAAACAAGGCCACGGTTCTATCAAGAGCTCCTATACTCCACCCTTATTGTTGACAGGGTCGGTCTTCTCAAATCTTCAGGGAAATTCCTTATCTGGGCTCTTTCGGTAGTGGCATAACCTTTGCCCTCCATTCTTGTGTCCTTTCATCTTGGTAAGGTTCTTCTGAGACTAGTTCTTCTTAGCTGACAGGTGTGGCACCAATACTAAACAAATATCGATATCTCATGGTGGTCATTAATCAACTAACTGGGTCCCTGCAGGAAATGGGTCTGGGCTTCATCCTCACCGTATATCCTACGGTTGGCAATAGCATGCCATGTACAAGGGAAAATTTCTATACCAATCTAAGGTTTAAACAAGGTTTTGACATCGTTGTCTCTCTACTATAGGTAAGTCACTCAGATTTACCATCCCGTATAACAGAGGCGAATAATAAGAGTAAGTCGGTATGGTGATCAATCCATTCCACACCCAAATCATTACCTTGTATATGGTTTAGTGAATCTCGCATTCTAACACTCGGTCATCCTCACAAGCATTGTAGAATTTCTCTTGTCAACGAACTGAGTTCGGATAATTTCCATTGATTCGGCAAGCTGAAAAAAACATCTAACGTTTCTTCACAACCCTCGGGGTTTGCATAAACACCTATAAGATCGTATGTTGGCAAAATCGTAACTTCTTCCAGGGGTTTTCCTTCAGCAAGAGTGTGCTTGCATTCTTGACAGGTCCTGGGACCTGTGGATTATGGCTCATCTCCAGCTTGTCACTAGTAACACTTGGTCTCATCATCGGGTTGCCACTGATCATACTTCCAACATCCAACTTCCATAGCATTTGTAAATCCATCCAATTTGTATGGTTTTCCCTTCCTTCTCTTGGTACAAATTAAGATGTAATTACTCAGACTCATCATTGAGTGGTCCATTCCAAGGTCTGACATAACTAAACACTAGCTAGTGTATTCGGGTAATGGTGTTGGATTCTACCACCCTTAAAAAATGAATAACACTAGTTTCTTCAAAATCTTATTCCATGTATCATGGTTTCACTCACTGCCTACATAGTAACAACTCACAAAATCCAAAATCAAAACCATGATGCTAACTTTACTGGTTCTCAACTTGTCACCATCTACTGCATTTCCATTGCATGCTTCAACTCAACTACTTAGCACAAGTCTCCTTCTCTTTGGGATAATCTCTAGCAAAGTGTCGTACTTTACTATAGTAGAAACATATTACTTCTGACAAGTCTCGTGGTTTCCTGGTGATTACGTAGCCTCCTTAGGTCCTCGGCTTATGGGTCCACTACAGAACTTGTATATCCTTAATTCATCCTTGGAGTCACTATTGCTCCACACTCCAGCATTACCCCCTCTTTAAATCCAATTGTACTTCTTTCCTTCATACCTTGGGGTAAGCATCATAAATAAGCTCCAACTTATTTGTGCGAACTCCACTATTTGGGGAAACAGTTTCCTTCCTATTGGTCCGGGGTTCACACAGAAAAGTATCGCCCTAAAATGCACTGGTTCATCCGTAATCCATATTCTCATCATATCAAATCTCTTATTGCATCCTAAACCACTATTCGACACTTCAATTTCAAAGGTGCTTCACTACAAATGTTGCCATCCACCTAGTTGGGAATGGTCAAACATTCCTCCCATCTCTATTCATTTGTCCTTGCTATGGTGTAGCGACCAGACCTCAAACAGTTTGATCTCCATGCATCAGTGTCATCCCTGGATCAGTAATGCTGACACGCATGGTACTCGAAGGATTTATAACAGAGTAGCAATCACACACTTATTACATCGATAGTTCAACGATGAACTTATTACATAAATCATGGCTGAAGGCCATCTAACACGATAACAGCGGAAGGCTTGGAAGATAAATGAGTCCATCAACTCCAGCGGCATCATTGAGTATAGAACCACGACCTAAAAGGGCATCTTACTCGTCGTCTGAAAAGTCTGCAACATGAAACGTTGCAGCCCGAAAAACGGGTCAGCACATGGAATATGCTGGCAAGGTAACACAAGAGATGCAATGAAAGTAAAGCTATACTATATGCAATATGGCTAGTGGAAAGCTCTGTGGTTAAGTTTTTGCGTAAAGCCAATTTTTCCCTACTTCAAAGGAATGTATTTTAATTAACTATCATGGTAGTTGAAACATCGTTGAGAGGATAGACATCCTCTCAACCCCAATTAAAATTCATTAAACCCAACAAAATTAAATTAAAGTAACATGTTGAGATGCACATGATAATCCAAGTACCAGATACTCAAGACGTCCATAACCGGGGACACAGCTAATCATGATCAGTTTGTACACTCTGCAGAGGTTTGTGCACTTTCCCCACAAGACTCGATCGCCTCCGTTTGGTTTCTCGCACTGCATGGTGTTTGAGAAACGGATGACCGAGACAGAGTCTTTCCGAAGAGGTCCCCTTAACCAGATAGATAGGCTGGTACACCTACAAAACCCAACTACATCTGCTAGCCAATCATGGAAAGGTTTCCCACAGCTTACTCAACTATGCCAGAGCCCATATTGGCATGTGGCTGCACACGGAAGTTTCTAGTATGAAAAATCTCATGATCCCTTTGAGCCTGGGTGGCGGTTCAAAAGAAAAACAGACAATCCTGGAATACCCAGATGCCTCAATCCACCCAGATGTGTATTAAAGTTGCCACCTTAAGTTGAACCATTAATTAACAACTCACATCTGTCATGGATTTCACTCAAACCCAAACCACGTCTACGAGCATAGCATGTCCTAACAGCAAACGTAGAGTAACTCCCAAGGGTTTGAAGGTAATGCAGGTAATAGGTACTACATCAAACTACTTCCAAATCCCACAAGTTAATTGATCCTATTCATGCAATGTGTGAGGGGTTTGACTAATGCAATGAAAACTGGGTAATTGGAAAGCATGATCAAAGTGTTACTTGCCTTGCTGATGATCCGCAAAACCTAGAGACTCAAAGTAGCAAGCGGCGCACTCCGGGTACTCTATCGCAATCAAACAACAAGCATACAATAAGTACTTAGCTAATGCACAGGTAAAACTCAAATAAGAGATCTAACCAGAAAGTTCAACTTAAGAACTCCGGTTTGCAAAAAGAATCAACTCGAAAGAAACAACGAAACTCAAACTGCAAAAGAAACGAGCTCCGAATTACTAGTTGGCCTAAAGTCAAATTTTACTGTAGCCAAAACTTTGTTCAAGTTGGTTAAACGTAAAGAGGGCTTCAAGACGAAGATCTGGGATTTTGAATCACCTGATTCCGACTCTCGAGCGAAAAGATAAACGAAAAACAAGATCAGGGCAGAAATCGCGATCGGAAAAATCACGGTTAAATACCCCGAAAAAGAAAAACGACGAACAGGCTAACAAACGAACGTTCGCTGTCTGCGGTTATCTAACGAAAACCGTTCGTTAAAACGAACATACGGACGAACGTCCGCTGTTTAACTAAACCTACGAAAAACTGATCTAAAACCGAAAAAAAACAGATCTAGGGTTCTTTTAAAAAAAACGATCTGAACTTTTCTAATAAAATATATATAATCTACCGCGGCGTCTACCTCAAGTCCGGCGGGGGCGGCGGCTCCGGCGAGGTTGGCGGCGGGGCGGCAGAGTCCGGCGGCGGCGTCTGGCGGCGGGGCGCGGCGGCGGCGGCGAGGCGGCGGGGCGCGGCTAGGGTTAGGGTTGGCGCGTGGGCGGGCTGTGCGACTTGGGCCGGTCTGGGCGCTATATAAAGCCCGGAGTCCCGGTCCGGTACGAGACTAGGTCGGTTCCCGTTTTTTTTAAATAGAGTCCCGGCGCAGTAAAACTAACGAAAGAAATATCAAACGGACTCCAAATTTCCCGAAATAAATTTTCACCGTCCTCTAATAATATTTAGAACAAAGTGAACATTTTTCCCGGACCTAAATGCAATTTTGAAAAATGCGTATTTTTCCTATGCAAATAAATCCGAAAATAAATCCAGAAAAATACCAAAAGTGATTTTTAATATTTTTCCTCCAATATTTCTGTTATTTTGGAGAAGTCATATTATCTCCGCTCATTTATTTTATTTAGAAATATTTTTAGGAGTGAAAAATAATTAGAATCACACTATCCTCGTACCGGTATTCGAGCGAACTCAAATACGAAAACGGTAAAATTCCCAACTCTCTCCGTAGGTCCTTGAGTTGCTTAGAATTTTCTAGGAACGCCACGAGAAAAATGCAAAATAATGAAAATGCAAATATGATCTATGTATAACATTCCGAATTGAAAATTTGGGATGTTACAAACCTACCCCCCTTGGAATGAATGTCGCCCTCGAGATTCGGCTTGGCTAGAGAACAGGTGTGGGTGGTCCTTGCGTAGATTATCTTCTCGCTCCCAGGTGGCTTCTTCCTCGGTGTGGTGACTCCACTGAACTTTGCAAAACTTGATAACCTTGCTGCGAGTAACTCTACTCGAAAATTCGAGAATCTGAACAGGCTGCTCCTCGTAGGTCAGGTCATTGTCCAACTGAATTGCTTCCAGGGGTACTGTGTCTCTAAGCGGTATATCGGCCATCTCCGCGTGGCACTTCTTAAGCTGCGAAACGTGAAACACGTCGTGCACTCCGGACAATCCTTCGGGCAATTCCAACTTATAGGCAACCTCTCTCATGCGTTCCATAACACGGTAAGGTCCAACAAATCTCGGGGCAAACTTCCCTTTAACTCCGAAACGTTTAACTCCTCGCAGAGGCGATACCCTCAAGTACGCTCTGTCTCCGATCTCATAGGCTATCTCCTTGCGCTTCGAGTCGGCGCAACTCTTCTGCCTGGACTGAGCTACCTTCAGTCTATCTCGGATCAACTTCACCTTCTCCTCAGACTCTTTGATTAAGTCTGGTCCAAACAACTGTCTGTCTCCAACTTCGTCCCACGACAATGGTGTTCGGCATCTCCTTCCATACAATGCCTCGAACGGTGCCATCTTCAAACTGGCCTGGTAACTGTTGTTGTATGAGAACTCTGCGTAGGGCAAGTTGTCATCCCAACTAGATCCATAATCTAATGCACAGGCTCTAAGCATATCTTCCAGTATCTGATTGACTCTCTCCGTCTGTCCATCAGTCTGTGGGTGAAATGCTATGCTAAACTCTAGCCTGGTTCCCAAAGTTTCATGTAACTGATTCCAGAACTTTGAGGTAAATTGAGTTCCTCTATCAGATACAATACTCCTCGGTACTCCATGTAGACATACAATTCTGGTCATGTATATCTTAGCCAACTTTGCACTGGTATATGTGGTTTTCACCGGGATAAAGTGGGTTACCTTCGTCAATCGGTCTACTACTACCCAGATTGAATCATACCCTGCTTTGGTCCTGGGCAATCCGGTGATAAAATCCATACCAAGCTTCTCCCACTTCCATTCGGGAATTGGCATAGGTTGTAGCAATCCTGCTGGCTTCTGATGTTCTGCCTTTACTCTCTGACACACATCACAAACTGCTACATACTCCGCAATATCTTTCTTCATACCGGTCCACCAGAAAATATCCTTCAAATCCAAATACATCTTAGTATTTCATGGGTGAATCGAGTATGGTGAATCATGGGCCTCCTGTAAAATCAACTTCTTGATATCCGGGTCATTGGGCACATAGATTCGATCCTCAAACAACAAGGTGTCGTGCTCATCCTCACAAAAACCTTTAGCTTTTCCTTCGCTCATCTTCTCCTTTATAGCGACAATCTCCTTGCCAGCTTTCTGAGCTTCTCTGATTTTATCCTTAAGGGTAGACTGGATTTCTAGTGTTGCTACATAGCCTCTCGGAACTATCTCCAAACTTAGTTCTCGTAGGTCCTCGGCTAACTCCTTTGGAAACTCCTCCATCATTAGGGTATTGACATGGCTCTTACGGCTTAGCGCATCAGCTACTACGTTAGCCTTTCCAGGATGATAATGCAATCTCATGTCATAGTCCTTAATGAGTTCCAGCCATCTCCTTTGCCTAAGATTCAACTCCTTCTGAGTGAATATGTACTTCAGACTCTTATGATCCGTATATACTTCACAGTGGTTTCCTATGAGAAAATGTCTCCACGTCTTCAGTGCATGCACTACGGCTGCTAACTCCAAATCATGGGTGGCATAGTTCATCTCATGAGGTTTTAGTTGTCGTGAAGCATACGAAACTACTCTTCCTTCCTGCATAAGAACTGCTCCAAGTCCTCGACGTGAAGCGTCGCAGTACACCTGATAATCCTTATGTTGATCTGGCAGAATCAACACAGGGGATGATACCAACCTTTTCTTCAACTCCTGGAGACTAGTCTCACATTCTTCGGTCCAACTGAACTTAGTGTCCTTCTTCAACAACTCCGTCATTGGCTTTGCAATCTTCGAGAAATTCTCGATAAATCTCCAGTAGTATCTTGCGAGTCCAAGAAAACTTCGGATCTCTCCAACGGTCGTCGGTGCTTCCCGATTAGTCACAGTCTCCACCTTGGCGGGGTCTACTGTTATTCCTTCTCTAGATATAACATGTCCGAGGAATCCGACTTCCTTCAACCAAAACTCACATTTGCTAAACTTGGCATACAACTAGTGCTCTCTGAGCTTCTCCAATAACAAACGCAAATGCTCTTCATGCTCCTCTTCATCCTTCGAGAAGATCAAAATATCATCTATGAACACTACGACGAACTTATCCAAATACTCCATAAACACTTTGTTCATCAGGTTCATAAAGTATGCCGGTGTGTTTGTCAGACCAAACGACATAACGGTATACTCATACAACCCATACCTAGTGGTAAAGGCCGTCTTAGGGATATATTGCTCTCGAATCTTCAATTGATGGTACCCTGATCGTAGATCGATCTTCGAAAATACCTTAGCTCCTTGCAACCTATCGAACAGATCATTGATCACTGGCAGTGGGTACTTGTTCTTGATCGTTACTTCATTCAATCCTCGGTAATCTACAACCATTCTTAACGATCCATCCTTCTTCTCCACTAGAAGTACCGGCGAACCCCAAGGCGAAGAACTTGGGCGTATGAATCCTTTATCCAGTAACTCCTTAATCTACTTCTTAATTTCCTCCAAATCCTTTGCGGGCATCCTATAGGGTCTCTTAGAAATTGGCCCGGTGCCTGGCAAAAGTTCAATCAAAAACTCTATATCTCTATCCGGTGGCATGCCAGGTAACTCCTCTGGAAACACATCCGGATAATCCTTCACTACTGGCACTTCCTCTTGAACAACTCCCGTGAGAGAATGTACTTGAGTCCTTGTAGGCGAATGCCTAGATACATACTTAATCCTTTTTCCCTCCGGGGTGGTGAGCAAAATAGACTTGCTGGCACAGTCAATATTACCTCCATACTTCGATAGCCAGTCCATACCTAATATCACATCCAATCCTTGTGACTCCAGAACTATTGGGTCAGAGGGGAAAGTGTGGCGTCCTATGGTCAATGGCGTCTGAAAACATCCTTGGTGTGCCATATAATCTGCTCCAGGTGAACTTACTAACATGGGGGTCTTAAGAACTCGGGTGGACATCCTATGTCTATTCACGAATCCCCTTGAAATGTATGAATGTGATGCACCAGTATCGAAAAGAACTATTGCGGTAAATGTCTTAACCAAAAACTTACCAACAACAGCATCTGGTTGCTCTTCTACTTCCTCCACGGTCATGTGGTTCACTTGTCCTTTATTGAACGGGTTGGGCTTCTTCCCGGCGCTTCCATTGCCGTTCCCATTCTTAACTTCAGGGCATTCATTGGCATAATGTCCAGTCTTCCCACACTTGTAACAAGTGACATGGCTAAAATCCCTCTTGGTGGGTGTGGACGGTGCAGGGCGGTTCTGGTTTCCATTGGCTCCATTCCCATTCCCATTACCATTGCCATTCTTGGTGCCATTGTGGTTGTGTGAGCTACTTCCTCCATGGGTATGCTGAAACTGTCCTACTGCTTTAGTGGTAAAGCGAGGCTTCTGCTGAGCTCCAGAATTATACTTCCCTTGCCCATACTTCCTCTTGCGGCTCTCAATCTGCTGATGTTTCCTTTCAATCATCAGGGCTCGGTCAACCAATTCCTGATAGTTATTGAAAGTTGCCACCATCAGCTGTACACTCACCTCATCATTCAGCCCTTCCATAAATCTCTCCTGCTTCTTGGCATCTGTGGCCACATCGTCTGGGGCATAACGAGATAGGGTACTAAACTCATCCACGTATTGGGCTACTGTACGATTTCCTTGGCGCAAGTTGTGAAACTCCTGCTTCCTCATACTCATGGCTCTAGTCGAGACATGGGCAGTACGAAAAGCTTGTTGAAACTGATCCCAAGTCACATTGGCTACGGGGTAAGTGGCTGTGTAATTCTCCCACCATGTTGCGGCTAGTCCAGACAACTGGTGTGCGGCAAATCGCACCTTCTCAGCATCCGAGCAATTGGCGGTGGTCAAATCCCTTCCAATCTTGCGTAGCCAGTCATCAGCCACAATCGGTTCGATGCTGCTAGCAAACACAGGTGGTTGCAACCTTAAGAAACGTGTCAGGTTGTCCACAGGTGGTGGTGGCGGAGGGTTGTTATTGTTGTTCTGGTTGTTCTGGGTGTTCTGGACAAGAAGTTGCATCAGGGTGTTCTGCTGCTGGATCAACTGGGTGAGCTCAGGGGGAAACTCGAATTCACGTCTTGGAGGCATCTGATGGGTGTAGAGGGAAGAGATTAGAATAGAAAAGAGGTCTAAGGGAAAATCACTACCCATATGCACAGGAGACAAACACACAATCATTTCATACCAATCAATTTCAAACAAGGTCTTACAAAGCTAACGATCGTTTACAAAAGTGCTCTAAATCTAATACTTGGTGGTAAACTACTAGTCATAGGGTGGACATCTAAAAATATTGGTCGGCAGAGGATTCCATAATATCTGCCCCAGTTTCATCTTCATAGTCTTCATCCTTGCTATCCCCAGCTTCCGAATCCGTATCATCTATGATGATATAGTCCTCCGGCGGAATCTCCTTGGGTTCTTCTTCCTCGTCTTCTTCTCCCATGAGTATCCCTAACTTCCGGGTCAAATCATCATTCTTCTCCACAAGTATCTTCATCTCCTCCTCATATTCGTCGCGTGTAGACTTGAGTTCTTCTTCTAGTTCCAAATTCCTATTTAGGGCCTTCTTCAAATCTATCATCCCAGCACACATCTGGTTCTCCTGGCGATGAATGTGGTGGTTCAACTCCTGGATGAATGCTGCTATGGATATACCCTTCCTAGTGCTGATCATATCCCAGTTCTCATCTCGGCGTCCACAAATCTGGTAGATAGTGTCCTTAAGCTCCTGTTTGTAGACTTCTCCAATCCTTCCCATAGCAATGTGGGCTGCCATACTCCTTCCTAGGCTCCATGTGGGTGCATTAAAATAAAATGCTATGAGTGGGGTGACTGGTGCATACGTCCTTCCTAGAACTTGGGCTTGGATCAACCAACGCTCCTCCTCAGGGAGAGTGGCATTGTAGGTTCCAGTGAAACTTGGTAATCCAATGTGTAGATATCTGGTGACTTCCTTCAGGTGTCGTCCAAATGGCGTGTCATCATCCGGTTGCATGAACTTGTGCTTTTCTACCACCATCCTAAAGAATAGGAAAGATGAGGAGTCAGAAGAGAGAAGAGTAGATAATGTTCTAGGGCTTGTCTTAGTGGTCGTGTCCTACAGTCAGCGTGTGCTCTGATACCATCTTGTAGCGACCAGACCTCAAACAGTCTGATCTCCATGCATCAGTGTCATCCCTGGATCAGTAATGCTGACACGCATGGTACTCGAAGGATTTATAACAGAGTAGCAATCACACACTTATTACATCGATAGTTCAACGATGAATTTATTACATAAATCATGGCTGAAGGCCATCTAACACGATAACAGCGGAAGGCTTGGAAGATAAGTGAGTCCATCAACTCCAGCGGCATCACTGAGTATAGAACCACGACCTAAAAGGGCATCTTACTCGTCGTCTGAAAAGTCTGCAACATGAAACGTTGCAGCCCGAAAAACGGGTCAGCACATGGAATATGCTGGCAAGGTAACACAAGAGATGCAATGAAAGTAAAGCTATACTATATGCAATATGGCTGGTGGAAAGCTCTGTGGTTAAGTTTTTGCGTAAAGCCAATTTTTCCCTACTTCAAAGGAATGTATTTTAATTAACTATCATGGTAGTTGAAACATCGTTGAGAGGATAGACATCCTCTCAACCCCAATTAAAATTCGTTAAACCCAACAAAATTAAATTAAAGTAACATGTTGAGATGCACATGATAATCCAAGTACCAAATACTCAAGACGTCCATAACTGGGGACACGGCTAATCATGATCAGTTTGTACACTCTGCAGAGGTTTGTGCACTTTCCCCACAAGACTCGATCGCCTCCGTTTGGTTTCTCGCACTGCATGGTGTTTGAGAAACGGATGACCGAGACACAGTCTTTCCGAAGAGGTCCCCTTAACCAGATAGATAGGCCGGTACACCTACAAAACCCAACTACATCTGCTAGCCCATCATGGAAAGGTTTCCCACAACTTACTCAACTATGCCAAAGCCCATATTGGCATGTGGCTGCACACGGAAGTTTCTAGTATGAAAAATCTCATGATCCCTTTGAGCCTGGGTGGCGGTCCAAAAGAAAAACAGACAATCCCGGAATACCCAGATGCCTCAATCCAGCCAGATGTGTATTAAAGTTGCCACTTTAAGTTGAACCATTAATTAACAACTCACATCTGTCATGGATTTCACTCAAACCCAAACCATGTCTACGAGCATAGCATGTCCTAACAGCAAACGTAGAGTAACTCCCAAGGGTTTGAAGGTAATGCAGGTAATAGGTACTACCTCAAACTACTTCCAAATCCCACAAGTTAATTGATCCTATTCATGCAATGTGTGAGGGGTTTGACTAATGCAATGAAAACTGGGTAATTGGAAAGCATGATCAAAGTGTTACTTGCCTTGCTGATGATCCGCAAAACCTAGAGACTCAAAGTAGCAAGCGGCGCACTCCGGGTACTCTATCGCAATCAAACAACAAGCATACAATAAGTACTTAGCTAATGCACGGGTAAAACTCAAATAAGAGATCTAACCAGAAAGTTCAACTTAAGAACTCTGGTTTGCAAAAAGAATCAACTCGAAAGAAGCAACGAAACTCAAACTTCAAAAGAAACGAGCTCCGAATTACTAGTTGGCCTAAAGTCAAATTTTACTGTAGCCAAAACTTTGTTCAAGTTGGTTAAACGTAAAGAGGCTTCGAGACGAAGATCTGGGATTTTGAATCACCTGATTCCGACTCTCGAGCAAAAAGATAAACGAAAAACAAGATCAGGGCAGAAATCACGATCGAAAAATCACGGTTAAATACCCCGAAAAAGAAAAACGACGAACAGGCTAACGAACGAACGTTCGCTGTCTGCAGTTATCTAACGAAAACCGTTCGTTAAAATGAACGTACGGACGAACGTCCGCTGTTTAACTAAACCTACGAAAAACTGATCTAAACAAAAAAAAACAGATCTAGGGTTCTTTTTTTTATAAAAAAAACCGATCTGAACTTTTATAATATATATATATATATAATCTACCGTGGCGTCTACCTCAACTCCGGCGGGGGCGGCTCCGGCGAGGTTGGCGGCGGGGCGGCGGAGTCCGGCGGCGGGGCGGCGGCGTCTGGCGGCGGGGTGCGGCGGCGGCGGGGCGGCGGGGCGCGACAGCGGCGGCGGGGCGCGGCTAGGGTTAGGGTTGGCGCGGGGGCGGGCTGTGCGACTTGGGCTGGCCTGGGCGCTATATAAAGCCCGGAGTCCCGGTCCGGTACGAGACTAGGTCGGTTCCCGTTTTTTTTTAAATAGAGTCCCGGCGCAGTAAAACTAACAAAAAAATATCAAACGGACTCCAAATTTCCCGAAATAAATTTTTACCGTCCTCTAATAATATTTAGGACAAAGTGAACATTTTTCCCGGACCTAAATGCAATTTTGAAAAACGCGTATTTTTCCTATGCAAATAAATCCTAAAATAAATCCAGAAAAATACCAAAAGTGATTTTTAATATTTTTCCTCCAATATTTCTGTTATTTTGGAGAAGTCATATTATCTCCGCTCATTTATTTTATTTAGAAATATTTTTAGGAGTGAAAAATAATTAGAATCACACTGTCCTCGTACCGGTATTCGAGCGAACTCAAATACGAAAACGGTAAAATCCCCAACTCTCTCCGTAGGTCCTTGAGTTGCTTAGAATTTTCGAGGAACGCCACGAGAAAAATGCAAAATAATGAAAATGCAAATATGATCTATGTATAACATTCCAAATTGAAAATTTGGGATGTTACATAAGGACGCTTCAGTCCCACTGGAATTGTGCAATGTAATCCTTGAAATTACCAATCTCTTGCATCATCCTATTGGCCGTGTGCTTTATCTTCATCATATCTGCATGCATCCTACTCAGGCATTACTGAGTTCAACTTCATTCTACATGAAGGGATAACCCTTGTAAACTTCATCTCCTTCCAGGTGAATATGCTTCATCATGTCTTTCAGGATCTTTGGGAAATCCTGATCGCTAGTCAGAATCATGATGGTTTCCGGGCCTTTGAGAAAAGACTCATAAAGGGTTGTCATCTGTGGGTATGAGATAAAAGGGCACTCCGGACAATGTAGGTATTTCCTTGTGGTCGTTTGTCTGAAAAGGTTTGGGGTCAGCTGGTCCATGGGTTCTAGGTTTTAGTCTGGGTGAGATAGCAAGAGAGGCACTCACAATCATCCAACAACTCATAACCTTTCCTTCTTCGAGTCCAAACATATCAACTTCTTTTGCTTCACGAACTATTACAATGTTCTTTCCATAACTCAGCTCAACATCATAATAAACATGTATTCCATATTTGGCCACATGCTTGATTCTACTACTCTGCTCAATCTTTCCTCTGGTCTAAATCTTCTCTGGCAAAATGCCCTACTTCCTTGTAGCGTAAACTAATGACATTAGACAAATCTAAGGACTTCATGGTGGATGTCCTGGTTTACTGGGTTCTTGGCTTCCTTGTTGGGCAGTTGCTAGCATAATGACCTAAATCCATGCACCGGTAACATGTGATGTGACTCTGGTCATTTTCCGCAGAAATTGGGTTTTTCTGGGGACACATGCTCTTTCTCTTCCTTGACTTCCTCGTTCCTATCAATTCTTCTATCTTTTGTGGATCAAACTCCACCTCTTCTGTCAGGAAGTCTCCCAGATACTCATGTCTTTCCTTCGTGCAATACTGTGAAAGATGTCCCTTTTCCCCACATGAGTAGTAAGCACAGGAGTAATATATATTTAGGCCTTCTCCATCAGGGTCGTCAATATCTTCCTCCATCGCAGATTCCCTTAAGGTTTCCTCGAGGACTTCTTTCATTGCTTCTTTCTTCTGCTGGGCAGTTTGTTGTACCATGGGGTAAATGTGACACTGAGAAGGGTAGTGGGTAGTCCCTTCACACAAGAAACAAGTGATCTGCTTAGTTGGGCATTCTTCAGCTAGGTGACTTCCTTCACAATTAGGGCATTCATCCTTGTGCTCCTCCTGGGTGTGTCCTATTTCTCCACAAATCCTACAGGCACAAGGCTTCTTCTTCGGGTTGTCACCACGCTTTTGGATGAGACGGGACTTTAACACAGTCTTCTTAAATTCATCCCAACTTCCTGCTCCATTACATCCTTGTATGGTGCTACTTCTCGAGCTTGCGTTGTATTCCCTCGAAGAGGAAAGGGAGATGCGGCACAGTAGCGTAAGTATTTCCCTCAGTTTTTGAGAACCAAGGTATCAATCCAGTAGGAGACCACGCGCGAGTCCCTCACACCTGAACAAATAAATAAGAACTTCGCAGCCAACACGATAAGGGGTTGTCAATCCCTTTTACGGTCACTTACGAAAGTGAGATCTGATAGAGATGATAGTTTATATTTTTAATATTTTTGGTTTATAAGAACAGCAAATAAAAGCAATAAAAGTAAAGTAGATGTAGATTGATATGTTGACAATAGACCCGGGGGCCATAGTGTTCTCTAGTGGCTTCTCTCATGATAGCGATATTCTATGGCGGGTAAACAAATTACTATCGAGCAATTGATAGAAAAGCGAATAATTATGAGACTATCTAGGCATGATCATTGTATATAGGCATCACGTCCGAGACAAGTAGACCGACTCCTGCCTGCATCTACTACTATTACTCCACACATCGGCCGCTATCCAGCATGCATCTAGTGTATTGAGTTCATAAGAACAGAGTAATGCCTTAAGCAAGATGACATGATGTAGAGGGATAAACTCAAGTAATATGATATAAACCCCATCTTTTTATCCTCGATGGAAACAATACAATACGTGCCTTGCTGCCCTACTATCACTTGGCAAGGACACCGCAAGATTGAACCCAAAGCCAAGCACTTCTCCCATTGCAAGAACTATAGATCTAGTAGGCCAAACCAAACCAATAATTCGAAGAGACTTGCAAGGATATTATGAGCACACATAAAAAGTTCAGGAAGAACCAAATATCTTTCACAGATAACCTTGATCATAAACTCACAATTCATCGGATCTCGACAAACACACCAAAAAAAGATATTACATCGAATAGATTTCCTCGAAGACCGAGGAGAACTTTGTATTGAGATCCAGAGAGAGAGAGAGAAGAAGCCATCTAGATACTAGCTATGGACCCGAAGGTCTGTGGTAAATTACTCACAACTCATGGTGAGGGCGATGATGATGATGAAGAAGAACTCCGTGATGGATCCCCCTCCGGTAGAGCTCCGGAACAGGCTCCAAGATGAGATCTCACGGGAACAGAAGGTTACGGCGGTGGAATTAGGGTTTTCTCTCTGTTGTCGAATGTTTCGGGGTACATAGACTTATATAGGAGGAAGGAGGACATCGGGGGGTGCTTGGGGGCCCCACGAGGCAGGGGCGCGCCCTGGGAAGGGGGGCGCGCCCCCCACCCTTGTGGGCCACCCCTTGATCCCCTGACGTGGTTCTCAAGTCCCTCGTGCGTGATGTTCTGCAAAAATATCTCTCGCAAAGGTTTCATTCTGTTTGGACTCCGTTTGATATTCTTTTTCTGCAAAACCCTGAAACAGGCAAAAAACAGCAATCTGGACTCGGCCTTTGGATTAGTAGGTTTGTCCCAAAAATGATATAAAAGTGTATGATAAAGCCCAATAAACATCTAAGACTTCATAAATTATAGCATGGAACAATCAAAAATTATAGATACGTTGGAGACGTATCAAGCATCCCCAAGCTTAATTCATGCTCGTCCTCGAGTAGGTAAATGATAAAGAAAGAATTTTTGATGTGGAATGCTAACCAATATAGTTTTTCAATGTAATTCTCTTAATTGTGACATGAATGTTCAGATCTGAAAGATTCAAGATAAAAGTCTATATTGACATAAGAAATAACAATACTTCAAGCATACTAACAAAGCAATCATGTCTTCTCAAAATACTATGGCTAAAGAAAGTTATCCCTACAAAATCGTATAGTATGGCTATGCTCCCTCTTCATCACACAAAATATTCATATCATGCACTACCTCGATTTTAGCCAAGCACTTGTTTTCATACTCTATATTTTCAAACCTTTCAACTTTCATGCAATACATGAGCGTGAGCCATGGACATAGCACTATGGGTGGAGTAGAGGTTGCTACCTCTTGAGCTTGCATTGTATTCCCTCGAAGAGGAAAGGGAGATGCAGCACAGTAACGGAAGTATTTCCCTTAGTTTTTTAGAACCAAGGTATCAATCCAGTAGGAGACCATGCGTGAGTCCCTCGCACCTGCACAGACAAATAAGAACTTCGCAGCCAACGCGATAGGGGGTTGTCAATCCCTTGACGGTCACTTACGAGAGTGAGATCTGATACAGATGATAATTACATTTTTGGTATTTTTGGTTTAATAAAACAACAAATAAAAGCAAGAAAAGTAAAGTACATGTAGATTGATATGTTGAGAATAGACCCGGGGGGCATAGTTTTCTCTAGTGGCTTCTCTCATAATAGCGATATTCTACGGCGGGTAAACAAATTACTATCGAGCAATTGATAGAAAAGCGAATAATTATGAGACTATCTAGGCATGATCATTGTATATAGGCATCACGTCCGAGACAAGTAGACCGAAACGATTCTGCATCTACTACTATTACTCCACACATCGACCGCTATCCAGCATGCATCTAGTGTATTGAGTTCATAAGAACAGAGTAACGCTTTAAGCAAGATGACATGATGTAGAGGGATAAACTCAAGCAATATGATGAAAGCCCCATCTTTTTATCCTCGATGGCAACAATACAATACGTGCCTTGTTGCCCTACTGTCACTGGGAAAGGACACCACAAGATTGAACCCAAAGCCAAGCACTTCTCCCATTGCAAGAACTGTAGATCTAGTAGGCCAAACCAAACCAATAATTCGAAGAGACTTGCAAGGATATTATGAGCACACATAAAAAGTTTAGAGAAGAACCAAATATCTTTCATAGAAAACCTTGATCATAAACTCACAATTCATCGGATCTCGACAAACATACCGCAAAAAGAGATTACATCGAATAGATCTCCTCGAAGATCGAGGAGAACTTTGTATTGAGATCCAGAGAGAGAGAAGAAGCCATCTAGATACTAGCTATGGACCCGAAGGTCTATGGTAAATTACTCACAACTCATGGTGAAGGCGATGATGATGATGATGATGATGAAGGCCTCCCTGATGGATCCCCCTCCCGGAACAGGCTCCAAGATGGGATCTCCATGGGAACAGCAGCTACGATGGTGGAATTAGGGTTTTCTCTCTGCGTATGGAGTTTTTGGGGTACGTAGGTATATATAGGAATAAGGAGGGCAGCGGGGGCCGTGTGGGCCAGCCTCGAGGTAGGGGCGCGCACCCTGGGAAGGGGGGCGCGCCCCCCACCCTCGAGAGTTGGCCCCTTGCCCCCTGACTTGGTCCTGACGTTTCCCGAACGTGATTTCCTCCAAAAATATCTCTCGCGAAGGTTTCATTCCGTTTGGACTCCGTTTGATATTCCTTTTCTGCAAACCCCTGAAATAGGCAAAAAAACAACAATCTGGACTGGGCCTTTGGGTTAGTAGGTTAGTCCCAAAAATGATATAAAAGTGAATGATAAAATCCCATTAAACGTAGAAGACTTGATAAATAATAGCATGGAACAATAAAAAATTATCGATACGTTGGAGACGTATCAAGCATCCCCAAGCTTAATTCATGCTCGTCCTCGAGTAGGTAAATGATAAAGAAAGAATTTTTGATGTAGAATGCTAACCAATATAGTTTTTCAATGTAATTCTCTTAATTGTGACATGAATGTTCAGATCTGGAAGATTCAAGATAAAAGTCTATATTGACATAAGAAATAAAAATACTTCAAGCATACTAACAAAGCAATCATGTCTTCTCAAAATACTATGGCTAAAGGAAGTTATCCCTACAAAATCATATGGTCTTGCTATGCTCCCTCTTCATCACACAAAATATTTATATCATGCACAACCCCGATTTCAGCCAAGCACTTGTTTTCATACTCTATTCTTTTCAAACCTTTCAACTTTCATGCAATACGTGAGTGGGAGCCATGGATATAGCATTATGGGTGGAATAGAGGTGGTTGTGGAGAAGACAAAAAGAGGAAGATAGTCTCACATTGACTAGGCGTATCAACGGGCTATGGAGATGCCCATCAATAGATATCAATGTGAGTGAGTAGGGATTGCCATGGAACGGATGCACTAGAGCTAAATATGAATGAAAGCTCAACAAAAGAAACTAGTGGGTGTGCATGCAACTTGCTTGCTCACGAAGACCTAGGGAATGTGAGGAAGCCCATTGTTGGAATATACAAGCCAAGTTCTATAATGAAAATTCCCACTAGTATATGAAAGTGACTAATCATGAGACTCTCTACAATGAAGATCATGGTGCTACTTTGAAGCACAAGTGTGGAAAAAGATAGTAGCAATTGTCCCTTCTCTCTTTTCTCTCCTTTTTTGGAGCGGCTTTTCTCTCCTTTTTTTAGCCCCTCTCTATTTTTTTTGGGGCCTTCTCTTTTTTTGGCCTTTCCTCACATGGGACAATGCTCTAATAATGATGATCATCACACCTTTTATTACAACTTGAAATTACAACTCGATACTACAACAAGTATGACTCTACATGAATGCCTCCAGTGGTGTACCGGCATAAGCAATGAATCAAGAGTGACATATATGAAAAATTATGCATGGTGGCCTTGCCACAACTACGATGTCAACTACATGATCATGCATGGCACTATGACAATATGGTGCGTGTCATATGAACGGAACGGTGGAAAGTTGCATGGCAATATATCTCGGAATGGCTATTGAAATGCCATGATAGGTAGGTATGGTGGCTGTTTTGAGGAACAATATGGTGGCTGTTTTGAGGAAGGATATATAGTGGGTTTATGGTACCGGCGAAAGTTGCGCGGTACAAGAGAGGCTAGCAATGGTGGAAAGGTGAGAGTGCATATAATCCATGGACTCAACATTAGTCATAAGAACTCATATACTTATTGCAAAAATCTACGAGTCGTAAAAAACAAAGCAATCAACGCATACTCCTAGGGGGAGGTTGGTAGGAGTTAACCATCGCGCGCACCCGACCTCCACACAAAGGTTGGCACTCTACAAATACCTCATGTTCTAACTTCGTCACATAGCGGTTCACCATACATGCATGATATGGGAATCACTAACTTTAACACAAGTATTCTCCAATTTCATAATAACTCCACTAGCATGACTCTAATATCACTATCCTCATGTCTCAAAACAATTATCAAGCATCCAACATCTTGTTCTATTCAATGCACTTGGTGTGAAAATTTTACTACATTGACATTGGATGTTTATCATGTGAAGACTAGTATCTTTAGCCTAAACACTTTACCATGCAGTTTTAATAGACTCTCAAATAGATATAAGTGAAGCATGAGAGTTCAACAATTTCTACAAAATATTACCAGCACCGTGCTCTAAAAGATATAAGTGAAGCACTAGAGCAAAAACTATTCAACTCAAAAGATATAAGTGAAGCACATAGAGTGTTCTAATAATTTCTAGGCCATATTTAACTCTCTCAAATAGGTGTGTCCAGCAAGGATGATTGTGGAAAACTAACAAGCAAATACTCAAATTATACAAGACGCTCCAAGCAAAACACATAGCATGTTGCGAATAAAAATATAGCTCCAAGTATAGTTACCGATGGATGAAGACGAAAGAGGGGATGCCTTCCCGGGGCATGCCCAAGCTTAGGCTTTTGATTATCTTGATTTTACTTGGGGTGCCATGGGCATACCCAAGCTTGGGCCTTTGCTACTCCTTGTTCCATAGTCCATCAAAGCAATACTCAAAACTTGAAAACTTCACAACACAAAACTTAGACAAAAATTCTCGTGAGCTCCGTTAGTAAGAGAAAGCAAACCACCACTCAAAGGTACAGCAAGGAATTCATTCTTTCTTTATATTGGTGTTAAACCTACTGTACTTCAAGTTCTCTATGATTCATATCCTCCAATATTACTCATAGATGCATCGGAATAAGCAAACAACACACGAAAAACAGAATCTGTCAAAAACAGAACAGTCTGTAGTAATCTGCTGGGTTCGCCTACTTCTGGAACTCCAAAAAATACAAACTAAATTGTTAAATTTGCTCAATTTGTCTACCAATCAGCAGAAAAAATAATCAACTAAAAATCATGCTCCAGTAAAATCTGAAGACTACTTTAGCGAGCGCTAACGATTCTGTTTTTCACAGCAAGATCAAATAAACTTCACACAAGTCTTACCAAAGGTTCTACTTGGCACAAACACTAAACAAAACATTAAAACACATATAATCAGAGGCTAGATGTAATATTTATTCCCTAACAGCAACAAAAGAAAAAAAACACAAAATTGGGTTGCCTCCCAACAAGCGCTATCGTTTTACGCCCCTAGCTAGGCACGATACAAGATAAATCTAGGTATTGCCATCTTTGGAAGGCAATCCTTTAATTAAGCACTTGTGATTCTTGGGCACTTCTTTGTCCCTATGAATAATCAAACTCTTGGGAAAGAAATCAAGAAATTCTAAAGTGTCAAAAGGGTCTCTTGCAAAAGTAAGAAAATTAGGATGAACACTTATGGATTTGAGATCCGCAAGTCTAGAAGTTTCACCCTTGTCTTTAGGGACATACATGAACTTGGATAATTTAGTGGAGGTATTTGGGGTGGTTTTTATAGCAGAAAGAGCGGAACCCACATTAGTGATAACATCCTCAAGCTTATTGATTCTAGTGGAATCCTGATCTAGTTTTTCTTTAACCAAGGGCTCTTTTTTCTTAAGATTTTTCAGAAGAACTCCTACCTTGGATCCATATTGGGTGATTTCATTATGAATTTTCTTTCCAAGTTTTCTACCAATTCTACCGTAGCAACTTTGTTTTCAATGATTTCCAACCTTTGCATAACATGCTCCAAAGTTAAAACTGTCCCATTAACCATAAGAGGTGGCGAGCCGAATAATTCAGTCATAGCCTTATAAGAATCAACGGTGTGGCTACCCAAGAAATTCCCCCCGGTAATGGTATCTAAGATAAATCTATTCCACGGAGTTATGCCAACATAAAAATTACAAAGAAGCATGGAAGTGGAAAGCTTCCTATTAGATCTATTTTGAGCATTGCAAATTCTATACCAGACATCTTTTAAGTTTTCTTCCTCCCTTTGTTTAAAGTTGAGGACCTCACTCTCGGGAGTGGTGATAATGATAGGTGTGCTAGACACGATGACAAGCAAGCAAGCGGCACATAGAAGCGAACAAGAAGCAAGCGAACGAAAAACACACGCCAGAAGAAGGGCGAATAAAACAACAAGGGTGAAGTGGGGGAGAGGAAAACGAGAGGCAAATAAATGTAATGCAAAGGATAAGGGTTTGCGATAGGTACTTGGTATATGACTTTTGCGTAAGCCTCCCGGGCAACGGCGCCAGAAATTCTTCTTGCTACCTCTTGAGCTTGCGTTGTATTCCCTCGAAGAGGAAAGGGAGATGCAGCACAGTAGCGTAAGTATTTCCCTCAGCTTTTGAGAACCAAGGTATCAATCCTGTAGGAGACCACGCGTGAGTCCCTCGCACATGCACAAACAAACAAGAACTTTGCAGCCAACACGATAAGGGGTTGTCAATCCCTTTACGGTCACTTACGAGAGTGAGATCTGATAGAGATGATAATTATATTTTTGGTATTTTTGGTTTAATAAAAAATCAAATAAAAGCAAGAAAAGTAAAGTAGATGTAGATTGATATGTTGAGAATAGACCGGGGGGGCATAGTTTTCTCTAGTGGCTTCTCTCACGATAGCGATATTCTACGGCGGGTAAACAAATTACTGTCAAGCAATTGATAGAAAAGTGAATAATTACGAGACTATCTAGGCATGATCATTGTATATAGGCATCACGTCTGAGACAAGTAGACCGAAACGATTCTGCATCTACTACTATTACTCCACACATCGACCGCTATCCAGCATGCATCTAGTGTATTGAGTTCATACGAACAGAGCAACGCTTTAAGCAAGATGACATGATGTAGAGGGATAAAGTCAAGCAATATGATGAAAACCCCATCTTTTTATCCTCGATGGCAACAATACAATACGTGCCTTGTTGCCCCTACTGTCACTGGGAAAGGACACCGCAAGATTGAACCCAAAGCCAAGCACTTTTCCCATTGCAAGAACTATAGATCTAGTAGGCCAAACCAAACCAATAAATCGAAGAGACTTGCAAGGATATTATGAGCACACATAAAAAGTTCAGAGAAGAACCAAATATCTTTCATAGATAACCTTGATCATAAACTCACAATTCATCGGATCTCAAAAAACACACCGCAAAAAGAGATTACATCAAATAGATCTCCTCGAAGATCGAGGAGAACTTTGTATTGAGATCTAGAGAGAGAGAAGAAGCCATCTAGATACTAGCTATGGACCCGAAGGTCTGTGGTAAACTACTCACAACTCATGGTGAGGGCGATGATGATGATGATGATGAAGGCCTCCGTGATGGATCCCCCTCCCAGAACAAGCTCGAAGATGGGATCTCCACGGGAATAGCAGCTACGGCGGTGGAATTAGGGTTTTCTCTGTGCGTATGGAGTTTCTGGGGTACGTAGGTATATATAGGAAGAAGGAGGGCACCGGGGGCCATGTGGGCCAACCTCGAGGTAGGGGGCGCCTCGGGAAGGGGGCGTGCCCCCCACCCTCGAGGGCTGGCTCCTTGCCTCCTCACTTGGTCCTGACGTTTCCTGAACGTGATTTCCTCCAAAAATATCTCTTGCGAAGGTTTCATTCCGTTTCGACTCCGTTTGATATTCCTTTTCTGCAAAGGCAAGAAACAGCAATCTGGACTGGGCCTTTGGGTTTGTAGGTTAGTCCCAAAAATGATATAAAAGTGAATGATAAAGCCCATTAAACATCCAAGACTTCATAAATAATAACACGGAACAATCAAAAATTATAGATACGTTGGAGACGTATCATAGGTGGTTGTGGAGAAGACAAAAAAAGAGGAAGATAGTCTCACATTGACTAGGCGTATCAACGGGCTATGGAGATGCCCATCAATAGATATCAATGTGAGTGAGTAGGGATTGCCGTGCAATGGATGCACTAGAGCTAAATATGAATGAAAGCTCAACAAAAGAAACTAGTGGGTGTGCATCCAACTTTCTTGCTCACGAAAACCTAGGGCATTTGAGGAAGGCCATCGTTGGAATATACAAGACAAGTTCTATAATGAAAATTCCCACTAGTATATGAAAGTGACTAAACATGAGACTCTCTACAATGAAGAACATGGTGCTACTTTGAAGCACAAGTGTGGAAAAAAGATAGTAGCAATTGTCCCTTTTTTTTGGGCCTTTCTTTTTTTCTTTGGCCTTTCTCCTTTTTTGCGGAGGGGCTTTATAGATTTAGCCTTTCCTCCCATGGGACAATGCTCTAATAATGATGATCATCACACTTTCATTACAACTCGATACTACAACAACAAGGTATGACTCTATATGAATGCCTCCGGCGGTGTACCGGTATGTGCAATGAATAAAGAGTGACATGTATGAAAAATTATGCATGGTGGCCTTGCCACAAATACGATGTCAACTACATGATCAAGCAATGGCAATATGACAATGTTGGGGAACGTTGCATGGAAAACAAAATTTTTTCTCTACGTTCACCAAGATCAATCTAGTAGATGCAACTACGAGGGGAGAGTAGGATCCACATACCCTTGTAGATCGCTAAGCGGAAGCGTTATGAACGCGGATGATGGAGTCGTACTCGCCGCGATTCAGATCGCCGAAGATCCTAGCACCGAAGCAACGGTGCCTCCGCGTTCTTCACACGTACGGCTCGGGGACGTCTCCTCCTTCTTGATCCAGCAAGGGGTGGAGGAGAGGTTGATGGAGAACCGGCAGCACGACGGCGTGGTGGTGATGGTGGAGAAGAACTCCGGCAGGGCTTCGCCTAAGCACCGCGGGAGAAGAAGATATTACGGGAGAGGGAGGGCAGCACCGAGGCACGAACTTGTGTTGGCTGCCCTCCCTCTACCTCTCTATATATAGGGGGAAGGAGGAGAGGGGGGCGCCCCTAGGGTTTCCCCTAGGGGGGCCGGCGGCCAGGGCATGGGGGGGCGGCGGCCAAGGGCCAGGCCCTAGGGTTTCCCCCCCTAGGTGCCTTGCCCCCCAAGGCTAAGGGGGTGCGGCCACCCTAGGGGGTCCCACCTCCCTTGGCGCACAAGGAGAGGGCCCAGGGGGGGGCGCACAGCCCCTTGAGGGCTGTGGTGTTCCCCCTTGTGGCCCATTAGGCCCAGGACTTCTTCCGGACCCCCCGAAACCCTTTCCGGTACTCCGCCGATTTCCCGATGCTCCCCGGAACACTTCCGGACTCCGAAACCTTTCATCCTATATATCAATCTTCGTCTCCGGACCATTCCGGAGACCCTCGTCATGTCCGGGATCTCATCCGGGACTCCGAACAACCTTCGGTAACCATACACTTTTCTCACTAACAACCCTAGCGTCACCGAACGTTAAGTGTGTAGACCCTGCGGGTTCGGAAACCATGTAGACATGACCGAGACACTCCCAGGTCAATAACCAATAGCGGGATCTGGATACCCATATTGGTTCCCACATGTTTCTCGATGATCTCATCGGATGAACCACGATGTCAAGGATTCAGGCAATCCCGTATACAGTTCCCTTTGTCTCGTCGGTATGTTACTTGCCCGAGATTCGATCGTCGGTATCTCTATACCTAGTTCAATCTCGTTACCGGCAAGTCTCTTTACTCGTTACCGTAATACATAATCCCGTGACCAACTACTTAGTCACTTTGAGCTCATTGAGATGACGTATTACCGAGTGGGCCCGAAGATACCTCTCCGTCGCACGGAGTGACAAATCCCAGTCTCGATCCATGTCAACTCAACAGACACCCTCGGAGATACCTGTAGAATACCTTTATAGTCACCCAGTTACGTTGTGACGTTTGGCACACACAAAGCACTCCTACGGTGTCAGTGAGTTACATGATCTCATGGTCATAGGAACTTATACTTGACATGCAGAAAACTATAGCGATAACTGACACGATCAAAAGCTATGTTTAACGTTTGGGTCTCGTCCATCACATCATTCTCCTAATGATGTGATCCCGTTATCAAATGACAACTCATGTCTATGACCTGGAAACCGCGGTCATCTTTGATCAACGAGCTAGTCCTGTAGAGGCTCACTAGGGACACAAAGTCTGTCTATTCATCCACACATGTATTTGAGTTTCCAATCAATACAATTATAGCATGGATAATAAACGATTATCATGAACAAGGAAATATAATAATAACTCTTTTATTATTGCCTCTAGGGCATATTTCCAACAGTCTCCCACTTGCACTAGAGTCAATAATCTAGCATTACAAAGTAATGAATCTAACACCCATAGAGTCTTGGTGTTGATCGTGCTTAGCCCGTGGAAGAGGCTTAGTCAACGGATCTGCAACATTCAAATCCGTGTGTACTTTGCAAATGTTTATGTCCTCCTCCTTGACCGAATCGCGGATGGAATTGAAGCGTCGCTTTATGTGTCTGGTCCTCTTGTGAAACCTTGGTTCCTTGGCTAGAGCAATGGCACCAGTGTTGTCACAGAACAGAGTCATTGGGTTCAGTGCACTAGGCACAACTCCAAGATCTGTCATGAACTCCTTCATCCAGACACCTTCCTTTGCCTCCTCCGAGGCAGCTATATACTCCGCTTCACATGTAGAATCAGCTACCACGCTCTGCTTGGAACTGCACCAGCTTACCGCTCCCCCGTTGAGAATATATACGTATCCGGTTTGAGACTTAGAGTCATCCGGATCAGTGTCAAAGCTTGCATCGACGTAACCCTTTACGACGAGCTCTTGATCACCTCCATAAACGAGAAACATATCCTTAGTCCTTTTCAGGTACTTTAGGATATTCTTGACCGCTGTCCAGTGATCCATACCAGGATTACTTTGAAACCTTCCGGCCATACTTATGGCAAGGCTGACATCTGGTCTCGTGCACAGCATTGCATACATGATAGAGCCTATGGCTGAAGCATAGGGGACGACACTCATCTTTTCTCTATCTTCCGCAGTCACTGGGCACTGAGTCTTACTCAACTTTGTACCTTGGAATACCGGCAAGAACCCCTTCTTGGATTGATCCATTTTGAACTTCTTCAAAACTTTATCAAGGTATGTGCTTTGTGAAAGTCCTATCAAGCGTCTTGATCTATCTCTATAGATCTTGATGCCCAATATGAAAGCAGCTTCACCGAGATCCTTCATCGAAAAACTCTTGTTCAAATACCCCTTCACGCTATCCAAAAATTCTATATTGTTTCCAATCAGCAATATGTCATCCACATATAATATTAGAAACGCTATAGAGCTCCCACTCACTTTCTTGTAAATACAAGCTTCATTGTAAACTTGTATAAACCCAAACGCTTTGATCACCTCATCAAAGCGAAGATTCCAACTCCGAGATGCTTGCACCAGCCCATAAATGGAACGCTGAAGCCTGCATACTTTGTCAGCATTCTCTGGATCGACAAAACCTTCTGGTTGCATCATATACAACTCTTCCTTAAGAAAACCGTTAAGGAACGCTGTTTTGACATCCATCTGCCAAATTTCATAATCGAAATATGCAGCTATTGCTAACATGATTCGAACGGATTTAAGCATCGCTACGGGTGAGAAAGTCTCATCGTAGTCAATCCCTTGAACTTGTGAAAAACCCTTTGCCACAAGTCGAGCTTTATACACGGTGACATTACCGTCAGCGTCCGTCTTCCTCTTAAAAATCCATTTATTCTGAATGGCCTTCCGCCCTTCAGGTAATACTTCCAAAGTCCATACTTTGTTTTCATACATGGATCCCATCTCGGATTTCATGGCCTCTAACCATTTGTCGGAATCTGGGCCCACCATCGCTTCTCCATAGCTCGTAGGTTCACCGTTGTCTAACAACATGACCTCCAAGACAGGGTTACCATACCACTCAGGTGCAGTGCGTACCCTTGTCGACCTACGAGGTTCGGTAGTAACTTGATCAGAAGCTTCTTGATCATCATCATTGGCTTCCTCTTCATCCTCTGCAGGCTCCACAAAAACATCTTTCTGTGCTGCGCTACTCTCTGGTTGAAGCAGAGGTTCAATAACCTCATCAAGTTCTACCTTCCTCCCACTCAATTCTTTCGAGAGAAACTCTTTCTCGAGAAAGGACCCGTTCTTAGCGACAAACACTTTGCCCTCGGATCTGAGATAGAAGGTGTACCCAACTGTTTCTTTTGGGTATCCTATGAAGACACATTTGTCCGCTTTGGGTTCGAGCTTTTCTGGCTGAAGCCTTTTGACATAAGCATCGCAACCCCAAACCTTGAGAAAAGACAACTTCGGTTTCTTACTAAACCACAGTTCATACGGTGTTGTCTCAACGGACTTAGATGGAGCCCTATTTAAAGTGAATGCAGCTGTCTCTAACGCATATCCCCAAAACGATAGTGGCAAATCGGCAAGAGACATCATAGAACGTACCATATCTAATAGGGTTCGATTACGACGTTCGGACACACCATTACGCTGTGGTGTTCCGGGTGGCGTCAACTGTGAAACAATTCCACATTTTCTTAAGTGATCACCAAACTCATAACTCAGATATTCTCCCCCTCGATCAGATCGTAGGAACTTGATCTTCTTGTTACGATGATTTTCAACTTCACTCTGAAATTGCTTGAACTTTTCAAAAGTTTCAGACTTATGCTTCATCAAGTAAATGTACCCATATCTACTTAAGTCGTCAGTGAAGGTGAGAAAATAACGATATCCACCGCGCGCCGTTACACTCATCGGACCGCACACATCAGTATGTATGATTTCTAATAAGTCACTTGCCCGTTCCATCGTCCCTGAAAACGGGGTCCTTGTCATCTTGCCCATGAGGCACGGCTCGCACGTGTCAAGTGATTCAAAATCAAGAGACTCCAAAAGTCCATCAGCATGGAGCTTCCTCATGCGTTTTACGCCGATATGACCGAGACGGCAGTGCCACAAGAAAGTGGTATTATCATTATCTACTCTACATCTTTTGGCATCAATGTTATGAACATGTGTATCATCACTATCGAGATTCAATAAGAATAAACCCCTAACTTCGGGTGCATGACCATAAAAGATATTACTCATATAAATAGAACAACCATTATTCTCTGACTTAAATGAGTAACCGTCTCGCAATAAACAAGATCCAGATATAATGTTCATGCTTAACGCAGGCACTAAATAACAATTATTCAGGTTCATAACTAATCCCGATGGTAATCGAAGAGCGAGCGTGCCGACGGCGATCACATCAACCTTGGAACCATTTCCCACGCGCCTCGTCACTTCGTCCTTCGCCAGCCTCCGTTTATTCCGCAGTTCCTGTTTAGAGTTGCAAATGTGAGCAACCGAACCGGTATCAAATACCCAGGCACTACAACGAGAGTTGGTAAGGTACACATCAATAACATGTATATCATATATACCTTTGTTGTTGTTGGCCCCCTTCTTGTCCGCCAGATACTTGGGGCAGTTCCGCTTCCAGTGGCCATTCCCCTTGCAATAGAAACACTCAGTCTCTGGCTTGGGCCCACCCTTGGGTTTCTTCACTGGATTAGCAACTGCTTTGCCACCCTTCTTAGAGTTACCCTTCTTGCCCTTGCCATTCTTCTTGAAACTGGTGGTCTTATTGACCATCAACACTTGATACTCCTTCTGGATGTCTGCCTCAGCGACTTTCAGCATCGAAAACAGCTCGGCGATGGTTTTATTCATCCCTTGCATGTTGTACTGCTGGACGAAGCTCTTGTAGCTTGGAGGAAGTGACTGGAGAATTCTGTCAATGATAGCCTCATCCGGGAACACAAGTCCCAGATCAGCTATGCGGGTATAGTACCCAGACATCTTCAGTAAGTGCTCACTGACAGACGAATTCTCCTCCATCTTGCAAGCGAAGAATTTATCGGTGGTCTCATACCTCTCGATCTTAGCATTCTTCTCAAAGATGAATTTCAACTCCGTGTACATCTCATATGCACCATGACGTTCAAAACGCCTTTGGAGTCCTCCTTCCAAGCCGTACAACATGGCACACTGCACTATCGAATAGTCATCCGAACGCGTCTGCCAGACGTTCATAACGTCCGCAGAGGCTCCAGGAGCGGGGGGTTCACCTAGCGGTGCATTTAGGACATAAACCTTTTGGGCAGCTGTGAGGATGATCCTCAGATTGCGGAGCCAGTCCACAAAGTTGCTCCCGTCATCTTTCAGTTTAGCTTTCTCTAGGAACGCATTAAAATTCAGGGGAGCTACTGCGCGAGCCATCTACAACCAAAATTTGCAAAGACATTTTAGACTATTGTTCATGATAAGTGAGTTATTACCTAATCAAATTGTTTATAACTCCCACTCAAATTGACATCCCTCCGGTCATTCGAGCGTGACATGATCCAAATTCACCAACCCAAGTCCGATCATCACGTGAGATGAGGTGGTGTCAATGGTGAACATCAACATGTTGATCATATCTACCATATGACTCATGCTCGACCTTTCGGTCCTCCGTGTTCCGAGGCCATGTCTGTACATGCTAGGCTCGTCAAGTCTAACCCGAGTGTTCTGCATGTGCAAAACTGGCTTGCACCCGTTGTATGCGAACGTAGAGTCTATCACACCTGATCATCACGTGGTGCTTCGAAACGACGAACCTTCGCAACGGCGCACACTCGGGGGGAACACATTTTTATCTTGAAATTTTAGTGAAGGATCATCTTATAATGCTACCGTCGTCCTAAGCAAAATAAGATGCATAAAAGGATTAACATCACATGCAAATCATAAGTGACATGATATGGCCATCAACTCGTGCTTTTGATCTCCATCTCCAAAGCACCGGCATGATCTCCATCGTCACCGGCGCCACACCATGATCTCCATCATCATGATCTCCATCATCGTGTCGCCATCGGGGTTGTCGGCGCCCACCATGCTCTTACTACTATTGCTACCGTTTAGCGATAAAGTAAAGCATTACAAAGCGCTTAATGATTGACACGCAGGTCATACAAAAAATAAAGACAACCCTATGGCTCCTGCCGGTTGCCGTATGCATCGACATGCAAGTCGATATTAACTATTACAACATGATCATCTCATACATCAAATATATTTCATCATGTCATTGGCCATATCATATCACATACATACCCTGCAAAAACAAGTTAGACGTCCTCTAATTTGTTGTTGCATGTTTTACGTGGCTGCTATGGGTATCTAGCAAGAATGCTTCTTACCTACGCAAAACCACAACGGTGATATTCAAGTTGCTATTTAACCTTCTACAAGGACCGCCTTGTTCTATTCCGATTCAACTAAGATAGGAGAGACAGACACCCGCCAGCCATCTTATGCAACAAAAGTCACATGTCTGTCGATGGAACCGGTCTCATGTACGTGGACATGTAAAGTTGGTCCGGGCCGCTTCATCCTATAATACCGCTGAATCAAGAAAGACTAAGGAGGGCAGCAATTTAAACATCAACGCCACAAACCCTTTTGTGTTCTACTCGAGAAAGCATCTACGCAAGATCCTAACTCATGATGCCACTGTTGGGGAACGTTGCATGGAAAACAAAAATTTTTCTCTACGTTCACCAAGATCAATCTAGTAGATGCAACTACGAGGGGAGAGTAGGATCCACATACCCTTGTAGATCGCTAAGCGGAAGCGTTATGAACGCGGATGATGGAGTCGTACTCGCCGCGATTCAGATCGCCGAAGATCCTAGCACCGAAGCAACGGTGCCTCCGCGTTCTTCACACGTACGGCTCGGGGACGTCTCCTCCTTCTTGATCCAGCAAGGGGTGGAGGAGAGGTTGATGGAGAACCGGCAGCACGACGGCGTGGTGGTGATGGTGGAGAAGAACTCCGGCAGGGCTTCGCCTAAGCACCGCGGGAGAAGAAGATATTACGGGAGAGGGAGGGCAGCACCGAGGCACGAACTTGTGTTGGCTGCCCTCCCTCTACCTCTCTATATATAGGGGGAAGGAGGAGAGGGGGGCGCCCCTAGGGTTTCCCCTAGGGGGGCCGGCGGCCAGGGCATGGGGGGGGCGGCGGCCAAGGGCCAGGCCCTAGGGTTTCCCCCCCTAGGTGCCTTGCCCCCCAAGGCTAAGGGGGTGCGGCCACCCTAGGGGGTCCCACCTCCCTTGGCGCACAAGGAGAGGGCCCAGGGGGGGGCGCACAGCCCCTTGAGGGCTGTGGTGTTCCCCCTTGTGGCCCATTAGGCCCAGAACTTCTTCCGGACCCCCCGAAACCCTTTCCGGTACTCCGCCGATTTCCCGATGCTCCCCGGAACACTTCCGGACTCCGAAACCTTTCATCCTATATATCAATCTTCGTCTCCGGACCATTCCGGAGACCCTCGTCATGTCCGGGATCTCATCCGGGACTCCGAACAACCTTCGGTAACCATACACTTTTCTCACTAACAACCCTAGCGTCACCGAACGTTAAGTGTGTAGACCCTGCGGGTTCGGAAACCATGTAGACATGACCGAGACACTCCCAGGTCAATAACCAATAGCGGGATCTGGATACCCATATTGGTTCCCACATGTTTCTCGATGATCTCATCGGATGAACCACGATGTCAAGGATTCAGGCAATCCCGTATACAGTTCCCTTTGTCTCGTCGGTATGTTACTTGCCCGAGATTCGATCGTCGGTATCTCTATACCTAGTTCAATCTCGTTACCGGCAAGTCTCTTTACTCGTTACCGTAATACATAATCCCGTGACCAACTACTTAGTCACTTTGAGCTCATTGAGATGACGTATTACCGAGTGGGCCCGGAGATACCTCTCCTTCGCACGGAGTGACAAATCCCAGTCTCGATCCATGTCAACTCAACAGACACCCTCGGAGATACCTGTAGAATACCTTTATAGTCACCCAGTTACGTTGTGACGTTTGGCACACACAAAGCACTCCCACGGTGTCAGTGAGTTACATGATCTCATGGTCATAGGAACTTATACTTGACATGCAGAAAACTATAGCGATAACTGACACGATCAAAAGCTATGTTTAACGTTTGGGTCTCGTCCATCACATCATTCTCCTAATGATGTGATCCCGTTATCAAATGACAACTCATGTCTATGACCTGGAAACCGCGGTCATCTTTGATCAACGAGCTAGTCCTGTAGAGGCTCACTAGGGACACAAAGTCTGTCTATTCATCCACACATGTATTTGAGTTTCCAATCAATACAATTATAGCATGGATAATAAACGATTATCATGAACAAGGAAATATAATAATAACTCTTTTATTATTGCCTCTAGGGCATATTTCCAACAGACAATATGATGCGTGTCATATGAATGAAACAATGGAAAGTTGCATGGCAATATATCTCGGAATGGCTATGGAAATGCCATGATAGGTAGGTATGGTGGCTGTTTTGAGGAAATATATGGTGGCTGTTTTGAGGAAGGATATATAGTGGGTTTATGGCACCGGCGAAGGTTGCGGGGTACAAGAGAGGCTAGCAATGGTGGAAGGGTGAGAGTGCGTATAATCCATGGACTCAACATTAGTCATAAGAACTCATATACTTATTGCAAAAATCTACGAGTCATCAAAACAAAGTAATCAACGCATGCTCCTAGGGGGGAGGTTGGTAGGAGTTAACCATCGCGCGCCCCCGACCTCCACACAAAGGTTGGCACTCTACAAATACCTCATGCTCTAACTTCGTCACATAGCGGTTCACCATATGTGCATGCTACAGGAATCACTAACCTTAACACAAGTATTCATCAATTTCATAATAACTCCACTAGCATGACTCTAATATCACTATCCTCATATCTCAAAATAATTATCAAGCATCCAACATCTCATTCTATTCAATGCACTTGGTGTCAAATTTTTTACTACATTGACATTGGATGTCTATCATGTGAAGACTAGTTTCTTTAGCCTAAACACATTACCATGCTTTTTTAATAGACTCTCAAATAGATATAAGTGAAGCATGATAGTTCAACAATTTCTACAAAATATTACCACCACCGTACTCTAAAAGATATAAGTGAAGCACTAGAGCAAAAACTATTCAACTCAAAAGATATAAGTGAAGCACATAGAGTGTTCTAACAATTCCTAGGCCATATTTAACTCTCTCAAATAGGTGTGTACAGCAAGGATAATTGTGGCAAACTAACAAGCAAATACTCAAATTATACAAGATGCTCCAAGCAAAACACATATCATGTTGCGAATAAAAATATAGCTCCAAGTATAGTTACCGATGGATGAAGACGAAAGAGGGGATGCCTTCCCGGGGCTTCCCCAAGCTTAGGCTTTTGACTATCTTGAACTTACTTGGGGTGCCTTGGGCATCCCCAAGCTTAGGTCTTTTCTACTCCTTGTTCCATAGTCCATCAAAGCAATACTCAAAACTTGAAAACTTCACAACACAAAACTTAGACAAAAATTCTCGCGAGCTCCGTTAGTATAAGAAAACAAACCACTACTCAAAGGTACTGTAATGAACTCATTATTTGTTTATATTGGTGTTAAACCTACTCTATTCCAACTTATCTATGATTCATACTCCCCAATACTACTCATAGATTCATCAAAATAAGCAAGCAACACACGAAAAACAGAATCTGTCAAAAACAGAACAGTCTGTAGTAATCTGCAGGTTTTGCCTACTTCTGGAACTCCAAAAAATTCAAACTAAATTGGTAAATTTTTGAAATTTGTCTACCAATCATCTGCAAAAATAATCAACTAAATAGCACGCTCCAATGAAATCTGAAGACCACTTTAGCTAGCGCTAACGATTCTCTTTTTCACAGCAAGATCACATAAACTTCACACAAGTCTTCCCAAAGGTTCTACTTGGCTCAAACACTAAACAAAACATTAAACCACATCTAATTAGAGGCTAGATGCAATATTTATTCCCTAACAGCAACAAAAACAAAAAATATAAAATTGGTTGCCTCCCAACAAGCGCTATCGTTTTACGCCCCTAGCTAGGCACGATACAAGATAAATCTAGGTATTACCATCTTTGGAAGGCAATCCATAAGTGGCTCTCATAATAGATTCATATGGTAATTTGATTTTCTTTCTAGGAAAGTGTTCCATGCCTTTCCTTAATGGAAATTGGAATCTAATATTTCCTTCCTTCATATCAATAATTGCACCAATCGTTCTAAAGAAAGGTCTACCAAAAATAATATGACATGAAGGATTGCAATCTATATTAAGAACAATGAAATCTATGAGCACATAATTCCTATTGGGAACAATAAGAGCATCATTAATTCTTCCCATAGGTTTCTTAATAGTGGAATCCGCAAGATGCAAATTTAAAGAACAATCATCAAGCTCATGGAACCCTAGCAAATCACACAAAGTTTTTGGGATAGTGGGGACACTTGCACCCACTCATCATAAAGCTTTCTAGGGATAGAAACTTCCAACTCAAGTTTTTCTTCATAAGATTGCATCAAAGCATCAACTATGTGTTTGGTTAAAGCTTTATTTTGACTATAAGCATGCGGAGAATTTAGTACGGATCGCAACAAGGAAATACAATCAATCAAAGAGCAATTATCATAATTGAATCCCTTTAAATCCAAAGTAGTGGGTTCATCACTATGCAAAGTTTTAATCTCTTCACTCCCACTTGTAGCAATTTTAGCATCAAGGTCTAAAAACTCTAAATCATTGGGACACTTTAAAGCAGAATCATCTCCAATCATATCTTCATCAAAATTTATACTAGAAAACAAGGATCTAATAGGAGACACATCAATAACTTTCAAATGTTCATCTTTATTTTCATGATAAATAGAAGAACACGCTTTAATATAACCCTCTCTTTGTTTAAAGTTGAGGACCTCACTCTCGGGAGTGTTGATAATGATAGGTGTGCTAGACATGATGACAAGCAAGCAGCACACAAGCAAACAAGAAGCAAGCGGACGGTAAACACACGGCGGAAGAAGGGAAAATAAAACGGCAAGGGTGAAGTGAGGGAGAGGAAAACGAGAGGCAAATAAATGTAATGCGAAGGATAAGAATTTAAGATAGGTACTTGGTATATGACTTTTGCGTAAGCCTCCCCGGCAACGGCGCCAGAAATTCTTCTTGCTACTTCTCGAGCTTGCGTTGTATTCCCTCAAAGAGGAAAGGGAGATGCAGCACAGTAGCATAGGTATTTCCCTCAGTTTTTGAGAACCAAGGTATCAATCCAGTAGGAGACCACGCGAGAGTCCCTCGCACCTGCACAAACAAATAAGAACTTCGCAGCCAACGCGATAAGGGGTTGTCAATCCCTTTTACGGTCACTTACGAAAGTGAGATCTGATAGAGATGGTAGTTTATATTTTTGATATTTTTGGTTTATAAGAACAGCAAATAAAAGCAATAAAAGTAAAGTAGATGTAGATTGATATGTTGAGAATAGACCCGGGGCCATAGTGTTCTCTAGTGGCTTCTCTCATGATAGCGATATTCTACGACGGGTAAACAAATTACTGTCGAGCAATTGATAGAAAAGCGAATAATTATGAGACTATCTAGGCATGATCATTGTATATAGGCATCACGTCCGAGACAAGTAGACCGACTCCTGCCTGCATCTACTACTATTACTCCACACATCGACCGCTATCCAGCATGCATCTAGTGTATTGAGTTCATAAGAACAGAGTAACGCCTTAAGCAAGATGACATGATGTAGAGGGATAAATTCAAGCAATATGATATAAACCCCATCTTTTTATCCTCGATGGCAACAATACAATACTTGCCTTGCTGCCCCTACTGTCACTGGGAAAGGACACCGCAAGATTGAACCCAAAGCCAAGCACTTCTCACATTGCAAGTACTGTAGATCTAGTAGGCCAAACCAAACCAATAATTCGAAGAGACTTGCAAGGATATTATGAGCACACATAAAAATTTCAGAGAAGAACCAAATATCTTTCATAGATAACCTTGATCATAAACTCACAATTCATCGGATCTCGACAAACACACCGCAAAAAGAGATTACATCGAATAGATCTCCTCGAAGACCGAGGAGAACTTTGTATTGAGATCCAAAGAGAGAGAAGAAGCCATCTAGATACTAGCTATGGACCCGAAGGTCTGTGGTAAACTACTCACAACTCATGGTGAGGGCGATGATGATGATGATGATGAACTCCGTGATGGATCCCCCTCTGGTGGAGCTCCGGAACAGGCTCCAAGATGGGATCTCACCGGGACAGAAGGTTACTGCGGTGGAATTAGGGTTTTCTCTCTGTTGTCAAAGGTTTCAGGGTACGTAGACTTATATAGGAGGAAGGAGGACACCGGGGGGTGCTCGGGGGCCCCACGAGGCAGGGGGGGCGCCCTGGGAAGGGGGCGTGCCCCCCACCCTTGTTGGCCACCCCTTGATCCCCTGACGTGGTTCTTAAGTCCCCGGTGCATGATTTTCTCCAAAAATATCTCTCGCGAAGGTTTCATTCCGTTTGGACTCCGTTTGATATTCTTTTTCTGCAAAACCCTGAAACAGGCAAAAAACAGCAATCTAGACTGAGCCTTTGGGTTAGTAGGTTAGTCCCAAAAATTATATAAAAGTGCATGATAAAGCCCAATAAACATCCAAGACTTCATAAATAATAGCACCGAACAATCAAAATTTATAGATACGTTGGAGACGTATCATATGGCTTGATGCATCTTCCACCATGTTGCAGCACTTTTTGTAAAGTACTGAAGAGCGTATTGAACCTGGAGTGGTCCTCCATGTTTTGTATCCATAGCTCTGCCTCCGGCTGGGTCATCGGTCCAGAGACTAGAAGTCTATCTTCATTCATCCTCTATTGGGTCCAAGGGTTTTGGGATGAGACTCGAGAGAGGGAGAGAGATACACTCAATACAAACAATAGTTTTGAAAATACGGTTTTTGTTTTGTGGCTGTCTGAAAAACATCAAACAAATGACAGCTCACAATCGTCTCATCTAACGTAAGTACATACTAGTGGTTTGGTCTTCTAAAGGTCAACATCTCTTCAACCTCGTTAACTCTTTAAACATTTGGAGTATCCACTATTGTAGCTTCAACACTTCCAATGCATGGTGAAATCCTCTTTACTCCGAAGTGGTCCAAATGGAAAGGGGTATTGTCTAACTATTTAGGGTAAGGGAAGATTTGACAAAGCTCAGAAAAGAAGAGAGGTAAGAATCTTTTTGAAAATAAAGTTTTAGAGAAATCCGTTCCTATGGGCTTCCAGTTTCTAGGGTCACGTCCTATAGTCAACATGTGCTCTAATACCATCTTGTAGCAACCCGAACCGAATGGATCAAGTCTCTGTGCTTAAGTGTCATCCCTGGATCGGTATGCTGACACACACAGTACTCGAGGATTTATAACAAAGGTAAATCACATGTATAAAGTAACGTAAATACTATTACCTCAATCCATATTGCGGAAGTAACAACAAGGTTGTGGATTCCCATCAACACCAACGGCAAAGTTGAGTGAGACAGCGCAACCCTAACGTAACACTTACTCGTCGAATAATTCCTGCAACATGAGACGTTGCAGCCACAGAGGGTCAGTACATTGAATGTACTGGCAATTTCACACTGTAATGAGAATGATGAACAATGCCTACAACTACATGCATATTTGGCTGGTGGAGGCTGTATGGCTGTTTTTGCGTAAAGCTGATTTTTCCCTACCACAAAGAATGCATTTTATTTAACTACTTTGTTAAATTTAAATCATGAACAATTGAGAATGGTACCCCCATCTCAATCCCAAATTAAAGTCATCATTAACCCAGCAAATTAAATTATAGAGTGTTGAGATCAACAAATAATCCACTTCTAGATACTCAAAGATGTCCATAACCGGGGACACGGCTACTCATGAATAGTTTGTACACTCTGCAGAGGTTTGTGCACTTTTCCCCACAAGACTCGATCGCCTCCGTTTAATTTCTCGCACTGCAAGGTGTTTGAGAAATGGATGACCAAGACACAGTCTTTCAAAAGCATTAACTCTTTACCCCGGGTAGACCCGTACACCTACATCCGCTACATCTGCTAGTCTACCACTGATAGAGGTCACACAACATACTCAACTATGCCAGAGCCCATAATGGCTTGTGGCTGCACATGGAAGTTTCTAGGCATGAAAATATTATATGAACCCTTTGAGCCTGGGTGGCATTCCAATAGGGTGATCACACGGTTCCTCCGGGATCCCCTAGGAAAACACTGGTTTCTCCAGGTGCCCGGCAAACCACTGGGTGCTCCAGGGTGCCACAACCAATCCACCCAGATGTGTATTAAAATTCCACCTTAAAGTTTCCCGTAAACATCACTCTCACATCTTTCATGAAACTCTCATACCAATCCACATCTACGAGCATGGCTAAGCAATAAGTAACAAAGCTTATACCCCCTTGGTTGATCTCAAGTCATTGGGTTCCTACCTCATGAACTACAAAGCATCATATTATGTAACCAGTCCTACTCATGCAAGTGTTTGAGAATATAACTAATGCAATGAAAACTGGGTATTGAAAAGTATGATCAAAGTGTGAACTTGCCTTGTACTGACGATGTAGATGATCCGCACTCAGAACTCATGATAGATCTACTCGTCACACTCCGTTCAATCTATCGTAAGCAAACAATAGTAACCACACATAAGCAATCACTCAAAAGATCGGAAAGAACGAAGAGAACACTTCGAAAAAATTCGAAAACAAATGAATGACTCTTGAATCAGAAAACAATTTCTAACGGTACCAAAATTATGTGAATTTGGCCTTATCAGAAAGTTTAGGTCAAGAGCTTCGATTTGCAAAAAGAATCAACTAAATCCGAGTTATAGAACTCAAGTTATGACAAAAAAAGTTTGAAACAAATCTAGTTGAATTCAAATTTTAAAACTTTCCAAAAACATGTTTAAGTTGTTTTACTGGAAAGAGGGGATCGTAACAAAGACGTGGGCGTTGGTTTCATTGGATTTGGACCAACGAGTAAAAAGTTATGGCTCTTTGAAGTTTGGGGACTAAACTACAAATAAAGTATTTACATCTAAGTCCCTGGCCGAAAACCAAAAGGAAAAAGAAAAAGTCTAAACAATGAATGTTCGTTTTCGAACGCTAACGAACGAAAACCGTTCGCTAAAGGATCTAATCTAATGAACGTTCACTAAATAAACTAAACTAAAAGAAAAACCGATCTAACGAAAAAAACGAACTGAAAAGAAAACCGAGGCGGGTTTTATACCTAGGCGGGTTTTTTTCAAAAACCGTGGGTTGGATCGTGTCCGGCGCGGATCGGGTTGGGGAAACAAAACCGGCCGGCGGCGAACTCCGGCGCGGTTCCAGCGGTGGTGGCATGCAGCGCGGCGGCGGCAGTAGCTAGCATCAGCGGCGGGGGTGGCGCGGGCTGCGGCGGCGCAGAAAGCAGCAGCGGCGGGGCGGCGGATCTCACCGCCGGCGGTGGCTTGGCGAATGCGGCGGCGGTGTGGAGGAACGGGGAGAGAGAGGGGCTGGGGTGGCGCCCTTATAAAGGAGGAGGAGGGGGCGCACCAACTTGGGGAAGGGAGCGCGGCGAGGTGGCCGGGTGCGGGACGGCGGCGGCCGGCGTGGAGGAGGCGGACACCGAGCGGGAGGAGGAAGGCGGCGGGTGAGCTGGGCCGCGGCCTGGCGGGTGCTGGGCCGGCCCAGTCGGCGGAAGAAAGACTTTTTTCTAAACAGACAAACAAAAGAAAAAAACAAAAGAAAAAATATATTATATAGGCATATAATATATCAAAATTTGCAGAAAAAGATTCTCTACAAGGTGAACATTTTTCTACAGTCAAATAAAATCCTCACAAATTCTAATAAATTAAAAAGTGCTACTATTGCAATAAAATCCAATAAAAATCATTTTAAAAATACCAAAATGATTTCAAATTTATTTCTCTCCAATTTTCTGCTGTAGGGAATCATGTTACCCTATTTTTCATATATTTTATTTTTGGAGAAAAATAATTTGAATAAAACCAAATAACTCAAAATTTGAAAATAAATTTCAAAATATTTCAAAAGAACTTCCAACCCATATTTCCTATAATTTGAAGAAGTCATTTTATCTTCTCTCGGGAAAATCATTGAGTTGCATAAAGTTTCTGAATTTAAAATATTTTGAGAATGAAATTCAAAATACTTTCAAAACCCTTTTTCATTTAATAAATGGAAGAAGTCATATTATCTTCACTCCAAGGTTTTGTGATGAAAAGAATTTGAATTCCTGGAGAACATCAAGGCAAAGCGAAAGTTTGGGAAAGTCATTTCATTCCTTCTCATTTAACTTTCAAAAGTTTCAAATTTCACTCAATTTCACACAGCACATCACACAAGCAAACGAAACTATCTATTTATTATAACATTCTAAAATTTAGAATTTTGGGATGTTACAGGGTGCAAGTGTTTCCACTATCCCAAAAACTTTGTGTGATTTGTTAGGTTTCCATGAGCTTGATGATTGTTCCTTAAATTTCCATCTTGCGGATTCTACCATTAAGAAACCTATGGGAAGGATTAATGATGTTATTATTGTTGCTAATAGGAATTATGTGCCCGTAGATTTCATTGTTCTTGATATAGATTGCAATCCTTCATGTCCTATTATTCTTGGTAGACCTTTCCTTAGAACGATTGGTGCAATTATTGATATGAAGGAAGGAAATATTAGATTCCAATTTCCGTTAAGGAAAGGCATGGAACACTTTCCTAGAAAGAAAATTAAATTACCTTATGAATCTATTATGCGAGCCACTTATGGATTGCCTTCCAAAGATGGCAATACCTAGATCTATCCATGTATCGTGCCTAGCTAGGGGCGTAAAACGATAGCGCTTGTTGGGAGGCAAATCAATTTTATATTTTTTCTTTTTGCTTTTATTTAGGAATAAATATTGCATCTAGCTTCTTTTTAGATGTGGTTTTGTGTTTTAATTAGTGTTTGTGCCAAGTAGAACCTTTGGGAAGACTTGTGTGAAGTTTATATGATCTTGCTGTGAAAAACAGAATCATTAGCGCTCGCAAGAATGGTCACCAGATTTTACTGGAGTATGCTATTTAGTTGATTCTTTTTGCAGATGATTAATAGAAAAATTCCTCACGTTTACCAATTTATTTTAATTTTTTTGGAGTTACAGAAGTATGCGAAAGTTACAGATTACTACACACTGTTCTGTTTTTGAAAGATTCTGTTTTTCGTGTGTTGCTTGCTTATTTTGATGAATCTGTGAGTAGTATTGGGGAGTATGAATCATAGAGAAGTTGGAATACAGTAGGTTTAACACCAATATAAACAAAGAATGAGTTCATTACAGTACCTTTGAGTAGTGGTTTGTTTTCTTATACTAACGGAGCTCACGAGATTTTTGTCTAAGTTTTGTGTTGCGAAGTTTTCAAGTTTTGAGTATTGCTTTGATGGACTATGGAACAGAGAGTGGCAAGAGCCTAAGCTTGGGGATGCCCAAGGCACCCCAAGGTAAAATGCAAGGACAACCAAAAGTCTAAGCTTGGGGATGCCCCGGGAAGGCATCCCCTCTTTCGTCTTCATCTATAGGTAACTATACTCGGAGCTATATTTTTATTCACCACATGATATGTGTTTTACTTGGAGCGTCATGTATTATTTGAGTCTTTGCTTGTTAGTTTGCCACAATTATCCTTGCTGTACACACCTTTTTGAGAGAGATAAATATGGCCTAGGAATTGTTAGAACACTCTATGTGCTTCACTTATATCTTTTGAGTTGAATAGTTTTGCTCTAGTGGTTAACTTATATCTTTTAGAGCACGGTGGTAATTATATTTTGTAGAAATTGTTGATCTCTCATGCTTCACTTATATCCTTTTGAGAGTCTATTTAAACAGCATGGTAATGTGCTTTGGCTATAAAACTAGCCTTCACATGATAGGCATCCAAGATCAATGTAGTAAAAACTTTCATACTAAGTGCTTTGAATATGAAGAGAAGTTGGATGCTTGATAATTGTTTTGAGATATGAGGATAGTGATATTAGAGTCATGCTAGTGGAGTTATTATGAAATTGAGAAATACTTGTGTTAAAGTAAGTAATTCCCGTAGCATGCACGTATGGTGAATCGCTATGTGACGAAGTTAGAGCATGAGGTATTTGTAGAGTGTCATCCTTTGCGTGGAGGTCGGGGGCGCGTGATGGTTAACTCCTACCAACCTCCCCCCTAGGAGCATGTGTTTATTGCTTTGTTTTGATGATTCGTAATTTTTTGCAATAAGTATATGAGTTCTTATGATTAATGTTGAGTCCATGGATGTTACACACTCTCACCCTTCCACCATTGCTAGCCTCTCTCGTACCATGCAACTTTCGTCGGAACCATACACCCACTATATACCTTCCTCAAAACAACCACCATATATCTTCCTACAAAACGGCCACCATACCAACCTATCATGGCATTTCCATAGCCATTCTGAGATATATTGCCATGCAACTTTACACCGTTCCGTTCATATGATACGCTTCATATTGCCATATTTTCATGCATGATCATGTAGTTGACATGGTATTTGTGGCAAAGCCACCATGCATAACTTTTCATACATGTCACTCTTGATTCATTGCACATCCCGGTACACCGCCGGAGGCATTCATATAGGGTCATACTTTGTTCTAGTATCGAGTTGTAATATCGAGTTGTAATATCGAGTCTTAAATCAATATAAGTGTGATGATCATCATTATTAGAGCATTGTCCGAAGTGAGGAAAGGCCGAACAAAAGAAAAGGCCCCTCCAAAAAAAGACAATTGCTACTATCACACTTGTGCTTCAAAGTAGCACCATGTTCTTCATGATAGAGAGTCTCATGTTTAGTCACTTTCATATACTAGTGGGAATTTTCATTATAGAACTTGGCTTGTATATTCCAATGATGGGCTTCCTCAAATGCCCTAGGTCTTCGTGAGCAAGCAAGTTGGATGCACACCCACTTAGTTTCTTTTGTTGAGCTTTCATACATTTTTAGCTCTAGCGCATCCGTTGCATGGCAATCCCTACTCACTCACATTGATATCTATTGATGGGCATCTCCATAGCCCGTTGATACGCCTAGTCGATGTGAGACTATCTCCCTCCTTTTTGTCTTCTCCACAACCACCACTCTATTCCACATAGTGCTATATCCATGGCTCACGCTCATGTATTGCGTGAAAGTTGAAAGGTTTGAAAGAATGGAGTATGAAAGCAAATGCTTGGCTGAAACCGGGGTTGTGCATGATATGAATATTTTGTGTGATGAAGAGGGAGCATAGCCAGACTATATGATTTTGTAGGGATAACTTTATTTAGCCATAGTATTTTGAGAAGACATGATTGCTTTGTTAGTATGCTTGAAGTATTATTATTTCTTATGTCAATATAGACTTTTGTCTTGAATCTTTCAGATCTAAACATTCATGTCACAATGAAGAGAATTACTTTGAAAACTATGAACAATTAATAGAATTACATTGAAAACTATGTTGGTTAGCATTTCATATCAATTTTTTTGTTTTTATCATTTACCTACTCAAGGACGAGCGGGAATTAAGCTTGGGGATGCTTGATACATCTCCAACATATCTATAATTTTTTATTGCTCCATGCTATTATTTATGATGTTTTGGATGTTGAATGGGCTTTGTTATACACTTTTATATTTTTTTTGGGACTAACCCATTAACCCAAAGGCCCAGTCTAGATTGTTGTTTTTTGCCTATTTCAGGGTTTTACAGAAAAGGAATATCGAACGGAGTCCAAACGGAATGAAACTTCGGGAGATATATTTTTGGAGCAAAATACGCACGGGAGACTTGAGAAACACGGAATAGGGCTGACATGGCGTCCACGAGGGTGGGGGGCGCCCCCCTGCCTCATGGGCCCCACATTTGGCCCCCGGTGCCCTCCTTCCTCCTATATATACCTACGTACCCCAAAACCATCAGAACAACAGAGAAAACCCTAGTTCCACCACCACAACCTTCTGTTCCCATGAGATCCCATCTTGGGGCCTGTTCCGGAGCTCCGCCGGAGAGGGGATCTACCACAAAGTGCTTCTACATCATCACCATCGCCTCACCATGAGTTGTGAGTAGTTTACCACAGACCTTCGGGTCCATAGCTAGTATCTAAATGGCTTCTTCTCTCTATTTGGATCTCAATACCAAGTTCTCCTCAGTCTTCGAGGAGATCTATTCGATGTAATCTCTTTTTGCGGTGTGTTTGTCGAGATCCAATGAATTGTGGGTTTATAATCAAGATTATCTATGAGAAATATTTGGTTCTTTTCTGAACTCTTTTATGTATGATTATAATATCCTTGCAAGTCTCTTTGAATTATTGGTTTGGTTTTGGCCTACTAGATCTATAGTTCTTGCAATGGGAGAAGTGCTTGGCTTTGGGTTCTATCTTGCGGTGTCCTTTCCCAGTGACAGTAGGGGCAGCAAGGCACGTATTATATTGTTGCCATCGAGGATAAAAAGATGGGGTTTATATCATATTGTTTGAGTATATCCCTCTACATCATGTCATCTTGCTTAAGGCGTTACTCTGTTCTTATGAACTTAATACTCTAGATGCATGCTGGATAGCGGCCGATGTGTAGAGTAATAGTAGTAGATGCAGAATCGTTTCGGTCTACTTGTTTCAGACGTGATGCCTATAAATAATGATCATGCCTAGATAGTATCATAAGTATTCGCTTTTCTATCAATTGCTCGACAGTAATTTGTGTACCCGCCGTAGAATTCTGCTATCATGAGATAAGCCACTAGAGAAAACTATGGCTCCTGGGTCTATTCTCAACATATCATTCTACAATCTACTTTACTTTTCCGCTTTTACTTTCTGTTCTTATATCCAAAAATACCAAAAATATAAACTATCATATCTATTAGATCTGACTTTCGTAAGTGACCGTAAAGGGATTGACAACCCCTTATCGCGTTGGCTGCGAAGTTCTTATTTGTTTGTGCAGGTGCAAGGGACTCGCGTGTGGTGTCCTACTGGATTGATACATTGGTTCTCAAAAACTGAGGGAAATACTTACGCTACTGTGCTGCATCACCCTTTCCTCTTCGAGGGAATACAACACAAGCTCAAGAAGTAGCAAACCCCTTATCGCGTTGGCTGCGAGGTCCTTATTTGTTTGTGGAGGTGCGAGGGACTCGCGCGTCGTCTCCTACTGGATTGATACCTTGGTTCTCAAAAACTGAGGGAAATACTTATGCTACTATGCTGCATCACCCTTTCCTCTTTGAGGGAATACAACGCAAGATCGATTAGTAGCAAGAATAATTTCTGGCGCCGTTGCCGGGGAGCTCTACGCAAAATTCATATACCAAGTACCTATCACAAACCCTTATCCCTTGCACTACATTATTTGCCTCTCGTTTTGCACTCCCCCACTTCACCTTTGCCTTTTTTTCCGTTCGCCTTCTTCCCGTATGTATCTTTGTTTGTGTTTCCATGTGCCTTCTATTTGCTTGCATCTTTGCTTGCTAAAAATCTATTGATATGGATCACCTTAAAGTGTTCTACTTGGATCATCTTCGATCCTTATGCTCTCGTGCTGAAACCCCAACTAGCCTAGTTGATGGGAAATCTTTAGATGAGCATGCTCATTTTGTGCGTCACCGTTTGTCTGAAAAAGGGAGACTCTTATGGGATCAAATAAACAGATTGTTGTGTTATGCTTCGAATCTTTGTGAAATTTGTGATTTTACTTGTTGCTCTAAGAACCCTAAAAAACACCTCCCCTACCTATGTGAGTTTAATGATAATGAAATCTTATCTTCTTATGCAAAAGGTGTTTGTAGTTACTACAATATCGAACAAATTGAAGAATTTGTTGCTTTTAAGGGTGCTTATGAAGTTGCTTCTTTGATTGAAAAGTATGATATTACTCTCTACGAATCTGAAAATTTTGACATACTTAAATATTTCTTTGAAAACTATGCTCATAATGTCTATGTCAAAGAATTTATTGAAAGAATGACCTTTGCTTTGAAAGAAAACAATGATATGCATGAATCTATAGATAATTATGATTCTGATGATTTGATTGAAATATCCCTTGATGAACATGACGCTTGCTATTCTTGTGGCCTTGATGCCAATATTTATGAAGATGAATTTGCTATAGTTCCTTATGTTAAACATGAGATCGTTGCTATTGCACCCATACTTGATAGTTCCTTCGATGAAAACCATGATTGCAATGATGTTATTATAAATTCTATTAATGTCAATTCTGTTAATGATATGCAAAACCTCAAGCTTGGGGATGCTAGTTTTGCTATGACTACTATGTGTTGCAATGATCATGATTGGGGTAATTCTTCTTATGATCTTGAAAAAATATTTAATCCCCATGATGAATGTAAGATTGATAATAATGTTTGCAATAATATCAAAAGTGGGTTTGGAAAGGTCATGACTTTAGTTAGTGTTAATCCCACTATTTTGGAAGAGTGTCAACTTCGCATGCATGTGGATCGTGTTGAGAATATGTTATGTGATAGCTATATTGTTGAATTTGCTTATGATCCTAGATGCAATTATTATGAGAGAGGAAAATATGGTTGTAGAAATTTTCATGTTACTAAATTACCTCTCGTTATGTTGAGATTGCTATCGTTTCTTTCTTCTTCCTTGCATATCCTAGATCTTGCTTGTCTTGCTAATTTGTTTTCCTATAAAATGCCTATGCATAGGAAGTATGTTAGACATAGATGTGATTTTCACATGCTATATGATTCTCTCTTTGTGCTTCAATTCTTATCTTTCATGTGAGCATCACTGAATTCTCAAGCCTATCTTAATGGCTATAAAGAAAGAGCTTGTTGGGAGGCAACCCAATTTTATTTTCTTTGTTTTTTCTTTTGCTTAGGAATAAATATTGCATCTAGCTTCTGTTTAGATGTGGTTTTGTGTTTTAATTAGTGTTTGTGCCAAATAGATCCTTTGGGAAGACTTGTGTGAAGTTTATGTGATCATGCTGTAAAAAACAGAAACTTTAGTGCTCACGAGATTGGCTATCATTTTTTACTGGAGAGTGATTTTTAGTTGATTCTTTTTGCAGATGATTAATAGAAAAATTCCTCACGTCCACCAAATTATTTCAATTTTTTTAGAGTTACAGAAGTATTCGAAAGTTACAGATTACTACAAACTGTTCTGTTTTTGACAGATTCTATTTTTCGTGTGTTGTTTGCTTATTTTGATGAATCTATGAGTAATATCGGGGAGTATGAATCATGGAGAAGTTGAAATACAGTAGGTTTAACACCAATATAAACAAAGAATGAGTTCATTACAATACCTTTGAGTGGTGGTTTGTTTTCTTATACTAACGGAGCTCACGAGATTTTTGGCTAAGTTTTGTGTTGTGAAGTTTTCAAGTTTTGAGTAAGGATTTGATGGATAATGGAACAAAGAGTGGAAAAAGCCTAAGCTTGGGGATGCCCAAGGCACCCCAAGGTAAAATTCAAGGATAACCAAAAGCCTAAGCTTGGGGATGCCCCGGGAAGGCATCCCCTCTTTCGTCTTCGTCTATCGGTAACTTTACTTGAGACTATATTTTTATTAACCACATGATATGTGTTTTGCTTGGAGCGTCATGTATGTCCTGTATGATTTGAGTCTTTGATTTTTAGTTTGCCAAAATCATCCTTGCTGGACATACCTTTTGAGAGAGATAAATATTATTTAGAATTTATTAGAATACTCTATGTGCTTCACTTATATCTTTTGAGCTAGATAGTTTTGCTCTAGTGCTTCACTTATATATTTTAGAGCATGGTGGTGGTTTTACTTTGTAGAAATTATTGATCTCTCATGCTTCACTTATATCTATTTTAGAGTGTTTTAATAACAGCATGGTAATGTGCTTTGGTTATAAAAGTAGTCCCAATATGATAGACATCGAAGATGAGTATAGTAAAAACTTTCATAAAAGTGCATTGAATACTATGAGAAGTTTGATACTTGATGATTGTTTTGAGATATGAGGATGGTGATATTAGAGTCATGCTAATGGAGTAACTGTGAATTTGAGAAACACTTATGTTAAAGTTTGTGAGCATGATTTATTTACTTAGTGTCATCCTTTGTGTGGAGGTCGGGATCACGCGATGGTTAACTCCTATCAACCCTTCCCCTAGGAGCATGCGTTAAATACTTTGTTTTGATAACTCGTAGATTTTTTGCAATAAGTATATGAGTTCTTTATGACTAATGTTGAGTCCATGTATTATACCCACTTTCACCCTTCCACCATTGCTAGCCACTCTTGTACCGCGCAACTTTTGCCGATATCATACACCCACCATATACCTTCCTCAAAACAGCCACCATACCTACATATCATGGCATTTCCATAGCCATTCCGAGATATATTGCCATGCAACTTTCCATCATTCCGTTCAAATGACACGCTTCATTATTATCATTCACATAGAGTCATATTTTGTTCTAGCTTCGAGTTGTAAGTAAATAAAAGTGTGATGATCATCATTATTAGAGCATTGTCCCAGTGAGGAAAGGATGATGGAAACTATGATTCCCCCACAAGTCGGGATGAGTCTCCGGACGAAAATAAAAAAAGGGGGGGAGAAAAAAAAAGAGGCCATAAAAAAAGAGAAGGCCCAAAGAAAAAAAGAAACATGGAAAGAAAAAAAATAGAGAAAAAGAGAGAAGGGACAATGTTACTATCCTTTTTCCACACTTGTGCTTCAAAGTAGCACCATGATCTTCATGATGGAGAGTCTCTTGTTTTGTCACTTTCATATACTAGTGGGAATTCTCATTATAGAACTTGGCTTGTATATTCCAATGATGGGCTTCCTAAAATGCCCTAGGTCCTCGTGAGCAAGCAAGTTGGATGCACACCCACTTAGTTTCTTTTGTTGAGCTTTCATACACTTATAGCTCTAGTGCATCCGTTGCATGGCAATCCCTACTCACTCACATTGATATCTGTTGATGGGCATCTCCATAGCCCATTAATACGCCTAGTTGATGTGAGACTATCTTCTTCTTTTGTCTTCTCCACAGCCACCACTCTATTCCACATAGTGATATATCCATGGCTCACGCTCATGTATTGCGTGAAAGTTGAAAGGTTTGAAAGAATTAAAGTGTGAAACAATTGCTTGGCTGAAACCGGGGTTGTGCATGATTTAAATATTTTTGTGTGATGAAGATAGAGCGTAGCCAGACTATATAATTTTGTAGGGATAACTTTTTTTGGCCATGTTATTTTGAGAAGACATGATTGCTTTGCTACTATGCTTGAAGTATTATTATTCTTATGTCAATATAGACTTTTGTCTTGAATCTTTCGGATCTGAACATTCATCACAACAAAGAGAATTACATTAGGAATTATGTTGGTTAGCATTCCACATCAAAAATTCTGTTTTTACCATTTACCTACTCGAGGACGAGCAGGAATTAAGCTTGGGGATGCTTGACACGTCTCCAACGTATCTATAATTTTTGATTGTTCCATGCTATTATATATTCTGTTTTGGATGTTTAATGGGCTTTATTATACACTTTTATATTATTTTTGGGACTAACCTACTAACCCAAGGCCCAGTACAAATTGCTGTTTTTTTTTGCCTATTTCAGTGTTTCGCAGAAAAGGAATATCAAACGGAGTCCAAACGGAATGAAACCTTCGAGAGAGTTATTTTTGGAACGATATCTTCACGAGAGAATTGGAGTACAAGTCAGAGAAGAAACGAGGTGCCCACGAGGGGGCAGGGTGCGCCCAGGGGGTAGGCACGCCCCCACCCTTGTGGGCCCCACGTTGCTCCACCGACGTACTTTTTCCTCCTATATATACCCATATACCCTGAAAACATCAAGGAGCACGAAGAAACCCTAATTCCACCGCCGTAACCTTCTGTTCCCGTGAGATCCCATCTTGGGGCCTGTTCCGGAGCTCCGCCGGAGGGGGCATCGATCACGGATGGCTTCTACGTCAACACCATAGCCTCTCTGATGAGTTGTGAGTAGTGTACCACAGACCTTCCATAGTTATTAGCTAGATGGCTTCTTCTCTCTCTTTGGATCTCAATACAAAGTTCTCCTCGATCTTCGAGGAGATCCATTCGATGTAATCTTTTTGCTGTGTGTTTGTCGAGATCCGATGAATTGTGGGTTTATGATCAAAATTATCTATGAACAATATTGGATTCTTTTATGTAATCTTTTATGTATGATTATAATATCCGTGCAAGTCTCTTCGAATTATTGGTTTGGTTTGGCCTACTAGATCTATAGTTCTTGCAATGGGAGAAGTGCTTGGCTTTGGGTTCAATCTTGCGGTGTCCTTTCCCAGTGACAGTAGGGGTGGCAAGGCATGTATAGTATTGTGTCCATCGAGGATAAAAGATGGGGTTTATATCATATTTCTTGAGTTTATCCCTCTACATCATGTCATCTTGCTTAAAGCGTTACTCTGTTCTTATGAACTTAATACTCTAGATGCATGCTGGATAGCGGTCGATGTGTGGAGTAATAGTAGTAGATACAGAATCATTTCGTTCTACTTGTCACAGACGTGATGCCTATATACAATGATCATGCCTAGATATTCTCATAACTATGTGCTTTTCTTTCAATTGCTCGACAGTAATTTGTTCACCCACCGTAGAATTCTGCTATCATGAGAGAAGCCACTAGTGAAACCTATGGCCCCCGGGTCTATCTTCATCATATTACTTTCCTTTCCACTAGCCAATTTCTGTTGCCGTTGCTTCTTTGCTTTATTTACTTTCTGTTCTTATACCAAAAATACCAAAAATATTATCCTTTCATATCTATCAGATCTCACTCTCATAAGTGACCGTGAAGGGATTGATAACCCCTTATCGCGTTGGCTGCGATGTTCTTATTTGTTTGTGCAGGTGCGAGGGACTCGCGCGTGGTCTCCTACTGCATTGATACCTTGGTTCTCAAAAACTGAGGGAAATACTTACGCTATTGTGTTGCATCACCCTTTCCTCTTCGATGGAATACAACGCAAGCTCGAGAAGTAACAATCCCAGAATTGTTCACGGTAGGCCGCGAAGGTAGAAATCAAGGAGCATCAAGTGTTGATGGTTAACAAGACCACTAGTTTCAAGAAGGGCAAGGGCAAGAAGGGAACATTCATGAGTGGCAAGCCAGTTGCCATTCCAGTGAAAAAACCCAAGGTTGAACCCAAACCCGAGACTAAGTCCTTCTATTGTAAGGGGAACGGTCATTGGTAGCGGAACTACCCCCAAATACTTGGTAGATAAGAAGGTTGGCGACTTCAACAAAAAGTATATTTGATATGCGTGTTATTGATGTGTACCTTACTAGTACTCCTAGTAGCACATGGGTATGAGATACTGGTTCAGTTGTTAATACTGGTAACTCGAAACAAAAGTTGCGGAATAAACAAAGACTAGCTAAGGGCGAGGTGACGATGTGTGTTGGATGTGCTTCCAAGGTTGATGTGATCACCATCGCACACTCCCTCTACCTTCGAGATTAGTGTTGAAGCTAGATAAATGTTATCTGGTGTTTGCGTTGAGGCATAAACATGATTAGATTGTGTTTATTGCAATACGGTTATTCATTTAAGTCAGAGAATAATGGTTATTCTATTTACAGGAATAATACCTCTATGGTCATGCACCCAATGTGAATGGTTCATTGAATCTCGATTGTAGTGATACACATGTTCATAATATTGATGCTAAAAGATGTAGAGTTGATGATGATAGTACCACTTTCTTGTGGCACTGCCGCTTAGGTCATGTTGGTGTAAAGCGCATGAAGAAACTCCATGCTGATGGACTTTTGGAGTCACTTGATTTTGAATCACTTGACACATGCGAACCATGCCTCATGGGCAAGATGACTAAAACCCCGTTTTCCGGAACAATGGAACGGGCAAGTGGCTTGTTGGTAATCATACATACTGATGTGTGCGGTCCGATGAGTGTTGACGCGCGCGGTGGATATCGTTATTTCCTCACCTTCACCAATGATTTGAGTAGATATGGGTATATTTACTTAATGAAGTATAAGTCTGAAACGTTTGAAAATTTCAAGCAATTTAAGAGTGAAGTTGAGAATCATCGTAACAAGAAGATTAAATTCCTACGATCCGATCAAGGGGGAGAATATCTGAGTTATGAGTTTGGTAATCACTTAAGACAATGTGAAATTGTTTCACAGTTGACACCACCTGGAACACCATAGCGTAATGGTGTGTTTGAATGTCATAATCGTACCTTATTGGATATGGTGTGTTTTATGATGCCTCTTGCCGATCTGCCACTATCGTTTTGGGCTTATGCGTTAGAGTCAACTGCATTCACTTTAAATAGGACACCATCTAAGTCCGTAGACACGACACCGTATGAACTATGATTTGGCAAGAAACCTAAGCTGTCGTTTCTTAAGGTTTGGGGCTGCGATGCTTATGTCAAAAGGCTTCAGGCAGAAAAGCTTGAACCCAAAGCGGACTAATGCGTTTTCATATGATACCCAAAGGAGATGGTTGGGTACACCTTCTATCTCAGATCCGAGGGCAAAGTGATTATCGCTAAGAACGGGTCCTTTCTCGAGAAAGAGTTTCTCTCGAAAGAATTGAGTGGGAGGAAGATAGAACTTGATGAGGTTGTTGAAACTTACTTTAACCAGAGAGTAGCGCAACACAGAAAGATGTTTCTGTGGGACCTACAACAGTTGAAGAGGAAACTAACGATAGTGATCATGAAGTTTCAGATCAAGTTACTATCAAACCTCGTAGGTCGAGAAGGATACGTACATCTTTTGAGTGGTACGGTAACCCTGTCTTAGAGGTCATGTTGTTGGACAACGATGAACCTGCGAGCTATGGAGAAGTGATGGTGGGCCCGGATTCCAACAAATGGCTAGGAGCCATGAAATCCGAGATAGGATCCATGTATGTGAACAAAGTATGGACTTTGGTGGACTTTCCCGATGATCGGCAAGCCATTGAGAATAAATGGATCTTTAAGAAGAAGACAGACGCTGATGGTAATGTCACCATTTACGAAGCTCGACTTGTCGTAAAGAAGTTTCCGACAAGTTCAAGGAGTTGACTATGATGGGACTTTCTCACTCATAGCGATGCTAAAGTCTGTTGGAATTATGTTAGCAGTTGCTGCATTTTCAATTATGAAAACTAGCAGGTGGATGTCAAAACAAATTTTTCTTGACGGTTTCCGTGAGGAAAGGTTGTATGTAATACAACCAGATGGTTTTGTCGATCCTAAGGATGCTAAAAGGTATGCAAGCTCTAGCAATCCTTCTATGGACTGGAGCAAGCATCTCGGAGTTGGAATATACGCTTTGATGATGTGATCAAAGCTTTTGGGTTTATACAAAGTTTGCAAGAAACTTTTATTTACAAGAAAGTGAGTGGGAGCACTGCAACATTTCTGATAAGTATATGTGGATGACATATTGTTGATCGGAAATGATGTAGAATTTCTGGAAAGCATAAAGGGTTGTTTGAAAGGAGCTTTTCAAAGGAAGACCTAGGTAAAGTTGCTTACATATTGGGCATCAAGATCTATAGAAATAGATCAAGACGCTTAATAAGACTTTCACATAGCGCATACCTTGACATGATTTTGAAGGAGTTCAAAATGGATCAGTCAAAGAAGGAGTTCTTGCCTGAGTGGTAAGGTGTGAAGTTGAGTGAGACTCAAAGCTCGACCATGGCAGAAGAAGAGAAAGGACGAAGGCCGTCCCCTATGCCTTAGCCATATGCTCTATACAGTATGTCATGCTGTGTACCACACCCAGTGGCGGAGCCAGGATTTTTTTGAAGTCTGGGCAAGTTTGAGCCTAAGTGTCTAATTTGAAAATTGAAATAGGGTGTTCATATACACAACATATGAAATAGCCGCAAACTTTCCAATCAAAAATCTACATTAATAAAGAAGTCGAAATGTAAAATCATCTCCAGTAGTCCCCTCAAACGCCTTCCCTTATACACTTGTTTAGGGCTCTCCCTATATATTTTCTAGATGTCAAAGATGTGTGGTAGTCACGACCCCCCTATTAAACTCTATACTTTGCTTGAAATGCGTGCCAACCCCCCAATTACCACCAAACGTTCTAGAAGAGACGACAAAATAAATAATGGATTTGTAATTCATAAAAACTAAGTGTTGTGATTTGTAAATATATTCAAAATAGATAGGTTGATGGATCTCATTTGGATTAAACTCATTGTCAAATTTAGACGGTTCTAGCTCTACTTTTGTTTTTTGTTGCACACTAATTACATTTTCACTGCTTAATCTATTAACCGAAAAAACTCATCATCCCTGAAATCTAATGATTCAAATTTGAAAGTTAATATTCAGCTATCTAGAACAAATCCCTAAATAAAAAATTAGCCTCTGAAGTCGTGATCAGTCATAATGGATAGTTCCCCATGATTTGACCTCCAAATTTATGCCCTAAGTGTATCACAGGATGGACATATCAGATAGCAATTTTACCTAAATAATCACGAAGGAGAGGACAAGTAATCGAGTCCTTCCTTCCTCGAGATGGATCCACTTTGCCCACTGCCATCCGCACGCCCAGCCTCTATTCGCCGCCATTTTATTTCCTCACTCACGGTAATTAGCGATAGGTGAGAACGAACAACCAACAAGGTGGAGGGATCAACGATGGACAAGGACCTATTGAGTAACGAGTAGGCGACCTTTATTTCTTTTTAGCAACACGAGCAGGAGAGCTAATTACTAAGCCTAGTTCTCAGACAACCCATTAGCACAATAAGCCCAACAGTGTTGGGCCAACACAGTTTTGCCCGGGAAACAATGTTACAGGATATCGATTTGCACAGGACATGTACACTGTCATGTACGCGGCGAGCCTGGGCAAGTGCCCAGGCTGGCCGGGCGCTAGCTCCGCCACTAACCGCACCTACGGTGTGCCTTGCCACGTGTTTGGCAAGGGGGTACAAAAGTGACCTAGGAGTGGATCACTGGACAGCGGTCAAAATTGTCCTTTGAGGAATAAGGAAATGTTTCTCGGTTATGCAGGTGATAAAGAGTTCGGTGTAAAGGGTTACGTCAATGCAAGCTTTAACACTTATCCGGACGACTCTGAGTAGCACACTGGATACGTATAGTGGAGCAACCATTTGGAATAGCTCCAAGTGGAGCGTGGTAGCAGCATCTACCATATGACATAAAGATTTGTGAAATACATACGGACCTGAATGTTGCAGACCCGTTGACTAAAACCTCTCTCACAAGCATAACATGATCAAACCCCAGAACTCATTGAGTGTTAATCACATGGTGATGTGAACTAGATTATTGACTCTAGTAAATACTTTGGGTGCTAGTCACATGGCGATGTGAACTATGAGTGTTAATCACATGGCGATGTGAACAAGATTATTGACTCTAGTGCAAGTGGGAGACTGTTGGAAATATGCCCTAGAGGCAATAATAAATTGGTTATCATCATATTTCCTTGTTCATGATAATCGTTTATTATCCATGCTAGAATTGTATTGATCGGAAACTCAAATACATGTGTGGATACATAGACAACAAGATGTCCCTAGTCAGCCTCTACAGGACTAGCTCGTTGAACAAAGATGGCTATGGTTTCCTAGCCATAGACATGAGTTGTCATTTGATAATGGGATCACATCATTAGGAGAATGATGTGATGGACAAGACCTAAACTATAAACGTAGCATATGACCGTGTTAAGTTCATTGTTATTGTTTTCTGCATGCCAAGTATATGTTCCTATGACCATGAGATCATGCAGCTCACTAACACCGGAGGAATACCTTGTGTGTACCAAACGTCGCAAGGTAACTGGGTGACTATAAAGGTGCTCCACAGGTATCTCTGAGGGTGTCTGTTGAGTTGGCATGGATCAAGACTGGGATTTGTCACTCCATGAGACGGAAAGGTATCTCTGGACCCTCTCGGTAATACAACATCACAAGAAGCTTGTAAGCATTGTGACTAAGGAGTTAGTCACGGGATCTTGTATTACGGAATGAGTAAAGAGACTTGCATGTAACGATATTGAACTAGGTATGGAGATACCGACGATCGAATCCCGGGCAAGTAACATACCGATAGACAAATGGAACTACATACGGGATTGACTGAATCCTTGACATCGAGGTTCAACCGATAAGATCTTTGTAGAATATGAGGGAACTAATATGGGCATCCAGGTCCCGCTATTGGTTATTGACCGTAGAGGTGTCTCGGTCATGTCTGCATAGTTCTCGAACCCGCAGGGTCTACACACTTAACGTTTGTTGATGATATAAGTATAGTTGAGTCATTATGGTGGTAACCGAAGGTTGTTCGGAGTCCCGGATGAGATCCCGAACGTGATGAGGAACTCCGGAATGGTCCGGAGGTGAAGATTTATATATTGGACGAAGGATATTGGAGTCCGGAATTGTTCCGGGGGTACCGAGTGATGACGAGCGTCACCGAAAGGGGTTTCGGGGGCCCCGGTAAGTGTTGGGGGGCCCCATGGGCCAAGGGGAGGGGGCAAACCAGCCCACTAAGGGGTTGAGCGCCGCCCTCACCCCATCTCACATAACCAGGGGGATTGGGGGCGCCCCCTAGGGCTTCCCACCTCCCGGCTTGGGGGCAGGTTACCCTAGGGGAGATCCCATCTGCCCTGGCCGCCCCCCCCCCCAGGGGAAACCCTAGGGGCACCACCCCCTCCCCAGGGGAAACCCTAGGGGCACCACCCCTCCTCCCTTCCCCTATATATAGAGAGGTAGAGAGAGGGCAGCGGCACCCTTGAGCACATCTCCACGCTACGGCGCTGCGCTTCCTCTCCCTCATAGCCATCTTCCTCTCTGTAGTGCTTAGCGAAGCTCTATTGAGATTCCACCACCACCGCCGCCACCACGACGTCGTGCTGCCGGAAGACTCGAGCTACTAGTTCGTCATTGCTCGCTGAAACGAGGAGGTGAAGGCGTCATCAAGCCGTACGTGTGTTGAATGCGGAGGTGCCGTCCGTTCAGCACTAGATCGGAGTTCGTGGGACGGATCGTGATTGGATCGCAAAGACGTACCACTGCATCAAATGTGTTATTTAATGCTTCCGCTTAGCGATCTACAATGGTATGTAGATCCAATCTCTCCTCTCGTAGATGGTCATCTCCTAGATTGGATCTTGGGTGTTCGTAGGAATTTTTTTGTTTCCCATGCAACGTTTCCCAACAGTATTTGCGGCGTTGATGTTGATCACGTGATGAATTATTTGTTTATGTTCACCGAAATATTTGTTTTGTACATATGTATATTTCTTACTGGTTGCTTGTCGTTTATGTTTACACTCATGCAATTGAGTTTTTATTCGAATCTCATATTCAAGAACCAATGCAACTATAGCAAAAAAATATAAATTGAATTATGAACATGAAAATATAACAATACATTTATTATTGCCTCTATGACATATTTCATACATTGGGGCAGTCGGTGGTGCTAGCATCTACTTGAGCGGTCCTCAATGGTGATGTGTGGTCGTGATGTCTGCTTCGGCTGGTGCAGTTTGCCATTGATGAAAACAAACGAAGTTGTGGCCCGGTCTCGCATGTTGGCAATGGATAGGCACCTACTCGGGGCTTGTGGAGGTGGTGCAAAACAAAGCTCTGAGCAAAAGCTTTGATTCGATGAGGGTTGTTGCCGATGATGATGGAGCTCAAGTGCATCTTTCTCATCCATGGATGCATTGTCAAAGAATACTTCCTCAAACATTAGGTTATGTGGGATCGACAGTAGTGGATGTTAGTTTGGCAGGATCTTTTACCAAGTTTTGGTGAAGTGGTTATCTGCAGGTGCGGGCTGAAGCTTTTGGTCGGTGGGGGTTGATGTTGGCGACGTCGATGCCCATGGGGCATCGTTTTCCTTCTTGAAGGTGTTACTTTTTTTTCGAGAAAACTTCTGAGCTATTCATCTTCAATCATGGCAGTACAACGAACACCATAAATAACAAAAATTACATCCAGATCCGTAGACCACCTAGGGACGACTATAAGCACTCAAGCGAGCTGAAGCCGCGCGCCGTCATTGCACCTCCCACGCTGGAGCCGGATAAAATTTGTTTTAGTAGACAACCGGGAAATTTCAGAAGGCTTTGTTCTCAATCACTCTAAGTGGTGACCGTGTTTGGTGATGGTAGGATGCTTCTAGGTCGGCGTCGGTGCTATGGTTGTTATAATCTTTTTTGGGGGTGTGTGTTTTGACATTGTTTTCCTAATCCGGTGATTATTGTGTATTTTTTTCAGTTTTTCCGATCTACATAAATTGACGGAACACCCTCTTGACGAGGTTATGTCAAAACTATTTTTTATGATGTTTGAGATGCTTCATACTTTCAGTGAGCTTTTATAATAGGTTAGATCCTTTTCGCAAAAAGTAGAATAACATCTTTTAAAAAAGCTCTAGATATGAGATTTCCCAAATATTCAAACAAGTGATCAAAAAAGCACTAGAAAAAACGAAGAGATTCATCCTATTCCTTGTCCCCACCGTGTCCCGTCCCCGGCCCCCACAAAATCCGGAACGCAACAAAATCCACTCCTCCCCAATGTCGTAAGCTAAACAGAAAAAGATTTGGCGCAAAGCAAACAAGAAGAACGTCTCCCACCAATTCGACCGCCACCGCCTGGCTTCCCTCCAGTCGATCGGTTACGTGCTCGTCCGGCGATCCCTCCCTCGTCAATTCGATCCCCCAATGCGCGCGCGAACGAGACGATCGGTCGCCGCATTTCCTCTTCTGATCTGAGGCGTTCGCTAGGGCGCTCCGAGAATTGGGCACCTCGCCGGAGATAGATAGATGTCCGGGTTCGTGGGGGTCGTCGTCTCCGACCCCTCCTTGCAGGGCCACTTCACGCAGGTTGAGCTCCGATCGCTCAAGGCCAAGGTCACGCCCGAATCCGCTGCATTTTCCCGCTCCCGAATTCCCAATTCCGTTTCGTCATGCCCATTGCGGTTCCGCTCCGAATTCCGAAATGCATTCCTGTCGTGTGGTGTGATTGCAGTTTGTGTCTCTGAAGAGGGAGTCCGGCCATGTCACCGCCAAGAACCTGCCGGGCTTGATGAAGAAGCTGAGGGGGCTCAACGAGGTTGTCTCCGAGGAGGAGATTGCTGCGTTGTTGTCGGAGGTTTACCCCGACAGCGACCAGGAGATTGAGTTCGAGCAATTCCTTCAGGTACATCGATGGAGGGGTACCTGAACCTGCAGGAGAATCAGGAGTGCTTGATTTTGATACCGTGGGTTATATGTTTGATATGTTGTGCTGCAGGAGTACCTGAACCTGCAGGAGAAGGTAAGCTCCAAGGCGGGTGCGAGCGGGAGCAAGAACTCGTCGTCGTTCCTCAAGTCGAGCACCACCACGCTAATCCACAACCCCAACCAAGCAGAGAAGTCGTCCTACGTCGCGCACATCAACGCGTACCTCGGCAACGATCCTTTTCTCAAGAAGTATTTGCCGATCGACCCCATGGGCAATGATTTGTTCGACCTCGTCAGAGACGGAGTCGTGCTCTGGTGAGATGCTGATATGCTTCCCATATGTATTGTGTTGGTTTTTACAGATTTGGAAATATATGAATGATGCATTGCAATGCACTTGTAGTACGAAATTATGAAGTAGTATTTGTTTGAGGACAGTCCTGTCTAATGCTTTGCTTTATTTATTGGTCACTGGATAAAACGGTCAGTAAATTGATCAACGTAGCGGTACCCGGGACTATCGATGAGAGAGCCATCAACAAGAAGAGGATCCTTAACCCATGGGAGAGAAATGAGAACCATACGCTTTGCCTCAACTCTGCAAAAGCTATTGGATGTACTGTCGTGAATCTTGGAGCTCAAGACTTGGTGGAAGGAAGGGTATGCCTTCATCTCTTATCTGTGGCGGTACATTTTTATTCTAACTATTGATCTCTTAACCAGATTTAATCGATATCAGTATTTTCCTTTTACGATATGTGTGGATATAGATATGCTGTCACCGATATTGTTATCTCGTCTCAAAGTGCTTTATGCTCGGTTACCATGAAAAGCTTCCATTCATCTCACAGTTATTTTTTTTTGTTCACACTGCTGTTAGTTGTGCTCCACATGTTCTTTTTCTTCTCGTGTCTCCTAAAGTTTAAGGTGATGTTGAATACATCTCCAGGAATTCTTTTTTTTCCAAATGGACATCTCCAGTAATTCATTTTGTAATGTCTTTAGTTATTTAACCATGATGTACATATACGTTTTAAATACCTGCATCCCCCTTATGTTTAATCATCAACATCATTTTCAGTGCAAAATAGTACACTAATTAAAAGGAGAGTAGTAGTGACTAACCCTATTCTTAATATTGCAGACTCATCTAGTTCTCGGGTTGATATCTCAAATTATAAAGGTGAATCCTGAAATCCCCAATGTATGCTACTATGATGCAGACTACATAAAGATGTGTATAACTGTCCTATTACACTATTTAATATATATTGTAATGTAAATAGATACAACTTTTGGCTGATCTAAATCTTAAGAGGACGCCACAGCTGGTGGAAATTTTTGATGACAGCAAGGTATTACTCTTGTCATTATGTAATGTTGTTTATTGACATAATATATTTGTGTTGAACATATAACATTTTATTTTTACTTATTATTGTACAGGATATAGATGAAGTGCTGAGCTTATCACCTGAAAAGTTACTACTTCAGTGGATGAATTATCATCTCAAGAAAGCTGGCTACAAGAAAACTGTTAACAATTTCTCCTCAGATATCAAGGTTCACGCAACAAATAGGCTTGTCTCTTCCAGAATTTATGTGTAACTGCATGTTTGGTCCTCTTACTTTCAAGGGAACCACCTGAGAAACATTTAAGTACCACTTAGTGTTGCATGCGTTAAACACTAGTATTTTTTGACGCGTCATTAAACACTATTTTGCAGAAGCAAATTCTGAATACTTTGTCTGCTGCAGTCTGTAATATGCAAATGGTGCAATCCTTCTAGATTCCTTGTACAAATTTAGTAATATCTCATGCATGACAGAAACGTATTTTTCATGTGTGGTGCCAACAAAAACATATATTCATTTACTGCTCCATTAGTCTATTAGATGCTCAACAAGCAATTATCTTACAAGGTAGGCTTGTACAGGATGCTGAAGCCTACGCGTATCTTATCAAATCTCTTGCTCCAGAGCATTCCTCTATACTTGCATTTGACACCAAGGATCCTGCGGTAAGAGCGAAAGTGGTACTTGACCAAGCAGAGAAGTTGGGCTGCAAAAGATACTTGAGCCCAAAGGATATTACAGAGGGCTCCCCAAATCTCAACCTTGCATTTGTCGCACAAATATTCCAACATAGGTGAGAATTACTTGTCTACTCTTTGTAGGAACCTTAGTTATCAAGCCTGTCTTTTTATTACGGACTGCATACTGATCGCGTTTTCATATCTTTAGTGGTTCTGTGATGCCATTTCATGTTCACCACGGTAGAATGATTTTTTACATGCAGAAACGGTTTGAGTGACACCAGACAGGTTACACTCACACAAACATCATCGCGAGATGAGGTTGTATTGTCCCGAGAAGAGAGAGCCTTCCGTATGTGGATCAACAGCCTTGGAATTGCGACATACGTGAACAATGTGTTTGAAGATGTTCGAACTGGGTAAGCTTTCAACGGAGGCAGGTCATGTTTCTCTGGAACAGAGAAGTGATGTGAACGTCTATGCAGGTGGGTTATACTAGAAGTGCTCGACAAAGTCTCTCCGGGCTCTGTCAACTGGAAGCTAGCGACAAAACCTCCAATAAAAATGCCATTTCGAAAACTGGAGAACTGTAATCAAGTTATAAAAATTGGGAAGGAGCTGAAGTTTTCTTTGGTGAATTTAGCTGGAAATGATATTGTTCAGGGAAACAAGAAGTTGATCGTCGGTGAGTTAATTTTACCAAAATGCGCATTGTGGTAGATAACTGTTTAACTGTCAAAAAAATAGCAGATGGACATTGATTATGATCCATCCTCCCGTCTTCTATTTTCTGTTCTAGATGGGGTTGCCATATTAAGTATCATCTCACGTGTTATTTCAGCACTTCTATGGCAATTGATGAGATTCAATATCCTCCAGCTGTTAAACAAACTGAGATTCCACTCTCAAGGGTCTCAAGGGAAAGAAATAACTGATGCTGATATCTTGAGTTGGGCGAATAACAAAGTGAAGGTTTCCGGAAGAAACTCTCGAATTGAAAGTTTTAAGGTGATCTTTTATAATTGCACATTGCCTTTCAGCAGCAGTTTGCAGAAAAATTAACAGGGGGCCAATAAGTGTAATAGAATATTTGACAAAGATATTGTGTCTAAGTTATGCCCCTGCCTTTTCAGTTGTCGTATCTGTCCAGCAAACCCTCATAATTCTCTCTTTGCTTCAGGACAAGAACCTATCGAGTGGAATTTTTTTCCTTGAGCTTCTCAGTGCTGTAGAGCCAAGGGTTGTGAACTGGAAGGTTGTATCGAAGGGTGTAGATGGTGCGTTCTTGGTCCACAAATGAATTGATTTTCCTTTTACCTGCTGACCTTTTAACTTAAGTTATATATGTTCCCTCCCGCAAAAGAGAAGAATAAAAAAGTTATGTGTTTTCTTTTGGAGCATCATGAGAACCGAATGAAATCATGCCCCGTATATCTTTTGCAATTCCTTCGTCCTCATTCACGCATACCCTTTTACTATTGCAGATGACGAGAAGAAGTTAAATGCAACCTACATCATCAGTGTCGCACGGAAGCTCGGGTGCTCTGTTTTTCTGTTACCAGAAGACATCATTGAGGTAATGGGCCATTGCTATGAAATAAACAACATGCTGTATATTGCTAAAGATCAAATCCATATTTTTCCTGTACCTTAAGATGTTAAACTAATTCTCATACAGGTTAATCAGAAAATGATCCTTACATTGACTGCTAGCATCATGTACTGGAGTCTGCAGAAACCACAGCAGCCTGAAACATCTGAACAGTCAGAATCATCTTGTGCGGCTTCAGATGCTGCTTCTGATATCGCCTCAGAGGATGCCGCTTCGATAATGGCACCATCAGAAGGAGAAGAGGTGAATTGGCTGCCTGATAGAGCGTCCAGCATGCCAACTGATGATACTAGTACTTCACAGGCTCCTGCCTGAGTCTTTTTGCCTGATAGACCAACTCAAGCTTAATTAACCACAATTGACAATATTTCAGACACCGGAGCGATGTGAGATCGTGACTACAAAATGATGATTTAGGATAGTACTTTCCCTCCCATCATTTTTTGTTTTCCTGTCTCGTGCACAGAATAGATCTGAGCAAATTTGTTATTTTTATTTGTATAGTCTTCTTACTAAGTGCACATAAAACAATCCAGTGTATAGGATTATGCTGAATATAGGTTATATTTGTTCACTGAATTTTGCTCTTACCGTCTTATAAAATACAAAAGAAGTATACGGAGCACATCTGTTTTTATTTTACAATTTATATGCAATGGTTCGTATAGTTTGGTCACTTGAGCTGTTTACCAACTTAAATTTGTTGGCTTTTGCTGATAATCAGTCGAATGTTGTGAGAAGGATGAATTGTAAATTGTGTATTCCAAGATTCCTTTGTTGTCCAGAAGTATACTTTTACTGTCCTGCTGAATGTTTGTTTTGTTCCAGTTTTTAATCGGTAAAAAGCTATGTTTTGTATCTGCACGATTGTTGTGTCACATCGAGGTACTGCAGAGAAAAGAACTACAGAATGTGCTTCAGTTTTTTCTGCAGTGGATTAGTTAACATGGTGGTTAACCATATTATGTAAGGCGGAAAAGAAATTGACGTAGTAAGTGTTTCTCGGGCAAGAATTAGAAAACATAGCAATTGGAGAAGAAAGTAATGAGATGTCACATACCATTGATGACACAGGATCCTAAAACACAGAATTGTTTCTTAGTGGTGCCTCTGGATACATTGAAACGATGAGATATAGTGGAGAGATAGAGAAGATGCATACTCAAAGTAAAATAAGATGAGCCTCATGCAAGATTTTCTCTAGGAGTGGGTTCATAAGAATGCACACACATTTTTTAGGCCCTTGCCTGGGGCTTTGAAATCCCTACAATTCAAAGAGGTCCTTTTCGATCTTTCGATGCAAACAGGGCCAAAGATTTGTTTTCAGGTTTCCCAACTGGCTTGCACCGGTAAAATGTAAGGGGACTTCTATGATTAAGGAGAGCGATTCATCAACGAGCCATCAGATTTACTAGAAAAGGTGTTGTATTTCAAGTTCCATACAAAAGTAATCTTGAAACGAAGCAACGCCTTATGATGGCCAGTGCAGCCAGATGGTATCACTCTAAAGCAAAAATAGCACTGCTTGTTTTAAACATCTGCCATTACCTTTGCTAAAACAATAAATCAGCTACTACCATTGAGATACTGTGCAACAAGTCAGAAACATGCTGAATCTCCAAAAAGAGTTTCATTCCAGTTTAAGAAGCATCCATTGTAAAACAAAGGGGAGACATGTTCCTTCCAGCGAAGACTACAAAAGGAAGAGCTACACAAGAAAGGTAGAGTTCCAGTTCTCAGTGGAGGGCAGTATTGTCATCATCACAGGCTTCCCGCTCCGCAACAAGCATAAGCATCTCCAGTCGCTGGTCAAACAGCGCTGCGCTCTGATCTCTCTCGTCTAGCTCAGCAGCCTCCGCTTCCAACCATTTCTCACGCAAGTCGTCGAGAATATTGCCTTGGTCAGTGTTCCCCGCAGCCCCGGGCTGGCTGGGACGAGTCGTTCGTAGTGCATCGTTTGCAGATGGCGGTGGGAGTGTCAAGAGCAAAGCCCTGAACTCTCTCATGTCTGCAAACATCTCAAAATTGTACGCGATGATATCCAGGCAGTACTCCCTTATTTTCATAACGCCATAGCTGCATTTGGAGAAAGTATCGACCTCAGCTACAAATCAGAAATACAATGACAGACAGATTTCAAGCATGGCAAGCACATACATGTCTGACAAGATCAACCAATGGCACAGCTCTGCAGGTGAAACATGTTCCAGATTTGGTAACAGTAAATCAGCTACAGCGCGCCTAAGGGGAAACAGCAGGTATCTCGATGCGACATCAAATAGTTCTTCAGCCTGGGATAGGTTTACTTCAGTTTAGTTTCGCAATAAACTGAATCGACTTCAGTATTTTGTAAGAAGAGGTAACTGAATCATGTTTTGTAGTATATCTTACCAGAGTTGGATCCATATGCTCCAGATTGTCAGTATACCTAAAATTAACACAAGCTGGGAATAAACCAGACAAGAGCAGTAACAATAACAATAATGGTCAGGCAAGAAAAAGTGCAAAGGGATCTTACATGTATTCAAGCATCTTTTCAAATGCTTCCGTACTCAGGTCATGCTCCTCAAGAAATGGGAGACCCAGAGATGCATGCACTCGATTGTTACCTTCAAGAAAATCCACTGTTCGAGATAGTCTGGTTTTAAAATACTCCGACCTTGAGGCCAAAATCACCTGATGGCAACGAAAGACTCTATCATCTACTTTTACAGTGAGATCAGCAAGATCATTATCCTTCCAGTTTCTGCACATCTCATTTGCTACAGTTTTTTCGTACTCTTCTTCTCTTGAATTAGCTAGACATTTCTGAAGAACACGCCGCAATGCCGATGGAAGACGATCTTCCCGTGGCAATGACTGCCCGAGTAAAATGAACCGTCTCGGACTCTGTGAATTTTCCAAACCCAACTTACTTGTTGACTTGTACAGTGCAAACCTGAGATGCAGAATTTCTTTCTCAACTAACTTACGCAACTCCTCACACTTGCAAACTTTGCAAGTGCGTGACAAACTTTCCATTTCATCTACTGGAGCCTCGAGTCTATCGGCATAGAAGAAATGGATAAGGTTGTACAAGGCACCAAAAGATAATTTTTTATTAGAAAATCTCACTTCCTTCCTGTTTTTCCAGTCTGTCTCGAATTTCTGTTCAAAGAAGGGCGATCGAGCACAAAGGATGACCCGATGAGCTTCAATAGGTTTTCCATCCACGTAAAATGTAATATCTGGGGGGAACAGACTGCCAGTTGATGCACCATCTGTTGGCCCAAATCCTGCACAAAAGGTGTTAACACAAAACTTAACAGTTGTATAATCTTCCACAAAATAAGTGAAAAAATATAAAGCTGTTATTTTCACCGAACCACTTACACAGAATGAGAAATTTTTATACTACAGAAAAGAAAATCAAAGGAACATATATCAACTATCTCAACAATACTATCATACATACGCACCGAACCACTGTTGTTCTTGAGAAATACAGTGCACATTGTGCTGGCTCAAATAATTCAGGCAGACATATATTCGTACTATGGAGTATATAACTAGATGAATCGGTTACCCACGGTGCATTTCAAATGTGCAATCTTTCCGGTGACATGCAATATATGCAATAGTTGTCTGATTGGTAATCACAGAAACTACAGAAATCAACTATTTTTTCACCCCCAAATTCAAGCATCTAGTATTGTCAATCCTTACATATAACATCCAATCCGATTGGCATCCACAAATCCAGTTGCATTTGCAATCCAGGCGACAAGAAGTTGCTGACCTTCGGCTTCAGCTAGCGCAGCGGCTTCGGCGGTGGCGCCCTCCTGGAGCAACATCTCGAGGTAGGCGGCGCGGTTGGCTGGGCACGCGAGAAAGGTGGTCCGCAGCGCGGCGGGCAGCGGCGCGAGCGGGGGCGGGCGCGCCTCGAACGACTTGAGGAGCCTCCGGAGGTCGAGGTTGAGCGCGGCGTAGTGGCAGCGGTCGCCGTCGAAGGTGCGCTCGGCGCAGACGGCCCCGGCCTCGAGCAGCATCCGCGCGGCGTCGGCGTGGCCGGCGAGGCAGGCGTAGTAGAGCGCGACGGAGTCCCAGCGGTCGCGCGCGTTGACGTTGGCGCCGGCCTCGAGGAGGAGGGCCAGGCGGTCGCAGTCGCCGGCGCGCGCCGCCTCGAAGAGGTCCCCCGCGGGGACCTTCTTCAGGGGCACCGTCGGGTGGAGGTCCTCCGGGTCCAGGTCGAGGTCGATCTCCAGGCCCATGCCGTCGGGCGGCGGCGCGTACACCATCTCTTCCGGGGGAATTCTTTCCTTTTCTTGCCTCGCGGCGGTCGGCGGGCGGCGGGCGGCCGTGAATCGCGGCGCTCCAGGGAACGTGTGAAATGGACTTGTTCGGATGGAATTCCCCGCCTGCTCGACCAGTTCCTTCGGGCACGTTCTCCATCTGTGGCCTTGCTCGGATGTCCGGGAGGCCGTCGATCTTGCTTCCGTGGACGGTCGATGTCGCTCCCACCTCCTCGTTCCTAAATCCCCGGGAAGTCGTTACGGGGTAACGGCGGCTCAGGAGAGCAGCTACGACCTGCACGAATTGCTGCTGACGTCGCATCCCAATCTCCAACAATGGCGCTACATCCTTCTCGCCCATCTCGTCGTCTCCATTGATGACGACCATGACCTACACGATCGCGCTATGAGCTCGCGAGCGTTCTGGTTCGGTCGATAACAAGCTCCACTATGTCAAAGTGATACGTATGACAACGGAAATTAGGCTTAGTTTATAGGGAAACGTTTCTATACGCCGGCCGGGCGCACGGATTTGTTCGCATGGGCACTTACCCATAAGCAACCACGTAGGTAGCTGGCCCATCCATGATCCATCTTTTCTAACCTAATCTCTTCACACTTTCACCCCAAAAATTCTTTTCTACGCCACACCATATCACACATCGTCTTCTATTTTTCTTCCTCCACCATCCTGCTGCACATACTGCGTGCACGACGAGGTGCTGCAACTCCAGCAAACATGCTGCAACGAGCTTCTCCACCTCTTCGTACAGGGTTCGAAGAGTGCCGGAGCTGCAACCGGCGGCGCGTTTTTGCTACTAACCGTGGTCACCGGCGCTGGAAAAGAAGACCACGCTGGTACTTTTTTCCTACAGCCACATAGAACAAAGTTGCAACCTCTGGTGTGTTTTGCTGCAACAAGGAAATCCATAGCTGGAACTAGCAATTGGTTTTGCTGCATCGTTTGATTTGTTTTCTGCGGCGACGACGGCGGCCGTCGTCATTTGTTGCAACAGACAAGGAAAATGCTTCTAACACTGAGCTTTTTTGCTACCACGACCAATGGCAAAAGCAGCGACCACGAGGGTGGTTTGCAAGCAAGCAAGTTGTTTTAATAGGAAGCTCTAAGCTGGAACCAACTTATAGTTTTGCTACAACCGGCAAAATAAATAGCTTGAACCGGCATGTGATTTTGCTGCATCCATCATGGCAGAGCTACGACCGGTGACGGTGGCAAGATTATTTTGCTGCAACCGTTTTCTGATTTTGCTACTATCGGTGAGGGATTTTGCTACATCCTTCATGGCGGAGTCGCGACCCGCGACGGCGGCGATGACAAATTTGCTTCAACTGTCGTTCTTTTTTGATACGTCCGGCTTTTTTTCTGCTACATCCATGAACGACGTTGAATCTTGACCGTTGTTGATGAAACCACGGGCAGCGAGCTTTGACTGCGAGGGGGGCGACGGCGGCACATCAGGGTGCTGCAAATCATGGAGCTCGCTGGCGAGCTGCTGTGGTCGCCACAGGAGCTACCATCGCGGGAATGCGGCTACATGCGTGGAGCCGGCGAGAAGTGTAGGCGGCGACCGGCGGCGAGGGCGGCGACCGGTGGTGACCGGCGGTGAGGGAATACGATGAGGCGAGGAGGTCGGCGCGACCGGAGGCAGCTCTCCTTTTCCTCTCGTTTTTCTCGTGCGAAGGTTAACGATGAGAAGGGCAGAGACAGATTTGTTTTTTTCTCTTTTACTACGGAGACAAATCTAACGGCTGTACGTACAGATCAGATGGCTAGCGTGCGTCCGGCCGAAACTATTCGGCCGGCGCGCCGGCGCCTATCGATGGCCTAGTTTATAGGGACATCTTTTTCTGAGCTACCGCTCATCTGCATCTGGGTTGAATAAAAAAAATCAAAACAAATACTTAAAAAAATCAAAAAAAAAATATTTTTTTCTCATGATAGATAATTTGATATGTGAGATTCGACCCAATTTTAAAATTAATTGGACAAACTGAGCAACTCTCGGCAAAAAAGGCAAATTCAGGGTATATAAAACAGTTTACTGTTCATGTGCTGTTTTGACCCGATTTGTCTTTTTTTCGCTGAGAGCTACTCAGATGTTCAAATGAGATAAAAATTGGAGCGAACCTCACGCAATAAATTGTCTATCATGGGAAAAAATAGAATTTTTTGAATTTTTCTAGTATTTTTAATGGGCAGGTGCAGATGAGCCTAGACACCCAATCGCTGCACTCTAGTTTATACTCTCTCTGTAAAATACATAAGACTTTTAAGATCACTAAAGTAGTGATCTGATAAGTCTTAGAGCATCTCTAGCAGAGCCGCTGTAATACGACAGGCCTGCAAAATAACCGCCGATATACGGTACCGGACTAAAAAATCAGTCAAAACAGGACTCTCGTATATTTGGCCGGTCCGTGATTTTTTTTAGGACGAGGTGTAAAAATCGCCCCCGACCGTCAAATCTTGTGTTTTCCTCTCGTCCATTGCGGGCTCCCCTATCCCTCGTGTGCGAGTCTTGGCGGGAGGAAACTTTCCGCGCGCGCCTGCCGTGCCGCCGCCATCCCTCTCCAAATCTTCGGCGATTCTCGCTTCCTTTGGCCACCCCCCCCCCGTACCGTGGATAGCTTCAGCCGTCCTTGCCCGCATATTCTCCACTAAGATTCGAGCGCCGAGGCCGCCATTTTTGCCGGTGGTAGACTACAGCCGCCGTCGCCATGGATCCGGGTGGAAGCTTCGATTGTTGGCGTGTTGGGGGCGGATCCGACTGCTCCGGGCAAGATTAAGTAGCCGTCGTCTGCGTGGGCCCAAGCTAGGCGAGGGGAAATAGAGGAGGCGGGCGGCTGCGGTGGAGAAGGAAAGGCTTCGGCGGCTGTGCTTTCAGCCGATGGTGGGGAGAAGGGGGCTTCGACGGCTGTGCTTTCCGCCGGTGAAGGGTGAGATTTGCTCCTTTGCACCAGTTTATAGGTCCAAATCGGCCGGTGTGCGAATTTTTATGCAATTTCGATTTTATTTTGCAGATGGATGATATTTGGAGTTCATCCTCGCCATCCAAGTCCGATGATTCTGACATAGAAGAGATGATTTGTTACGACGATGTCGAGCATCTTTTTTTGTTGCATCTCGTCAACAAATTTGAAGCCGAAAAGAAGAAGAGGCATCGCGGCTCGACGGTTAGCTGACTTTGCATTCCACGCAACCGAGCTCTCGGTCACAAGTTGCTCATGAAAGACTACTTAATTTATCGAGGTACCAACCTATCTGGCTCATCTTTTTCATAGGCGTTATCGAATGTGTATGTCTCTTTTTGTTTGCATTTTGGAAGCTTGCGAACAAAATTGTCGGTTCTTCACTCGCCGGATAAGCCGATCTGCTAGGATTTAGTGCACACCAAAAAAATATCGCAGACCCGTCTGGCAGAGCAGATGTCGCAGCCCCGTACCGTAAAAATTTGCGGTACGGGTTTGTTGCATCTATTCTGCCAGGCACCCTACAGTACTGCAAATTCAATATAGGGCGAGCCGCAAAATGTTTTTACGGATCTTAGCGGCTCTACTAGAGATGCTCTTATATTTCTTTTTGCTAGAAAAGGAGTAGCTGTGAATATAGTAATGTACTACCCACTCATTCTGAAATAAGTGTCATGGTTTTAGTAAACCCGTCACTTATTTTGGAACCGAGGGAGTACCTATTTATTGAAAAATATGTTCTTTCAAGTAGAGCATACTCGTTACAAAGGAGGTGGCGGAGCTAGGAAGAGGATTATACTTTATGTATGACTCAGACTTAAAGACGAATTATAGAAAGAAGATAGTAGCTGAGTGAGTTTTACAACTCTAGTTTATGAGCAACTTAATTGGAAAAGAAAGCAGAAGGAATAGAACAATGAATTGAAGAAATAGGGAAATAGCGAAAGTATTTTCAAATGCCAGTTTGACTGAGAAAGGTTTCTGTATGCCCCCCCACCACACACACCTTTTTAGGGTTTAGGTCATTCTTTCATTCTACATTTGTCTTGCACTAAGTTACATGGCTTGTTGATACGTCCAAAACGTATCTACAATTTCTGCTTGCTCCATGCCTCTTTTGGGTGATATTGCTATGATATTTATACACTTCCATACACTTTTGATAATATTTGGACTAACCTATTAACTTAGTGCACCCCAGTGCCAGTTTCTGTTTTCTGCTGTTTTTGTATTTCAGGTTTTCCCATTGCGAGAACTGCCAGAAAAATCCCGGAAAAATTATATAAAAAATCAGCGTTCCAGAAGCTTCCCAGCAGCCAAAGTACAGCCGGAGGGGGGCCACCAGGGCTCCAGGCACCCTGGTGGCGCGGGCCCCCCCGGCCGCGCCGG
>LR738712.1:549430500-549457996 GCA_902687465.1 Secale cereale
GCCGGGGGGGGGGGGGGGGCGCCTGGGCCCCCCGAGCCTCCGCTGATGCCCCCCTTTGGCATGTATTTATATCATGTCCCGAAACCCTCGAGACGGGAACCCTTTTTCGCGATCTCATCTCTGTTCTGCCGCCGCCGCCGCTTCCAAGATCGGGAGCACCAGGAGAACTCTTCCCGGCACCCTGCCGGAGGGGTGGATCACCACCGGGAGCTTCTTCACCACCATGGACGCCTCCCGGATGAGTTGTGAGTAGTCTCCCTTGGACCATGGGTCCATGACCAGTAGCTATGTGATGTTCTCCTCCCATTCTTGTGCTTCACTAATTAGTCCTCGTGAGCTGCCCTACATGATCGAGGCACATATGTAATCCTTATGCTGTTGCTATGTTGAGTTTGCTGGGATCCGATGGATTGTGAGATTATGTTCAGATTGTGTTTGAGTAATATATTTGATCTACCTCTTTTATATTTATGTTCGTAAGTAATTCTTGCATGTTCCCCGTTGTTATTTATTGCTTTGGCCAAGTAGTAGGTAGTGACTCCAAGAGGGAACGTTATGCTTGATTGTGGGTTCATGCCCCTCGATGACTAGCTTGAGTGACAGAAACATGAGTTTAGGGGATGTGCTATTGCCACAAGGGGGAAAACAACGGTGCTTGTGCCCGCGGGTGCAAGGATTGTTTACTTTACGCAAAGTTCTTTTAATGCAGTTGTCTGTTGCTTTGAGTTTACACTATGGGTGGGACTCGCAACTTAATACCAGCGAGATGTTCTGGATAGATATCTCAAGGTGGATGATTAATAGTAGATGCAGATGGATTTCGGTCTACTTGCCTTGGCGTACCGCCCATGCTTTGAACCTCTACCTTTCTTGTAACATAGTTAGCATTGGTTTGCGCACATAATTCTGTCAATTGCCCAGCTGTAATTTGTTTACCTCACTAGCTGTTTTATCGTCTTTTGGGAGAGAGACATCACTAGTGAACATCATGGGACCCCGGTCCATATTACCATCATTGATCACATCCACTATTTACTTTTCGCTTTTTACTTACTATTGCAGCATTACCTATCACTATTATCACTTACGTTTGATCCTTTGTAAACTACAAGGCCGGAGAGATTGACAACCTCTCTGTACTCGTTGGGAGCAAAGTTATTTGTATCTGTGTGCAGGTCCATGTTGATTGCTAATATATCTGGCGCCGTTAGCAGTTGACACCTTCTTGTTGAAACTGGGAGTCTCAGGGAAATCGATCCTTGGTATCTTTGCCAAGGGAAAACTTCCGCTACACTGTATCTCAAACCTTCCACTTGGGGTAACCAACGAGGGGCGAGAAGCCATCAAGCAAAGTTTTCTGGCGCCGTTGCCAGGGACTCCACTCTTCAGGATAGGGGAGTTGCACGCTATTATGTCTTTTCACTAGTTTTGCTTAATGGAAAACAACAAAAATAGGAGAGTGCTTTATAAGCTCTACCTTGCTTTGGGACATGATGTGTTTGAAGAGAAAATTAAAACACCTATGGAACTTTATTATTTGCATAACAATCATGATGGTGGTGATGTTATTAGTATGCTTTCTTTGAATATCAATATCGCTAATTATTGGAAATATGCCCTAGAGGCAATAATAAATTGGTTATTATTATATTTCCTTGTTCATGATAATTGTTTATTATCCATGCTAGAATTGTATTGATAGGAAACTCAAATACATGTGTGGATACATAGACAAACACCATGTCCCTAGTAAGCCTCTAGTTGACTAGCTCGTTGATCAATAGATGGTCACAGTTTCCTGACCATGGACATTGGATGTCATTGATAACGGGATCACATCATTAGGATAATGATGTGATGGACAAGACCCAATCCTAAGCCTAGCACAGATCGTGTAGTTCGTATGCTAAAGCTTTTCTATATGTCAAGTATCTTTTCCTTAGACCATGAGATTGTGCAACTCCCGGATACCGTAGGAATGCTTTGGGTGTACCAAACGTCACAACGTAACTGGGTGGCTATAAAGGTGCACTACAGGTATCTCCGAAAGTGTCTGTTGGGTTGGCATGAATCGAGACTGGGATTTGTCACTCCGTGTGACGGAGAGGTATCTCTGGGCCCACTCGATAGGACATCATCATAATGTGCACAATGTGATCAAGGAGTTGATCACGGGATGATGTGTTACGGAACGAGTAAAGAGACTTGCTGGTAACGAGACTGAACAAGGTATCGGGATACCGACGATCGAATCTCGAGCAAGTACTGTACCGATAGACAAAGGGAATTGTATACGTGGTTGATTGAATCCTTGACATCGTGGTTCATCCGATGAGATCATCGTGGAGCATGTGGGAGCCAACATGGGTATCCAGATCCCGCTGTTGGTTATTGACCGGAGAGTCGTCTCGGTCATGTCTGCATGTCTCCCGAACCCGTAGGGTCTACACACTTAAGGTTCGGTGACGCTAGGGTTGTAGAGATATAAGTATGCGGAAACCCGAAAGTTGTTCGGAGTCCCGGATGAGATCCCGGACGTCACGAGGAGTTCTGGAATGGTCCGGAGGTAAAGATTTATATATACGAAGTCCTATTTTGGCCACCGGAAAATGTTCGGGATTTTTCGGTATTGTACCGGGAAGGTTCTAGAAGGTTCCGAAGTGGGGCCCACCTGCATGGGGGGACCCACATGAACGTGGGTAGTGGGGGCAAGGCCCCACACCCCTGGTCAAGGCGCACCAAGATCCCCCCTTAGAAGGAATAAGATCATATCCCGAAGGGATAAGATCAAGATCCCTAAAAAGGGGGGATAACAATCGGTGGGGGAAGGAAATGATGGGATTTCTTTCCCCCACCTTTGCCAACGCCCCAATGGACTTGGAGGGCAAGAAACCAGCCCCCTCCACCCCTATATATAGTGGGGAGGCGCATGGGAGCCGCACCCCAAGCCCTGGCGCCTCCCTCTCCCTCCCGTGACACATCTCCCTCCTCCCGCAGCGCTTGGCGAAGCCCTGTTGGAATCCCGCTACTTCCACCACCACGCCGTCGTGCTGCTGGATCTCCATCAACCTCTCCTCCCCCCTTGCTGGATCAAGAAGGAGGAGACGTCCCCGCTCCGTACGTGTGTTGAACACGGAGGTGCCGTCCATTCGGCGCTAGGATCATCGGTGATTTGGATCACGACGAGTACGACTCCATCATCCCCGTTCTCTTGAACGCTTCCGCATCGCGATCTACAAGGGTATGTAGATGCACTCCCCTTTATGCTCGTTGCTAGATTACTCCATAGATAGATCTTGGTGATGCGTAGGAAAAATTTTGATTTTCTGCTACGATCCCCAATAGTGGCATCATGAGCTAGGTATATGCGTAGTATCTTGCACGAGTAGAACACAAAGTAGTTGTGGGCGTAGATCATGTCAATTTACTTGCCGTTACTAGTCTTATCTTGATTCGGCGGCATCGTGGGATGAAGCGGCCCGGACCGACCTTACACGTACTCTTACGTGAGACAGGTTCCATCGACTGACATGCACTAGTTGCATAAGGTGGCTAGCGGGTGTCTGTCTCTCCCACTTTAGTCGGATCGGATTCGATGAAAAGGGTCCTTATGAAGGGTAAATAGAAATTGGCATATCACGTTGTGGTTTTGACGTAGGTAAGAAACGTTCTTGCTAGAAACCTATAGCAGCCACATAAAAACTTGCAACAACAATTAGAGGACGTCTAACTTGTTCTTGCAGCATGTGCCGTGTGATGTGATATGGCCAAAAGGATGTGATGAATGATATATGTGTGATGTATGAGATTGATCATGTTCTTGTAATAGGAATCACGACTTGCATGTCGATGAGAATGACAACCGGCAGGAGCCATAGGAGTTGTCTTATTTATTGTATGACATGCGTGTCACTGAATAACGCCATGTAATTACTTTACTTTATTGCTAAACGTTAGCCATAGTAGTAGAAGTAATGTTTGGCGAGACGACTTCATGAAGACACGATGATGGAGATCATGATGATGGAGATCATGGTGTCATGCCGGTGACGATGATGATCATGGAGCCCCGAAGATGAAGATCAAAAGGAGCAAAATGATATTGGCCATATCATGTCACTATTTGATTGCATGTGATGTTTATCATGTTTTACATCTTATTTGCTTAGAACGACGGTAGTGAATAAGATGATCTCTCACTAAAATCTCAAGAATTGTGTTCCCCCTAACTGTGCACCGTTGCTAAGGTTCGTTGTTCCGAAGCACCACGTGATGATCGGGTGTGATAAGTTCTAACGTTCGCATACAACGGGTGTAAGCCAGATTTACACACGCGATACACTTAGGGTTCACTTGACGAGCCTAGCATGTACAGACATGGCCTCGGAACACGGAAGACCGAAAGGTCGAACATGAGTCGTATAGAAGATACGATCAACATGAAGATGTTCACCGTTGATGACTAGTCCGTCTCACGTGATGATCGGACACGACCTAGTCGATTCGGATCATGTGTCACTTAGATGACTAGGGAGATGTATATCTGAGTGGGAGTTCATTAGATGAACTTCATTGTCATGAACAATAGTCTAAGTTGTATTCGCAAATTATGTTGTAGACCAATAACTGCGTTGTAGCTCCCTGTTTAATACGATCCTAGAGAAAGACCAAGTTGAAAGATATTGTAAGCAATGATGCGGACTGGGTCCGTAGTACGAGGAGTGTCCTCACTGCTACACAGAAAGCTTACGTCTTTGATGCACCGCTCGATGTGCAGACCCCTACAACGTTGTCTGTGGATGTTGTGAACACCTGACAGACACGTCCTGATGACTACTTAATAGTTTAGTGCACCATACTTTATGGCTTAGAATCGGGATTCCAATGACGTTTTGAACGCCATAGAACATATGAGATGTTCTAAGAGCTGAAATTGGGATTTCAGGCTCATGCCCGTGTTGAGAGGTATGAGACCTCTGACAAGTTCTTTTGCCAAAAAGATGGAGGAGAATAGCTCAGGTAGTGAGCATGTGCTCAGAATGTCTGGGTGCTAAAATCACTTGAACCAAGTGGGAGTTAATCTTCCAGGTGAGATAGTGGTTGACGGAATTCTCTAGACACTATCACCAAGCTACTAGAACTTCGTGATGAACTATGACATGCAAAGGATGGAGATGATCCCGGAGCTATTAGCGGTGCTTAAGACCGCAAAAGTAGAAATCAAGAAGGAGCATCAAGTGTTGATGGTTTAATAAGACCACTGGTTTCAAAAGGTCAAGGGCTAGAAGGGAAACTTCATGAATGGCAAACCAGTTGTCGATCTAATGAAGGAACCCAAGGTTGAACCCAAACCTCGAGACTAAGTGCTTCTATTGTAAGGGGAACGGTCACATGGTAGCGGAACTACCCCAAATACATGGTAGATATGATAGCTGGCAACTTCAACAAAGTATATTTGATATACGTGTGTACCTTACTAGTACTCCTTGTAGCACCTGGGTATTGGATACCGGTTCAATTGCTATTATTAGTGACTTGAAGCAAAAGCTACGGACTGAACGGAGACTAGCTAAGGGCGAGGTGACGATGAGTGTTGGAAGTGTTTCCAAGGTTGATAAGATCACCATCGCACGCTCCCTCTATTTTCGAGATTAGTGTTGAACCTAGATAAATGTTATCAGGTGTCTACGTTGAGCATGAATATGATTAGATCATGTTCATTGCAATACAGTTATTCATTTAAGTTAGAGAATAATGGTTATTCTGTTTACATGAATAATACCTTTATGGTCTTGCACCCAATGGTTCGTTGAATCTCGATCATAGTAATACACATGATGATAATATTAAAGCCAAAAGATGTAGAGTTAATGATGATAGTACCACTTTCTTGTGGCACTGCCGCTTAGGTCATTTTGGCATAAAATGCATGAAGAAACTCCATGCTGATGGATGTTTGGAGTCACTTGATTTTGAATCGCTTGACACATGCGAGCCATGCCTCTTGGGCAGGATGACTAAGATCCCGTTTTCAGGTAAAATAAAATGGGCAAGTGACTTGTTGGAAATCATACATGCTGATGTATGTGATCCAATGAGGATTAAGGCGCGTAGTGGATATCATTATTTTCTCATCTTCACTGACGATTTGAGTAGATATGGTATATTTATTTAATGAAGCAAAAGTCTGAAACGTTTGAAAGGTTCAAAAATTTCAGAGTGAAGATTAAGAATCATCATAACAAGAAGATCATGTTCCTACGATCTGATCAAGGGAATATTATCTAAATTATGAGTTTGGCAATCACTTAAGGCATTGTGGAAATGTTTCACAGTTGAAGCCACCTGGAACACCACAGCGTAATGGTGTGTCCAGACATCGTAATCGAACCTTATGAGATATGGTGCGATCTATGATGTATCTTACCAATCTACCGCTATTATTTTGAGGTTATACATTAGAGACAGTTGCACTCACTTTAGATAGGGCACCATCTAAGTCCGTTGAGATGACGTCATATGAACTGTGGTTTGGGAAGAAACCAAAGTTGTCGTTTCTCAATGTTTGGGGCTGTGATGCTTATGGCTTCAGCCGGAAAAAGCTCGAACCCAAAGCGGACAAATACATCTTCATGGGATACCCAAAGGTAACAGTTGGGTATACCTTCTATCTCAGATCCAAGGACAAAATGTTTGTCGCTAAGAATGGGTCCTTTCTCGAGAAGGAGTTTCTCTCGAAATATTTGAGTGGGAGGAAGATAGAACTTGATGAGGTTGTCAAACCCTCACTTCAACCGGAGAGTAGTGCAACACAGAAAGATGTTTCTGTGGAACCTACAACTGTTGAAGAGGAAACTAATGATAGTGATCATGAAGCTTCGGATCAAGTTGCTATCAAACCTCGTAGGTCGACAAGGATATGTACTACTCTTGAGTGGTACGGTGATCCTGTCTTAGAGGTCATGTTGTTGGACAACGATGAACCTACGAACTATGGAAAAGCGATGGTGGGCCCGTATTCCGACAAATGGTTAGAAGCCGAGAAATCTGAGATATGATCCATGTATCAAAACAAAGTATGGACTTTGGTGGACTTGCCCGATGATCGGCAAGCCATTGAGATAAATGGATCTCTAAGAAGAAGACGGACATGGATGGTAATGTCACCGTCTATAAAGCTCGACTTGTGGCGAAAAGTTTTTCACAAGTTCAAGGAGTTGACTACGATGAGATTTTCTCACCCGTAGCGATGCTTAAGTCCGTCGGAATCATGTTAGCATTAGCTGCATTTATGAAATCTGGCAGATGGATGACAAAACAAGTTTCCTTACCAGTTTTCGTAAGGAAAGGTTGTATGTGATACAATCAGAAAGGTTTTGTCGATCCTAAGGATGCTAAAAGGTATGCTAGCTCCAGCGATCCTTCCATGGACTGGAGCAAGCATCTCGGAGTCGGAATATACGCTTTGATGGAGTGATCAAAGTTTTTGGGTATACAAAGTTTGTTAGAAACTTGTATTTACAATAAAGTGAGTGGGAGCACTACAACATTTCTAATAAGTATATGTGAATGACATATTATAGATCTGAAATGATGTAGAATTTTTGGAAAGCATAAAGGGTTGTTTGAAAGGAGTTTTTCAAAGGAAGACCTGGATAAAGCTGCTTATATAATTGGGCATCAAGATCTATAGAGATAGATCAAGAGGCCTGATGATACTTTCAAAAGAACACACACCTTTGACATGATTTTGAAGGAGTTCAATAGAGATCAGTCAAAGAAGGAGTTCTTACCCGAGTTGTAAGGTGTGAAGTTGAGTAAGACTCAAAGCTTGACCGCGGCAGAAGAAAGAAGGTCGTCCCCTATGCTTTTGTCATAGGCTCTATACGGTATGCCATGCTGAGTACCGCACCTGATGTGTGCCTTGCCACATGTCTGGCAAGAGGGTACAAAGGTGATCCAGGAGTGGATCACTAGATAGTGGTCAAAATTATCCTTAGAGGAATAAGGAAATGTTTCTCGGTTATGGAGGTAATAAAGAGTTCGATGTAAAGAGTTACGTCGATGCAAGCTTAACACCTATCCGGATAACTCTGAGTAGAGATACCGGATACGTATAATGGAGCCATAGTTTGGAATAGCTCCAAGTGGAACGTGGTAGCAGCATCTACGATATGACATAAAGTTTTGCGAAGTACATAGGGATCTGAATGTTGCAGACCCGTTGACTACAACCTCTCTCACAAGCATAACATGATCAAACCCAGAACTCATTGAGTTTTAATCACATATTGATGTGAACTAGATTACTGGCTCTAGTAAACTCTTTGGATGTTGGTCACATGGCGATGTGACCTATGAATGTTAATCACATGGTGATGTGAACTAGATTATTGACTCTAGTGCAAGTGGGAGACTATTGGAAATATGCCCTAGAGGCAATAATAAATTGGTTATTATTATATTTCCTTGTTCATGATAATTGTTTATTATCCATGCTAGAATTGTATTGATAGGAAACTCAAATACATGTGTGGATACATAGACAAACACCATGTCCCTAGTAAGCCTCTAGTTGACTAGCTCGTTGATCAATAGATGGTCACAGTTTCCTGACCATGGACATTGGATGTCATTGATAACGGGATCACATCATTAGGATAATGATGTGATGGACAAGACCCAATCCTAAGCCTAGCACAGATCGTGTAGTTCGTATGCTAAAGCTTTTCTATATGTCAAGTATCTTTTCCTTAGACCATGAGATTGTGCAACTCCCGGATACCGTAGGAATGCTTTGGGTGTACCAAACGTCACAACGTAACTGGGTGGCTATAAAGGTGCACTACAGGTATCTCCGAAAGTGTCTGTTGGGTTGGCATGAATCGAGACTGGGATTTGTCACTCCGTGTGACGGAGAGGTATCTCTGGGCCCACTCGATAGGACATCATCATAATGTGCACAATGTGATCAAGGAGTTGATCACGGGATGATGTGTTACGGAACGAGTAAAGAGACTTGCTGGTAACGAGACTGAACAAGGTATCGGGATACCGACGATCGAATCTCGAGCAAGTACTGTACCGATAGACAAAGGGAATTGTATATGTGGTTGATTGAATCCTTGATGCTCTCTTTTGTTCTTTAACTCTTATTCCTACGAGAGCATCATTAAAGTCTTAAGCCTATCTTTATGGCTATAAAGAAAGAGCTCTAGGGAGACAACCCTTCTATCTTTGCTTTCAGTTTGTTCTTTCAGTTTTAGTTGTCTTGATGTTTGTTACTACAGTAGCATCATCATTGTATCTTTAATTTTCAGCTTTGTGTCAAGTGTAGCCTCTGATTGCAAGAAAGTTCAAAAGTTGTGACGTGCTGTCCAGGAAACAGATTCTGTCCTTGGACAGAAAAATTCGTATAAAATCACCAGATCATCTTTTTGGTCTGAATTTTTTCGACAGCGTGCTCTATACAATTGTCTTTTGGGCGTCTGTTCTGAGTTTTTTGATTAGAGTTGCGAAGTGCCCCGAAAAAATCATTTACTACCTGCTGGTCTGTTTTTCACAGATTCGGTCCTGTTTTGCCTTTCCTTCATTTTGCAAACCTTGAGCTTGCTTTTTCTTTGCAAAAACCTTTTGGCAATCTTGAGAAACAGTAGACCTTCAAGAATATCCTTATTTCCAGCAAGGAACAATTATATTATTATGGGTACTAACCTCGCTAATCAGATTATGATGAGTTATGTATGAAGGGAGTTTTCAAGTGTGCGAGGGAAGATGATAAAAAGATTCAGGAGTGTCAAACGCTCAAGCTTGGGGATGCCCCCATGCACCCCCAAGAAATATTTAAGAAGACTCAAGCGTCTAAGCTTGGGGATGCCCCCGTGCATCCCCTTCTCCATCAACATTATCAGCTCGTCTTTCGTTCCACTATATTTTTATCACTTCATGTGTTATGTGCTATGCTTGGAGCGTCTTGCTTTTAGTTTTCCTTTTTAGTTTTCTTTAGCTTTTCATAACGAGTCGGAACTCAGCTTTCTTTATGTGGGAGAGAAACACGCTCCACTTCTACCTAGAACATAACATAGAATTTTCATGTCTATCTTTGTTGTGTGTGTTCTTTGTCTTTCAATAGCTACTATCGTGCTTAGCTTTTAGTTTTCATGCTTATCTTTTTAAAGAGCTTTTGTTTAGTTGGTTGCTTGAACTCTCTTTAATTATCATGATTATCTTATTAAGAGAGTTTGCTTCCGTTGCATTGGTTGGTATGTCTATGATAAAGATGCTACATGCATAATGGTGCTTAGTAATTCATATTTTCTTATGGTTAGTCTCAGATAGCTGGGGGGGTTTCCAATGTGTTATTGGAGTACCAACATGATTTGTTTGCCTATGATGTGGTATGGTTTAGTAATATCATCCTTCAAGAATTTATTTTGATTGACTTGGCGTATGCTCACGCATATTTAAGACTGTAAAGAAAGTCTGTCAAGCCTTGCTGATCTTTTGTTTCTGAGTAGCGATATAACTACCATGCCTGATTCAATGTTGCTTTGTCGCTCTGCATGATTATGACCGTCATTGCTCTCTTAGTTGGTCGCTCCCAGTCTTTTGCTAACCTCCACCTGTACTAAGCGGACTGACTGCTTGTGCATCCAAATTCTTTTAAACCAGTTATGCCATACGAGTCCACTATACCTTCCTACATGGTATTTACCTGTCATTCCTAACGGAGACTTGCATGTACCATCTCGAAATTATTCAAAGAAAAAGAAAAAAAATGCATTCCTATTTTGTGCCTCTGTTTTAAGTCCATGAGGAAGTAGTAGTTAATTCATGATCTTTTTAAGTTGGACAAGCTTCACCCCGGGATTGCATGTATAATGTGCAAACCCATAATACGAGAAGGAATTGGCATTGAGTGTGCCCGGCTCAAAATTAATATAACAAACAAACCCTCCTTCACGCTTTGTTCATGAGAAATCAGAAAACTTTGGCAGTGATAAACAAAGGAGATTAAGAGGATGTGATCGTCCTCATTCGGGAGCCGTTCCTCGAAACTTGTCCCTCTCAAGAAGTAATTGAGTTATCTGCTAGCATTCGTTGACGAAACATGCATGATCTAAGAAAAAATAATTATTACCTCTGTTTTAAAACCAAGAGCTCTAGTACATGCTTTGTCTTTATTTCCGACTACGGGTTTTCAACCTTGCCAACAAAAGCCACGGTTCGAGAGTCTCCACCTTATTTTAAAGCACCAACTACTGAGAGCATGATTGTCATTCTGAGTGTAATGTGCATTGTCCCAAAGTAGCATTGTCTTTTGCATGATTATGATATCGTTTATTCTGAAATCATTGTATCTAGTCATCACTTAAACCTTGGAGGTGCCCCTGCATTTATGTTTTGCTTCACTAAAGGGGGCAAGCGAGATATCTCTTTATCATATTTGCACACCATGCTCATTACAAATCTATTTGATGTTTCAATACCATATTGTAAAACTTTCAGTTCTTTGTGATTTTCTCATGAGGCAATTTAATTACTACAGATTCATTGTCTCAGTAAGCTTTTGTCATATGACTATGAAAAGTCCTATATGGTTAATAGCATGTCACCACAGAAATTATTCTTGTTATCATTTACCTACTCGAGGACGAGCAGGAATTAAGCTTGGGGATGTTGATACGTCCAAAACGTATCTATAATTTCTGCTTGCTCCATGCCTCTTTTGGGTGATATTGCTATGATATTTATACACTTCCATACACTTTTGATCATATTTGGACTAACCTATTAACTTAGTGCACCCCAGTGCCAGTTTCTGTTTTCTGCTGTTTTTGTATTACAGGTTTTCCCATTACGAGAACTGCCAGAAAAATCCCGGAAAAATTATATAAAAAATCAGCGTTCCAGAAGCTTCCCAGCAGCCAAAGTACAGCCGGAGGGGGGCCACCAGGGCTCCAGGCGCCCTGGTGGCGCGGCCCCCCTGGCCGTGCCAGGGGGGCGCCTGGGCCCCCCGAGCCTCCGCTGATGCCCCCCTTTGGCATCTATTTATATCGTGTCCCGAAACCCTCGAGACGGGAACCCTTTTTCGCGATCTCATCTCTGTTCCGCCGCCGCCGCCGCTTCCAAGATCGGGAGCACCAAGAGAACTCTTCCCGGCACCCTGCCGGAGGGGAGGATCACCACCGGGAGCTTCTCCACCACCATGGACGCCTCCCGGACGAGTTGTGAGTAGTCTCCCTTGGACCATGGGTCCATGACCAGTAGCTATGTGATGTTCTCCTCCCGTTCTTGTGCTTCACTAATTAGTCCTCGTGAGCTGCCCTACATGATCGAGGCACATATGTAATCCTTATGCTGTTGCTATGTTGAGTTTACTGGGATCCGATGGATTGTGAGATTATGTTCAGATTGTGTTTGAGTAATATATTTGATCTACCTCTTTTATATTTATGTTCGTAAGTAATTCTTGCATGTTCCCGGTTGTTATTTATCGCTTTGGCCAAGTAGTAGGTAGTGACTCCAAGAGGGAACGTTATGCTTGATTGTGGGTTCATGCCCGTCGATGACTAGCTTGAGTGACAGAAACATGAGTTTAGGGGATGTGCTGTTGCCACAAGGGGGAAAACAACGGTGCTTGTGCCCGCGGGTGCAAGGATTGTTTACTTTACGCAAAGTTCTTTTAATGCAGTTGTCTGTTGCTTTGAGTTTACACTATGAGTGGGACTCGCAACTTAATACCAGCGAGATGTTCTGGATAGATATCTCAAGGTGGATGATTAGTAGTAGATGCAGATGGATTTCGGTCTACTTGCCTTGGTGTACCGCCCATGCTTTGAACCTCTACCTTTCTTGTAACATAGTTAGCATTGGTTTGCGCACATAATTCTGTCAATTGCCCAGCTGTAATTCGTTTACCTCACATAGCTGTTTTATCATCATTTGGGAGAGAGACATCACTAGTGAACATCATGGGACCCCGGTCCATATTACCATCATTGATCACATCCACTATTTACTTTACGCTTTTTACTTACTATTGCAGCATTACCTATCACTATTATCACTTGCGTTTGATCCTTTGTAAACTACAAGGCCGGAGAGATTGACAACCTCTCTGTACTCGTTGGGAGCAAAGTTATTTGTATCTGTGTGCAGGTCCACGTTGATTGCTAATATATCTGGCGCCGTTAGCAGTTGACACCTTCTTGTTGAAACTGGGAGTCTCAGGGAAATCGATCTTTGGTATCTTTGCCAAGGGAAAACTTCCGCTACACTGCATCTCAAACCTTCCACTTGGGGTAACCAACGAGGGGCGAGAAGCCATCACTTGTTTCCTTAGTTCTTCCATTCTACCATGTTGGATCATGATCGTTAGAGTGAAGATCAAGTAGTGGGGGTTGGCTTCCAGCCCTGTCGCTTGATTTGACAGAAATCCCACTGAGCTCTAGTGGGCTTAGATTGCATGATAAGTTCCAAGAAATGGAGGAAATGATCCATGCAAAGTTCACATAATTGCAAGAAACATGAAGTCTTTGAAAGATAAACCTTACAAGACCATATGTTCCATGTTGTTACTGGGACGAGACTAATTTTCGGCCCTAATAAGATGGACCTTGATTCCTCTTCGGCCAACAAAAGATGCGCTCTTTGTTCTACTACCTTCATCCACGGGTGAAGCCGGTTGGATCACCAAACAAGAGGCCTACTATTAATAACTAGAAGCTCAAGGCAATCCCCATCGAATCTGTAAAGCTTGTCAGTACCGTAGACCATCTTGACTTTGTCAAGATTACCCCAACAGCTATGGCTAGTCGTGCCTTACACAGCTGCACTATCCATGAGCTGTTGAAGGGATCACAACAGGAGAATCCCAAGGCTTATATGAATCCCTCCATCCGGGCTCGCATCACCGTTGGGCCTCCGAGGAAGAAGGTCCTCGCGGACCCAAACTACGCCCACGATCCTCATCCATGCTCGACTCACCCTCGAAGAAATCCTGGTACCGACAAAAAGGGGGACGAATGAATCTCGTCTGCTTAGGATGTTAAGCCTGGGAAGATTTTCAAGCCCTTGTATCTTCCTTTGTTATCCAACTTAGTTATTTTCAGTTTAAGTTTTAGTTAAAATAAACTAGACTATCTATATCTTTTGATTGAGGGAATACTCTTTTATCCAATGAGTACCAGTTAGCTTTGATGAATGGTTGATTGTATTTTTCTAGATATTATATGTTAGGAGCTAGGGTTCCGTCGGGTCTAGGGCGGAGATCGTAGGGAAAGGAGGGAGTTGGGCGCGGCTGGGCACGCGGTCGCCGGCGGCTGGGCGCCGTCGTGCGCGTGGGAGGAGGCGGTGGCAGCTGAGAAGAGGCGGCTAGGGTTAGGTCTCCCGGCTCCCTAAGGAAGCCGAGCAATTATGATTGCTTCTTGCTTGATTAGATTGATACATCTCCTCTCCTTATATAGAGAGGTTTACTTGACTCCTAAGCAAACGATCCTAATAACGATAAGATAATTGGGCTAAGCCCCTAATAATGATAAGATAACTTGGGCCACAACCCACTGGGCTAAACCCCTAATATGCCGGTCATAACACTTCTCCCCGCCCGCACAAACAACTCGTCCTCGAGCTGTAAGGTGGGGAAGCGCTTGCGGAACTCCTCGAGGTGATCAACTAGCATCAAACACCTGCGCGCCAGCTAGGGCGGCCAAGTCGGTGGCGACGACGTCATCCGGAATGTAGTCTGCAGCCTCCAGGTAGAAGAGTCGCGGGCAGACGTGGCTGGGCGTGTAGGGCTCGTCGCAGTTGAAGCACAACCCTTGACGGCGACGCTCGGGTAGCTCGGTCGAGGTGAGCCGGCGGAACGGGCGCGCCGCGGTTGCGGCGAGGGGTGCCGCGAAAACCTGAGCAGGCCGACCCTGCGCGGGAACGTCCGACCGGGTGGCGGCCCAGCGGCCCGGGACGGTGATGCCTGCTGGTGTTGGGGAACGTAGCATAATTCAAAAAATTTCTACGCTTTCACCAAGATCCAACTATGGAGACATCTAGCAACGAGCAAGTAAGAGTGCATCTACATACCGTTATGTAGATCGCGAGCGGAAGCTTTCGAAGAAGCGTGGATGAAGTAGTCGTACTCTTCGCGTTCTTCGTCACCGATGATCTAGCGCCGAACGGACGACACCTCCGCGTTCAACACACGTACGGTGCAGCAACGTCACCTCCTTCTTGATCCAGCAAGGGGGGAGGAGAAGTCGTCAGAGATCCGGCAGCACGACGGCGTGATGATGGATGCAGTGGAGATCGCAGCAGGGCTTCGCCGGGCGCCCTGCGTTGGAGTATGGAGGTGTGACGGGAGGGGGAGAGGCGCCAGGGCAAGGGTGCGGCTGCCCTCTCCCTCCCAACATATATATAGGGGGTCAGGGGTGCGCCAGGGCCCCTGCAGATCCAATCTGCAGGGGGGGCGGCGGCCAGGGGGGAGTCCTTGCCCCCCAAGGCAAGTGGTGGCCTCCCTCCCCCTTAGGGTTTTAACCCTAGGCGCATGGGGAGGTGGGCCCCTAGTGGTGCACCAGCCCATTAGGGCTGGACACTTCCCCTTGCGGCCTAGGAGCCCCTCCGGGATGGGTGGCCCCACCCGGTGGACCCCCGGGGCCCCTCCGGTGGTCCCGGGACGCTCCCGGTGACCCCCGGAGATCACCCGATGGCCGAAACTGGACTTCCTATATATCAATCTTTACCTCCGAACCATTCCGGAACTCCTCGTGACGTCTGGGATCTCATCCGGGACTCCGAACAACTTTCGGGTTTCCACGTGCATTTATCTCTACGACCCTAGCGTTACCGAACCTTAAGTGTGTAGACCCTACGGGTTCGGGAGACACGTAGACATAACCGAGACCACTCTCCGGTCAATAACCAACAGCGGGATCTGGATACCCATGTTGGTTCCCACGTGTTCCTCGATGATCTTCATCGGATGAACCACTATGTCAAGGATTCACTCAATCCCGTACGTTATTCCCTTTGTCCATCGGTACGGTACTTGCCCGAGATTCGATCGTCGGTATTCCCGATACCTTGTTCAATCTCATCATGGCAAGTCTCTTTACTCGATCCGTAATCCATCATCTCATGACTAACTACTTAGTCACATTGAGCTCATTATGATGATGTCTTACCGAGTGGGCCCAGAGGTACCTCTCCGTCATGCGGAGTGACAACATCCCAGTCTCGGTTCGTACCAACTCAACAGACACTTTCGGAGATACCCGATGCGTACCTTTATAGCCACCCAGTTACGTTGTGACGGTTGGCACACCCAAAGTACTCCTACAGTATCCGGGAGTTGTACAACCTCATGGTCTAAGGAATAAATACTTGACACCGAAAAGCTTATGCATTACGAACTATACGATCTCGTGCTATGCTCAGGATTGGGTCTTGTCCATCACATCATTCTCCTAATGATGTGATTCTGTTATCACTGACATCTCATGTCCATGGTCAGGAAACCGTGACCATCTGTTGATTAACGAGCTGGTAACTAGAGGCCTACCAGGGACTCATTGTGGTCTATGTATTCACACATGTATCGCTGTTTCCGTACAATACAATTCAAGCATGAATAACAGACAATTATCATGAACAAGGAGATATAATAATAATGCTTTTATTATTGCCTCTAGGGCATATCTCCAACAGTCTCCCACTTGCACTAGAGTCAATAATCTAGTTACATTGTGATGAATCGAACACCCATAGAGTTCTGGTGTTGATCATGTTTTGCTCGTGAAAGAGGTTTAGTCAACGGGTCTGCGACATTCAGATCCGTATGCACTTTACAAATATCTATGTCTCCATCCTGAACATAATTCCGGATGGAGTTGAAACGGCGCTTGATGTGCTTGGTCTTCTTGTGAAACCTGGGCTCCTTGGTAATAGCAATAGCACCAGTGTTGTCACAGAAGAGAGTCATCGGGCTTGACGCGCTTGGAATGACTCCTAGGTCGGTGATGAACTCCTTCATCCAGACTCCTTCCTGCGCTGCTTCAGAAGAAGCTATGTACTCCGCTTCACATGTAGACGCTGCCACCACGCTCTGTTTGCAACTGCACCAGCTGACTGCCCCTCCATTCAAAATGTACACGTATCCGGTTTGAGACTTAGAGTCATCCAGATTTGTATCGAAGCTAGCATCGACGTAACCCTTTACGACGAGCTCTTCGTCACCTCCATAAACGAGAAACATATCCTTAGTCCTTTTCAGGTACTTCAGGATGTTCTTGACCGCTGTCCAGTGTTCCGTACCGGGATCACTTTGGTACCTCCCTACCAAACTTATGGAAAGGTTCACATCAGGTCTGGTACACAGCATGACATACATGATAGAACCTATGGCCGAGGCATAGGGAATGACACTCATCTTTTCTCTATCTTCTGCCGTGGTCGGCGACTGAGCCTTGCTCAATCTCATACCTTGCAAAATAGGCAAGAATCCTTTCTTTGACTGATCCATATTGAACTTCTTCAATATTTTGTCAAGGTATGTACTTTGTGAAAGACCAATGAGGCGTCTCGATCTATCTCTATAAATTTTGATGCCTAATATGTAAGCAGCTTCTCCAAGGTCCTTCATTGAAAAACTTTTATTCAAGTAGGCCTTTACATTTTCCAAGAATTCTATATCATTTCCCATCAGCAATATGGCATCCATATATAATATGAGAAATGCCACAGAGCTCCCACTCACTTTCTTGTCAATACAGGCTTCTCCATAAGTCTGTATAAATCCAAACGCTTTGATCACCTCATCAAAGCGAATATTCCAACTCCGAGATGCTTGCACCAGCCCGTAAATCGAGCGCTGGAGCTTGCATACCTTGTTAGCGTTCTCTGGATCGACAAAACCTTCCGGTTGCATCATATACAACTCTTCCTTGAGGAAGCCGTTAAGGAATGCTGTTTTGACGTCCATTTGCCACATTTCATAATCATAGAATGCGGCAATAGCTAACATGATTCTGACTGACTTCAGCATCGCTACGGGAGAGAAAGTCTCGTCGTAGTCAATCCCTTGAACTTGTCGATAACCCTTAGCGACAAGCCGAGCCTTATAGATGGTCACATTACCATCCGCGTCTGTCTTCTTCTTAAATATCCATTTGTTTTCTATGGCGTGCCTATCATCAGGCAAGTCCACCAAAGTCCATACTTTGTTTTCATACATGGATTCTATCTCGGATTTCATGGCTCCAAGCCATTTATTGGAATTCGGGCCCGCCATCGCTTCTTCATAGTTCGAAGGTTCACCGTTGTCTAACAACATGATTTCCAGTACAGGGTTGCCGTACCACTCTGGTGCGGAACGTGCCCTTGTGGACCTTCGAAGTTCAGTAGTAACTTGATCTGTTTCTTCATGATCATTATCATCAACTTCCTCCCTTGTCGGTGCAGGCACCTCAGGAATAGTTTCCTGCGCTGCGCTACTTTCCGGTCCAGGAGGGGTGACTATCACCTCATCAAGTTCTACTTTCCTCCCACTCACTTCTTTCGAGAGAAACTCCTTCTCCAGAAAGCGTCCATTCTTGGCAACAAAGACTTTGCCTTCGGATCTGTGGTAGAAGGTGTACCCAATCGTTTCCTTTGGGTATCCTATGAAGACACATTTTTCCGATTTGGGTTCGAGCTTTTTAGGTTGAAGTTTCTTGACATAAGCATCGCAACCCCAAACTTTTAGAAACGACAGCTTCGGTTTCTTGCCAAACCAAAGTTCATATGGAGTCGTCTCAACGGATTTCGACGGAGCCCTATTTAAAGTGAATGCGGCAGTCTCTAAAGCATAACCCCAAAAAGATAGCGGTAAATCGGTGAGGGACATCATAGATCGCACCATGTCCAACAGAGTACGATTTCAACGTTCGGACACACCGTTACGTTGAGGTGTTCCGGGCGGTGTCAATTGTGAAACAATTCCACATTTCCTAAGGTGTGTGCCAAATTCATGACTTAAATATTCACCCCCACGATCTGATCGTAAGAACTTTATTTTTCTGTCACGTTGATTCTCAACCTCATTCTGAAATTCCTTGAACTTTTCAAAGGTCTCAGACTTGTGTTTCATCAAATAGATATACCCGTATCTACTCAAGTCATCCGTGAGGGTGAGAACATAACGGTAGCCTCTGCGAGCCTCAACACTCATTGGACCGCACACATCGGTATGTATGATTTCCAACAAGTTGGTTGCTCGCTCCATTGTTCCGGAGAACAGAGTCTTGGTCATCTTGCCCAAGAGGCATGGTTCGCACGTGTCAAATGATTCATAATCAAGAGACTCTAGAAGTCCATATGAATGGAGCTTCTTCATACGTTTGACACCAATATGACCAAGGCGGCAATGCCACAAGTATGTGGGACTATCATTATCAACTTTACATCTTTTGGCATCTACACTATGAATATGTGTATCACTACATTCGAGATTCATAAAAAATAAACCATTGACCAGCGGGGCATGACCATAAAACATATCTCTCAAATAAATAGAACAACCATTATTCTCTGATTTGAAAGAGTAGCCATCTCGCATAAGACGAGATCCAGAAACAATGTTCATGCTCAAAGCTGGTACTAAATAACAATTATTGAGGTTTAAAACTAATCCCGAGGGTAGATGTAGAGGTAGCGTGCCGACGGCGATCACATCGACCTTGGAACCATTCCCGATGCGCATCGTCACCTCATCCTTCGCCAGTCTCCATTTATTCCGCAGCTCCTGTTTTGAGTTACAAATATGAGCAACTGCACCGGTATCGAATACCCAGGAGCTACTACGAGTGCTGGTAAGGTACACATCAATAACATGTATATCATATATACCTTTGACGTTGCCGGCCTTCTTGTCTGCTAAGTATTTGGGGCAGTTCCGCTTCCAGTGACCCGTTCCCTTGCAATAAAAGCACTCTGTCTCAGGCTTGGGTCCATACTTTGGCTTCTTCCCGGCAACAGTCTTGCCAGGCGCGGCAACTCCCTTGCCGTCCTTCTTGAAGTTCTTCTTACCCTTGCCTTTCTTGAACTTAGTGGTTTTATTGACCATCAACACTTGATTTTCTTTCTTGATGTCTACCTCCGCTGATTTCAGCATTGAATACACCTCGGGAATGGACTTCTCCATCCCCTGCATATTGAAGTTCAACACGAAGCTCTTGAAGCTTGGTGGGAGCGACTGGAGGATTCTGTCAATGACCGCTTCATCTGGGAGATTCATTCCCAGCTGAGACAAGCGGTTGTGCAATCCTGAAATCTTGAGGATGTGCTCACTGACAGAACTATTCTCCTCCATCTTACAGCTGTAGAATGCGTCGGAGACATCATATCTCTCGACTCGGGCATGAGCTTGGAAAACCATTTTCAGCTCTTCGAACATCTCATATGCTCCGTGGTACTCAAAACGTTTTTGGAGCCCCGATTCTAAACTGTAAAGCATGCCGCACTGAACCAGGGAGTAATCATCACTACGCGACTGTCAGACGTTCAAAACGTCTTGGGCCGCATCGGGAGCAGGTGCATCACCTAGCGGTGCTTCTAGGACATATGATCTCTTGGCAGCTATGAGAATAATCCTCAGGTTACGGACCCAATCCATATAGTTGCTACCATCGTCTTTCAGCTTGGTTTTCTCTAGGAACGCGTTGAAGTTGAGGGAAACCTGAGCGTGGGCCATTTGATCTACAAGAGATATTGTAAAGAATTTAGACTAAGTTCATGATAATTAAGTTCATCTTAATCAAATTTTAATGAACTCCCACTCAAAATGACATCTCTCTAGTCATCTAAGTGATACACGATATGAATCGACTAGCCCGTGTCCGATCATCACGTGAGACGGACTAGTCATCAACGGTGAACATCTTCATGTTGATCGTATCTTCTATACGACTCGTGTTCGACCTTTCGGTCTTCCGTGTTCCGAGGCCATGTCTGTACATGCTAGGCTTGTCAAGTGAACCCTAAGTGTATCGCGTGTGTAAATCTGTCTTACACCCGTTGTATGCGAACGTTAGAACCTATCACACCCGATCATCACGTGGTGCTTCGGAGCAACGAACTTTAGCAACGGTGCACAGTTAGGGGAAACACAATACTTGAAATTTTAGTGAGAGATCATCTTATTTACTACCGTCGTTCTAAGTAAACAAGATGCATAAACATGATAAACATCACATGCAATCAATTAAAGTGACATGATATGGCCAATATTATCTTGCTCCTTGGATCTCCATCTTCGGGGCACCATGATCATCTTGTCACCGGCTCGACACCATGATCTTCATCATCATGATCTCCATCATCGTGTCTTGAAGAAGTCGTCACGCCAACTATTACTTCTACTACTATAGCTAACGTTTAGCAATGAAGTAAAGTAATTACATGGCGTTATTCAGTGACACGCAGGTCATACAATAATTAAGACAACTCCTATGGCTCATGCCGGTTGTCAAGTTCATCGACATGCAAGTCGTGATTCCCTATTACAAAAACATGATCAATCTCATACATCACATATATCATTCATCACATCTTCGTTTTGGCCATACCACGTCACATAGCACATGCTGCAAAAACAAGTTAGACGCCCTCTAATTGTTGTTGCAAATTTTTACGTGGCTTCTATAGGATTTCTAGCAAGAACGTTTCTTACCTACGCCAAAACCACAACGTGATTTGTCAACTTCTATTTACCCTTCATAAGGACCCTTTTCATCGAATCCGATCCGACTAAAGTAGGAGAGACAGACACCCGCCAGCCACCTTATGCATCTAGTGCATGTCTGTCGGTGGAACCAGTCTCACGTAAGCGTACGTGTAAAGTCGGTCCGGGCCGCTTCATCCCACAATACCGCCGAATCAAGATTGACTAGTAACGGTAAGAAAGTTGAACAAAATCAAACGCCCACAACTGCTTTGTGTTCTACTCGTGCAAGATGCTACGCATAAAACCTAGCTCAGATGCCACTGTTGGGGAACGTAGCATAATTCAAAAAAATTCTACGCTTTCACCAAGATCCAACTATGGAGACATCTAGCAACGAGCAAGTAAGAGTGCATCTACATACCGTTATGTAGATCGCGAGCGGAAGCTTTCGAAGAAGCGTGGATGAAGTAGTCGTACTCTTCGCGTTCTTCGTCACCGATGATCTAGCGCCGAACGGACGGCACCTCCGCGTTCAACACACGTACGGTGCAGCAACGTCACCTCCTTCTTCCAGCAAGGGGGGAGGAGAAGTCGTCAGAGATCCGGCAGCACGACGACGTGATGATGGATGCAGTGGAGATCGCAGCAGGGCTTCGCCGGGCGCCCTGCGTTGGAGTATGGAGGTGTGACGGGAGGGGGAGAGGCGCCAGGGCAAGGGTGCGGCTGCCCTCTCCCTCCCCACATATATATAGGGGGCCAGGGGTGCGCCAGGGCCCCTACAGATCCAATCTGCAGGGGGGGGGGCGGCCAGGGGGGAGTCTTTGCCCCCCAAGGCAAGTGGTGCCCCCCCCCTTAGGGTTTTAACCCTAGGCGCATGGGGAGGTGGGCCCCTAGTGGTGCGCCAGCCCATTAGGGCTGGACACTTCCCCTTGCGGCCTAGAGGCCCCTTCGGGATGGGTGGCCCCACCCGGTGGACCCCCGGGGCCCCTCTGGTTGTCCCGGGACGCTCCCGGTGACCCCCGGAGATCACCCGATGGCCGAAACTGGACTTCCTATATATCAATCTTTACCTCCGGACCATTCCAGAACTCCTCGTGACGTCCGGGATCTCATCCGGGACTCCGAACAACTTTCGGGTTTCCACGTGCATTTATCTCTACGACCCTAGCGTTATCGAACCTTAAGTGTGTAGACCCTACGGGTTCAGGAGACACGTAGACATGACCGAGACCACTCTCCGGTCAATAACCAACAGCAGGATCTGGATACCCATGTTGGTTCCCACGTGTTCCTCGATGATCTTCATCGGATGAACCACTGTGTCAAGGATTCACTCAATCCCGTACGTTATTCCCTTTGTCCATCGGTACGGTACTTGCCCGAGATTCGATCGTCGGTATTCCCGATACCTTGTTCAATCTCGTCATGGCAAGTCTCTTTACTCGATCCGTAATCCATCATCCCGTGACTAACTACTTAGTCACATTGAGCTCATTATGATGATGTCTTACCGAGTGGGCCCAGAGGTACCTCTCCGTCATGCGGAGTGACAACATCCCAGTCTCGGTTCGTACCAACTCAACAGACACTTTCGGAGATACCCGATGCGTACCTTTATAGCCACCCAGTTACGTTGTGACGGTTGGCACACCCAAAGTACTCCTACGGTATCCGGGAGTTGTACAACCTCATGGTCTATACTTGACACCGAAAAGCTTATGCATTACGAACTATACGATCTCGTGCTATGCTCAGGATTGGGTCTTGTCCATCACATCATTCTCCTAATGATGTGATCCCGTTATCACTGACATCTCATGTCCATGGTCAGGAAACCGTGACCATCTGTTGATTAACGAGCTGGTAACTAGAGGCCTACCAGGGACTCATTGTGGTCTATGTATTCACACATGTATCGCTGTTTCCGTACAATACAATTCAAGCATGAATAACAGACAATTATCATGAACAAGGAGATATAATAATAATGCTTTTATTATTGCCTCTAGGGCATATCTCCAATAGTCTCCCACTTGCAGTAGAGTCAATAATCTAGTTACATTGTGATGAATCGAACACCCATAGAGTTCTGGTGTTGATCATGTTTTGCTCGTGAAAGAGGTTTAGTCAACGGGTCTGCGACATTCAGATCCGTATGCACTTTACAAATATCTATGTCTCCATCCTGAACATAATTCCGGATGGAGTTGAAACGGCGCTTGATGTGCTTGGTCTTCTTGTGAAACCTGGGCTCCTTGGTAATAGCAATAGCACCAGTGTTGTCACAGAAGAGAGTCATCGGGCTTGACGCGCTTGGAATGACTCCTAGGTCGGTGATGAACTCCTTCATCCAGACTCCTTCCTGCGCTGCTTCAGAAGCAGCTATGTACTCCGCTTCACATGTAGACGCTGCCACCACGCTCTGTTTGCAACTGCACCAGCTGACTGCCCCTCCATTCAAAATGTACACATATCCGGTTTGAGACTTAGAGTCATCCAGATTTGTATCGAAGCTAGCATCGACGTAACCCTTTACGACGAGCTCTTCGTCACCTCCATAAACGAGAAACATATCCTTAGTCCTTTTCAGGTACTTCAGGATGTTCTTGACCGCTGTCCAGTGTTCCGTACCGGGATCACTTTGGTACCTCCCTACCAAACTTATGGAAAGGTTCACATCAGGTCTGGTACACAGCATGGCATACATGATAGAACCTATGGCCGAGGCATAGGGAATGACACTCATCTTTTCTCTATCTTCTGCCGTGGTCGGCGACTGAGCCTTGCTCAATCTCATACCTTGCAAAATAGGCAAGAATCCTTTCTTTGACTGATCCATATTGAACTTCTTCAATATTTTGTCAAGGTATGTACTTTGTGAAAGACCAATGAGGCGTCTCGATCTATCTCTATAGATTTTGATGCCTAATATGTAAGCAGCTTCTCCAAGGTCCTTCATTGAAAAACTTTTATTCAAGTAGGCCTTTACATTTTCCAAGAATTCTATATCATTTCCCATCAGCAATATGGCATCCATATATAATATGAGAAATGCCACAGAGCTCCCACTCACTTTCTTGTCAATACAGGCTTCTCCATAAGTCTGTATAAATCCAAACGCTTTGATCACCTCATCAAAGCGAATATTCCAACTCCGAGATGCTTGCACCAGCCCGTAAATCGAGCGCTGAAGCTTGCATACCTTGTTAGCGTTCTCTGGATCGACGGTGGCGAAGTCGAGCTTGGGGTAGCGCGGCGGTGTCTGAGCATGACCGCCGTGAGCGTACGGCTCGACGGTACGGAGCAGCGAAGAGGATGTCGTCGGTCCGGCGTGCACAAGTGGTCCGCTGGAAAGCGGTGGCCCGTCGAAGCCAGCGTGGAAACTCGCGGAACCGGAGGGCCCGCCGTACGGCAAGGAGGGCGCCAGCTGGTCCGCGGCCATGGTGTAGACTGGCGGCGGTGACGTCCCGGCCAACCAGGTTGTAAGCTGTGACGGCGAGGGCGGGAACCGCACTTGCTGAATCGGCATGGCCGTCGGCGCGGTCGTAGGCGGCCCGGTGCTGGGCGGCGGAGGCGCCTGCTGCGTGGAAACATCGATGGCCGCGGTTGGCCATTGTGGCCAGAGCGGGGCGGTGGCGGGGGCTGGCTGCAGCGGCAGCTGCAACGGGGGCTGTAGCGGCCCGACCAGCGCCGCGGCGGCCCCTGGGGGCGGCGGCTGCCAGGGCTGCCAGGGCGGTGGCGGCGGTAGCTGCAGCTGTGGCTGCAGCGGCCCGGCGAGCGCGGCGGAGGCCGCCGGGTGCGGCGGCTGCCATGGCAGCATCATCAGCCCGGTGACGATGGTTGGGGACGCGGCCGGCGGCAGCCCGTAGGGCCCGGCCAAGTAGAGGCAGATCCCCTGGACGGCTGTGACGAGATCGTTGAGGACCCCGGTGATCTGCTCCGGAGTGAAGACGGCGGCCGGGGGCGCGGTGGAGGGATGCATCTGGGCGGTGGTGGCGCCGGTGGTGGAGTCCAGCGGCGCGGATGGGGCCGGCAGCGGTGCGGATGGGGAAATCAGCGACGCGGTGGTGATGGGCAATGGCGCGGTGGAGAAGGCCAGCGGCGCGGTGGTGGCGGTTGGCAGCGGAAGCGACGGGATGGGCGGCGGCGAAGACATGATCGGAACTGAGCTACCTGATACCAAGGTGTTAGGAGCTAGGGTTCTGCCGGGTCTAGGGCGGAGACCGTAGGGAAAGGAGGGAGCTGGGCGTGGCTGGGCACGCAGTCGCCGGCGGCTGGGCGCCGTCGTGCGCGTGGAGGAGGCGGTGGCGGCTGAGAAGAGGCGGCTAGGGTTAGGTCTCCCGGCTCCCTAAGGAAGCCGAGCAATTATGATTGCTTCTTGCTTGATTAGATTGATACATCTCCTCTCCTTATATAGAGAGGTTTACTTGACTTCTAAGCAAACGATCCTAATAACGATAAGATAATTGGGCTAAGCCCCTAATAATGATAAGATAACTTGGGCCACAACCTACTGGGCTAAACCCCTAATATGCCGGTCATAACATTATATTAGATTCATCGTTGGATATGTGTGCTAATATTTTCACTTCATGATGAGTATAAGTCTTCAACATCTCATGTGTCGATCGAGTAGGAAAGGTGACCAACCAGATGGGATAGATTACTTTTGTTTCGGTTGAACTCTTCAACATTTTGTAAAAGAACTAAAAGACCGATATGTGACGACAGTCTGACCGCCTGAGACTTAAATGAGCAAGTAGCAGCAGGGGAAACTACCTAAATAAATTTTGGCCTTTGAAAAATTCTGATCTCCTACAGGAAGCATGCTTAACCTTCATGTCACACATAAACAAATGACTGTGATGTGGGCACGTAATTAAGTCTGCCCCTCAAAGAGAAAGAGGAATAAAACTTGACAATTTTTAGATATAAAATAAAAAAGGTAGCCCATTGCTACTTGCTCGACTGGAAGACGGGTGAATTGTTGCATAGAGCTATGATATGCTTGCTAACCGATAAAGTACCATAGGTGGGGAAGCCTTTATGATCTTCCTAATAAGTGAAGATATAATAGCACTCGATGTGATCAGCTATCGCGTATGATTTTTTGAATTGAGCAATGAACTCATGCATTTATTTTACCTGCACCTCCTAAAAAAGATGATTCCGTTCTTACCAGCTGTGGCATTTGCCCGTGGACGAGAAAACCTCTAAGCTTTGGGGAGTTGATGAGTCCAATTTTGGTATTGTTTACACCTCTTATTTCATTTCATAGTATAGATTTCTTCACATTTTACCACCTTCGGACACCTCTTTTTCTATGTTTTCACCATGGTGTCTGAAATATTTTTGAGGTTAAGGAAAGAATGCCAATTTATGGTGATAAAATCACATCAATTAACATGATAAGATATTGCCGTAAAAGATTGAAACCCCTTGGAGAAGAAATAATGCACGTAGAAGCCGACAGAGTGAAACACGACGTCTGGTACGAGCGCATGTGCTCGTACCAGCTATCGTACCATCCGCTGCCGCCTCCTTCAGTTCAACTATTTTACCTCCATGCAGATGCGGGGAATTAGAGGACACCGCTAGCCACCAGAAACACATCCAGAACCAAGAACCCTAACCTTCAAAAGGTTTTCAGAGGGGGAATCGGCCACGGGACTCCATCGCTGCATCACCACATCAAAGAGGGCATCATCAACATATGTCTTCATCATCACCACCCCATATCCATCTCCTTGTAATACATTAGCCGGTGTGGATTCACTTTTGTATTACCTTGACACTACCCCC
>LR738712.1:549462065-549482495 GCA_902687465.1 Secale cereale
GTGGTAGAAAAATGGTTCGCCGGTTCCAGCTCTTCCGTTACACGGTTGCAGCAAAATCTGGTTGCTGCCCGCCTCGTACAGCATGTCAAATTGCTCGTACTTCGGCGAGCAGTTGCAGCGGTGCCACGACAACGAACGCCGGCGGTGGCAGCGGGGGCTTGCGGGAGGGGAAGGAGAGGTTGCGGAGAGGACGAGAGTGGTAGCGCGGGCGGAGTGGGGAGGATAAGAACAGAGACAGGGAGGCCTCGTACTCCGGTCAGCAGTTGCAGCGGTGCCACGGCAGCGAAACGCCGGCGGTGGCAGCAAGGGCTTGCGGGATGGGAAGAAGGGATTGCGGGGAGGACGAGAGCGGCAACGCGGGGGGAGTGGGGAGGAGAAGAACGGCGACCAGGAGGTAGGGGATGAAAAGCGGTGGAGAGGATAAGCTACACGCGTCTCACGCGAGGACCTCATGCGTGGGCATGGTTTGCTGGGTGCACAAGGCCAGCGTGGCGTGAGACCGGCCGAAAATTCGGCCGGCGCACCGCACACAAACAGTTTCCATACGATTGCGTCACGATCCGCAAACTCGTTTAATTCCCGACAGTTCGCTGCACTATTTTAAGTTTTACATTCTGGACTCAGTGAGTTTATCATTTATTCCTACCAAAATTTAGCAAGTGAAACTTAGTAAAGTTTTAAAAACTTGTTAAAATGCATTCAAAAGTGGTCTTATTTCAAAGCCCCCGTATCAAGGAACCTGAACATGCAAACGAAATACTGAGATCTGTGCAACAGAGTGCAACTATTTTTGCAAATTGATCTGATATTAAATGCTTCCATGTCTCACTTTGCCGACCATTTTATGTATCACGTACCAGCTAGGGCCCTTCATCCTTTCGACGTGTCCACGGGAAAGTGAATACTCCGAGTGCTGAGTCAATCCTAGCAAGCTCCATCACCGTATTAATTTAGCGGCAAATGGTCACATGCGGCTACTTGCTCAGACCACGATAGAAAAGAAACCTATTATTCGTTCTTGATGCCCTGCACATATTATTCGTGCCGACAGCCTCCATCGCATATGTATGGACATGGAGTACGCTTCAGGTAATTCAAAATACCGGCACATCCATTCGTCCAAAAAACAAAAACGGCACATCCAGCACCAAACACACACCGTTGATAAATTTTTCTGTACATGCATAAACATTCTCAAAATACTTTTGATAAAGAGAGATTTTATTTACTCTTAATGTTGCATCAATGTGATTTCTGGCCTCATCATTTTTTTTCCGGAAAACAATATATATGCAGGTGCTCAGAAACACGTACATAACTCACTCATATGAACACATACATAAACGATTAACGAACGAGGAATGAAAATGTATAGAAGACAAATTTGAGAAAAAGTTAAGCTGCTAGACTTTGGCCCAAGTTAGCTCAAGGCCAACAGACTCACCTTTTTGGAAGGGGTTAATGAGGATCAAAGTAACTTTCTTCCGACGGGTAAGATTCCTATTTGGTGATGGTAACACTACTAGATTCTGGGAGGATACCTGGCTAGGAAAGACGACTTTGGCTTTACAATATCATTCCTTATATAATATTGTGCAACATAAGGGGGATTATGTAGCAACAGTATTAAACTCGGTATCACTTAATATCCAATTTAGGAGATCCCTTGTAGGGGAACGTTGGAATGATTGGCTGCACTTGGTCTGTAGATTGATGGATGTTCAACTTTCAGATCAGACATATACAATTAGTTGGAAGTTAACCATGAATGGAATTTTCTCGGTGAAATCCATGTATTTGGACTTAATTGACTCTGAGCCATTGTCGAGGTCTTTGCACATATGAAAGATTAAAGTTCCGCTTCGCATCAAAATCTTTGTGTGGTTCGTCCACAAAGGAGTTATTTTGAACGAAATAATTTGGTGAAAAGAAATTCGGTGGGTAATTCGAGGTGTAGTTTTTTGTGATCAAAATGAACCGATTAAACACCTCTTTTTCCACTGTCCGCTTGCAAAATTGTTATGGCGATCAATTCATATAGCTTTTAACATTCATCCCCCACTGAGCATAAATATGTTGTGTGTGACGTGGTTTAATGGGATGGACATACACATAGCTAAGCATATTCAGATAGGGATATGTGCACTATTCTGAGCTATATGGAACATTAGGAATGATATGATTTTTAATGGGACAAAATTCACTAATTTTTTGCAGGTTATCTACAGAGCTACAGTTTGGATCCGTATATGGTCGTTACTCACTCATGCGGATTTCAGGGAGCTTCTGAATATTGGGTGCAACCGCTGGAAGATGGTAGCACGTGATATCTTCAATCGATTTGGATGACGAGCTAATAATAGACTAGATGTGTAGGCATCACAGTCTGTTTTTTGTTGCCGGATGTGGCTCGTCTTCGCCAAATGTGGCGCACAGATTTAAAAAAAAATCTTTGCTAGGTTTATGAGCTTGATTGGAACTTAAGACTTTGGTACGATTTGTAATAAGATGACTGCATGCATCACATTGATGCAGCGGCCGGAGGTCAACCTTCATTTCTAGAAAAATGAACACATGCATACATACCATATCCATACTTATCTGAGAGACTAAGCCAGTGGGTACATTAATAGTTCAAATTCAATGATAATTAATTCGAATTCAACGAGATTGAGTGGATGTTCAACAAGTTTCTCATGGATGGATCATGATGTCCCATATATACTGCCCCTTGAGCTTCATCTAACAATGCATGCATGTCAATGGTCTAACATATGACATGTAGTACATCACGGCAACGTGTATAAGTTGCACAACGTGTAGAGCCACAATGAGTGAATGAATGAATCAATCAACAAGGTGAGTAGGAAGAAGCAAAACTTGTGATCACCATGGTTTCCGCGCAATAGCCACATTGCCTCCAGCCGATCAACCGTGCCACAAAACTTCATGACAGAGTTCTGGATGATATATCATCGATACACTAATGACATCCCATTGCATTCATGGATGATGTGCATATCGTACGGCGTAATGTTTTTATGGATGATGTGCATGTCATAGGACGCAATGTGCTTTTGCGCATGAAACAAAGCATGCATATGCCGCCAAAAGATCCGTCCCTTGCGCTCCTGTCTACGAAGTCCACATATACGGTCAACCATGCTTCACACAACAACTCATTCTCCATGGTCGAGTACTTCGCCATCCCTTCTTACTTTAAAAAACGACATGAAGTTCAAAAATAATTGGCAGAAAAGCTACCGGGTGTGGTGTCCGCCATGAACGGCCTCGACAGTGGGCGGAGGGTACCTGGCTGCGAAAGGATCCTGGATGGATGGCGCCGCAGAAGGCGTGCAGGTGCGTGCATGGTATCGGAGTCCTACTTGGCGGCGGTCGGGACTCCCGCAAAGCCCTCCCCGAGTTTGCTTTAGATTTACGGAAAACAGACTTCCGAACCACTCCGTGGACCTATATGTTACCGTGTTGGATGACAGAATGGGTCCGGACGGTTGCGGGCGTTTGAGGGTCGGTATTAGAGATGCCCTAAGGAGAAAGAGGACCAATCCAAACGCTAATCTTCTCAATAGTAAGAAAATTTGCTAGTATTTCATTTTCTTGAATTACGCAAGCAGTTCACACTATTTGCAAAGCCAATTTGTTAAATTGAAAATGATATTACTACACGTTTACACCGATCATTGAAATCAATAATTATTCATGCATGCACGGATGTGCCACGACGATCTCTACTTTTTTAGCTGCCTTATTAATTTGCAAGTTGTTCTGTATTCTCGACCACACGTAAACCCACGGATGAATGTCAATGCCCGGCTCCATGGGCTAGCTAATCAAGTTTGAAAACGAGATGTGCCAACGCCCAACCGTATATGGCATGTAGTTACTGAAACTTTAGCTCCTACCATTATCTCAACTATTACAGGCAAAAGCTGCATTGCCTCCTATAAATAGGACCTAACTGGAAGCTTGTACCATTACCAACTCATCCTCAGCTTGCTAGCTAGCTTGATCAATCTGATCACCCACAATGGCTGTCAAGTGTATGCTTCTGTTTGGTGTCGTACTCGCGTCTTTCCTGCTTCTCTGCCAGGATGGAGCATATGCTAGAGAGCTCACCGAAGCTAAACCTAAAGGTATCTCTCTCTCTCTCTCTATCTCTCTCTCTCTCTCTCTCTCTCTCTCTCTCTCTCTCTACACACACACACAAACAATATTTACCTTTTTTGGAAAAGGAGGCAAAACCCCTGGCCTCTGCATCAATCGATGCATGCAGTCATCTTATTAAAAATAGAGTATCAAAGTCTTAGGATCACAAGAGGCCCATAATCCAAGTGCAAAATGAAAGAGACCATAAAAAAGATGTTAAATCGGCTGAAGATAGCCCGTGCCACCGTCTCCCAACGGTTGCACCCAATAACCAAAAGCTCTCTGGATTCCACATGAATGAGTAATGACCACAAACGGGTCCATGATGTAGCTCTGTAGATAACCTGCAAAATATTCGTGAAGTTTGCCCCATTAAAAATATAATCATCTCTAGTATTCCATATCGCCAAAAATAGTGCACATATCCCTATCCGAATATGTTTCGCTGTATATAAGTCCACTCCACTGAGCCACGACCCAAATAACGTGTTTATGCTCATTGAGGGTATACGTTGAAAGCTATATGAATTGAGCGCCATAATAATTTTGCAAGTGGACAGTCGAGAAAGAGGTGTTTCATTGTTTCATTGTGGTCACAAAAACAACATTTGGGGTTACCGATCCAACTTCTTTTTAGCAAGTTATCTTTGGTCAATGTGACTCCTGCGTGAACGAACCCATGAAAATCTTAATTCGGAGCGGAACTTTAATCTTTCAAATGTGCAATGACCTAGACAGTGGCCCAGAATCAATTAAGTCCAAATACATAGATTTCACTGAAAAGTTCCCGTTCGCAACTAACTTCCATTGAATCGTATCTTCATGGTCCGATAGTTGAACTTCCATCAACCTGCGGACAAGGTGCAACCACTTGTTCCAACGTTCCCCCACTAGGGATCTCTTAAATTGGATATTAAGCGGTATCGAATTTAATACTGTAGCAACATAATCTTCCTTTAGTTGCACAATATTATATAGGGATGTATATTAGTCTGAGGCATTTCCCCAAGCCATGTATTCTCCCAGAATCTAGTAGTGGTACCTTTACCTACGAAATACATTTACCTACCGGCAATAACAATTTTTTACCTAATATAGTTATCATCCATCCGAGTATGTACGGACACTGAGCAGCACCTCCACTTGATTGCTAAATGATATTTCCTTGTATGCATGCAGTATCCGAGGAGAAGAATATGAAACCTGGGTATGGAAACAATGGCGGAGGATATGGAAACAACGGAGGATATGGAAACAATGGCGGAGGATATGGAAACAATGGTGGTGGGTACCAGCATGGTGGAGGATACGGAAACAACGGTGGTGGGTACCAGCATGGTGGAGGATACAGAAACAATGGTGGTGGGTATGGTGGAGGGTCTGGAAACAATGGCGGCGGGTATGGTGGAGGGTCTGGAAATCCTGGATATGGCGGTGGCTATGGCAATCCTGGCTATGGTGGCGGCAACAACGGTGGATATGGTAATGGTGGTAGTGACCCAGGACGTGGTGGTGGGTATGGTAATCCTGGCTACGGTGGTGGCAACAATGGTGGGTATGGCAGTGGCTCTGGTGGAGGGTATGGCTCCGGCTCTGGTGGCGGGTCTGGCGGGGGTGGAGGTTACGGTGGAGGATCCGGTGGTGGTGGTGGCTATCCTTGAGCAGGATATTGTGGAAGAGGTCTAAATGGTGGATGTCACCAAGGAACAACTAGACATATATATGTGTTTTAAATAAAACATGTTCAGCCCCCCCAAAACATGCTTGATGTGCTTGAATAAAAATTGCTCCTTATGCTCGCATATACGAGCAAGGTACCTATAGGAGAGCAAGAAATCAGATGATCAAGATAGCCTTGTGAAGTCTCATGTTTATGCACGATATGTCAAATAGATTCTAGATATTGTGGCACATGTTGTAAGGAGTCCATAATGGAATAATTGTCTACTTTGCTTTTCTCTAGCGCTGGATAAACTTTTTTCGCATTACAGTTTACAATTTTTCCATGTTTTCCTAACAGTTCAAGTTGGTCCGTGTGTTGAAACACGTGCGCTACAAGTTTACTGTTAGGGTGCAATGTATAGACGTAAAATAAGATAGTTGAGTTCGACGCTAGACAACACAATACTAGGAACATATTAAATTAAGAATAAACATTTATGTCACACTACATGTATGACTTGCTTTATGTAAGAGGATATTACATATAGCCTCTCAAGCAACCCGAATTGAACAAACATAAGGACTGATGAGTTAAACCATCCTGACTATTGTCATTTATAGAAAGTATATAAGATGGGTAAGTTCCCCAAATTCGTAACAACGTACTTCAAAAGTCTTGTTACCAATATCACATCATACAATAACTACTAGCTGGATATGGGTGAAATGATCTTCCATAGGAGTAGTATGTGAAATCCGAAAGGGCATGCATGTGCGGAAGCATGCATGCGTATTGCCACACATCATTTGAGATTGGTGAACTTGTTTGGTCTTAAGCCCCTTGATTACTGTAGGCACGGGGGGTTCATGCATGTGCATGCTTTTGGCATAGTTGCATCCGTCACCCATTCCACCTCCTATGCCTTTCCATTTTATTTCCCAATTTCAACCTATTATATCTTTTGAAACAAAAGTCCAAATTAAATTTCATTTGCATATTTGTGTTCGTTAAGACGATAAGTTTTGAACAAGACAACTTTTCAATATATTTTGAGAACTTTTAACATTTACCAAGTTTCAAACATTTAAGACTTGATAGTCGTAAATTAAATTTTTATTAACGTTCACCAAGTTTTACCTAGTTTCATTTTTTGGCTACAGAACTTAGGGTTTAAGTTTTACTTTTGAAATTTCATGGATTTATCATTCGTTCCTACCAAGTTTCAGTAGTTGACACTTTGTGAAGTTTTTAAAACATGTTAAAAGGTATTCAAGAGTGGTCTTGCAAAGCCCTAGTAGCAAGGAACACGAATATGAAAACGAATTATAAATTGGACTTTCTGTTTAAAATATATAATAGATTTAAATTTGAAAGTAAAAAGTAAAAAGCATGAGAGGTGGGATGGGTGGAGCTGCCAAAAGTTGCATACATGGACCTCATCTAAGGTAATTAAGGGTTGAAGCACATGCAAAGACCAGATCAATTTCTGAATCGCGAGGCAATCAGATAGCCAGAAATTGGGTACTTCCCACACTTACGTGCCACAATTTTCTCACAAGTAGTACTAGAGTTTAGAGAGCGGACATATTGAGATGTTCCTGTCACATTTAACGGGAATTTGAAAAATGTGATCGTAAAATCAACATAACTGACATTTTGAGATGTTTTTTGGGAAGACTTCTATTCCACTGATTGATTTTGTGGAAGAAATCAACTGACTCTGGGAACTCGGACATGAATGGCTCTCGATATTGCAAGCGCCCCCACCCTTTCTACAATGATTTCTTGCAAATGGTGGTGATGCCATCACGACATGCTTCTACATCGATGGTTGTGCTTCGCAACATTGGAGGTGTTGCTAAGACAATGGTCAAGGGGGCAATAGGAGACGACGATGTGCAACGCCGGTCTGCAACATCGGCCATGTTGTAGCCTTCCATGGGACGAATCGAGATGAACATGAAGAATCAACATCGGTGACAACCGCAGTGTCGGCCATGTAGCAAAGCTCCCAAGCACAACATGGGTCATGTTGCAAAGCACTCATGGTGCAAATCTTCAAGTGCGACATGACTCATGCTGCAAACCATCGAACGCATCATAACACATGTTGCAAACCTTATCAGATTGGATGACTATCCTATGGTGGATCCAATAGCTCACGACCGGCCAATCTTTTCAAAAGGTCAACGGACTGACACGCAGCGTTCTGCAGATTTTTATGGTACAATGATCATTTTTAGCCTGCGGATACAACATGTGCTATGAACGTTTCACATGATCGATACATGGCCAACAAATGCATCCCCGCCTTTCCACGCTATGTGTCCTCACAATTCTCCTCTTGAGTTTTTCTCCCCAAAAAATTGTTATCCACGCGTATATTCTTCCTCCATTACCTCTCTCTTGCTAGCTCCCACTCCAGTTGATCAACGCTCTAGCTCCGCCGTGTGAGCACGTACCCGACCGTACCCCATGTTGGTGTGGACAACAATCTCTCATCCACAACAGTTGGGCTTTTTGCCATGTACACACACTACTACCTAATGTTGCTCACGCTGCTGACCGGCGGGGCACCGCAGACTACTTCAGGCGGGGGTGCAACAAGCTGTTGGGGATCGTTGCAGAAAATTAAAAAAAATCGTACGCATCACCAAGATCTATCTATGGAGTCTACTAGCAATGAGAGGGGAGTGCATCTTCATACCTTTGAAGATCGCGATGCGAAAGCGTTACAAGAACGCGGATGAAGGGGTCGTACTCATAGTGATTCAGATCGCGGTTGGTTCCGATATAAGCGCCGAACAACGGCGCCTCCGCGTTCAACACACGTGCAGCCCGGTGACGTATCCCGCGCCTTGATCCAGCAAGGGGAGAGGGAGAGGTTAGGGAAGACTCCGTCCAACAGCAGCACGCCGGTGTGGTGGTGATGGAGGAGTGTGGCAATCCTGCAGGGCTTCGCCAAGCACTGCGGGAGAGGAGGAGTAGTGGGGAGAGGGGAAGGGCTGCGCCAGGACTTGGGTGCGGCTGCCCTCCCACCCCCCACATATATATAGGGGCAAGGGAGAGGGGGGGGGGGGCGGCCCCCTCAGATCCAATCTGAGGAGGGGGCGGCGGCCAAGGGGGATGCCTTGCCCCCCAAGGCAAGGGGGGCGCCCCCCCTTAGGCCTTGTTTGTTTCGCGTGGATTGGGAGGGTTTCCAGTGGATATTCCTCGCGTGGCCCAGAAATCTCGCAAAAACTCGAAAGCCCATTTGGTACGCAGGGTTTCCATGGCCCAGCCCCTTCGATCCCCTCCGTTCCACGTGGTTCAGAGCCCTCGAGGGGGGGCTCATGAATTTGGAGGAGACGACGCCGCCGCCGCTTGCTCAATGCGCTGCTGCTCGACTCCTCGTCAGCACGCCGCCGCCCGACGCCTTTGACGGCGGCTTACCACCTCCGGCATACTGACCTTCTACCCGGAGGTAAGTCCTGGCCGCCCCTCCCCTCCTCCCCTCTCCCCTCCTCTCCCCGGAGGTAAATCCTTGCCATGGCTGCCACCTCGCATGCGTCCTCCGTCCGCCTCATCCTCCTGGCGATCTCAGCAAGAACGCCGTCTCCTACTCATAGCTCCACATGGACCGTTTCTTCTAGCCCCTCCTCGACCCTACCCCTACCCCTACCCAGGCGAGATTGCCATAAATTAGTGATGGTGATAGTTTGATGGATCGAGGAGGGTAAATTAGCAGATTGTAGTACTATATAAATTAGCAGATTGTAGCACTAGTTCAGTAAACTAGGAGATGGTGATGGTCTGATTGTAATTCATCATGAATTAGTTAGAGGTTGTCATGTAGTACTGGGTTATTTCAATTCAGCTACTTAGTGATAGTGAATGATGGTCTGCAGATTGTAGTGGTCTATTTCCAACTGAATAATCAGTAGTACTTTGAACTACTAACATGCAGTAGAACAACCAAGTATCTATTGCGTATGGTTGAAACCAAGAGTTTTCATGTTGTCACCACTACTTTGTGCTACTCTGCTGTCTATTTCAGTTCTTGCTACGATCCTATTTGTGCTACTTTGTCTTGGTTCGATCTGATATGGTAGCTGACATTTCTTTGTAAATCTCTGCAGACAACGACTTTAAACTTGCAGAGATGTTTCTATGTTTAAATTCTTAATTTCAGTTTTTACTAATTGGTTTCCTCGCTACGTTGGTCAGTAGTATAGTAGTGTACATTTGCAAGTTGGCCAGGTTGGAGTAGTTTGGTGTTATAAATGATGGTGGTACCGTGGTACTCTGAAAATGTCTGGTATGCAGGAATTGGTCTGAATTTGCGTCGCTTGTTGTGGCAAATGTAGTTGGCTGCTGTATCCTTCATACTGAAAATGGCCCAATGTTCTATTCAATGCCATCCAATATCACATCTGCCATCATGTTTTATGTATGTTCATAGTTGTTAACTAAATGGTGATTTCTTCCAACCAATTTTATTGTGTCGTCTTAATCATGTATTTTGGTTTTATGAGTCTGAGAGCTGCTAAAAAGCATTTGAAAATTGCTACAACATAAAGGCATGCAAAATTAAAGGCCTGAAAATTTTGAATGGAAATTATAGGCCTGAGGTTGGAATGAACGGAAGTTTTGCTATAAAATCCAGTACAAATGAATTGTAAGGAAATCTAGTACAAAATCTTTGAATCAAAGCGGCCCTCAGAGACTAGTCTAATGTACAGTGGTCAATTGTCATATTCATTAGCGAGTGTCCAAAAACGATATAGCTAAAATGAACGGCGGCAACATTATCATGGTCAAGCTGCAGTCTGATCGCATGAATCGGTAAGCTTAATTATCGACAACAATTTGAGAGGTCGTACTCATGTAGGGTCGTACAATTATTTGCTTGAAGCTAAAGAATGATCGATCGCCTTGCAGATTACATTATTCTTCAGCTTATCTGTGGGGTGGTGTATGCTCCTAGAAGTAGAACATTCGCCGAACAAAGATTGGACTTGGTGATAAACATTCTCTCATGGGCAGGTAGCATGTGGCATATGTTGTGCACGTCGGTAATCTCCATTTGCAGAACACTGCGAGTAAACTTGACAAAGTGTGGGTTTGGACTTTGGAGAGGGTAAGCACGTGTTAGAGAATTAATCCCAGTGATGTCAACATGACACTGCTCCGGTTAAGAGGTGACGTTGACCGGTGACCTGTCAGCAAGAAATAGCAAATCTTACTAGATTTCCATTCAAATTTGAATGACAAAATGTATCTTCATGTACATGCTTTCCTGGTTTATGTTTTAACTACAAACAAGCATGTTCATCTCTTATTGTTTCATCAGGTTCTTAGGCACCCAAAGAAGCAAAGACTAAACAAGCTGGCTGATAAACTTCTGGCAACTCAAAAGCTGGATGATCTGGGAGCAATTCATCTTCTGTAGAAAAATGTCTACCAAACAGAATGTTCAACTTAGCAAGTTTTTCGAACTATATGGTAATGTGTTTTTATGTGAACCATGAACTTGTCGTAGCTGATTGTATGATCTGGGAGCAATTCATCTCTATGTGTTCTTACTATAGTTTGCTACTTTGCACACTCTGGAGGCAATGACCAGTGAAGTTCTATAGCATTATTTTATTATACGGGATGTTAAACTGGCAAAGATTGGATTTTTACCCTACTGTTGCTATTTTGTATCATCTTAGTTATTATAGAAAACCCTGTCTACCAAACAAATTTTTATGGTAGGGGATTGAAGACTTGGGGATGTAAGGGGAATTGAGGGGATTGGGTGGAAGGAAGGGATTCACCAAATCCCCTGAAATCCCCTCCTCCCAAAACCTCCCCAATCCACTTGTACCAATCAAAGCCTTAGGGTTCCCCCCAAACCCTAGGCGCATGGGCCCTAGGGGGGAGGCGCCCAGCCCACTTAGGGGCTGGTCCCCTTCCACATACAGCCCATAGGGCCCGTCAGGGCAGGTGGACCCTCCCGGTGGATCCCCGGAACCCCTTCGGTGGTCCCGGTACAATACCGGCAACCCCACCGAATTATTCCGGTGACCGTATGATGACTTCCCATATATAAATATTTACCTCCGGACCATTCCGGAACTCCTCGTAACGTCCGGGATCTCATCCGGGACTCCGAACAACATTCGGTAACCACATACTACATTCCCTATAACCCTAGCGTCATCGAACCTTAAGTGTGTAGACCCTACGGGTTCGGGAACCATGCATACATGACCGAGACATCTCTCCGGCCAATAACTAACAGCGGGATCTGGATACCCATGTTGGTTCCCACATGTTCCACGATGATCTCATCGGATGAACCACGATGTCAAGGATTCAATCAATCCCGTATACAATTCCCTTTGTCTATCGGTATAGCACTTGCCCGAGATTCGATCATCGGTATACCGATACCTTGTTCAATCTCGTTACGGCAAGTCTCTTTACTCGATCCGTAACACATCATCCTATGACTAACCCCTTAGTCATATTGAGCTCATTATGATGATGTATTACCGAGTGGGCCCAAAGATACCTCTCCGTCATACGGAGTGACAAATCCCAGTTTCGGTTCGTGCCAACCCAACAGATGCTTTCGGAGATACCCGTAGTGTACCTTTATAGCCACCTAATTACGTTGTGATGTTTGGCACACCAAAAGTATTCTTACGGTATCCGGGAGTTGCACAACCTTATGGTCTAAGGAAAGGATACTTGATATTGGAAAAGCTTTAGCATACGAACTATATGATCTTGTGCTAGGCTTAGGATTAGGTCTTGTCCATCACATCATTCTCCTAATGATGTGATCCCATTATCAATGACATCCAATGTCCATGGTCAGGAAACCGTAACCATCTGTTGATAAACGAGCTAGTCAACTAGAGGCTTACTAGGGACAATTGTGGTCTAAGTATTCACACTTGCATTACTGTTTCCGGATAATACAATTAAAGCATGAACAATAGACAATTATCATGAACTAGGAAATATAGTAATAACCATTTTATTATTGCCTCTAGAGAATATTTCCAACAGTCTCTCACTTGCACTAGAGTCAATAATCTAGTTACATTGTGATGAATCGAACACCCATAGAGTTCTGGTGTTGATCATGTTTTTCTCGTGGAAGAGGTTTAGTCAACGGATCTGCGACATTCAGATCCGAAAGCACTTTACAAATATCTATGTCCCCATCTTGAATATAATTCCGGATGGAGTTGAAACAACGCTTGATGTGCTTGGTCTTCTTGTGAAACCTGGGCTCCTTGGCAATGGCAATAGCTCTAGTGTTGTCACAGAAGAGAGTCATCGGGCCCGACGCGCTTGGAATAACTCCTAGGTCGGTGATGAACTCCTTCATCCAGACTCCTTCCTGCGCTGCTTCGGAAGCAGCTATGTACTCCGCTTCACATGTAGATGCCGCCATGACGCTTTGCTTGCAACTGCACCAGCTGACTGCCCCACCATTCAAAATATACACGTATCAGGTTTGTGACTTGGAGTCATCCAGATCTGTGTCGAAGCTAGCATCAACGTAACCCTTTACGATGAGCTCTTCGTCACCTCCATAAACGAGAAACATATCCTTAGTCCTTTTCAGGTACTTCAGGATGTTCTTAACCGCTGTCCAGTGTTCCATACCGGGATCACTTTGGTACCTCCCCACCAAACTCATGGCAAGGTTCTCATCAGGTCTGGTACACAGCATGGCATACATAATAGAACCTATGGCCGAGGCATAGGGGATGACACTCATCTTTTCTCTATCTTCTGCCGAGGTCGGGCATTGAGCTGTGCTCAATCTCATACCTTGCAATACAGGCAAGAACCCTTTCTTGGAATGATCCATATTGAACTTCTTCAATATCTTGTCAAGGTATGTGCTTTGTGAAAGACCAATGAGGCGTCTCGATCTATCTCTATAGATCTTGATGCCTAATATGTAAGCAGCTTCTCGAAGGTCCTTCATTGAAAAACACTTATTCAAGTAGGCCTTTATGCTTTCCAAGAGTTCTACATCATTTCCCATCAGCAATATATCATCCACATATAATATGAGAAATGCTACAGAGCTCCCACTCACTTTCTTGTAAATGCAGACTTCTCCCCAAGTCTATATAAACCCAAACGCTTTGATCACCTCATCAAAGCGAATGTTCCAACTCCGAGATGCTTGCACCAGCCCATAGATTGAGCGCTGGAGCTTGCATACCTTGTTAGCATTCTCAGGATCGACAAAACCTTCCAGCTGCATCATATACAGTTCTTCCTTGAGGAAGCCATTAAGGAATGCCGTTTTGACGTCCATTTGCCATATCTCATAATCATAGAATGCGGCAATTGCTAACATGATTCAGACGGACTTTAGCATCACTACAGGAGAGAAAGTCTTGTCGTAGTCAATTCCTTGAACTTGTCGATAGCCTTTAGCAACAGGCCGAGCCTTATAGATGGTCACATTACCATCCGCGTCAGTCTTCTTCTTAAAGAACTATTTATTTTCTATGGCGTGCCGATCATCGGGTAAGTCCACCAAAGTCCATACTTTGTTATCATACATGGATCATATCTCGGATTTCATGGCTTCAAGCCATTTGTCGGAATCCGGGCACGCCATTGCTTATTCATAGTTCGAAGGTTCACCGTTGTCTAACAACATGATTTCCATGACAGGGTTGCCGTACCACTCTGGTGCGGAATGTGTCCTTGTGGACCTACGAAGTTCAGCAGTAACTTGATCTGAAGTTTCATGATCATTATCATTAACTTCCTCCCTAGTCGGTGCATGCACCACAGAAACATCTTCCTGCGTTGTGCTACTTTTCGGTTTGGAAGGGGTGACAATCACCTCATCAAGTTCCACTTTGCTCCCACTTACTTCTTTGGAGAGAAACTCTTTCTCCAGAAAGGATCCATACTTGGCAACGAAGACCTTGCCTTCGGATCTGAGGTATAAGGTGTACCCAATAGTTTCCTTAGGGTATCTTATGAAGACACATTTTTCCGATTTGGGTTCGAGCTTTTCAGGTTGAAGTTTCTTGACATAAGCATCGCATCCCCAAACTTTTAGAAATGACAACTTAGGTTTCTTCCCAAACCATTCTTCATACGGTGTTGTCTCAACGGATTTAGACGGTGCCCTATTTAAAGTGAATGCGGCAGTCTCTAAAGCGTAACCCCAGAATGATAGCGGTAAGTCGGTAAGAGACATCATAGATCGCATCATGTCCAACAAAGTACGATTACGACGTTCGGACACACCATTACACCGAGGTGTTCCTGGCGGCGTCAATTGTGAAACAATTCTACAGTTCCTTAGGTGCGTGCCAAATTCGTGACTTAAATATTCTCCTCCATGATCTGATCGTAAGAACTTTATTTTTCTGTCACGTTGATTCTCAACCTCATTTTGAAATTCCTTGAACTTTTCAAAGGTCTCAGACTTGTGTTTCATCAAGTAGACATACCCATATCTACTTAAATCATCTGTGAGGGTGAGAACATAACGATAGCCACCGCGAGCTTCAACACTCATTGGACCACACACATCAGTATGTATGATTTCCAATAAGTTGGTTGCTTGCTCCATTGTTCCGGAGAACGGAGTCTTGGTCATCTTGCCCAAGAGGCATGGTTCACACGTGTCAAATGATTCATAATCAAGAGACTCCAAAAGTCCATCTGCATGGAGCTTCTTCATACGTTTGACACCAATATGACCAAGGCGGCAGTGCCACAAGTATGTGGGACTATCATTATCAACCTTACACCTTTTGGCATCCACACTATGAATATGTGTAACATCACGTTCGAGATTCATTAAGAATAAACCATTGACCAGCGAGGCATGACCATAAAACATTTCTCTCATATAAATAGAACAACCATTATTCTCGGATTTAAATGAGTAGCCATCTCGCATTAAACGAGATCCAGATACAATGTTCATGCTCAAAGCTGGTACTAAATAACAATTATTGAGGTTTGAAACTAATCCCAAAGGTAGATGCAGAGGTAGCATGCCGACGGCGATCACATCGACCTTGGAACCATTCCCGACGCGCATCGTCACCTCGTCCTTCGCCAGTCTTCATTTATTCCGCAGCTCCTGCTTTGAGTTACAAATGTGAGAAACTGCATCGGTATCAAATACCCAGGAGCTACTACGAGCGTTGGTAAGGTACACATCAATAACATGTATATCACATATACCTTTGACGTTGCCAGCCTTCTTATCTGCTAAGTATTTGGGGCAGTTCCGCTTCCAGTGACCCGTTCCCTTGCAATAAAAGCACTCAGTCTCAGGCTTGGGTCCATTCTTTGGCTTCTTCCCGACAACTGGCTTACCGGGCGCGGCAACTCCTTTGCCGTCCTTCTTGAAGTTCTTCTTACCCTTGCCTTTCTTGAACTTAGTGGTTTTATTCACCATCAACACTTGATGTTCTTTCTTGATCTCCATCTCCGCTGATTTCAGCATTGAATACACCTCGGGAATGGACTTCTCCATCCCTTGCATATTGAAGTTCATCACAAAGCTCTTGTAGCTAGGTGGGAGCGACTGGAGGATTCTGTCAATGACCGCGTCATCTGGGAGATTAATTCCCAACTGAGACAAGCGGTTGTGCAACCCACACATTTTGAGTATATGCTCGCTGACAGAACTATTCTCCTCCATCTTACAACTGTAGAACTTGTCAGAGACTTCATATCTCTCGACTCGGGCATGAGCTTGGAAAACCATTTTCAGATCTTGGAACATCTCATATGCTCCATGTTGCTCAAAACGCTTTTGGAGCCCCAATTCTAAGCTGTAAAGCCTGCCGCACTGAACCAGGGAGTAATCATCACTACGCGACTGCCAGGAGTTCATAACGTCTTGAGTTGCTGGGAAAACGGGTGCATCACCTAGCGGTGCTTCAAGGACATATGCTTTCTTTGCAGCTATGAGGATGATCCTCATGTTACGGATCCAATCCGTATAGTTGCAACCATCGTCTTTCAGCTTGGTTTTCTCTAGGAACGCGTTGAAGTTGAGGGCAACATTAGCGTGGGCCATTGGATCTACAAGACATATTGTAAAGATTTTAGACTATGTTCATGACAATTAAGTTCATACAAATTTAATGAACTCCCACTCAGATAGACATCTCTCTAGTCATCCAAGTGATACATGATCCGAATCGACTAGGCCGTGTCCGATCATCACGTGAGACAGACTAGTTATCAATGGTGAACATCTTTATGTTGATCGTATCTTCTATACGACTCATGTTCGACCTTTCGGTCTTCCGTGTTCCGAGGCCATGTCTGTACATGCTAGGCTCGTCAAGTGAACCCTAAGTGTATTGCGTGTGTAAATCTGGCTTACACCCGTTGTATGCGAACGTTAGAGCCTATCACACCCGATCATCACGTGGTGCTTCGGAACAACGAACCTTAGCAATGGTGCACAGTTAAGGGGAACACAATTCTTGAAATTTTAGTGAGAGATCATCTTATTTACTACCGTCGTTCTAAGCAAATAAGATGTAAAACATGATAAACATCACATACAATCAAATAGTGACATGATATGGCCAATATCATGTTGCTCCTTTTGATCTTCATCTTCGGGGCTCCATGATCATCATTGTCACCGGCATGACACCATGATCTCCATCATCGTGTCTTCATGAAGTCGTCTCGCCAAACATTACTTCTACTACTATGGCTAACGGTTAGCAATAAAGTAAAGTAATTACATGGCGTTTTCAATGACACGCAGGTCATACAATAAAAATAAGACAACTCCTATGGCTCCTGCCGGTTGTCATACTCATCGACATGCAAGTCATGATTCCTATTACAAGAACATGATCAATCTCATACATCACATATATATCATTCATCACATCCTTTTGGCCATATCACATCACACGGCACATGCTGCAAGAACAAGTTAGACGTCCTCTAATTGTTGTTGCAAGTTTTTACGTGGCTGCTATAGGTTTCTAGCAAGAACGTTTCTTACCTACGCCAAAACCACAACGTGATATGCCAATTTCTATTTACCCTTCATAAGGACCCTTTTCATCGAATCCGATCCGACTAAAGTGGGAGAGACAGACACCCGCTAGCCACCTTATGCAACTAGTGCATGTCAGTCGGTGGAACCTGTCTCACAAAAGCGTACGTGTAAGGTCGCTCTGGGCCGCTTCATCCCACGATGCTGCCGAATCAAGATAAGACTAGTAGCGGCAAGTAAATTGACATGATCTACGCCCACAACAATCTTGTGTTCCACTCGTGCATAGTAACTACGCATAGACCTAGCTCATGATGCCACTGTTGGGGATCGTTGCAGAAAATCAAAAAAATTCCTACGCATCACCAAGATCTATCTATGGAGTCTACTAGCAACGAGAGGGGAGTGCATCTTCATACCTTTGAAGATCGCGATGCAGAAGCGTTACAAGAACGCGGATGAAGGAGTCGTACTCGTAGCGATTCAGATCGCGGTTGGTTCCGATCTAAGCGCCGAACAACGGCGCCTCCGCGTCCAACACACGTGCAGCCCGGTGACGTCTCTCGCGCCTTGATCCAGCAAGAGGAGAGGGAGAGGTTGGGGAAGACTCCATCCAGCAGCAGCACGACGGTGTGGTGGTGATGGAGGAGCGTGGCAATCCTGCAGGGCTTCGCCAAGCACCGCGGGAGAGGAGGAGTAGTAGGGAGAGGGGGAGGGCTGTGCCAGGACTTGGGTGCGGCTGCCCTCTGATACGTCTCCAACGTATCTATAATTTTTGATTGTTCCATGCTATTATTTATGAAGTCTTGGATATTTAATGGGCTTTATCATTCACTTTTATATCATTTTTGGGACTAACCTACTAACCTAAAGGCCCAGTCCAGATTGCTGTTTTTTTTGCCTATTTCAGGGTTTTGCAGAAAAAGAATATCAAGCGGAGTCTAAACAGAATGAAACCTTCGCAAGAGATATTTTTGGAGGAAATCACGCACGAAAGACTTCGGGGCCAAGCCAGAGGACAGAGGGCCACCCTCGAGGGTGGGGGGCGCGCCCCCTTCCCAGGGCGCGCCCCCTGCCTCGAGGGCAGCCCTTGTGGCCCCCGGTGCCCCTCTTCTTCCTATATATACCTACGTACCCCAGAAACTCCATACGCAGAGAGAAAACCCTAATTCCACCGCCGTAGCTGCTGTTACCGTGGAGACCCCATCTTGGAGCCTGTTCCGGGAGGGGCATCCATCACGGAGGCCTTCATCATCATCATCATCATCGCCCTCACCATGAGTTGTGAGTAGTTTACCACAAACCTTTGGGTCCATAGCTAGTATCTAGATGGCTTCTTCTCTCTCTCTCTGGATCTCAATACAAAGTTCTCCTCGGTCTTCGAGGAGATCTATTCGATGTAATCTCTTTTTGCGGTGTGTTTGTCGAGATCCGATGAATTGTGAGTTTATGATCAAGGTTATTTATGAAAGATATTTGGTTCTTCTCTGAACTTTTTATGTGTGCTCATAATATCCTTGCAAGCCTCTTCGAATTATTGGTTAGGTTTGGCCTACTAGATCTATAGTTCTTGCAATGGGAGAAGTGCTTGGCTTTGGGTTCAATCTTGCGGTGTCCTTTCCCAGTGACAGTAAGGGCAGCAAGGCACGTATTGTATTGTTGCCATCGAGGATAAAAAGATGGGGTTTTCATCATATTGCTTGAGTTTATCCCTCTACATCATGTCATCTTTCTTAAGGCGTTACTCTGTTCGTATGAACTCAATACACTAGATGCATGCTGGATAGCGGTCGATGTGTGGAGTAATAGTAGTAGATGCAGGCAGGAGTCGGTCTACTTGTCTCGGACGTGACGCCTATATACAATGATCATGCCTAGATAGTCTCATAATTATTTGCTTTTCTATCAATTGCTCGACAGTAATTTGTTTACCCGCCGTAGAATATCGCTATCATGAGAGAAGCCACTAGAGAAAACTATGGCCCCAGGGTCTATCTTTATCATATTACTTTCCCGTCTATTTATATCTCCGTTGTTTATTTAATGTTTTATTAAACTAAAAAATACCAAAAATATTATCTATCATCTCTATCAGATCTCACTATCGTAAGTGACCGTAAAGGGATTGACAACCCCTTATCGCGTTGGCTGCGAAGTTCTTATTTGTTTGTGCAGGTGCAAGGGACTGGCGCGTGGTCTCCTACTGGATTGATACCTTGGTTCTCAAAAACTGAGGGAAATACTTACGCTACTGTGCTGCATCTCCCTTTCCTCTTCGAGGGAATACAATGCAAGCTCAAGAGGTAGCACCCTCCCACCCCCACATATATATAGGGGCAAGGGAGAGGGGGGGGGGGCGGCCCCCTCAAATCCAATCCGAGGAGGGGGCGGCGGCCAGGGGGGATGCCTTGCCCCCCAAGGCAAGGGGGGCGCCCCCCTTAGGGTTCCCCCCAAACCCTAAGCGCATGGGCCCTAGGGGGGGAGGCGCCCAACCCACTTAGGGGCTGGTCCCCTTCCACATACAGCCCATAGGGCCCTCCGGGGCAGGTGGACCCTCCCGGTGAACCCCCGGAACCCCTTCGGTGGT
>LR738712.1:549491829-549502339 GCA_902687465.1 Secale cereale
GGGGGGGGGGGGGGGGGGGGGGGGGGGGGGGGGCGCCTGGGCCCCCCTTAGCTCCCCTGGCGACCCCCTTTGGCATATATTTACACCGCGTCGCAGAAACCCTGATTCCAGACCCCTTTTCTCCAGACGCAATCCCGATCTCCGCCGCCATCGCCATCAAGCTTCGGGGGACCTGAATTCCTGTGCCGGCACCCTGCCGGGACGGGGAAGTGCCCCCGGATTCATCTCCATCGACGTTGCTTCCTCCCTCCATGATGCGGGAGTAGTTCCTCCTCGGGGCTGAGGTTTCTACCAGTAGCTATTTGGTTATCTCTCTCTCCCATGATGTGATCTTCGTTGTGATCATAGGCTATGTTAATCTAGGGTGATCCCATGATATTTCCCCTTCCTCTATGTATTGGATTGATGTACTCACTTGTCTTTATCTAGTATAATCCCCGAGACCAAGGTGACAGCGGTCTATTGGACATGGATTAGAAAAATATTTTCATGAGTGATTTCCTCTCTTGTGTGTTTATTGAAGATTGAGAGTCTCTTGGTGCTTGTCTTTGACTATCCTTTAGATATGTTGTGGTGATTGTGGGACTCTCTTTGGATGGCCGCGGTGACATTGGGAAATCCTTAGATTGAGAACTACGAACTTTGAGGTGTGCTTTTGTAGCCCTACATAATTCTCGTCCTCTCTTGACCACGGAGGAATGACCTCCGGGTGCGTCTCCATTGCATGTTTTATGGGAAATATCATGTGATTCGATTATGTTAATGTTGTTGGGAGTTGCCACTAGTGAAAGTATGAACCCTAGGCCTTGTTTCCACCATTGCAATACCATTTGTGCTCACGTTTACCACTTGTTTGCTTGCTGCACTTTTTATTACAGATTTATATTACTTTGTTTTGCCATCCATATCACTTGCCATTTAACATCTCTTCGCCGAACTAGTGCACCTATACATCTAACAAGTGTATTAGGTGTGTTGGGGACACAAGAGACTTCTTGTATCTTAGTTGCAGGGTTGCTTGAGAGAGACCATCTTCAACCTCTACTTCCCTGAGTTCGATAAACCTTAGGTCATCCACTTGAGGGAAATTGCTGCTGTCCTACAAACCTCTGCGCTTGGAGGCCCAACATAGTCTACAAGAGTAGAAGCGTGTGTAGACATCAAGCTATTTCTGGCGCCGTTGCCGGGGAGGTGAGTGCTTGAAGGTATATCTTTAGATCTTGTAATTAAATCTTTTTGTTTCTTGTTTTTATTTCACTAGTTATGTTTATGGAAAACCGCAATCTTAGTTCGTTGCTTGTGGGAAGACGCCCCACACCTGTGGTGGTTGCTCCTCCCCCTACTGAAATTGTGCCCTATAAAATACCAGCTGGTATTATCGATTATGTTTTGGCTAGTCGTTATGCAGGAGACAGACATCCCGGTGAACACTTGCTATATCTGTCACAATTATGTTCATTATTTAAGCTTGCAGGTGTATCAAGGGAGTTTGTCATGAGGAAATTGTTCGCCGTATCACTTATAGATAAAGCTTCAGATTGGTATAAGCTTCTCGATAACTCGCACTTGCTTGATTGGCAAGAGCTTATGTCTCTCTTTTATACTAAGTTTTATCCTCTTCATGAAATTCATCGAGACAGGAACTATATCTATAACTTTAGGTCTCGTGACGGAGAAAGCATTGCTCAAGCTTGGGGGAGACTGAAAACGTTAATGCTAAAAAGTCCTAACCATGGGCTCCCCAAAGATGCTTATGTGGAGAGTAAGAGTACCTTTTTGCATGTGGATCATGGTAACAATGCTTTATGTGATGCTTATATTGTTGACTTTATTCGTGATCCCACTGAAAATTATTATGAGAAGGGAACATATGCTTATAGATATTTCAATAATATTAAGTTCCCTCTCTTTATGTTGAAGGTTTTGAAGCTGCACTTGTTTTGTCTTCCTATGCTTATTGCTTTGTGCTTCAATGAATTATTATATTGCAATATTCCTATGCATAGGAAGCATGTTAGGCTTAAATGTGTTTGGTATTTGCTTCTTGATGCTCTCTTTTGTTCTTCAACTCTTATTCCTACGAGAGCATCATTAAAGTCTTAAGCCTATCTTTATGGCTATAAAGAAAGAGCTCTAGGGAGACAACCCTTGTTATCTTTGCTTTCAGTTTGTTCTTTCAGTTTTTAGTGGTCTTGATGTTTGTTACTACTGTAGCAACATCATTGTATCTTTATTTTTCAGCTTTGTGCCAAGTGTAGCATCTGATTGCAAGAAAGTTCAAAAGTTGTGACGTGCTGTCCAGGAAACAGATTCTGTCCTTGGACAGAAAAATTCGTATAAAATCACCAGATCATCTTTTTGGTCTGAATTTTTTCGACAGCGTGTTCTATACAATTGTCTTTCGGGCGTCTGTTCTGAGTTTTTTGATTAGAGTTGCAGAAGTGCCCCGAAAATATCATTTACTACCTGCTGGTCTGTTTTTCACAGATTCTGTCCTGTTTTGCCTTTCCTTCATTTTGCAAACCTTGAGCTTGCTTTTTCTTTGCAAAAACCTTTTGGCAATGTTGAGAAATAGTAGACCTTCAAGAATATCCTTATTTCTAGAAGAAAAAAATTATTTTATTAAGGGTACTAACCTCGCTAATCAGATTATGATGAGTTATGTATGAAGGGAGTTTTCAAGTGTGCGAGGGAAGATGATAAAAAGATTCAGGAGTGTCAAACGCTCAAGCTTGGGGATGCCCCCATGCACCCCCAAGAAATATTCAAGAAGACTCAAGCGTCTAAGCTTGGGGATGCCCCCGTGCATCCCCTTCTCCATCAACAATTATCAGTTTGTCTTTCGTTCCACTATATTTTTATCACTTCATGTGTTATGTGCTATGCTTGGAGCGTCTTGCTTTTAGTTTCCTTTTTAGTTTTCTTTAGCTTTGCTTGCTGTTCATAACGAGTTGGAACTCAGCTTTCTTTGTGTGGGAGAGAAACACGCTCCACTTCAACCTAGAGCACAACATAGAATTTTCATGTCTATCTTTGCTGTGTGTGTTCTTTGTCTTTCAATAGCTACTATCATGTTCAGCTCTTAGTTTTCATGCTTTATCTTTTTAAAGAGCTTTTGTTTAGTTGGTCGCTGGAACTCTCTTTAGTTATCATGCTTATCTTGTTAAGAGAGTTGGCTTCTGTTGCACTGGTTGATATGTCTATGATAAAAACGCTATGTGCATAATGGTGCCTAGTAGTTCATGTTTTCTTGTGGTTAGTCTCAAATAGCTGGGGGGTTCTCAATGTGTTATTGGAGTACCAACATGATTTGTTTGCCTATGATGTGGTATGGTTTAGTGATATCTTCCTCCAAGAATTTATTTTGATTGACTTGGCGTATGCTCACGCATATTTAAGACTGTAAAGAAAGTCTATCAAGCCTTGATGATCTTTAATTTCTGAGTAGCGATATAACTTCCATGCCTGATTCAATGTTGCTTTGTCGCTCTGCATGATTATCACCGTCATTGCTCTTTTAGTTGGTCGCTCCCAGTCTATTGCTAACCTTCGCCTGTACTAAGCGGACTGACTGCTTGTGCATCCAAAATCCCTTAAACCAGTTATGCCATATGTGTCCACCATACCTTCCTATACATGGTATTTACCTGCCATTCCTAACGAAGACTTTCATGTACCATCTCAAAATTATTCAAAAAAAAAGCATTTCTCTTTTGTGCCTCTGTTTTAGCTCATGAGGAAGTAGTAGTTAATTCATGATCTTTTTAAGTTGGACAAGCTTCACCCCGGGATTGCATGTCTAATGTGCAAACCCATAATACGAGAAGGAACTGGCATAGAGTGCGCCCGGCTCATTAAAAAATTATACAACAAACAAACCCTCCTTCACGCTTTGTTCATGAGAAATCAGAAAACTTTGGCAGTGATAAACAAAGGAGATTAAGAGGATGTGATCGTCCTCATGCGGGAGCTGTTCCTCGAAACTTGTCCAGCTCGAGAAGTAATTGAGTTATCTACTAGCATTCATTGACGAAATATGCATATTCTAATAATAATAATTTTTACCTCTGTTTTTAAAACCAAGAGCTCTGGTACATGTTTAGTTTTTGTTTCCGACCACGGGTTTTCAACCTTGCCAACAAAAGCCACGGTTCGAGAGTCTCCACCTTCTTTAAAGCACCAACTATTGAGAGCATGATTGTCATTCTGAGTGTAATGTGCATTGTCCTAAAGTACCATTGTCTTTTGCATGATTATGCTATCGTTTATTCTGAAATCATTGTATCTAGTCGTCACTTAAACTTTGGAGGTGCCCTTGCATTTATGTTTTGCTTCACTAAAGGGGGCAAGCGAGATATCACTTTGTCATATTTGCACACCATGCTCACTACAAATCTATTGAGTATTTCAGTATCATATTGTAAAACTTTCAGTTCTTTGTGATTTTCTCATGAGGCAACTTAATTACTACAGATCCATTGTCTCAGTAAGCACTTGTCATGTGACTGTAAAAAGTCCTTATATGGTTAATAGCATGTCACCACAGAAATTATGCTTGTTATCATTTACCTACTCGAGGACGAGCAGGAATTAAGCTTGGGGATGTTGATACGTCCAAAACGTATCTATAATTTCTGCTTGCTCCATGCCTCTTTTGTGTGATATTGCTATGATATTTATGCACTTCCATACACTTTTGATCATATTTGGACTAACCTATTAACTCAGTGCACCCCAGTGCCAGTTTCTGTTTTCTGCTGTTTTTGTATTCCAGGTTTTCCCATTACGTAAACTGCCAGAAAAATTCCGGGAAAAATATATAAAAAATCAGCGTTCCGGAAGCTTCCATGCGGCCAAAGTAGGGCCGGAGGGGGGCCACCAGGTCTCCAGGCGCCCTGGCCACGCGGCCCCCTTCCAGGCCGCGCCGGGGGGGCGCCTGGGCCCCCCTTAGCTCCCCTGGCGACCCCCTTTGGCATATATTTACACCGCGTCGCAGAAACCCTGATTCCAGACCCCTTTTCTCCAGACGCAATCCCGATCTCCGCCGCCATCGCCATCAAGCTTCGGGGGACCAGAATTCCTGTGCCGGCACCCTACCGGGACGGGGAAGTGCCCCCGGATTCATCTCCATCGACGTTGCTTCCTCCCTCCATGATGCGGGAGTAGTTCCTCCTCGGGGCTGAGGTTTCTACCAGTAGCTATGTGGTTATCTCTCTCTCCCATGATGTGATCTTCGTTGTGATCATAGGCTATGTTAATCTAGGGTGATCCCATGATATTTCCCCTTCCTCTATGTATTGGATTGATGTACTCACTTGTCTTTATCTAGTATAATCCTCGAGACCAAGGTGACAGCGGTCTATTGGACATGGATTAGAAAAATATTTTCATGAGTGATTTCCTCTCTTGTGTGTTGATTGAAGATTGAGAGTCTCTTGGTGCTTGTCTTTGACTATCCTTTAGATATGTTGTGGTGATTGTGGGACTCTCTTTGGATGGCCGCGGTGACATTGGGAAATCCTTAGATTGAGAACTACGAACTTTGAGGTGTGCTTTTGTAGCCCTACATAATTCTCGTCCTCTCTTGACCACAGAGGAATGACCTCCGGGTGCGTCTCCATTGCATGTTTTATGGGAAATATCATGTGATTCGATTATGTTAATGTTGTTGGGAGTTGCCACTAGTGAAAGTATGAACCCTAGGCCTTGTTTCCACCATTGCAATACCATTTGTGCTCACATTTACCACTTGTTTGCTTGCTGCACTTTTTATTACAGATTTATATTACTTTGTTTTGCCATCCATATCACTTGCCATTTAACATCTCTTCGCCGAACTAGTGCACCTATACATCTAACAAGTGTATTAGGTGTGTTGGGGACACAAGAGACTTCTTGTATCTTAGTTGCAGGGTTGCTTGAGAGAGACCATCTTCAACCTCTACTTCCCTGAGTTCGATAAACCTTAGGTCATCCACTTGAGGGAAATTGCTGCTGTCCTACAAACCTCTGCGCTTGGAGGCCCAACATAGTCTACAAGAGTAGAAGCGTGTGTAGACATCACTTACGAGAGTGAGATCTGATAGTTTATATTTTTGGTATTTTTGGTTTAATGAAACAGCAAATAAAAGCGGTAAAAGTAAAGTAGATGTAGATTGATATGTTCAGAATAGACCCGGGGGCCATAGTTTTCTCTAGTGGCTTCTCTCATGATAGCGATATTCTACGGCGGGGAAACAAATTACTGTCGAGCAATTGATAGAAAAGAGAATAATTATGAGACTATCTAGGCATGATCATTGTATATGGGCATCATGTCCGAGACAAGTAGACCGACTCCTGCCTGCATCTACTACTATTACTCCACACATCGACCGCTATCCAGCATGCATCTAGTGTATTGAGTTCTTATGAACAGAGTAACGCCATAAGCAAGATGACATGATGTAGAGGGATAAACTCAAGCAATATGATGAAAACCCCATCTTTTTATCCTCGATGGCAACAATACAATACGTGCCTTGCTGCCCCTACTATCACTGGGAAAGGACACCGCAAGATTGAACCCAAAGCCAAGCACTTCTCCCATTGCAAGAACTATAGATCTAGTAGGCCAAACCAAACCAATAATTCGAAGAGACTTGCAAGGATATTATGAGCATACATAAAAAGTTTAGAGAAGAACCAAATATCTTTCATAGATAACCTTGATCATAAACTCACAATTCATCGGATCTCGACAAACACACCGCAAAAAGAGATTACATCGAATAGATCTCCTCGAAGATCGAGGAGAACTTTGTATTGAGATCCAGAGAGAGAGAAGAAGCCATCTAGATACTAGCTATGGACCCAAAGGTCTGTGGTAAACTACTCACAGCTCATGGTGAGGGCGATGATGATGATGTGAAGGCCTCCGTGATGGATCCCCCTCCAAGATGGGATCTCCACGGGAACTACAACTACGATGGTGGAATTAGGGTTTTCTCCCTGCGTTCGGAGTTTCTGGGGTACGTAGGCATATATAGGAGGAAGAGGGGCACCAGGGTCCACGGGGCCTACCCTCGAGGCAGGGGGCGTGCCCTGGGAAGGGGGGCGCGCCCCCACCCTCGAGGGTGGGCCCCCTGTCCTCTGGCTTGGCTCCGAAGTTTATCTCGCGTGATTTCCTCCAAAAATATCTTCTGCGAAGGTTTCATTCCGTTTGGACTCCGTTTGATATTCCTTTTCTGCAAAACCTTGAAGTAGGAAAAAAACAGCAATCTGGACTGGGCCTTTGGGTTAGTAGGTTAGTCCCAAAAATGATATAAAAGTGAATGATAAAGCCCATTAAACATCTAAGACTTCATAAATAATAGCATGGAACAATAAAAAATTATAGATACGTTGGAGACGTATCAGACTGTAATGCCCAGGATGGAGTTATACCTCCTACGTGTCGAGGCACGACTTAAAGGCATAAATCCATCCTAGAATGATCTCAAGTTCGGTAATCTTTGCATATCTCATGTAAAAGAGGGGATTGTAAACAGAAAATAGTTGGCTTACACTCGCCACGGCACAGAATTACAATTCAAGTCTCAAACATCATACATTAAGAACATCACAACCCTCTAAGGGCAAAAATCCAAATGCAAGATACCAAACTCAGATAAATAAACCACAGGCGGATCGAATCCTAGTAAGAGTCTCCACTACTGATCATTCGGGTATCGCACATAGTACCGACTACGCTCCTCGTCGTACTCCCAATCCAGCTCGGTGCCATCACCTGGATAGCTCACAGCTGGACCTGCATCTGGTGTGTGAAGTAACTGTGAGCCACCGAGGACTCAGCAATCCCGTTTCCGGGTAACAAGACTATTTAAGCCTTTGGGAGAGGATAAGGCTGAAGAAAAGAATAAGTGTCTGCAGCAGCCACTAGCAACTACCTTACGTGAGTGAGAGCGAGAAGAGAAAGCCTCGAACGAGAAGTGATCACGAAGTGATCCTAGCTACAAGCTCCACAAACATAACCCCTCCGTGTTCAACTCCCGAATCCCTATTCGGAAAATGACGGTCACGGAACACACGCTGGTAGTGTATTCGAATCAGTGTGTTAAGTTATCTACAACCGGATATTAACAAGCTCCCATCTGCCACATAACCGCGGGCACGGCTTTCGAAAGTTCAAACCCTGCAGGGGTGTTCCAACTTGACCCATTACAAGCCCACGATCCGCGGAGTCGCAACTCCATAGTGGGAAGACCCGAGTATTCTCGGAATCCCGTGCTCAAGATATACCGAACTAAGGTAAGGCTAATCCAGCAAATCCTCCCGGCGTGTCGACACCCTGATAGTAGCCGCGCGTATCTAAGTCTCAGGACACGACCAGATGAGACGTCCTACAGGTGTATGCCAGATACCTCAGGTTGCCCCAAGGCGGCCCCGCAGTCCGCTCGTTTCGGACCAACACTCATGTAGAGCACTGGCCCGGGGTTGTTGATTAAGAAAGAAGGTTAATTACTCCCTATGCAAGTTTAGTTTGTTATTAGGCAAATAGTACCAATGTTGGGACTTGCTGGAAAAGACTTAGCACCTAGCGGTTTATCGAGGGGGTCCCATACATCCCAACCGTGTTAGGAACGCATAATCAAGGAACATAACACCGGCTTATACGGATCCTAACGGCATGAGTGGAACAAATCACCAAGCAAAAGGCTTAGCCTTCCACCCTTGCCAATGTATAGATGATTTCATTTTAAGCATTTATATAGTGTGATATAACCCAACCAAACTTCAACATGAAGCAAGCATCTTCGATCTTCACCTGCAACTAGCAACGCTATAAGAAGGGCTGAGCGAAGCGTACTTAGCCAAGCAACGGTTTGCATAGGTAGGTTGGTTAAACATGGCAATTGGTTACAAGTAGGAGGCTGACAAGAAGATCATGGGCATCGAGGCAAAAGCTATTGATCGAGACTACTAGCAATAGGCAAAGATAGTAATGTCATCGGGGTTCGGTCATCTTGCCTGAAGAGAAGTCGTTCGGATCGTAAGAAGGGTCCTCGTGCTCAACCTCGTTGGAAACCTCATGCTCGTACTCAAACTCGGTCTCGGCTTCCGGCTCTAAACAAAACAATTACACCAAGCACCAATCAACAAGATGCAATGCGCACTCGAAAAAGATGAATGCATGATGGATGCACTAAGGATGCACACGGAGCACGGAAAATATCACTCAAGAAAAACACCACAAAACATGATAACAATAACATATTATGATTCTACACAGAAAATCAATCAAGTTTGATATAAGATTCGCTGAAATCGGAGTTACGGGCTAAAAGTTATGCCTGAAACAAGAAATGAGCGAAAGCTGAAAATTACAGCATCATAGCATCTTCGGAGCACAAAATAATTGAGCTACATCATTCAAATAACATGGCAAAGGGCATGAACACAAACTAGACATATACTACAGCAACTAAGTCCAAAGGTGCACCCCCAACGGAGCCACGGATCAATAGCAATGATCTTGGACATATGGAACTTGACAATAAAATTCTGGCAGCAGAATTTTATTGAAACTTTGGAGCAAAAGATAAACATGCTACAGCCACTTAAATAGACATGTGAGGACATGAATGGAAAGACAACAATATATACTACAAGGAACAATCAAAATCCACTCCAAAACTATCATGCTTTGTCCTAGAACATCACACGAACATGGCATCGGAACGTTACAGATTTCAGACTTAGTGAAAATCCACTAAGTCATAAAACAGCAATTTCATCAAGGCATATAAAAGAGCATGTTTAAGTCACCTCGAAACTAAACATGGCAATAGGTAAGCACCTCATCAAAATACACATGAAGGTGATCCCGAAACACACAAGCATGCATCATGGAGGTAAACACAACGATTGCAACGAGCTCAACAAGATGGCATTTCGTAACAAGTGAAATAACATCACAGCCACATGGCACTTTGCAACGATGATAACAAGGCAAGAATAAATCTATCATGCTACCTAGCACATACAACATGTAGATCATGGCAAGACGAACACGTGGACATGTCATTTGCATCATTCGGACAAACGAGCTAAAAGATATCAGATGGCAAAGGTGGCATAAAAACATCACATAGCAGCAGTTTATATCATGATGCACTCTTGCAACAACAAAACGAGCACCTAGATGATCTCTAACATGCATGACAACAACAGATGAAACGTAGAGCACGATCCCACGAACGTCTGGACATATTATACGCGCGAATCGGAGCAACATACAAAAAGATATGCATGTTTGAATATAGCAACAGCACACAAATCACAGGGGACTTAGAAGAATTTAGGAGCAACCTCAGATCCAGATCTGGGAAAAAAACAACAACGGGCCCCGGGCGGTGCGGCTGGACCGGCCCGATCTGGAGGTGAAGGCGGCGGCCCGCGGGAGGCGACGGCGGTTGGGCCCGCGGCGAGCGGAGCGGCCCACCTGGCGACCGGAGAAGCGGCCCGCGCG
>LR738712.1:549502415-549520535 GCA_902687465.1 Secale cereale
CCTGCGGATCTGGGCATTGGGCGGTGCGGCGCCGGCCTGCGGGAGCTGGCGGCTCGCGGTGGCGAAGTGGGGACCGGGGGACCTGGCGACCGAACGAGGTGGAGACGGGCCAGGCGCGAGGCGGCCTGGGCCCGATGCGGTCGGCGACGAAGTGGTCCGGGGGACCTGCGGGCTGGGCCCAATCCGGCGCCTGGGACCTGGCCGAGCGAGGGAAGGGGGCGAGGCCTCCCTGGCGCGCCGACTCGATGCGGCGTTGACCCGGCCGGTCGATCGATTGGCCAGATCGATCAGCCGGGGCGGCGGCTGGTTCCCTCGGGAGAAGGCCAAGTGGCAGATGGAGTTCTTTGGATCTGAAGAAAAAAATGAGGGGAGGAAGGGGAAAGAAGATAGAGATGCAAAAAAAATAGACTAGGGTATATTATATAGCAGTTTTTAGGGTTAGGGGGGAATTTAGGGGTGTTTGGAGCCCTCCGATCGCGATTCGACGGATCCGATCGCGGGGGTAGATTAAAAGGGCCTAGGAGAAGATAAAAGACTGCAGTAGGGGTGCACTTTGGACCCACACGAACAACGGATGGGATAGCCAACGGGGTCCAAACGAGACGAGATTTGAGAGGCGGGTTGCACACAACAAAACAACAACACAGACAACAACCTCGCGGCACACCGGTAACGTTACACGCCCAAACAACAAAGTAGGCCTACGGGACGTCACGGACACGTGAGGGAGCTCCGGAACGCGAAACGGACAACGGGAAGGAACGCGTCGAACCGGATGCAACCGACAACACAAATGCAATGCGATGCACATGTCTACATGATATGAATGAATGCCACACACTCACACAACAAAACGACGAAAACCCGAAAGACAAAGAACCCGAAATGGAATAGATGAAGCCGGAGATATATTATATACCCAAAAGGGAAAGTATTACATCCGGGGCATTACACAGACGTCCCGGTCCGACACGATCGTCTTGGGCACTCCATGTAGACGAATGATTTCCCTACAAAAGATATTTGCCACATGTGAAGCATCGTCGATCTTGTTACAAAGAGTGAAATGAGCCATTTTAGATAATCTATCCACGACAACAAACACGGAATCTTTTCCATTTTGAGTCCTAGGCAATCCAAGTATAAAGTCCATGCTTATGTCTTCCCATGGATGGTAAGGAATAGGAAGTGGCATGTAAAGACCATGAGATTGAGTTTTTGACTTAGCTTTGCGACATGTAGAGCATCGGTTGGTGAGGCGTGAGACGTCACGTAGCATCTTGGGCCAAAAGTAGTTCTTGGAGAGCGTAGCAAATGTCTTGTCACGACCAAAGTGTCCCATGAGTCCTCCATGAGATTCCTGCAAAAGGAGCAAACGAAGCGAAGACTCGGAAATGCAAAGTTTGTTAGCTCTCATAAGGTATCCAACCTTGATGTAGTAGTGTTCCCAAGAAGTGTGAGTCAAACACTTAGCATAAGGATTTGCACAGAAAGGATCATGCTCATATAAGTCTTTTATGTGCTCAAAGCCAATAACATTCAACTCATGTTTTGTGACAAGCATGCATTTGCGGGAAAGCGCATCCGCCACAACATTTTCTTTGCCTTTGATGTACTTGATGACGTAGGGAAAAGACTCAATGAACTCACTCCACTTAGCATGACGCTTGTTCAATTTAGTTTGACCCTTGAGATACTTGAGAGTCTCATGGTCCGTATGAAGAATGAATTCATGAGGTCTAAGGTAATGTTTCCAAACACGCAAAACTCTCACCAAGGCATAGAGCTCTTTATCATAGATGGGGTAGTTAAGTTATGCTCCGGATAGCTTTTCGCTAAAGTATGCAATTGGGCGCTTTTCTTGCATGAGCACGCCACCTATGCCGGTACCACTAGCATCACAATGAATCTCAAAAGGTTTATCAAAGTTTGGTAGGGCAAGAAGTGGTGCGTGGGTGAGCAAGTCTTTGAGCTTAATGAACTCAGTGTCTTGCGAAGGACCCCAAACAAATGGTGCGTTCTTCTTGCTCAAGGCGTGTACAGGCATAGCCATTGTGCTAAAGTCCTTCACAAAACGTTGATAGAAACCGGCTAAACCAAGAAAGCTACGCACTTGTTGAAGGTTCGTTGGTTGAGGCCAAGTTTTAATTGCTTCAATTTTAGTTTCATCAACGTGAACACCTTGGGAAGAAACGACAAATCCTAAGAAAACGACCTGGTCAACGCCAAAAGTGCACTTTTCCATGTTAGCATATAAGCGCTCTTTCTGAAGGGTTTGCAAAACCATACGGATGTGTGTCACATGGTCCTCAAGCGACTTGCTAAAAACGAGGATGTCATCAAAGTAAACCACTACAAAGACGCCTATGTAGGGTCATAGAACAAAATGCATGAGATGCATAAATGAACCGGGCGCTTCCAATAAACCCATTGGCATGACAAGCCACTCATATAACCCAAACTTGGTTTTGAAAGCCGTCTTCCACTCATCACCCTTTTGAATGCGAATTTGGTAGTAACCACTTTTAAGGTCAATTTTTGAAAAGATGGTGGCACCACATAATTCATCAAGCATGTCGTCTAAGTGTGGGATAGGGTGACGGTATCTAACAGTGATAGCATTTATCGGGCGACAATCGGAGCACATGCAAAACTTCCATCTTTCTTAGGCACGAGAATAACCGGAACGACACAAGGACTCAAGCTTTCACGTACATGACCTTTGTCGATGAGTTGTTGTACTTGCCGTTGTATCTCCTTGGTTTCCTCGGGGTTGACGCGGTAAGGAGCCTTGTTCGAAAGTGGTGCACCGGGTATGAGGTCGATGTGGTGTTCAATTCCGCGAAGTGGAGGTAGACCCAGAGGTAGCTCATCGGGAAAAACGTCCAAGAATTCCTGCAACAATTGAGACAACACTAAAGGTGGAGGTGGTGAAGTGTTAGTAGGTTTGGCTTCCCCTTTGCATAAAAGCACAAGGTGAAAGACACTCGAGGGGTTCTCACACACTTCTCTCATCCCACTTTTGGTGGCGAATAGCACTAGTTGTTTCTTGTCACTCATCGTGGAGTCGCTCATATTTGGCATGTGGCTCTCACTCTCCATTTGGTGGCTCACTCTCTCACCACTCTCTCCATGATGGTTGGTAGGTAAGTGTTTGTCGGCGGCTACTTGACTTGGTGACATTGGGCGTAGCACGAACTCCCTTCCTTTCATCTTGAAGCTATAGTGGTTGGTCCGTCCATTATGTGTGACTCCACGATCATATTGCCATGGTCGTCCAAGAAGAAGGTGACACACGGACATAGGGACCACATCACACTCAAGTGTGTCCTCGTAGGCGCCTATCTTGAAGGAGACTTGCACGATGTGCTCGACTCGAAGAGTTCCGGCGTCGCTAAGCCATTGGACCTTGTAGGGATGAGGGTGCTTTGACTTCACCAAGTTTAGCTTGTCACATAGCTCTTCGCTTGCCAAGTTGTGACAACTTCCTGCATCGATGATAACCTTGACGGAGCGTCCATTGATGCTGGCCTTGGTATGGAAGATATGACATCTTTGATCGTCATCTTGTTGATGTTGGAGTGTCAAGACCTTGGAGACAACGAGATTGGGACTGGAGTCATTGTCGCAAAAACACTTTATGGTCTTCATCTTCATTCACTTGGCGATGCATAGCTACATGTTCAAGTGTGTCCATCTCATCATCGCTCATTGAGTCAGAAGAACCGTCATCATTGATGATCATGGTACGAACGGTCTTGCACTCAAATGACTTGTGGCCTCGCCCTTGGCACTTGAAGCATTTTATGGAACTCATCTTAGAGTTGTCCTCGGTTTGAGTTGTAGATGATGAAGCTCTTGGCTTGAAGTTGTTTGTAGAAGGTGGCCGACTTGATGTAGTCGCATTCTTGTAGCTTGACTTGTCGCCGAAGTTTGTAGATGGCTTGGTAGAGGTAGGAGGAGCCGAAGTCGTTGAAGCTTGGTTGTAGGAGCCGAAGTTCTTGGAGGTGAACTTGGAGTACTTGTAGTCCTCTTGAACTTGTCGCTCCGCTTTGGTGGCTTGATGTACTAGCTCGAGGAGATTGGTGTATGGTTGAAAGTCTGCAATTTTCTTGATAGGATAGTTGAGTCCATTCAAGAATCTCGCCATCGTTTGTTCTTCATCTTCCGCGATGTTTGCGCGTATCATGGCAATCTCCATCTCCTTGTAGTATTCTTCAACGGACTTGGTACCTTTCTTGAGGAGTTGTAGCTTTTTGAACAAGCCACGGTTGTAGTGTGTTGGCACGAAACGTGCTCTCATGACTTCCTTCATTTGATCCCAAGTAGTGATAGGAGGTTCTCCTTTTGCTTCTCTTCTCTCTATGATTTGCTCCCACCAAATGAGAACATAGTCTTGGAACTCAAGGGAGGCCATAGCAATTTTCTTCTCTTCATCAAAGTTGTGGAGGCGAAAGATTTTATCAACTTTCAATGCCCATGAGAGGTAGTCTTCGGGATCAATGCTTCCGGAAAACTTTGGCATGGTGAACTTAAGCTTGCCATAGCGATGCTCTTCATTGTTTGCTTGCCTATTGGGAGGGCGTTCTTGATTTGGACGGTTGTCAATCTCATGTTGCTCTTGGCGGAGTAGATGTTCATTGTCATGGTGTACTTGCCGAGCTTGTGGTTCTTGTTGAGTTCGTTGCTCTTGTCGCGCTTGAGGAGGAACTTCTTGTTGCATTCGTGCTTGGTGGCGCCTCTCTTGCATCTCATCGCGAAGGAAATCCTCTTCTTGACGAGTGTGTCGATTGCGAGTTGCCACATTGCGATGTGAATCACGTAATGCTCGTTGCGCCTCAAGAGCTTGAGCTTCTCGGCGGTGTTGTGCTTGACGGTGAGCTTCAGCATCTTGTTCTACTTGGTGTTGACGTGCTTGCTCTTGTTGTTGTTGGCGTAGTCTTTGCCGTTCTTGTGCTTGCTCAAGTGTAGCTTGGTTTTGACGATGTCGACTTTCTTGTTCGTCAAGTAGCTCTTGGGAGCTCTTGTCATGAAGTGGGTTCCGGTTGTCATTTCAAGCTTGACGTGCAGCTTGACGAAGAATGTTCCATGTAGGGGTACTTGAGCCGTCCGTGGAGTCGGTGTGTCGACTTGAGCGGCATCGTCTTTGAGAAGATGTGGAAGAAGAGAATCGGTTGACTATCCAAGTCCGTAGCGCATCGAATTGAGTAGCCATGTTGGTGTTGATGATGTCGAATTGCTCTCTTGTTCTTGCTTCAAATTGTCTCGCGTCGGCGGTGACTTGCTCAATGTGCTCTCGCGTAGCTTCACTTTCTTGATGTAGAGCTCATTGGACACCGAAGAGATGTAGTTTGGTGACGTAGTTGTTCGATTCTTGACGATCATCGAAGAGCGGGTTCGCAGATGTACTTGGCCTATCCATCATCACAGGCAAGTATGTGAGTGGGAGAAAGGAGAAGACAATACCAAATGTACCTTGACCGAAGTTGACAATGGATCAATGATCACTCAATAATGTAACCCGGAAATAGCACTATTGGTACCAAGTCTTGTCGATTCTCACACCTACACAAGTAAAGCTTTTAGAGGAGCTTGGTTAGGATGGTGGCAAAATTCAATGCAAAAAGTGAGTAAGATTCAATGATGTTGAAAATGATTCACACTTGGCTCATGCAACAAGTAGATCACAAGCGATAAGTAGCACACGAAACACACGCACGGATAGATAAATGTGGTTGTGCAACCAAAAGTGAGTGAAAATGTGGAATCCACGGAAAATGCTCGTGTTGGACAATGCTAGAGAGACGCTAACCAATTGCATAATAGGCGGATACGCACTTGTGCACGACCTATAAGAGCAATGTAACGACTTCCTATCACAAGTATGCGATGAGTGTATGATGTGCCGATGCTTTAGCACAAGATGATGTATTGCATTATCATATGATCTCTTTTGATGCAAGGCGTTGGATGGTATTGTTCTTTTGCTTATAAGCTTTGGATGGCTCTTTTGCTTAGAAGCTTGTGAGCTATTTCTTTGGCCACTTATGCATGCTTCTCGGATCAAGATAGCTATTGTGTATGCAGAACACTCTTGTGTCACACGGAGTTATGATGATGTAGTATGCAATGTCTAAGAGTATCACTAATGTGCACAAGTGTCGTGGCCCGACAATACTCAAATGGCTAGTCTCGGTAGGAAAGCTACGCAAAATGGTCGATGATGGTCTATCAATGCAATTGCAAGGTAGTAAGCGAAGTGTCGTCGATGTTATCCTTGACGAGGTTGAGAGGTGGTTTTGTCGGTGTCGTTCCGCTCCGAGATAGCCGAAACACAAACGGAAACTGTCGGGGATATACCCCGCGATATAAACCGGCCGGAATTATAACCCGGCCGGACTTGGCGGATTACTTGAGAGACGGTTTATACTTGATGATTCACTGGCAATCCATCCTAACCAGACGGTTTACAAGCAACCTGCCTAAATAATACCACTCACTGGTAACCCGGTTGACGGATCACGGATGACAAGGCCCAAGGCCCAGAAGGCCGGTTCATGTATGGTGGGCCGTTTTATGAAGAAAGCACAAGGGATATTCTCCTACAAAGGAAGCAAGACTAGGACTCCTTGTAATAAAGCAATCCTAATCCTATTAGGACTCTACATGTAACCCGCCCCTTCAACATATATAAGGAGGGGCAGGGCTCCCCAAAGAGAGGGAGAAGTTTAGACAAGTTTCTAGGGTTAGACACAAAGAGCCGGTTTACCGGCGACACCACGAGGATCTGATGGCTTCTCGCCCCTCGTTGGTTACCCCAAGTGGAAGGCTTGAGATGCAGTGTAGCGGAAGTTTTCCCTTGGCAAAGATACCAAGGATCGATTTCCCCTGAGACTCCCAGTTTCAACAAGAAGGTGTCAACTACTAACGGCGCCAGATATTAGCAATCAACGTGGACCTGCACACAGATACAAATAACTTTGCTCCCAACGAGTACAGAGAGGTTGTCAATCCCTCCGGCCTTGTCGTTTACAAAGGATCAAACGCAAGTGATAATAGTGATAGATATTGCTGCAATAGTAAGTAAAAAGCGGAAAGTAAATAGCGGATGTGATCAGTGATGGTAATATGGACCGGAGTCCCATGATGTTCACTAGTGATGTCTCTCTCCCAAAAGACGATAAAACAGCTATGTGAGGTAAACGAATTACAGCTGGGCAATTGACAGGACCATGTGCGCAAACCAATGCTGACTAAGTTGCAAGAAAGGTAGAGGTTCAAAGCATGGGCGGTACGCCAAGGCAAGTAGACCGAAATCCATCTGCATCTACTACTAATCATCCGCCTTGAGATATCTATCCAGAACATCTCGCTAGTATTAAGTTGCGAGTCCCACCCATAGTGTAAACTCAAAGCAACAGACAACTGCATTAAAAGAACTTTGCGTAAAGTAAATAATCCTTGCACCCGCGGGCACAAGCACCGTTGTTTTCCCCCTTGTGGCAACAGCACATCCCCTAGACTCATGTTTCTGTCACTCAAGCTAGTCATCGAGGGGCATGAACCCACAATCAAGCATAACGTTCCCTCTTGGAGTCACTACCTACTACTTGGCCAAAGCAATAAATAACAACGGAGAACATGTAAGAATTACTTACGAACATAAATATAAAAGAGGTGAATCAAATATATTACTCAAACACAATCTGAACATAATCTCACAATCCATCGGATCCCAGCAAACTCATCATAGCAACAGCATAAGGATTACATATGTGCCTCGATCATGTAGGGCAGCTCACGAGGACTAATTAGTGAAGCACAAGAACGGGAGGAGAACATCACATAGCTACTGGTCATGGTCCCATGGTCCAAGGGAGACTACTCACAACTCATCCGGGAGGCGTCCATGGTGGTGGAGAGGCTCCCGGTGGTGATCCTCCCCTCCGGCAGGGTGCCGGGAAGAGTTCTCTTGGTGCTCCCGATCTTGGAAGCGGCGGCGGCGGCGGAACAGAGATGAGATCGCGAAAAAGGGTTCCCGTCTCGAGGGTTTCGGGACACGATATAAATATATGCCAAAGGGGGGCATCAGACGAGGCTCGGGGGGCCCAGGCGCCCCCCCGGCGCGGCCAGGGGGGGCGCCACCAGGGCACCTGGAGCCCTGGTGGCCCCCATCCGGCTGTGCTTCGGGTGCCTGGTAGCTTCTGGAACGCTGATTTTTTATATAATTTTTCCGGGATTTTTCTGGCAGTTCTCGTAATGGGAAAACCTGAAATACAAAAACAGCCGAAAACAAAAACTGGCACTGGGGTGCACTGAGTTAATAGGTTAGTCCAAATATGATCAAAAGTGTATGGAAGTGTATAAATATCATAGCAATATCACCCAAAAGAGGCATGGAGCAAGCAGAAATTATAGATACGTTTTGGACGTATCAACATCCCCAAGCTTAATTCCTGCTCGTCCTCGAGTAGGTAAATGATAACAAGAATAATTTCTGTGGTGACATGCTATTAACCATATAGGACTTATTTATAGTCACATGACAAAAGCTTACTGAGACAATGAATCTATAGTAATTAAGTTGCCTCATTGGAAAATCACAAAGAACTGAAAGTTTTACAATATGATACTGAAACATCAAATAGATTTGTAATGAGCATGGTGTGCAAATATGATAAAGTGATATCTCGCTTGCCCCCTTTAGTGAAGCAAAACATAAATGCAGGGGCACCTCCAAGGTTTAAGTGATGACTAGATACAATCATTTCAGAATAAACAATATCACAATCATGCAAAAGACAATGCTACTTTGGGACAATGCACATTAAACTCAGAATGACAATCATGCTCTCAGTAGTTGGTGCTTTAAAAGAAGGTGGAGACTCTCGAACCGTGGCTTTTGTTGGCAAGGTTGAAAACCCGTAGTCGGAAACAAAGACAAAACATGTACCAGAGCTCTTGGTTTTAAAAACAAAGGTAATAATTTTTTTTAGATTATGCATGTTCCGTCAACGAATGCTAGCAGACAACTCAATCACTTCTTGAGATGGACAAGTTTCGAGGAACGACTCCCGAATGAGGACGATCACATCCTCTTAATCTCCTTTGTTTATCACTGCCAAAGTTTTCTGATTTCTCATGAACAAAGCGTGAAGGAGGGTTTGTTTGTTATATTATTTTTGAGCCGGGCGCACTCAATGCCAGTTCCTTCTCGTATTATGGGTTTGCACATTATACATGCAATCCCGGGGTGAAGCTTGTCCAACTTAAAAAGATCATGAATTAACTACTACTTCCTCATGAACTAAAACAGAGGCACAAAATAGGAATGCTCTTTTTTTGGATAATTTCGAGATGGTACATGCAAGTCTCTGTTAGGAATGGCAGGTAAATACCATGTAGGAAGGTATGGTGGACTCATATGGCATAACTGGTTTAATAGAATTTGGATGCACAAGCAGTCAGTCCGCTTAGTACAGGTGGAGGTTAGCAAAAGACTGGGAGCGACCAACTAAGAGAGCAATGACGATCATAATCATGTAGAGCGATAAAGCAACATTGAATCAGGCATGGAAGTTATATCGCTACTCAGAAACAAAAGATCATCAAGGCTTGACAGACTTTCTTTACAGTCTTAAATATGCGTGAGCATACGCCAAGTCAATCAAAGTAAATTCTCGAAGGAAGATATTACTAAACCGTACCACATCATAGGCAAACAAATCATGTTGGTATTCCAATAACACATTGGGAACCCCCCAGCTATTTGAGACTAACCATAAGAAAACATGAACTACTAAGCGCCATTATGCACGTAACATCTTTATCATAGACATATCAACCAATGCAACGGAAGCAAACTCACTTAATAAGATAAGCATGATAACTAAAGAGAGTTCAAGCAACCAACTAAACAAAAGCTCTTTAAAAAGATAAGCATGAAAACTAAGAGCTAAGCATGATAGTAGCTATTGAAAGACAAAGAACACACACAACAAAGATAGACATGAAAATTCTATGTTATGTTCTAGGTAGAAGTGGAGCGTGTTTCTCTCCCACATAAAGAAAGCTGAGTTCCGACTCGTTATGAAAAGCTAAGGAAAACTAAAAAGGAAACTAAAAGCAAGACGCTCCAAGCATAGCACATAACACATGAAGTGATAAAAATATAGTGGAACGAAAGACAAACTGATAATGTTGATGGAGAAGGGGATGCACGGGGGCATCCCCAAGCTTAGACGCTTGAGTCTCCTTGAATATTTCTTGGGGGTGCATGGGGGCATCCCCAAGCTTGAGCGTTTGACACTCCTGGATCTTTTTATCATCTTCCCTCGCACACTTGAAAACTCCCTTCGTACATAACTCATCATAATCTGATTAGCGAGGTTAGTACCCTTAATAAAATAATTGTTACTTGCTGGAAATAAGGATATTCTTGAAGGTCTACTGTTTCTCAAGATTGCCAAAATGTTTTTGCAAAGAAAAAGCAAGCTCTAGGTTTGCAAAATGAAGGAAAGGCAAAACAGGACAGAATCTGTGAAAAACAGAACAGCAGGTAGTAAATGAATTTTTCGGGGCACTTCTGCAACTCTAATAAAAAAACTCAGAACAGATGCACGAAATACAATTATATAGAGCACGCTGTCGAAAAAAATTCAGACCAAAAAGATGATCTGGTGATTTTATACGAATTTTTCTGTCCAAGGACAGAATCTGTTTCCTGGACAGCACGTCACAACTTTTGAACTTTCTTGCAATCAGAGACTAAACTTGGCAGAGAGCTGAAAAATAAAGATACAATGATGTTGCTACAGTGGTAAAAAACATCAAGACCACTAAAATCTGAAAGAACAAACTGAAAGCAAAGATAACAAGGGTTGTCCCCCTAGAGCTCTTTCTTTATAGCCATAAAGATAGGCTTAAGACTTTAATGATGCTCTCGTAGGAATAAGAGTTGAAGAACAAAAGAGAGCATCAAGAAGCAAATACCAAACACATTTAAGCCTAACATGCTTCCTATGCATAGGAATATTGCAATACAATAATTCATTGAAGCACAAAGCAATAAGCATAGGAAGACAAAACAAGTGCAGCTTCAAAACCTTCAACATAAAGAGAGGGAACTTGATATTATTGAAATATCTATAAGCATATGTTCCCTTCTCATAATAATTTTCAGTGGGATCACGAATAAACTCAACAATATAAGCATCACATAAAGCATTGTTACCATGATCCACATGCAAAAATGTATCATTACTCTTCATATAAGCAAAATCTTTCTTATTAGGAATAGTGAGAGTAAAGCAATCATAACCATCATGGTAATCATTGTATTTAGGAGGCATATCATAATCATAATAAATTTTATCCTCAATAGTAGGTGGACTGAAAACATCATATTCATCATTGTAATAATCATATATAGGAAGCAAAGTATCATCAAACGTGTCATCCCCAAGCTTAGAGCTTTCCATGTCATTAGCAATATTGATATTCAAAGAAAGCATACTAATAACATCACCACTGTCGTGGAAATAACACGGCAGATGTCCGGTTTAACGGACTTGATGATGGAACCATCGCACGGGTTAGCTTGAAAGGGTTCATAGCACACAAAAGGACATAGAGGTTTTATACTAGTTCGGCCCCTTTCGAAGAAGGTAAAAGCCTACGTCTAGTTGGTTTCGTATTGCTTGGGCGTCGGATTACAGGGAGCGGATTCGCTTGCCTGTGTCTCGACGGGTTGATTGTTGCTTGTCCCTGAACCGTCCGGGCCGTCCCTTTATATAGAGGTGACGCCTGGTCCGGTTTACAGAGTCCGGAGGCCGGCTCATACTTGTGTCCGCCTCGGTCTCTGTCTTTCTTTCTTATCTCTCAAGTTACATCGCCTGGCGGTTCACAAACCACACTTCTATACATGGGCCTTAAGATCTCATGGGCCGTAGCCTTTACTAAAAATATTACAACCAAGTATAATATAACTAAGCCGGTTTACACTAGCCGGTTCATACCTGCTAGTCATATCCCTGACAACCACCATCATGATTGTTATGCAAATAATAAAGTTCCATAGGTTTTTTAATTTTCTCTTCGAACACATCATGTCCCAAAGCAAGGTAGAGCTTATAAAGCTCTCTCATATTTTTGTTGTTTTCCATTAAGCAAAACTAGTGAAAAGACATAAAGAAAACTGAAAGGTAAACTAACAAGACTAAAAAGCAAAGATAAAAGATAGCGTGCAACTCCCCTATCTTGAAGAGTGGAGTCCCCGACAACGCCGCCAGAAAACTTTGCTTGATGGCTTCTCGCCCCTCGTTGGTTACCCCAAGTGGAAGGTTTGAGATGCAGTGTAGCGGAAGTTTTCCCTTGGCAAAGATACCAAGGATCGATTTCCCCTGAGACTCCCAGTTTCAACAAGAAGGTGTCAACTGCTAACGGCGCCAGATATTAGCAATCAACGTGGACCTGCACACAGATACAAATAACTTTGCTCCCAACGAGTACAGAGAGGTTGTCAATCCCTCCGGCCTTGTCGTTTACAAAGGATCAAACGCAAGTGATAATAGTGATAGATATTGCTGCAATAGTAAGTAAAAAGCGGAAAGTAAATAGCGGATGTGATCAGTGATGGTAATATGGACCGGAGTCCCATGATGTTCACTAGTGATGTCTCTCTCCCAAAAGACGATAAAACAGCTATGTGAGGTAAACGAATTACAGCTGGGCAATTGACAGGACCATGTGCGCAAACCAATGCTGACTAAGTTGCAAGAAAGGTAGAGGTTCAAAGCATGGGCGGTACGCCAAGGCAAGTAGACCAAAATCCATCTACATCTACTACTAATCATCCACCTTGAGATATCTATCCAGAACATCTCGTTGGTATTAAGTTGCGAGTCCCACCCATAGTGTAAACTCAAAGCAACAGACAACTGCATTAAAAGAACTTTGTGTAAAGTAAACGATCCTTGCACCTGCGGGCACAAGCACCGTTGTTTTCCCCCTTGTGGCAACAACACGTCCCCTAGACTCATGTTTCTGTCACTCAAGCTAGTCATCGAGGGGCATGAACCCACAATCAAGCATAACGTTCCCTCTTGGAGTCACTACCTACTACTTGGCCAAAGCAATAAATAACAACGGAGAACATGTAAGAATTACTTACGAACATAAATATAAAAGAGGTGAATCAAATATATTACTCAAACACAATCTGAACATAATCTCACAATCCATCGGATCCCAGCAAACTCATCATAGCAATAGCATAAGGATTACATATGTGCCTCGATCATGTAGGGCAGCTCACGAGGACTAATTAGTGAAGCACAAGAACGGGAGGAGAACATCACATAGCTACTAGTCATGGACCCATGGTCCAAGGGAGACTACTCACAACTCATCCGGGAGGCGTCCATGGTGGTGGAGAGGCTCCCGGTGGTGATCCTCCCCTTCGGCAGGGTGCCGGGAAGAGTTCTCCTGGTGCTCCCGATCTTGGAAGTGGCGGCGGCGGCGGAACAGAGATGAGATCGTGAAAAAGGGTTCCCGTCTCGAGGGTTTCGGGACACGATATAAATATATGCCAAAGGGGGGCATCAGACGAGGCTCGGGGGGCCCAGGCGCCCCCCCGGCGCGGCCAGGGGGGCCGCGCCACCAGGGCGCCTGGAGCCCTGGTGGCCCCCCGGGCTGTGCTTCGGGTGCCTGGTAGCTTCTGGAACACTGATTTTTTATATAATTTTTCCGGGATTTTTCTGGCAGTTCTCGTAATGGGAAAACCTGAAATACAAAAACAGCCGAAAACAGAAACTGGCACTGGGGTGCACTGAGTTAATAGGTTAATCCAAATATGATCAAAAGTGTATGGAAGTGTATAAATATCATAGCAATATCACCCAAAAGAGGCATGGAGCAAGAAGAAATTATAGATACGTTTTGGACGTATCAGGATCATAATGAGACCTAGCCTCAAACAGCACGTAGGGCTATTACCGGATGATGTTTCCCGGTGCCTGAAGTTGTCTAAATCCGTGTCTTGCATCGCGTCTCTCGATTCCGCTCAACCCCTCTCAAGCTACTACATAGATGCGCGGCCTCACGACTAAGTCCGCTAAACCGGACATCTGACGTGTTAATTCCACGACAGTTGGCGCCCACCGTGGGGCCAGGCGCATGGTGGTGTTGAGTTCTTGAAGGGATCTTTCCTTAAGATCGAGAAGTTGGCAATTTTTCCGGAAGAATAACCGGTTTAAAAGGATCTACATCAGCTTCAAGATGATCGGTCCAGATTTGCTCTATGTGAGCGTTAAGTTCAGAAGAAATTAGGTTTGTTCTCGAAGAAGAGGCGTCGATCCATCGAATCCGAGGACGAGTTGATATTTGCTACAGCGGCCACCTTGCGAGATGAGACAAAAAATCGGCCGTTTCCATATTGATTTTCGGCGCCGCCTCGTGCTGGTCAGGCCCGCAGGTTACGGCCGCCCCTATTTTCCGCTCGGCCGGGTTAAGCCCGCTTGGCCGGATTACGCCCGTCTGGTCTCGCATCCGAGTTGCCTTGTCCTAAGACCGATCGGGTCAAACGCCATCGCCTGCCCTTGAGATCTCCGTCTCCGCCTGCCTCAGAGATAGCCGGGCCGAGCTGTCACCCGCCCTGGGCCACCCGTACTGCCGCCTCCGCTAAACGCCCACGACGCGCGAACCCACTCTGCGGGATCCACGCCTACGCCCGCACGCTACTATTCGCTTGAAGGCAATACTACTCTGTTGTTGATATTCACGGAGGAAGGCCACGGCCTGGTCTGATCAACTGTTTACGACTCAGGAACGGACGTGGATTCGTCCAACCGACCACAACTCGGGAGCAGCTTCCGCCGTCCACTGCTGAGCCGCCGCTGCCGGGGTGCCAAGCCGCCACCGCATAACGCTGCGATGAGCGCCGGCTCCCTCACGACGGGTTCGGCAGCTTCAAGCCGTCGTGGTTCTGCAACAGCAAGCCGCCCGCGGCCTCCCGCCAGAACCAGCCGCCATCAAACCGCCGACGAGTCTCCGCCTCCAGGCTGAATCGCCACGGCCTCGCGACCGTTGCCGCTGAGAGCCGCCTCTTTACGAGTCGCCTCCTGTCCAAGTCGCCGTTGAGCCTTGCCTCGCCTTGAGCCGCTGAGAGCCGCCTCGTTCCCATCCTCACGGCGAACCGCCTCCATGCGCCTTACCTCTGTCCGTGCCTCCGCCATGAGCCGTCTTTGGCTGAAGCTGCCGCCGCTTGTTCTCGCGGAAACACCGCCTCAGCTGGACGCCGTCCCTATGGCCTTGCGTTGAGCCGCCGACACTTTCGTCGGCCTTCTTTTCGCCTTGAGGCACCGAGCATCATGCCGCTGCCTGCGGCCCGCTTCCTCCTCCGAGCTCGATCTAGACTGGCTCTTCTCGCTGTGGATTTATAGTAGCAAAAGCAGGTTCTTCTCGCTGGAGGTTGCAAAGGTCAACTGGTCAAGGGTCTGCTGCCTGACTCACAAATTAGTAGTATAACTACTACAAATACAAGTGCGGTGTGACGCCCCCGATTTGTCCGTACACTAATCATGCACGCAAATGTGTACGGCCAAGATCAAGGACTCACTGGAAGATATCACAACACAACTCTAGACACAAATTAAATTAATACAAGCTTTATATTACAAGCCAGGGGCCTCGAGGGCTCGAATACAAAAAAGCTCGAAAACACAAGAGTTAGCGGAAGCAATAATATCTGAGTACAGACATAAGTTAAACAAGTTTGCCTTAAGAAGGCTAGCACAAAATTAACAACGATCGAAAAGGCAAGGCCTCCTGCCTGGGACCTCCTAACTACTCCTCGAAGCCGAACTCCATGTAGAAACAACATCGGGGTCTTCAGGCTCCTGGGCTCCACCATCTGGTCGCATCATCCGAGAAGAAGGGACAAAAGAGGAAAGGGGGGGGGGAGAAAGCAACCGTGAGTACTCATCCAAAGTACTCGCAAGCAAGGATCTATACTACATATGCAATGGTATCAGTGTAAAGGGGGTAATATATGTGGGTTAAACTGCAGAAAGCAGAATAAGAGGGGGATAGCTAATCCAATCGAAGACTACGCTTCTCGTAAACTCCATCTTGCAGCAGAAGATGAGGGTAGCTGGAAAGTAACAAGTATCCTCGCTTCTCGCAGCCTCCGTCTTGCAGCAGTAGAAGGGAGTAGATGGTAAGTTCACCAAGTAACAACGTATAGCATAATCCTACTCGGCGATCCTCCCGCACGTCACCCTGTGAGAGAGCAACCACCGAGTTATCTCTGGCACTTGTAAGGGTGTGTTTTATTAAGTATCCGGTTCTAGTTATCATGAGGTCGGAATACAACTCCGGGTCGTCCTTTTACCGAGGGACACGGCTATTCGAATAGATTAACTTCCCTGCAGGGGTGCACCACATATCCCAGCACGCTTGATCCCATTTGGCCGGACACACTTTCCAGGGTCATGCCCGGCCTCGGAAGATCAACACGTCGCAGCCCTACCTAAGCACAGCAGAGAGGTCAGCACGCCGGTCTAAGTCCTAGGCGCGCAGGGGTCCGGGCCCATCGCCCAACGCACACCTGCACGTTGCGTACGCGGCCGGTGAGCAGACCTAGCAACCTCCATTACTAAGGAAGTTGCGTTACACGGTCCAACCCGGCGCGCGCCGCTAAGTCGCTGACGTCAAGAAGGCTTCGGCTGATACCACGACGTCGAGTACCCATAACTATTCCCACGTAGCTGGTTAGTGCGTATAGACCAAATGGCCAGACTCAGATCAAATATCCAAACTCGTTAAGCGTGTTATTAAGAAATAACCGCGGACAACGACCAGGGCCAGGCCACCTCTCGACTGGGTGTCTCAACCTGCCCCTGTCGCTCCGCCACAAAGATCCACTCGGGGGCCGTCGGGAACTCAGGCCCACCACTACCTGAATGGAGCCACCTGTCCTTTCAGCCCCCATATCGGAATCACTTGCGGGTACTCAAAGAGCCGACCCGACTTTAGTCACATCATGTATCATGTAAAGTATGTATATAGTATATACCCGTGATCACCACCCGAGATGATCACGGCCCGATAGTATAGCATGGCAGACGGACAAGGAGGTTGGGCCACTGATGGAATACTAGCATCCTATACTAAGCATTAGGATGGCAGGTAAAGTATCAACAGTTGTAGCAACAATGACAGGCTATGCAACAGAATAGGATTATCGAAAGCAGTAACATGCTACACTACTCTAATGCAAGCAGTAGAGAGAAGAGTAGGCGATATCTGGTGATCAAGGGGGGGGGGGGGCTTGCCTGGAAGCTCTGCAGATGAAAGGAATCTTCGGAAGCGTAGCCGTAGTCGAACACCGAAGCATCAATGGTCTCGGGGTCTAACATAGTATCGGAGTCTACCGAAAAGAAGCAACGAAGGGGAAACAAATAAATAACAGAGCAAACAATAGCATCACAAAGCATAACATGGCAAAAGGCGGTGCTACGTGTGACCTAACGCGGTAGGAGGTGATACTGGCAAGGATGAAAAACATCCGGGAAAGTATTCCCGGTGTTTCGCGTATTCGGGTAGATGAAACGGAGGGGGAATGTTGCACGTTCGGTATGATAGAGAGGTGTAGTGGACGAACGGGTTGCGTAGTCGGATGCGTCTCATCGTTCTGAGCAACTTTCATATATAAATTATTTTCATCCGAGTTACGGTTTAAAAGATATGATTTTCTAAAGTTTATATTAATTTCTGGAATTTAATTAATTAATTTAATAGAACATTATCCAGAATAGTGCATGCTAACATCATCATGACGTCAGCATGACATCAGCAGTCAACAGAGGGTTGACTAGGTCAAATTGACGTGTGGGTCCCGCATGTCGTACACTATTTAGTTTAATTAGGATTTAACTAATCCAATTACTGTTTAATTAAACTAACTAGTTAATTGGATTAATTAAACATGATTAATTACCTTAATTAATTCACTAATTAATTAATTAATTAATTAATATTTATTTTAATTATTAATATTATATATATATTTATTATTATTTATTTATTTATTTTACTTATTCATTTTTTTATTCTTTTTTT
>LR738712.1:549535124-549615216 GCA_902687465.1 Secale cereale
GGCGCCAGGGGCTGAGGTGCGGCTGCCCTCTCTCCCCCCACTATATATAGGGGTCCAGGGGGGCACCGGCCCTAGGAGATCCAATCTCCTAGGGGGGGTGGCGGCCAAGGGGGTGGCTTGCCCCCCAAGCCTAGGGGGGCGCCCTCACCCCTAGGGTTTCAACCCTAGGCGCATGGGGGAGGCCCTTGGGGGGTGCGCCAGCCCACTAGGGGCTGGTCCCCCTCCCCCTACGGCCCACGGGGCCCTCCGGGATGGGTGGCCCCACCCGGTGGACCCCCGGGACCCTTCCGGTGGTCCCGGTACACTTCCGGTGACCCCCGGAACTCTCTCGATGGCCGAAACTGGACTTCCTATATATCATTCTTTACCTCCGGACCATTCCAGAACTCCTCGTGATGTCCGGGATCTCATCCGGGACTCCGAACAACATTCGGGTTTCCGTGTGCATATATCTCTACAACCCTAGCGTCACCGAACCTTAAGTGTGTAGACCCTACGGGTTCGGGAGACACGTAGACATGACCGAGACGACTCTCCGGTCAATAACCAACAGCGGGATCTGGATACCCATGTTGGTTCCCATGTGTTCCTCGATGATCTCATCGGATGAACCATGATGTCAAGGATCCACTTAATCCCGTATGTAATTCCCTTTGTCTATCGGTACGGTACTTACCCGAGATTCGATCGTTGGTATACTGATACCTTGTTCAATCTCGTCATGGCAAGTCTCTTTACTCGTTCCGTAATCCATCATCCCATGACTAACTCCTTAGTCACTTTGAGCTCATTATGATGATGTCTTACCGAGTGGGCCCAGAGATACCTCTCCGTCATACGGAGTGACAAATCCCAGTCTCGGTTTGTACCAACTCAACAGACACTTTCGGAGATACCCGTTGCATACCATTATAGCCACCCAGTTACGTTGTGACGTTTGGCACACCCAAAGTATTCCTACGGTATCCGGGAGTTGCACAACCTCATGGTCTAAGGAACAGATACTTGACACTTGAAAAAGCTTAAGCATTACGAACTACACGATCTCGTGCTAGGCTTAGGATTGGGTCTTGTCCATCACATCATTCTCCTAATGATGTGATCCCATTATCAATGACATCCAATGTCCATGGTCAGGAAACCGTGACCATCTGTTGATCAACGAGCTAGTAACTAGAGGCTTACCAGGGAAACGTTGTGGTCTATGTATTCACACATGTATCGCTGTTTCCGTACAATACAATTCATGCATGAATAACAGACAATTATCATGAACAAGGAAATATAATAATAATCCTTTTATTATTGCCTCTAGGGCATATTTCCAACAGTCTCCCACTTGCACTAGAGTCAATAATCTAGTTACATTGTGATGAATCGAACACCCATAGAGTTCTGGTGTTGATCATGTTTTGCCCGTGGAAGAGGTTTTGTCAATGGATCTGCAACATTCAGATCCGTATGCACTTTACAAATATCTATGTCTCCATCTTGAACGTAATTCCGGATGGAGTTGAAACGATGCTTGATGTGCTTGGTCTTCTTGTGAAACTAGGGCTCCTTGGCAATGGCAATGGCTCCAGTGTTGTCACAGAAGAGAGTCATTGGGCTTGACGCGCTTGGAATGACTCCTAGGTCGGCGATGAACTCCTTCATCCAGACTCCTTCTTGCGATGCTTCGCAAGCAGCTATGTACTCTGCTTCACATGTAGAATGCGCCACGACGCTCTGCTTGCAACTGCACCAGCTGACTGCTCCACCATTCAAAATATAAATGTATCCGGTTTGTGACTTGGAGTCATCCAGATATGTGTCGAAGCTAGCATCGATGTAACCCTTTACGACGAGCTCTTCGTCACCTCCGTAAACGAGAAACATATCCTTAGTCCTCTTCAGGTACTTCAGGATGTTCTTGACCGCTGTCTAGTGCTCCATACCGGGATCACTTTGGTACCTCCCTACCAAACTTATGGCAAGGTTCACATCAGGTCTGGTACACAGCATGGCATACATAATAGAACCTATGGCTGAGGCATGGGGGATGACACTCATCTTTTCTCTATCACCTGCCGTGGTCGGGGACCGAGCCGTGCTCAATCTCATACCTTGCAAAACAGGCAAGAACCCCTTCTTGGACTGATCCATATTGAACGTCTTCAATATCTTGTCAAGGTATGTGCTTTGTGAAAGACCAATGAGGCGTCTTGATCTATCCCTATAGATTTTGATGACTAATATGTAAGCAGCTTCTCCAAGGTCCTTCATTGAATAACTCTTATTCAAGTAGGCCTTTATGCTCTCCAAGAATTCTATATTATTTCCCATCAGTAGTATGTCATCCACATATAATATGAGAAATGCTACAGAGCTCCCACTCACTTTCTTGTAGATACAGGCTTCTCCCCAAGTCTGTATAAAGCCAAACGCGTTGATCACATCATTAAAGCGAATATTCCAACTCCGAGATGCTTGCACCAGCCCGTAGATCGAGCGCTGGAGCTTGCATACCTTGTTAGCATTCTCTGGATCGACAAAACCTTCCGGCTGCATCATATACAGTTCTTCCTTGAGGAAGCCATTAAGGAATGCCGTTTTGACGTCCATTTGCCATATCTCATAATCATAGAATGCGGCAATTGCTAACATGATTCGGACGGACTTCAGCATTGCTACGGGAGAGAAAGTCTCGTCGTAGTCAATCCCTTGAACTTGTCGATAACCCTTAGCGACAAGATGAGCCTTATAGATGGTCACATTACCATCCGCGTCTGTCTTCTTCTTAAATATCCATTTATTTTCTATGGCGTGCCTCTCATCGGGCAAGTCCATCAAAGTCCATACTTTGTTTTCATACATGGACCCTATCTCGAATTTCATGGCTTCAAGCCATTTATTGGAATCCGGGCCCGCCATCGCTTCTTCATAGTTCGAAGGTTCACCGTTGTCTAACAACATGATTTCCATCACAGGGTTACCGTACCACTCTGGTGCGGAAAGTGTCCTTGTCGACCTTCGAAGTTCAGTAGTAACTTGATCTGTTTCTTCATGATCATCATCATTAACTTCCTCCCTTGTCGGTGCAGGCACCTCAGGAACAATTTCCTATGCTGCGCTACTTTCCGGTTCGGGAGGGGTGACTGTCACCTCATCAAGTTCTACTTTCCTCCCACTCACTTCTTTCGCGAGAAACTATTTCTCCAGAAAGGATCCATTCTTGGCAACAATGACCTTGCCTTCAGATCTGAGGTAGAAGGTGTACCCAATCGTTTCCTTTGGGTATCCTATGAAGACGCATTTTTCCAATTTTGGTTCGAGCTTCTCAGGTTGAAGTTTCTTGACATAAGCATCGCAACCCCAAACTTTCAGAAATGACAGCTTAGGTTTCTTGCCAAACCAAAGTTCATACGGTGTCGTCTCAACAGATTTCGACGGAGCCCTATTTAAAGTGAATGCGGCAGTCTCTAAAGAATAACCCCAAAAAGATAGCGGTAAGTCGGTGAGAGACATCATAGATCGCACCATGTCCAACAGAGTACGATTTCGACGTTCAGACACACCATTACGCTGAGGTGTTCCGGGCTGTAATGCCCCGGATGTAATACTTTCCCTATATGGCAATATATAAACTTTGGCTTCATCATTTCCGTTCCGGGTTCTTCTTCTTTTCGGGTTTCTTCATTTTGTCGTGTGCGTGTGTGCATTTCATCCATGTCATGTTGTCATGTGCATTGCATTGCATTTGTGTTGTCACTTGCATCCGGTCCCACTCGTCTCTTCCCGCTGTCCGTTTCGAGTTCCGACGCTCTCACACGTGCCTGTGGCATCCCCGAGTCCTTCTTTCGTGTTTGGCCGTGTAACGTTTCCGGAATGGCGTGAGACTTGTCGTGCAATGTTGTTTTGGTACGTGTAGGCCGCCTGTCAAGTTTCGTCGTGTTTGGAGTTCGTTTGATACTCCAATAGTTAACCTAGTGGGCTAAAAGAACCTCCTCTTTGAGGCCCAAGACCCCCTCCACAACAGCCCACCAACGCAGCACAACGCTTCCCATCATTTCGGTCGTCGATTTGTGATCGCGTGGCCGAAAACCGCTCCCCATTTGGAGTCTCCTAGCTCCTTGTGCCTATAAAAACGTCCACCCCTCCATTTTCGTCCAAAAAAATCCCTATTTTCTTCCTCCTCACGCAGTGCCGGACGTGTCCGTCCCTGGCCGGACGTGTCCGCCGCCGCCTATGGCCTCTCCGCAGCCGCCACGTGGCACGCCGCCGTCCCACCACGCCGGCCCGCCCGGCCCGCCGCGCCCCCACGCGCCTCTCCGCCCCGCCACCGGCCGTCGCCGCCTCCGACTGCCCCGCCGCCGCCCGGCCTCTGCCTCCGCGCCGCCGCAGCTGAAGTGGTCCGCCGCCCCGTGCCGAAGCTCTTCCGCCGCCGCGCGCCGCGGGCTCACTACCCTGCCGCCGGCCCTCACCGACCTCGCCGCCGGGCGCCCAGGAACCGCCGCCGGCCGCCGGCGTCGTCCCGCCAGCCGATATCGAGGAGCCAGCGCCGGCCCCAATCCAGATTGGCCATCCCGATCCAGTGGGAACCCTAACGGGCCGCGAACCGGCGCCCGATCCACACCCGCTCTGCTACCCGATCCGTGCCCGTTCGCCCGGCGCCCGTTGACCCGAACCCGATCCGCGTTGACCGCGAGGTGATCCCTGTTTTGCCATGTCTTTTAGTTTTTAGTTGTCTGATGCATTCTTGTGATGGCAATAACTTTTACTGTGCTTGTCCGATTTGTGCATGTGATATATCAAAATGATCGTGGTGATGTGTACTATGTTTTGTTCCATTGTGTCATGCATGTTTGAGTCATCTAGATGTCTTAATCATCATGACAAGAGTGCTACATGATATAAACTGCTGCTATTAGTTGTTTTCATGCCATGTTTGAGATGTGATAACTTGGTGCATGTTTATCCAAATGAAGCAAATGATATGTCCAAATGTTCATCATGAGATGCTCTACATGTTGGTTGCTATAGCATGCATGTTAGAGTTCATATTGCCATGATTATCTCTGTTGCAAAAGTGCATGTGGCTGTTAGGTTTTGTAACTTGTTACGAGATGCCTAGTTGAGGAGCTCGTTGCTATTGATGTGTTTGTCCCCATGTTGCATGCTCATATGTTTTAGATTCCCCATCATGTGATCTTTGCTGTGGTGCAAACCTTTTGCCATGATATGTTTTGAGGTGACTTAAACATGCTCACAAAGATGCCATGATAATATTGCTGTTTTAACACTTAGTGAAATTTCAGTAAGTCTGGAATCTGTAATATCCTGATGCTATGTTTGCTTGTTGTCCTAGCCAAATCCATGTTAGTTTTGGGGTGGCCATTGATCATTCCTTGTTCTATATGTTGTTGTCTATCCATCCATGCCCCACATGCTCATTTGGGTTGCTGTAGCATATTTAATTCTTGTTCCCAAGTTGCTATAAAATATTGTTATCAGGTTTTTATTGTCATGTTCAAAATGTTGTAGCTTGTTGCTATTGATCCATGCCTCCTATGGAGTTGCTCCAATGGAGTTGTTTGCTGTAGGATATGTCTACTTCATGTCCATGCTTCTTGTCACCATGTTTGAGTGATGTAGAGTATATATTTCTTGCTCCAAAGTTGCTATGTGGCTGTTAGTTTCAGCTTTGCATTGTTTCTTGTTTCGGTTGTATCTTTTAGTCCGTTGCTCCGTTTTGGGTGAGTCCTATATGAAACTTGTGTGATTTTTCATGTAGATTCATAATATCATCTTGTTAACATGTTTGGAGTATGTTTTCTTGATGTTTGGCTGCATCTTGCACCGTTGCCATGCTTATCTTGTTTTGATCATATCTTCTAGACCGTAGCTCCGTTTTAAACAAACTTTATATGAAAATTGACTAGAATTTCGTGTAGATTGTCATGGTGCATGTTAACTTGCTGTTTAACAACTTTAACTTAAGGTTTGTTCAGATCTGGACTAATTTCAAACTATGCATATGAGGACTTACCGGATTTGTCTTAAGTAGTTTCCGGCCTCATTTAATCCTGCTGTTTCTTGTGTTGTTTCTGTGTGCTTCCTACCTTGCCATGTTTTGCATCCTAAATACACTTGTCTTGCATCCTACTTGCTTGATTAAATTGTCATGTTTCTTGTGTTGTTACTCTGTGCTTCCTATGTTGTCATGTAATGCTTCCTAAGTGCATCTGCAATGCTTCATGAGTGCATCATACATGCATCCTGTAGTTTGTGCATTGCACCTTGTTTGATTTCGTGCCTCGTGTGTTCTTGTGTTGAGTAGAGCCGGGAGCCGAGACCGAGTACGAGAACGAGGTTACTACCGAGGTTGAGAACGAGGAGCCCTCTTACGATCCCATCGACGACTCGACAGGCAAGATGACCTGACCCAGATATCATTACTATCTTTGCCTATTGCTAGAAGGTCTCGCTCTTTAGCTTATTGCCTCGATGCCCATGTTTGTCTGTCAGCCTCCTATTGTAACCATGAATCTGTTAACCACCCAACCTATGCAAAACCTTTGATTGGCTACGTAGGCTTCGCTCAGCCCCTCTTATAGCATTGCTAGTTGCAGGAGAAGATTTGAAGATTCTTGCTTCATGTTGAAGCTTGTTGGGATATCACACTATATTATCTATTAAATGAAATCATCTATATATTGGTAATGGGTGGAAGGCTAAGCCTCTTGATTGGTGTTTTGTTCCACTCATGCCGCCCTAGGAACCGTATAAACCAGTGTTATGTTCCTTGATTATGCGTTCCTCACACGGTTGGGGTTATGGAACCCCCTCGATAAACCGCTTAGCGCTAAGTCTTTTCTAGCAAGTCCCAACATTGGTACTATTTGCCTAAACAACTAAAAACTTGCATAGGGAGTAATTAACCCTCTTCTTAATCAACAACAATGGGCCAGTGCTCCACATGAGTGTTGGTCCGAACTGGGCGTGCTGCGGGGCCACCTCGAGGAAACTCAAGGGCTGGTAAAAACCCGTAGCTTGTCCCATCCGGTCGTGGCCTGAGACAAGATACACACGGCTACTATCAGGGTGTCAGCACGCCGGGAGGATTTGCTGGATTAGTCTTACCTTAGTCGGAGTATCTCGAGCACGGGATTTCGAGGATACTCGAGCCTTCCCACCTTGGAGTTGCGACTCCGTGGATCATGGGCTTGTAATGGGCCAAGTTGGAACACCCCTGCAGGGTTTTGAACTTTCGAAAGCCGTGCCCGCGGTTATGTGGCAGATGGGAATTTGTTAATATCCGGTTGTAGAAAACTTGACACCATGTTCAGAACACACTACCAGCGTGAGTACCGTGACGGTCATTTTTCGAAAAGTGGTTCGGGAAGTGAACACGGTGGGGTTATGTTTGACGTGCTTAGTTAGGATCACTTCGTGATCACTTTATTTGCTCGTGGCACTTCTCTTCTCGCTCTTATCACGTAAGCTAGTGCTAGTGCAGCTGCAGCCTTTTATTCTTTCTTCAGCCTTGTTCCACATCCAAGGCTTAGATAGTTCTGTTACCCGGGAACGGGATTGCTGAGTCCTTCGTGGCTCACAGATTCTACACCACACCAGATGCAGGTACCATGGTGAGCTACTCAGGTGACGACACAGAGCTATACTGGGAGTACGATGAGGAACGTAGCCGTTACTACGTGCACTATCCCGATGATCAGTAGTGGTTTCTACTAGGGGCAATCCGAACCTGTGGCTTTATGTATGTTTGGTACCTTTCATTTGGATCTTCACCCGTAGTCGGGTTGTGATGTTATTTGGATGATGATTGATTATGTAATGAATTGTGTGACGTGGCGAGTGTAAGCCAACTATCTCTTTTCCTTTTCATCCCTATTTTTACATGAGATGTGCAAAGATACCGAACTTGAGATCATTCCAGAATTGGCTTATACCTTTAAGTTGTGCCTCGACACGTAGGAGGTATAGTCCCATCCTGGGCATTACACGGGCGGTGTCAATTGTGAAACAATTCCACAGTTCCTTAGGTGCGTGCCAAATTCATGACTTAAATATTCACCCCAACGTTCTGATCGTAAGAACTTTATTTTTCTGTCACGTTGATTCTCAACCTCATTCTAACATTCCTTAAACTTTTCAAAGGTCTCAGACTTGTGTTTCATTAAGTAAACATACCCATATCTACTCAACTCATCTGTGAGGGTGAGAACATAACGATAGCCTCCGCGAGCTTCAACACTCATTGGACAACACACATCGGTATGTATGATTTCCAATAAGTTGGTCGCTCGCTCCATTGTTCCGGAGAACAGAGTCTTGGTCATCTTGCCCAAGAGGCATGGTTCGCACGTGTCAAATGATTCATAATCAAGAGACTCTAGAAGTCCATCTGCATGGAGCTTCTTCATACGTTTGACACCAATATGACCAAGGCGGCAATGCCACAAGTATGTGGGACTATCATTGTCAACTTTACATCTTTTGGCACTCACACTATGAATATGTGTATTATCACGTTCGAGATTCATCAAAAATAAACCATTGACCAGCGGGGCATGACCATAAAACATATCTCTCAAATAAATAGAACAACCATTATTCTCGGATTTAAATGAGTAGCCATCTCGCATCAGACGAGATCCAGATACAATGTTCATGCTCAAAGCTGGTACTAAATAACAATTATTAAGGTTTAAAACTAATCCCGAGGGTAGATGTAGAGGCAGCGTGCCAACGGCGATCACATCGACCTTGGAACCATTCCTGACGCGCATCGTCACCTCGTCCTTTGCCAGTCTCCGTTTATTCCGCAGCTCCTGCTCTGAGTTACAAATGTGAGCAGCTGCACCGGTATCAAATACCCAGGAGCTACTACGAGCGCTGGTAAGGTACACATCAATAACATGTATATCACATATACCTTTGACGTTGCCGCCCTTCTTGTCTGCTAAATATTTGGGGCAGTTCCGCTTCTAGTGACCCGTTCCCTTGCAATAAAAGCACTCAGTCTCAGGCTTGGGTCCATACTTTGGCTTCTTCCCGGTAACTGGCTTACCGGGCACGGCAACTCCTTTGCCGTCCTTCTTGAAGTTCTTCTTACCCTTGCCCTTCTTGAACTTAGTGGTTTTATTCACCATCAACACTTGATGCTCTTTCTTGATCTCCACCTCCGCTGATTTCAGCATTGAATACATCTCGGGAATGGACTTCTCCATCCCTTGCATATTGAAGTTCAACACGAAGCTCTTGTAGCTAGGTGGGAGGGACTGAAGGATTCTGTCAACGACCGCCTCGTCTGGGAGATTCATTCCCAACTGAGACAAGCGGTTGTGCAACCCAGACAACTTGAGTATGTGCTCGCTGACAGAACTATTTTCCTCCATCTTACAGCTGTAGAATGCGTTGGAGACATCATATCTCTCAACTCGGGCATGAGCCTGGAAAACCATTTTCAGCTCTTGGAACATCTCATATGCTCAGTGGTGCTCGAAACGCTTTTGGAGCCCCGATTCTAAGCTGTAGAGCATGCCGCACTGAACCAGGGAGTAATCATCACAACGCGACTGCCAAGTGTTCATAACATCTTGGTTTGCCGGAGCGGGAGCGACACCTAGCGGTGCTTCTAGGACATAAGTTTTCTTGGCAGCTATGAGGATGATCCTCATGTTACGGACCCAATCCGTATAGTTGCTACCATCGTCTTTCAGCTTGGTTTTCTCTAGGAACGCGTTGAAGTTGAGGGTAACATGAGCGTGGGCCATTTGATCTACAAGACATATTGTAAAGAATTTAGACTAAGTTTATGACAATTAAGTTAATCTAATCAAATTTAATGAACTCCCACTTAGATTGACATCTCTCTAGTCACCTAAGTGATACATGATCCGAATCGACTAGCCCGTGTCCGATCATCACGTGAGACGGACTAGTCATCAACGGTGAACATCTTCATGTGGATCGTATCTTCTATACGACTCATGTTCGACCTTTCGGTCTTCCGTGTTCCGAGGCCATGTCTCTACATGCTAGGCTCGTCAAGAAAACCCTAAGTGTATTGCGTGTGTAAATCTGGCTTACGCCCGTCGTATGCGAACGTTAGAGCCTATCACACCCGATCATCACGTGGTGCTTCGAAAAAATGATCCTTAGCAACGGTGCACAGTTAGGGGAAACACAATTCTTGAAATTTTTAGTGAGAGATCATCTTATTTACTACCGTCGTTCTAAGTAAACAAGATGCATAAACATGATAAACATCACATGCAATCAAATAAAGTGACATGATATGACCAATATCATTGTGCTCCTTTGATCTCCATCTTCGGGGCACCATGATCAACTTTGTCACCGGCATGACACCATGATCTCCATCATCATGATCTCCATCATCGTGTCTTCATGAAGTCGTCTCGCCAAAAATTACTTCTACTACTACGGCTAACGTTTAGCAATAAAGTAAAGTAATTACATGGCGTTATTCAATGACACGCAGGTCATACGATAAATAAGACAACTCCTATGGCTCCTGCCGGTTGTCATTTTCATCGACATGCAAGTTGTGATTCCCTATTACAAGAACATGATCAATCTCATACAACACATATATCATTCATCACATCTTCTTGGCCATATCACATCACATAGCACATGCTGCAAGAACAAGTTAGACGTCCTCTAATTGTTGTTGCAAGTTTTTACGTGGATTCTATAGGTTTCTAGCAAGAACGTTTCTTACCTACGACAAAACCACAACGTGATATGTTAATTTCTATTTACCCTTCATAAGGACCCTTTTCATCGAATCCGATTCGACTAAAGTGGGAGAGACAGACACCCGCCAGCCACTTTATGCAACTAGTGCATGTCTGTCGGTGGAACCAGTCTCACGTAAGCGTACGTGTAAGGTCGGTCTGGGCTGCTTCATCCCACAATGCCGCCGAATCAAGATTGGACTAGTAGCGGCAAGAGAATTGAACAAAATCAACGCCCACAACTTGTTTGTGTTCTACTCGTGCAAGATGCTACGCAAAGACCTAGCTCTGATACCACTGTTGGGGAACGTAGCAGAATTCAAAAAAATTCTACGCTTCACCAAGATCAATCTAAGGAGTCATCTAGCAACGAGCATAAAGGAGTGCATCTACATACCCTTTGTAGATCGCGAGCGGAAGCGTTCGAAGGAACGTGGATGATGGAGTCGTACTCGTCGTGATCCTCATCACCGATGATCCCAGCGCCGAACGGACGGTACCTCCACGTTCAACAGACGTACGGTACAGCGACGTCTCCTCCTTCTTGATCCAGCAAGGGGGGAGGAGAGGTTGATGGAGATCCAGCAGCACGACGACGTGGTGGTGGATGCAACGGGAAAAGCTGTAGGGCTTCGACGAGACCCTGCGGGAGGAGTAGGAGATGTAACGGTGGGGCGAGAGGCGCCAGGGGCTGAGGTGCGGCTGCCCTCTCCCCCCCCCACAATATATAGGGGGCCAGGGGGGCGCCGGCCCTAGGAGATCCAATCTCCTAGGGGGGGGGGCGACGGCCAAGGGGGTGGCTTGCCCCCCACCCCTAGGGTTTCAACTCTAGGCGCATGGGGGGGGAGGCCCATGGGGGGTGCGCCAGCCCACTAGGGGCTGGTGGCCCTCCCCCTACGGCCCACCGGGCCCTCCGGGGTGCGTGGCCCCACCCGGTGGACCCCCGGGACCCTTCCGGTGGTCCCGGTACACTTCCGGTGACCCCCGGAACTCTCCCGATGGCCGAAACTGGACTTCCTATATATCATTCTTTACCTTCGGACCATTCCGGAACTCCTCGTGACGTCCGGGATCTCATCCGGGACTCCCAACAACATTCGGGTTTCCGTGTGCATATATCTCTACAACCCTAGCGTCACCGAACCTTAAGTGTGTAGACCCTACGGGTTCGGGAGACACGTAGACATGGCCGAGACGACTCTTCGGTCAATAACCAACAGCGGGATCTGGATACCCATGTTGGTTCCCACGTGTTCCTCGATGATCTCATCGGATGAACCACGATGTCAAGGATTCATTTAATCCCGTATGTAATTCCCTTTGTCTATCGGTACGGCACTTGCCCGAGATTTGATCGTCGGTATACCGATACCTTGTTCAATCTCGTCATGGCAAGTCTCTTTACTCGTTCCGTAATCCACCATCCCATGACTAACGCCTTAGTTACTTTGAGCTCATTATGATGATGTCTTACCGAGTGGGCCCAGAGATACCTCTCCGTCATACGGAGTGACAAATCCCAGTCTCGGTTTGTACCAACTCAACAGACACTTTCGGAGATACCCGTTGCGTACCTTTATAGCCACCCAGTTACGTTGTGACGTTTGGCACACCCAAAGTATTCCTACGGTATCCGGGAGTTGCACAACCTCATGGTCTAAGGAACAAATACTTGACACTTGAAAAAGCTTAAGCATTACGAACTACACGATCTCGTGCTAGGCTTAGGATTGGGTCTTGTCCATCACATCATTCTCCTAATGATGTGATCCCGTTATCAATGACATCCAATGTCCATGGTCAGGAAACCGTGACCATCTGTTGATCAACGAGCTAGTAACTAGAGGCTTACTAGGGACACGTTGTGGTCTATGTATTCACACATGTATCACTGTTTCCGTACAATACAGTTCAAGCATGAATAACAGACAATTATCATGAACAAGGAAATATAATAATAATCCTTTTATTATTGCCTCTAGGGCATATTTCCAACAAGAGGAACCACTAAGGTTTGGTATGAGCTAACAAAAGCTAACCCTAGATAGTTTAGGTAGAGTGACTTATATAGGCTAGGAGGGGTGAAGGGGTACATGGGCTTCGGCCCAATAGTCATGCACGCATGCACTGTCCGGATGATCCGGGCTTCGGGGGTCCGGATGATCCGGGGCGGCGTCCGGATGATCCAGACATGTCTGATCTTCTGCGGGTGGCCCGGATGTCCGTGTCTTGGTCCGGATGTCCGGGGGTGTCCGGATGATCCGGGCCGGGGTCCGGATGATCCGGCTTTGGCGTGGAGCTTCGGGTGTCGGGGCGTGCATTGTCCGGATTGTCCGAACGTTTGTCCGGATCATCCGGGCTCTGGCCGGATCGTTGATACGTCCAAAACGTATCTATAATACGTATCTATAATTTCTGCTTGCTCCATGCCTCTTTTGTGTGATATTGCTATGATATTTATGCACTTCCATACACTTTTGATCATATTTGGACTAACCTATTAACTCAGTGCACCACAGTGCCAGTTCCTGTTTTCTGCTGTTTTTCTATTTCAGGTTTCCCCCATATTAAAAGTGCCCTAAAAATTCCGGGAAAAATACAGGAAAAATCAGCGTATTGGGAGCTTCCGGAAAAACCAAGGCAGGGCCAGAGGGGAGCCTGGGGTGGCCCAGGCGGCCACCCGGCGCGGCCCCACCCCTGGCCGCGCCAGGGGGGCGCCTGGGGCCCCACCTCCGCCTCTGGTGACCCCCTTTGGCATATATATTGCGCGCGTCCCGAAACCTCGAGGACGGAACCCTTTTTTGAGATCTCATCTCTCTACCGCCGCCACCGTGCTTCCAAGATCGGGAGCACCAGGAGAACTCTTCCCGGCACCCTGCCGGAGGGGAGAACCACCACCGGGAGCTTCTCCACCACCATGGACGCTTCCCGGATGAGTTGTGAGTAGTCTCCCTTGGACCATGGGTCCATGACCAGTAGCTATGTGATGTTCTCCTCCCCTCTTTGTTCTTCATCCATTAGACCTCGTGAGCTGCCCTACATGATCGAGGCACATATGTAATCTTTATGCTGTTGCTATGCTGAGTTTGCTGGGATCTGATGGATTATGAGATTATGTTCAGATTGTTTGTGAGTAATATATTTTATTCACCTCTTTTATATTTATGTTCTTGAGTAATTCTTGCATGTTCTCCGTTGTTGTTTATTGCTTTGGCCGAGTAGTAGGTAGTAACTCCAAGAGGGAACGTTATGCTTGATTGTGGGTTCATGCCCCTCGATGACTAGTTTGAGTGACAGAAACATGAGTCTAGGGGATGTGCTGTTGCCACAAGGGGGAAAACAACGGTGCTTGTACTTGCGGGTGCAAGGATTGTTTACTTTACGCAAAGTTCTTTTAATGCAGTTGTCTTTTGCTTTGAGTTTACACTTTGGGTGGGACTCGCAACTTAATACCAGCGAGATGTTCTGGATAGATATCTCAAAGTGGATGATTAGTAGTAGATGCAGATGGATTTCAGTCTACTTGCCTTGGCGTACCGCCCATGCTTTTGAGCCTCTACCTTTCTTTGCAGCATAGTTAGCATTGGTTTGCGCACATAATCCTGTCAATTGCCCAGCTGTAATTTGTTTACCTCGCTTAGCTGTTTTATCGTCTTTTGGGAGAGAGATATCACTAGTGAACATCATGGGACCCCGGTCCATATTACCATCACTGATCACACCCGCTATTTACTTCCTGTTCTTATTTCCTAGTTGTAGTCATACCTATCACTATTATCTCTTGCGTTTGATCATTTCTAAACGACAAGGCCGGAGGGATTGACAACCTCTCTGTACTTGTTGGGAGCAAAGTTATTTGTATCTGTGTGCAGGTCATGTCAAGCAAAAGTTTCTGGCGCTGTTGACACCTTCTTGTCGACCCTCGAAGTCTCACGGGATTCGATCCTTGGTATCTTTGCCAAGGGAAATTTGCCGCTATGCTACATCTCAAACCTTCCACTTGGGGTAACCAACGAGGGGCGAGAAGCCATCAAGCAAGTTTCTGGCGCCGTTGCCGGGAACTCCACTCTTCAAGATAGGGGAGTTGCACGCTATCTTTTATCTTTGCTTTTTAGTCTTGTTAGTTTACCTTTCAGTTTTTGCTTTAGTGTCCTTTATCAAAAATCACAAAAATAGTTATCTTGCCTGCTGCTGCTATGGGTTCCACCGAGAACACCAAGTTGTGTGACTTCACTAGTCATAACAACAATGACTTTATCTGCACGCCTATTACTACACCTGCCACTTCAGCACCCTCTTATGAAATTAAACCTGCTTTACTGAACTTAGTTATGAAAGATCAATTCTCCGGTGCTGGAGATGATGCTGCTTTACACTTAAATAATTTTGTTGAACTCCGTGATATGCAAAAGTACCAAGAAATAGATGGTGATATTGTTAAGCTTAAGCTTTTTCCTTTCTCCTTGAGAGGAGGAGCTAAAATCTGGTTTCAATCCTTGCCTAGAAATAGTATAGATTCTTGGGACAAGTGCAAGGATGCCTTTATTGGAAAATACTATCCCCCCGCTAAAATTATCCAACTAAGGAGTAACATAATGAATTTTAAACAATTGGATAATGAACACGTTGCCCAAGCTTGGAACGCATGAAATCTCTTGTCAAGAACTGCCCTACTCATGGTTTGACTACTTGGAAGGTTATCCAAACTTTTTATGCAGGCTTGAACTTTACCTCGCGGAACTTGTTAGGTTCGGCCGTGGGAGGAACCTTTATGTCAACTACACTTGGTTCTACCACGAAGCTTCTCGATGAGATGATGACCAATTATTCCCAATGGCACACCGAACGCGCTCCAACAGGTAGGAAGGCAAACTCTGTCGAGGAGATTTCCTCCCTAAATGAAAAAGTTGACTTGATCATGTCTCTACTTTCCAAGCAATCTTCTATTGATCCTCGTGATGTTCCTTTAAACTCTTTGATTGCTCAAGATCAAGTAGATGTGAACTTTATCTCTAGAAACAATTTCAATAACAATGCTTATAGGAGTAATTTTGGTAGCAACCCTAGACCGTTCCCCTCTAATTCCTATGGGAACAACAATGCTTATCCTAGCACCAAGAACTCCACTTCTGAACTAGAGATTATGCTTAAAGACTTTATCACTACCCAAAAAGTCTTCAATAAGAGTGTAGAAGAAAAACTAGCCAAACTAGATAATCTCTCTTCGAAGGTAGACAATTTAGCCCATGAGGTAGAATTGCTTAAAATTAGAACTTCCCCTCTTGAGGAGAGGAAGACCACTCCTATGAATGCTATTCAAGTGCAAATTAATGAAAACATTAGGATGATGGCTAAACTTAAAGAGAGATGGGCTTGAGAAAAGGAGGAAGAAGATAGAATTAAGAGCCTTCCTACCCACCACACTGTTGCTACTATCCAAGTTGTTGAGGATATCCAAACCCTTAGCACCCAATGCACTCTTGGTCCCATTGGACCTATTAATGGTGATGCTATGACCTCAACCGTAAAAGAAGAAACTCCTATGACCATAGAAGCTACCAAACAAGTGAGCCTAAAGGACACCACTACCACTTTACTTGATAGTAGTGACCTTGATTTTGATAATTGCACCCTTTCTGAAGTTATTGATTTTCTTCACAAGATGTCTAGAGATCCCCACACTAGCACGCTTAGTCTTGCCTTCACGAAGCATATCACTAATGCTCTTATCAAAGCTAGGGAGGAGAAACTTAGGGTAGAATCCTCCATACCTAGAAAGCTAGAAGATGGTTGGGATCCTATGATTAAAGTTAAGTTGAATAACTTCTCTTGCTATGCTTTAGGTGATGTTGGAGCTAGTACCTCCGTTATGCCCAAAAGAATATATGATATGCTTAAATTGAAATCTTTTGATCCTTGTTCTTTTGGTGTTCGTCTTGTTGATTCTTCCATAAAGAAACCCTTGGGGAAGATCGATGATGTTCTTATCATTGTCAATGACAATTATGTTCCCGTTGATTTTACTATTATGGATATTGAATGTGAACCTTCTTGTCCAATTATTTTGGGACGTCCTTTTCTTCGCACCGTTGGTGCTATCATTGACATGAAAGAGGGGAATATAAGATTCCAATTCCCTCTCAAGAAAGGAATGGAACACTTCCCTAGAAAGAAGATTAAGTTACCTTTTGAGTCCGTTATACGGGCTAGCTATTCTTTTACTCTTGACAAAACTTGATCTCCTCCTTTTGCATTATGCCTAGCTTAAAGGCATAAAAGAAAGCGCTTTTGGGAGGCAGCCCACAACGAATAAAATTTTATTTTGCTTTTGTCGTGTCTTGATGTTTGTTACTACAGTAGCATCATCATTGTATCTTTTCTTTTCAGCTTTGTGCCAAGTTTAGCCTCTGATTGCAAGAAAGTTCAAGAGTTGTGACGTGCAGTCCAGAAAACAGATTCTGTCCTTGGACAGAAAAATTCGTATAAAATCACCAGATCATATTTTTGGTCTGAATTTTTTGGACAGCGTGCACTATACAATTGGCTTTCGGGCGTCTGTTCTGAGTTTTTTTATTTGAGTTGCAGAAATGCCCCGAAACAATTATTTACTACCTGCTGGTCTGTTTTTCACAGATTCTGTCCTGTTTTGCCTTTTCTTCGTTTTGCAAACCTTGAGCTTGCTTTTTCTTTGCAAAACCTTTTGGAAATCTTGAGAAATAGTAGATCTTCAAGATTATCCTTATTTCCAGCAAGGAAAATTATTTTATTATGGGTACTAACCTCGCTAATCAGATTATGATGAGTTATGTATGATGGGAGTTTTCAAGTGTGCGAGGGAAGATGATAAAAAGATTCAGGAGTGTCAAACGCTCAAGCTTGGGGATGCCCCCGTGCACCCCCAAGAAATATTCAAGAAGACTCAAGCGTCTAAGCTTGGGGATGCCCCCGTGCATCCCCTTCTCCATCAACAATTATCAGTTCGTCTTTCGTTCCACTATATTTTAATCACTTCATGCGTTATGTGCTATGCTCGGAGCGTCTTGCTTTTAGTTTCCTTTTTAGTTTTCTTTAGCTTTGCTTGCTGTTCATAACGAGTTAGAACCCAGCTTTCTTTGTGTGGGAGAGAAACACGCTCCACTTCAACCTAGAACACAACATAGGATTTTCATGCTTATCTTTGATGTGTGTGTTCTTTGTCTTTCCATAGCTACTGCCATGTTTAGCTCTTAGTTTTCATGCTTTTCTTTTTAAAGAGCTTTTGTTTAGTTGGTTGCTGAACTCTCTTGAGTTTTCATGTTTATCTTGTTAAGAGAGTTTGTCTGTTGCACTGAGTTGTGTGTCTTAACTTAAAGTAGGTAATTGAGGTTGCTATTTAATTTTAGTAGTAACTTGCAATAGTTTTGAGGTATTGCCATGAGTAATGTCTGAACTTTTGGTGTCAAGAGATTTAGCCTATTAGTGATAGATGTCGTATTTTGGGCAATCCGTGTTTATTTTCGAAAACCTACAAAATAGTTGAGAACTTTAGCTACTAAATGGATCACTAATCCTTGGAGGGATCGAATATTAGAGTACACTCACGTACCATGGGTCGAGGATGCGCAAGGGTAACCAAACCCCCATACACACCTCCTCGGGGTACTTGTCTCTTTGTGAACCTCCTAATTAGATTGAGAGTTACCGATAATAAGTGCATGAGTTCTTCGGACTAATGTGAGTATTTGAAGGTTGACACTTCCACCTAACCATATTTTTCTAGCCTCTTCGGTACCGTGCATTGCCCTTTCTCACCTCGAGAGTTGGCGCATACTTCGCCGGTGCATCCAAATCCTTGGCACGATACGCTCTGTCATCATAAGCCTCATTATATCCTTCCTCAAAACAGCCACCATACCTACCTATCAAGGCATTTCCATAGCCTTTCCGAGATACATTGCCATGCAAAATCCATCCTCTCATGACTTGATCTTCATGTCATACATGCTTTTTGCTTGATCGATGAGCCGCATGCTAGTTGGGCCTTGCCCTAATCATTGCTACATGACGCGCTAGTATCATTGCATATCCTGCTACACTGGCAGAGGCATACATTTGCATACATCATGATAGTTTCATTTTCTTTATGTTGAGTACCTTTTGTAAAGTGTGAAAGATCTTCTATACTTCTTGTAATACATAGAGTGTTGCCCCTAAAGTGAGGAAAAGATCCCAAAGAGGACAAATCAAAAGATCCCAAAGAGGACAAAATCAAAAGATCCCAAAGAGGACAAATGAGAGATAAATAGAAAGAGCCATTGAGGCCACGAAAAAATAAAAAAAAAGAAAGATAAAAAGAAATAAAAAGAGAGAAGGGGGCACACTACTATTTCTTTTGAGAGATCCACACTCGTACTCCATCTTACACCTTGTGCTCCATAGAGATTATCATTTATGCATATAGCTATGTGGGGACCTTTACACTATAGAACTTGGCTTGTATATTCCAATGATGAGCCTCCTCAAAAGAGCTCTAGGTCTTCTTGAGCAAGCAAGTTGGATGCACCCCCACTAGTTCCATTGGAGAGCTTACCTTAGCTCATATGAGCATCCGTTGCATGGCAATCCCTACTCCTCACATCATATCTATCATTTGGCTTTCTCTCGCCGATGATTGTCCTCATTGATGTGAGCCTTTCACACCTTTTCTGTCTTCCCCCTCTATCATCTTTCTCTCTTTGCCATCCTAAGTGTCGATTTTCTTGCTTACGCTCATCCATTGCATGAGTGCTCAAAATATCGAAAGGGAGTGGATCATTTTGACTTGTACCTGGCTAACGGTCTGGGGATGAGTCAAGATAAGATTCCAAAGAAGACCAAGTGTGAAACTTTAGTAGATTAAGTTCTCAACAATACAAAAACTATGTTTTACTCTCTCATATATCCCTATCCCCTTTCTTGCACGCACACACCATTTGGAGACATTCGAGTCACGGACAGCGAGAGCTCTTGCACATTTATGTTCTTATGTTACTTGTTACAATGCTAATATAGACTCTTGCTTGTTATGACTTGAATTGAATTACATGCCTTGATTGCTTTACTTAAAAGTTCTTATATGGTTGATAGCATGTCACCACAGAAATTATGCTTGTTATCATTTACCTACTCGAGGGCGAGCAGGAATTAAGCTTGGGGATGTTGATACGTCCAAAACGTATCTATAAATTTCTGCTTGCTCCATGCCTCTTTTGTGTGATATTGCTATGATATTTATGCACTTCCATACACTTTTGATCATATTTGGACTAACCTATTAACTTAGTGCACCACAGTGCCAGTTCCTGTTTTCTGCTGTTTCTCTATTTCAGGTTTCCCCCATATTAAAAGTGCCCTAAAAATTCCGGGAAAAATATAGGAAAAATCAGCGTATCGGGAACTTCCGGAAAAACCAAGGCAGGGCCAGAGGGGAGCCTGGGGTGGCCCAGGCGGCCACCCGGCGCGGCCCCACCCCTGGCCGCGCCAGGGGGGCGCCTGGGGCCCCACCTCAGCCTCTGGTGACCCCCTTTAGCATATATATTGCACGTGTCCCGAAACCCTCGAGGACGGAACCCTTTTTCGCGATCTCATCTCTGTTTCGCCGCCGCCGCGCTTCCAAGATCGGGAGCGCCAGGAGAACTCTTCCCGGCACCCTGCCGGAGGGGAGAACCACCACCGGGAGCTTCTCCACCACCATGGACGCTTCCCGGATGAGTTGTGAGTAGTCTCCCTTTGACCATGAGTCCATGACCAGTAGCTATGTGATGTTCTCCTCCCCTCTTTGTTCTTCATCGATTAGACCTCGTGAGCTGCCCTACATGATCAAGGCACATATGTAATCTTTATGCTGTTGCTCTGCTGAGTTTGCTGGGATCCGATGGATTATGAGATTATGTTCAGATTGTGTGTGAGTAATATATTTGATTCACCTCTTTTATATTTATGTTCTTGAGTAATTCTTGCATGTTCTCCGTTGCTGTTTATTGCTTTGTCCGAGTAGTAGGTAGTAACTCCAAGAGGGAACGTTATGCTTGATTGTGGGTTCATGCCCCTCGATGACTAGTTTGAGTGACAGAAACACGAGTCTAGGGGATGTGCTGTTGCCACAAGGGGGAAAACCACGGTGCTTGTACTTGAGGGTGCAAGGATTGTTTACTTTACGCAAAGTTCTTTTAATACAGTTGTCTGTTGCTTTGAGTTTACACTTTGGGTGGGACTCACAACTTAATACCAGCGAGATGTTCTGGATAGATATCTCAAGGTGGATGATTAGTAGTAGATGCAGATGGATTTCGGTCTACTTGCCTTGGCGTACCGCCCATGCTTTTGAGCCTCTACCTTTCTTTGCAGCATAGTTAGCATTGGTTTGCGCACATAATCCTGTCAATTGCCCAGCTGTAATTTGTTTACCTTGCTTAGCTGTTTTATCGTCTTTTGGGAGAGAGACATCACTAGTGAACATCATGGGACCCCGGTCCATATTACCATCACTGATCACACCCGCTATTTACTTCCTGTTCTTATTTCCTAGTTGCAGTCATACCTATCACTATTATCTCTTGCGTTTGATCCTTTGTAAACGACAAGGCCGGAGGGATTGAAAACCTCTTTGTTCTCGTTGTGAGCAAAGTTATTTGTATCTGTGTGCAGGTCCTGTCAAGCAAAAGTTTCTGGCGCTATTGACACCTTCTTGTCGACCCTCGGAGTCTCACGGGATTCGATCCTTGGTATCTTTGCCAAGGGAAATTTGCCGCTACGCTACATCTCAAACCTTCCACTTGGGGTAACCAACGAGGGGCGAGAAGCCATCACCAAATAGTAGGTAGTTACTCCAAGAGGGAACGTTATGCTTGATTGTGGGTTCATGCCCCTCGATGACTAGCTTGAGTGACAGAAACATGAGTCTAGGGGATGTGATGTTGCCACAAGGGGGAAAACAACGGTGCTTGTACTTGCGGGTGCAAGGATTGTTTACTTTATGCAAAGTTCTTTTAATGCAGTTGTCTGTTGCTTTGAGTTTACACTTTGGGTGGGACTCGCAACTTAATACCAGCGAGATGTTATGGATAGATATCTCAAGGTGGATGATTAGTAGTAGATGCAGATGGATTTCGGTCTACTTGCCTTGGCGTACCGCCCATGCTTTTGAGCCTCTACCTTTCTTTGCAGCATAGTTAGCATTGGTTTGCGCACATAATCCTGTCAATTGCCCAGCTGTAATTTGTTTACCTCGCTTAGCTGTTTTATCGTCTTTTGGGAGAGAGACATCACTAGGGAACATCATGGGACCCCGGTCCATATTACCATCACTGATCACACCCGCTATTTACTTCCTGTTCTTATTTCCTAGTTGCAGTCACACCTATCACTATTATCTCTGGCGTTTGATCCTTTGTAAACGACAAGGCCGGAGGGATTGACAACCTCTCTGTACTCGTTGGGAGCAAAGTTATTTGTATCTGTGTGCAGGTCCTGTCAAGCAAAAGTTTCTGGAGCTATTGACACCTTATTGTCGACCCTCGGAGTCTCACGGGATTCGATCCTTGGTATCTTTGCCAAGGGAAATTTGCCGCTACGCTACATCTCAAACCTTCCACTTGGGGTAACCAACGAGGGGCGAGAAGCCATCAAGCAATTTTCTGGCGCCGTTGCCGGGGACTCCACTCTTCAAGATAGGGGAGTTGCGCGCTATCTTTTATCTTTGCTTTTTAGTCTTGTTAGTTTACCTTTCAGTTTTTGCTTTAGTGTCCTTTACAAAAAATCACAAAAAAAATTATTTGATTTTCTGTTAGTAGTCCTTTCTGTTTAGTCAAGCATGTTAGGATTTGGTGCTTTGAGGGAATCAGAAGTTCTAGATTTCCATCAAAGGGATGGAGAAAATATGAAGAAGGCATGGGACAGAATTTCTGATGCACAGAGGAGAATTATGCCTTGGATACCTATAAAAATTGTGCTTAGAAATTTTTACCATGGTCTTTTTAAATGGTGTAAACACTCTCTTGATATTATAGCTGAAGGAGATTTCCTAGAGTGTGATGAAGCTAGAGCTCTTGAAATTATACATGGTCTATCTAGTTACTTTATTTATGATCATAGTTTTGATACTATCATAGATAGACTTGCTACTATTGAAAAGAGAATGGATGCTCTAGACTTGATGAAGGTAGAGAAACCCAAACCCAATAAGAGAGATATTTTGGAAATAGACAATGATTGGGAGCCTTTTGTTAGGATTAGCATCTCTAATCAAGACTTCCTTGCTTATTGTGATATTGGATCTATGGTTTCTACTATGCCAAAAATTGTTCATTATTCTTTAAAATTTAACATGGACAGATTGTCATCCTATCATGAACATGCTAATGGAGACATTTCTGAGATCCAGGGAAGAATAAAAGACGTGCCAGTTACCTTCCTTAAAGGGATTGCGATGGTTGATTTCTTCATCATGAAGCCAAACCAAGGAAATATAGTGGTTGGAAGGGACTTCCTCCGAGCCGTAAAAGGCTTCATCGATATAGGTAAGGGACAAATCCGCCTATGCGGGAAGGCAAAAGGTATGTACCCCTTTCCTAGAAGGAACAAGAGTGAACTTGTTGAGGAACCATTTGAAGCAATTTATAACTCCGATTATTATGATGATTATTGATTCCTCTTTGCATTATGCCTAGTTTAAAGGCATAAAAGAAAGCGCTTTTGGGAGGCAGCCCACAACGAATAAAATTTTATTTTGCTTTTGTCGTGTCTTGATGTTTGTTACTAAAGTAGCATCATCATTGTATCTTTTCTTTTCAGCTTTGTGCCAAGTTTAGCCTCTGATTGCAAGAAAGTTCAAGAGTTGTGACGTGCAGTCCAGAAAACAGATTCTGTCCTTGGACAGAAAAATTCATATAAAATCACCAGATCATATTTTTTGTCTGAATTTTTTTGACAGCGTGCTCTATACAATTGGCTTTCGGGCGTCTGTTCTGAGTTTTTTGATTTGAGTTGCAGAAGTGCCACGAAACAATTATTTACTACCTGCTGGTCTGTTTTTCACAGATTCTGTCCTGTTTTGCCTTTTCTTCGTTTTGCAAACCTTGAGCTTGCTTTTTCTTTGCAAAAACCTTTTGGCAATCTTGAGAAACAGTAGATCTTCAAGATTATCCTTATTTCCAGCAAGGAAAAAATATTTTATTATGGGTACTAACCTCGCTAATCAGATTATGATGAGTTATGTATGAAGGGAGTTTTCAAGTGTGCGAGGGAAGATGATAAAAAGATTTAGGAGTGTCAAACGCTCAAGCTTGGGGATGCCCCCGTGCACCCCCAAGAAATATTCAAGAAGACTCAAGCATCTAAGCTTGGGGATGCCCCCGTGCATCCCCTTCTCCATCAACAATTATCAGTTCGTCTTTCGTTCCACTATATTTTAATCACTTCATGCGTTATGTGCTATGCTTGGAGCGTCTTGCTTTTAGTTTCCTTTTTAGTTTTCTTTAGCTTTGCTTGCTGTTCATAACGAGTTAGAACCCAGCTTTCTTTGTGCGGGAGAGAAACACGCTCCACTTCAACCTAGAACACAACATAGGATTTTCATGCTTATCTTTGCTGTGTGTGTTCTTTGTCTTTCCATAGCTACTGCCATGTTTAGCTCTTAGTTTTCATGCTTTTCTTTTTAAAGAGCTTTTGTTTAGTTGGTTGCTGAACTCTCTTGAGTTTTCATGTTTATCCTGTTAAGAGAGTTTGTCTGTTGCACTGAGTTGTGTGTCTTAACTTAAAGTAGGTAATTGAGGTTGCTATTTAATTTTAGTAGTAACTTGCAATAGTTTTGAGGTATTGCCATGAGTAATGTCTGAACTTTTGGTGTCAAGAGCTTTAGCCTATTAGTGATAGATGTCGTATTTTGGGCAATCCGTGTTTATTTTCGAAAACCTACAAAATAGTTGAGAACTTTAGCTACTAAATGGATCACTAATCTTTGGAGGGATCGAATATTAGAGTACACTCATGTACCATGGGTCGAGGATGCGCAAGGGTAACCAAACCCCCATACACACCTCCTCGGGGTACTTGTCTCTTTGTGAACCTCCTAATTAGATTGAGAGTTATTGATAATAAGTGCATGAGTTCTTCGGACTAATGTGAGTATTCAAAGGTTGACACTTCCACCTAACCATATTTTTCTAGCCTCTTCGGTACCGTGCATTGCCCTTTCTCACCTCGAGAGTTGGCGCATACTTCGCCGGTGCATCCAAATCCTTGGCACGATACGCTCTGTCATCATAAGCCTCATTATATCCTTCCTAAAAACAGCCACCATACCTACCTATCAAGGAATTTCCATAGCCTTTCCGAGATACATTGCCATGCAAAATCCATCCTCTCATGACTTGATCTTCATGTCATACATGCTTTTTGCTTGATCGATGAGCCGCATGCTAGTTGGGCCTTGCCCTAATCATTGCTACATGACGCGCTAGTATCATTGCATATCCTGCTACACTGGCAGAGGCATACATTTGCATACATCATGATAGTTTCATTTTCTTTATGTTGAGTACTTTTGTAAAGTGTGAAAGATCTTCTATACTTCTTGTAATACATAGAGTGTTGCCCCTAAAGTGAGGAAAAGATCCCAAAGAGGACAAATCAAAAGATCCCAAAGAGGACAAAATCAAAAGATCCCAAAGAGGACAAATGAGAGATAAATAGAAAGAGCCATTGAGGCCACAAAAAATAAAAAAAATAGAAAAAAAGAGAAAAAGAAATAAAAAGAGAGAAGGGGGCACACTACTATTTCTTTTGAGAGATCCACACTCGTAGTCCATCTTATACCTTGTGCTCCATAGAGATTATCATTTATGCATATAGCTATGTGGGGACCTTTACACTATAGAACTTGGCTTGTATATTCCAATGATGAGCCTCCTCAAAAGAGCTCTAGGTCTTCTTGAGCAAGCAAGTTGGATGCACCCCCACTAGTTCCATTGGAGAGCTTACCTTAGCTCATATGTGCATCCGTTGCATGGCAATCCCTAGTCCTCACATCATATCTATCATTTGGCTTTCTCTCGCCGATGATTGTCCTCATTGATGTGAGCCTTTCACACCTTTTTTGTCTTCCCCCTCTATCATTTCTCTCTTTGCCATCCTAAATGTCGACTTTCTTGCTTACGCTCATCCATTGCATGAGTGCTCAAAATATCGAAAGGGAGTGGATCATTTTGACTTGTACCTGGCTGACGGTCTGGGGATGAGTCAAGATAAGATTCCAAAGAAGACCAAGTGTGAAACTTTAGTAGATTAAGTTCTCAACAATATAAAAACTATGTTTTACTCTCTCATATATCCCTATCCCCTTTCTTGCATGCAAACACCATTTGGAGACATTCGAGTCACGGACAGCGAGAGCTCTTGCACCTTTATGTTCTTATGTTGCTTGTTACAATGCTAATACAGACTCTTGCTTGTTATGACTTGAATTGAATTACATGCCTTGATTGCTTTACTTAAAAGTTCTTATATGGTTGATAGCATGTCACCACAGAAATTATGCTTGTTATCATTTACCTACTCGAGGACGAGCAGGAATTAAGCTTGGGGATGTTGATACGTCCAAAACGTATCTATAATTTCTGCTTGCTCCATGCCTCTTTTGTGTGATATTGCTATGATATTTATGCACTTCCATACACTTTTGATCATATTTGGACTAACCTATTAACTCAGTGCACCACAGTGCCAGTTCCTGTTTTCTGCTGTTTTTCTATTTCAGGTTTCCCCCATATTAAAAGTGCCCTAAAAATTCCAGGAAAAATACAGGCAAAATCAGCGTATCGGGAGCTTCCGGAAAAACCAAGGCAGGGCTAGAGGGGAGCCTGGGGTGGCCCAGGCGCCCACCCGGCGCGGCCCCACCCCTGGCCGCGCCAGGGGGGCGCCTGGGGCCCCACCTCCGCCTCTAGTGACCCCCTTTGGCATATATATTGCACGCGTCCCGAAACCCTCGAGGACGGAACCCTTTTTCGCGATCTCATCTATGTTCCGCCGCCGCCGCGCTTCCAAGATCGGGAGCACCAGGAGAACTCTTCCCGGCACCCTGCCGAAGGGGAGAACCACCACCGGGAGCTTCTCCACCACCATGGACGCTTCCCGGATGAGTTGTGAGTAGTCTCCCTTGGACCATGGGTCCATGACCAGTAGCTATGTGATGTTCTCCTCCCCTCTTTGTTCTTCATCGATTAGACCTCGTGAGCTGCCCTACATGATCGAGGCACATATGTAATCTTTATGCTGTTGCTCTGCTGAGTTTGCTGGGATCCGATGGATTATGAGATTATGTTCAGATTGTGTGTGAGTAATATATTTGATTCACCTCTTTTATATTTATGTTCTTTAGTAATTCTTGCATGTTCTCCATTGCTGTTTATTGCTTTGGCCAAGTAGTAGGTAGTAACTCCAAGAGGGAACGTTATGCTTAATTGTGGGTTCATGCCCCTTGATGACTAGCTTGAGTGACAGAAACATGAGTCTAGGGGATGTGCTATTGCCACAAGGGGGAAAAAAACGGTGCTTGTACTTGCGGGTGCAAGGATTGTTTACTTTACGCAAAGTTCTTTTAATGCAGTTGTCTGTTGCTTTGAGTTTACACTTTGGGTGGGACTCGCAACTTAATACCAGCGAGATGTTCTGGATAGATATCTCAAGGTGGATGATTATTAGTAGATGCAGATGGATTTCGGTCTACTTGCCATGGCGTACCGCCCATGCTTTTGAGCCTCTACCTTTCTTTGCAGCATAGTTAGCATTGGTTTGCGCACATAATCATGTCAATTGCCCAGCTATAATTTGTTTACCTCGCTTAGCTGTTTTATCGTCTTTTGGGAGAGAGACATCACTAGTGAACATCATGGGACCCCGGTCCATATTACCATCACTGATCACACCCGCTATTTACTTCCTGTTCTTATTTCCTAGTTGCAGTCATACCTATCACTATTATCTCTTGCGTTTGATCCTTTGTAAACGACAAGGCCGGAGGGATTGACAACCTCTCTGTACTCGTTAGGAGCAAAGTTATTTGTATCTGTGTGCAGGTCCTGTCAAGTAAAAGTTTCTGGCGCTATTGACACCTTCTTGTCGACCCTCGGAGTCTCACGGGATTCGATCCTTGGTATCTTTGCCAAGGGAAATTTGCCGCTACGCTACATCTCAAACCTTCCACTTGGGGTAACCAACGAGGGGTGAGAAGCCATCAATCGTCCGGGACTTCGTTCGGATCATCCGGGCTGTCTGAGTCTCGGTTGTTTTCTCCTCCTTCTTCCTCCTTCGATTCTTCTTGTTCCTTGGCTTCTCCATGGATGCTCCCGAGGTGCCTGAGTATGCAAAGAGTCTCTGATGAGGGTAGCAGCCATGTCTCATGTGAATCAAAGTGACGTAGAGAGAGGAGTGAAATCACCTCGGTCTCGAGAGCTCGTGCTCGAGCGCGTGTCATGGGTCCACTTGGCACTTGGTGAGACGATGGTAGGTCCATGGGGATGACCTTGGGATGCTCCGCATCAGAAATCTATGAAAGAAAAAGGTATTAAAGCTGAAGATGTTAAGGATTTACCACCTATTGAATAAATACATGGTCTTGATAACCCGACACAAGTAGTAAAGGTAAATTCTCTTTATAGATTTGATGAAGGTGATATTCCTCGTCATAAGTCTGCTAGCCAATGCTTAGATGAGTTTGACAATTTCATTGTGAAACAAGAAAACTTCAATGCTTATGTTGGTAGACAACTACAACACAATGCTTATATGATTGAACGCTTGAGTGATTATCTGTCTAGAGTTAAAGGTGAATTGAAACTCATTAGTCTACATTCTTCCATGGTTACCACTCAAGTAGAACAAGTACTTAAGGCTCAAAATGATTTGCTCAATGAACTAAATAGTAAGAATAATGACTATGTTGTTAGAGTTGCTACTAGAGGTGGTAAAATGACTCAGGAACCTCTGCATCCTGAAGGCCACCCCAAGAGAATTGAGCAAGATTCTCAGAGAGCTAATTTAGATGCACCTAGTTCTTCTAAGAAGAAGAAAAAGAAAATGATAGGACTTTGCATGCTTCTAGTGAACATGTAGCTGACACACCCGGGAATCCCAATGATATATCTGTTTCTGATGCTGAGACACAATCTGGTAATGAACATGAACCTAGTGATAATATTAATGATGATGTTCATGATGTTGCTCAACCTAGCAATGATAATGATGTAGAGATTGAACCTGCAGTTGATCTTGATAACCCACAATCAAAGAATCAACATTATGATAAGAGAGACTTTGTTGCTAGGAAGCACGGTAAGGAAAGAGAACCATGGGTTCAGAAACCCATGCATTTTCCTCCAAAACCATCCAAGAAAAAGGATGATGAGGATTTTGAGCGCTTTGCTGAAATGATTAGACCTATCTTTTTGCGTATGCGTTTGACTGATGTGATTAAAACAAATCCTTATGCTAAGTATATGAAAGATATTATTACCAATAAAAGAAAGACATCTGAAGTAGAAATTTCCACCATGCTTGCCAATTACACTTTTAAGGGTGGAATACCTAAGAAACTAAGAGATCCAGGAGTACCTACTATACCTTGCTCCATTAAGAAAAACTATGTTAAAACTACTTTGTGTGATCTTGGAGCTGGTGTTAGTGTTATGCCTCTCTCTTTATATCGTACACTTGACTTGAGTAAGTTGACACCTACTGAAATATCTTTGCAAATGGCTGATAAATCAACTGCTATACCTGTCGGTATTTGTGAGGATGTGCCTGTTGTAGTTGCAAATGTTACTATTCTAACGGACTTTGTTTTACTTGATATTCCCGAGGACGATAGTATGTCTATTATTCTTGGAAGACCCTTTTTGAATACCGCAGGGGCTGTTATTGATTGCAACAAAGGCAATGTCACTTTCATGTCAATGGTAATGAGCATACGGTTCACTTTTCGGGGAAACAACCTCAGGTCCACAGTATCAATTATATTGGAAAAATTTCAACTATTACTATTGGAGGTTTTGAGTTTCCTATTCCTACTATCAAGAAGACATATGACATCCTTATTGTTGGGGACATACATATCCCCGTTGAGGTAACCTAGTGTATTTCAAAAATTCTCCGGTTTCATGCTATTCGGAAAGAGTTTATTAACAAGACATGATCAACCTTGTTAATGGATTCTTTTTGATGAGCATGGGATAGGTGAATCTAGATAGCACAACCTTTTGTACCCTCTTTTTACTTTCTGTTAATTATGATAAATAAAGCAAAAATAGTATTTTCTGTCTGTTTCCAGACTTACCGGTGCAATAATAAAATATCCCGAAAATAGAAGTTCTCCAAATGCCATGAAAATGAAATATAAATTTTTCTAGAATATTTGAGGAAATATGCCACATAACACACAACGAGGGGAGCTAGCATGTAATGCCCAGGATGCTACTATATCTCCTACGCGTCGAGGCACAACTTAGAGACATAAGCGCATTCTGGAATGATCGCAAGTGTGGTATCTTTGCACAACTCATGTAAAAATACAGGTATGAAAGAGTAAAATAGTTGGCTTACACTCGCCACGTCACACAATGAATACAGTAGCATACATTCATCCGAATAACACAGGGTCCGACTACGGACGAAATCCAAACGGGAAAAGATTCCACAACCACAAGCCTGATCGCCCCTAGTAGGAACCACTACTGATCGTCGAAAACGTCACATACATACGGCCAAGCTCTTCATCGAACTCCTAGTGAAGTTCTTGTCCATCTCCTGCATTAGTCTCAGCGGTACCTGCATCTATTGTGTGTTGAATCTGTGAGCCACAAGGACTCAGCAATCCCATTCCCGGGTATCAAAACTAACAAAGCCTTATAGGTGTGGAGGGGGGGGTAATAAAGTGTCTGCAGCAGCACTAAGCAACTAGATTACGAATTTAGAGCGAGAAGATAACAAGTGCCAACGGTCGCAAAAAAAGATCAATAAGTGATCCTAGCTACTCACGATCAAACATAACCCCACCGTGTTCACTTCCCGAAGCCCTTCGGAAAGAGACCGTCACGGTTACTCACACAGGTAGTGTATTCTTATGAATATGGTGTCAAGTTATCTACAACCGGATATTAACAAATTCCTATCTGCCACATAACCGCGGGCACGGCTTTCGAAAGTTCAAAACCCTGCAGGGGTGTCCCAACTTAGCCCATCACAAGCTCTCATGATCAACAAAGATAATAATGATATTACCCCTTATTTTAGGGACAATCCGATCGGGCTCGGAATCCCGGTGCACAAGACATTTCGACAATGGTAAAACAAGTCCAGCAAGACCTCCCGGCGTGCCGACACCCTAATAGTAGCCGCGCGTATCTCGTCTCAGGCCACGTCCGGATGAGCAATACGTACAACAACCGAAGACCCCAGATAACTGGGTGGCACCGCAGGTGGCTCTAGTTTGGGACCAACACCATCAGCACTGGCCCCCCTGTTATGTAGAAGAATCCTCGGGGACATGACCCCCTATGCAAATTAATTAATTAAGTTGTTATTATGAGGCAAATTAAAACCAATGTTGGGCCTTGCTGGAGGAGTTTTATTCAAAGACGAATTGTCAAGGGGTCCCCATATACCCAACCGCGTAAGGAATGCAAAATCAAGGAACATAACACCGGTTTATCAGTTCCTAAGGTGGCATGAGTGGAACAAAACACCGAGCAAAAGGACAAGCCTTCCACCCATTGCCAAGTATATAGGTGTGTTAATATATGTAAGAGATATTGTGATATTCCAACAACAAGTTCCAACATGGAGCAATCTTCATCTTCACCTGCAACTAACAACGCTATAAGAGGGGCTGAGCAAGTGGGTAACATAGCCAAACAACGGTTTGCTGGGAAGGTGTCAAGGTTAGAGGTTTCATGGCAACAATAGGAGGCTGACAAACAGGAATAGGCATCGAGGCAATATCTAAAGAGCGAGACATCTAGCATAGGCAAATGTAGAAGTGATATCTGGGAATGGTCATCTTTCCTGGAATTCCGCAAGGAAGAAGAACAAGTCCAAGAAGTAGTCAAACAACTCCTCACAACTCCGGAATGAACCCGAAGCTAACGAGAGAAGCATACCGGAAAGAAGCAAACATCATGGTAAACACACATATCATAACCATGGCATATGATGCAAAACCAAGTATGATGCATGTCCGGTTTAAATATGCATGGCATGGCAAGTGCACAAACAAGTACTACAAGTTAAGTGGAGCTCAATATGCAACGAGTTGCATATTGACGAAACACCACATGTTATTTATTTAGTTGACTCTCGTTTATTTACAAGACAAGATTAAATGTTTTTATTAAACATGGCAAGAGGTGAAGCAAGTGTAAACTAGCTATCTAGGCATTTTAAATGAGGCCGGAAACAAAAAAAATACTTCCGGAAAATCCCCATGTGCATATTTTGCATTTGGTACTGTTCTGACTATTACTATATTTTAATATTTTTAAATAGCAAAAGCAAGTGCACCATGTTAATCTACACATTTTTCCACCCCATTTACATATAAAGTCTATTAAATTTGGAGCTACGGTTATTTAGTTATGAATTAAACCATTTTAACATGACATTTGAGCAAATTTAAACAAGCATCATTTTAAACATTTTAAACAGGGGTGAAAGTGGCATATTATTAATCTACACAAAATTCTAAGCATTTTTCATATCTAAAGTTTTTACATATCATGCACGGTTTGTGAGTTATTAAATGAATGAAGTGCAAGGTGTTTTCTGTAAAACTGGCAGTCTCTTGAAAATGAACAAATTCGCAGACGCTGAAAAAAACATCATCGGGCTGAATCTGGGCGGACTGGGAGCTCACCATGGGCCAAGGCCCGGTGTAAGGGCATATTTAGCCCGATGGTGTTTTGGTGATTGATGACAATGCGTTTGCGGACTAATCATGTGTTCTAAGCTCTTTCAGATATATCTCACCTTGGCACAAGACGATTAGATGCCCCTCAGAATCTATGGAAGACGGTGTTTCCTTTTGCTTATTTTTTGATGGATCTGAGTAATAGGAAAGCCGTACTATTAAGAGGGGATCCACTTTGGTAAGGTTTGGGTGGAATCAACACGTACACTTTCTTACCGCACCCACCATACCTTCCCGCCTCAATGGAGTCATACTTTCCCCTCTTCTCTGGTTTTCCTGGCCCCAGCGGTAGTACCGCGGGCCTCAGCGGTAGTACCGCATGAGTGCCTCAAGCGGTAGTACCGCCCCACTAAGCGGTAGTACCGCTTGTTGCACTCTGCGGTAGTACCGCTGCTGCTCCGTCTTACCACCGCCTCGACTCGCGAGCGCTTTTTCGTGTCGGGTTTTGCGGTACTAGGAGCGGTAGTAGGGGCGGTAGTACCGCCCTGCAATCGCGGTAGTACCGCTTTGGGTCCCAGCCCCCTGGCGCGGCAGTACCGCTTGAAGGGAAACGGTAGTACCGCTGTATAAGCGGTAGTACCGCTCGCTCAAGCGGTAGTACCGCTCTCTGCGGGGCTGAGTGGGGGGATAACGGTTGGATTGTTCCCCCCACTATATAAAGGCATCTTCTTCCTCCTTGGTGACCTACCTCTTCCCCCACATACTCCATTGTTGCTCCAAGCTCCATTTTCACCCGATCTCTCTCCCTAGCCAATCAAACTTGTTGATTTGCTTGGGATTGCTTGAGAAGGCATCGATCTACACTTCCACCAAGAGATATTTGATTCCCTCCACTAATCCCTAGCGGATCTTGTTACTCTTGGGTGTTTGAGCACCCTAGACGGTTGAGGTCACCTCGAAGCCATATTCCATTGTGGTGAAGCTTCGTGGTATCGTTGGGAGCCTCCAATTTGGTTGTGGAGATAGCCCCAACCTTGTTTGTAAAGGTTCAGTTGCCGCCTTCAAGGGCACCACTAGTGGACTCACGGCACCTTGCATCGTGTGAGGGCGTGAGGAGAATACGGTGGCCCTAGTGGCTTCTTGGGGAGCATTGTGCCTCCACACCGCTCCAACAGAGACGTACTTCCCCTCAAAGGGAAGGAACTTCGGCAACACATCCTCGTCTTCACTGGTTCCACTTGTGGTTATTTCTTTCCTTTACTTGTGCAAGCTTTACTTGTTTATCTCTTATAGCTTGCTTGTGAGGTTGTTATCTTTACTTCCTATTAGTTGTCATCGTAGTAGCATATCTAGCCAACTTACTTTGACGCTTAATTTAAAGTGGTTAAGAAAAGCTAAAAATTGTTAGTTGCCTATTCACCCCCCTCTAGTCAACCATATCGATCCTTTCAATTGGTATCTGAGCCTCGTCTCTTTTTAAGGACTTTACCGTCCAAAGAGTATGGGTGACAACGTAGTCGAGACGGAGGGACATTCCGGTGGAACTCCGTCCTTGCCTACGTCCGATGGGGGAGCCTCGGTCTCTCGTGAGGAGTTCAATGTGGCTATGACCACATTGAAAGAATCTCTAGCGACCGAGGTCAAAGGCATGTTTAAAGATTTTCTTGAGGGGCTTAAATTATCCAACACACCATTGGAAGTTGTTCGTCCCGCTACCAACGTGTCGGAGGCTAATCCCGACAAGGGAGAAGGTAGTAGTGAACAAGCCCTGGTTACTAAGAATGGGAGTGGGATCTTTGCCCACTCCGCTCCTCCTACTCACTATGGAGGACCCGTTCCCACACCTCATTTAAATTCCGTTGGGCCTCCTCCCAAGTTTATAAAGAACTCTGATTTTTCTACTTGGGTATTTCGCTTCAAACGTCATATAAATCATTGCTCTACTAATCTTTGGAGAATCATTGAGCAAGGTTTATATCCACGTGATCCCGACAACATGACTCCGGGAGAAACTGCGGATCATCAATTCAACGAGTCCGTTCTTTGCATACTTCAAGATGCTATTCCTCCCGAAGACATTGCACATCTTCGACCCTTCACTGTGGCCAAGGAAGCTTGGGAGCATGTTGGCACTATGTACAAGGGGAGTGCTAGCATTCAACGCTCTAACTATGAAGTTGTGCAAGATGTGGCCGATGAGTTTGCTATGATCGAAGAAGAAGATCCTCGTGAACTCTATCGGAGATTAACCACTCTTGCGGTCTCTCTTCGAGATCATGGGAGTAAGGACACATATGACAATTGGATCAATCGCAAGTTTCTCAAGGCCGTGATGCCCTATCATAAGGCCATGTCCTCTGTCATCCGTCAAAGACCGGATTTCCACCACTTGTCATCAAATGAAGTGTTGGATGAATTTTTTGCCATGAGGATCTTGGACATGACCGCCGACAATGCGGTCTTAAGAGCTCAAAGATCGAAGAAGCCTAACCTCGCCTTGAAGGCCAAGGCTTGTGTGGAAGAAGAAGAGGTGGAGGATGATGATGAGAGTAGCCCCGAGGACATCAAATATGCATATCATGAACACATGGCTCTTGCTTCATGACAATTTTGGGGCAACAAGAAGAACACAAGACCCAACTTCAACAGGAACAACTCAAGTGGGAACAAGGGCAAGCAACAAGTGAGGACATGCTTCAACTGTAGAAATGTAAGCCACTTCGTTGCGGATTGCCCATATGAGAAAAGAGAAGACTTTTGAGGCAAGCTTATCCGGAAGGACAAGGCAAAGTCTTATCCCAACAAGAACAACTTCAACAAGAAGACTCCTCCTAAAGGGTTGGTGGCACAAGAAGAATATGTTGAGGATGATGATAATGATGAAGATGATGAGATGGTCACCATGGCCACAATTGCTATTGCTACTACTCCGCACTCATCTCTCTTCGACTCACCGAATGAGAACATCACCGCCAAGTGTCTCATGGCCAAGGCCACCAACAAGGTAACCCCAAACATCAATACTACTATCACTTCTAATCCTTCATTGACGGATTGTATTGATGAGAGTGATGGAACTAAGGAGGGAGAGAATGAATTTGATTTGTTCATGAACAAACTCAAGGGCAAACCCAAGAAGCATTGTGTTGCTCTCTTGGAACAACTCGGTGAGGCCAATGACGTGATCGAGGCTCACGAGGAGACCATTGCTAAAATGGAAGGTCATAGTCGAGACTATGCTGATGAAATATCGGATCTCTCTAATGCTCTAGAGGAAGAGCGTGGTCTTCGTTTGGCTCTTGAGGAGTCACACAACGATGATCATGCTAAATTAAAGAAAGATCTCGATCATGCTTTAGTTGTCTCTCGCATGCTTAAATCCGAGAAGGCAAAACTTGGGGTTGACCACGATAGACTCAAGGAGGAGTTTGCTATACTTGACAAGGCTCACAAGGCCTTGAAAGGTATGCATGCTTCCCTCAAGGAGTCTCATGATCAACTCCAAGTTTTTCTAACCAAGGAAATGGCCATATTTCCTCGCATGGTGTTGATTGATAATGCAAATGCTACTAACCCATGTTGCAAGCATGTGCATCTTGTTGAAGAAAATGCCAAGTTGAAGAAGCAACTTGAGAAAGGCCTTGTGACATGCATACAAGGTGAGAAGAACCTCAACAACCTTTTGAGCAATCAAAAGGAGGTTGTGGCAAAGGAAGGAATTGGGTTTGCTCCTAAGCCCAAGAAGAAGAAGAATGACAAGACCAAGCTACCTCCCCCTCTCCGACAAACCTTTGTGAAAGAGGGTGAGGGTGGCTCTAAGAAGAAGAACGATGCGAAGGGTGGAGGTGTCAAGAAAAACCCCACCATACCATCAAACATGGCCGGCGACTTTAATCCTTCATATGTTTTATGTCGTGCTAGTGATGGTCATGTATTCGCTAAATTTGTTGGTTCTTCCTATGAGTACATTGAATGGTCTATTTGGGTTCCTAAGACCCTTGTTACTAACCTCAAAGGACCCATCACCAAATGGGTACCTAAATCCAAGCATTGATCTCTTGTAGGGGTTTGCTTCCGGTGGGGGGTCATGGTTGCTCGATAGTGGAGCCACAAATCATATGACCGGAAGCAAAGACTTGGTGGTGGACGTGCATCTAGGTTCATCTATGGCCACCAATGTCGAATGGGGTGATGCTTCATCTTCTAAGGTATTGGGGCTTGGCAAGGTTGTAGTCTCTCACGATCTCACGATCGAGAAAGTCATGCTTGTTGAGTCCCTTGCATACAATTTACTTTCTGTTCGCCAACTTGCACTCATGGGCTTTGCTACATTCTTTGATATTGATACCGTGGCCCTCTTGTGGATCAAGACTCTTAAAGTAGCCTATGTTGGGCATGTCGAGAACGGTCTTTATGTGGTTAACTTCTCGAAGCAACCCACTAAGATCGCGACATGCCTAATGGCTAAAGTTGATGTGGGATGGCTTTGGCATCGCCGTTTGGCCCATGTCAATATGAGATCTTTGCAAAGTCTTCTCAAGGGGGACCATGTCCGTTGACTAACAAATGTTAGCTTTGCCAAAGATCGTGCTTGCAGGGCTTGCATTGAAGGAAAGTTACATGAAACGGCTCACCCTCCCACGACTATCATCTACTCAAAAAGACCCCTAGAGCTCCTTCACATGGATCTCTTCGGGCCTCCATCTTTTGATAGTCTTCGGGGAAGAAATTATTGCTTGGTGATTGTGGATGATTATTCAAGATACACTTGGGTATACTTCTTCAAGAAGAAGAGTGAGACCCAATAAACCGTCATCAACTTTGCAAATGAAGCTCAACGACAACAAGAAGCAAAGATTTTGATGATCCGAAGCAACAACGACACCGAATTCAAGAACTACACCTTGGATGAGTTTCTCAGTGATGAGGGGATCAAACATCAATATGCAGCACCCTATACCCCTCAACAAAACGGTGTAGCGGAGAGAAAGAACCGGACTCTAATGGACGCAGCAAGGACCATGATGGCAGAATTCAAATCTCCATACAACTTTTGGGCCAAAGCCATCAACACCGCTTGCCATGCATCCAATCGGCTCTATCTCCGCAAAGGCTTGAACAAAACTCCATATGAGATACTTACCGGTAACAAGCCCAACCTCAACGACTTCCGGGTGTTCGGGTGTAAGTGTTTCATCCTCAAGAAAGGTGTTCGTTTGTCTAAATTTGAATCTAGAGCTCATGAGGGCATATTTGTTGGTTATGCTACAAACTCTCATGCTTACCGTGTCCTCAATAAGTCCAATGGACTCATTGAGGAAACGAGTAACGTAGAGTTTGATGAAAATAATGGCTCCCAAGTGGAGCAAAGTGGTACTTGTGATGTAGGTGATGAAATTCCTCCCCAAGCCATAAGAAGAATGGGTGTTGGATATATCCTACCCATTGAGGAACCCCTTGTGGCCGAAGGAGAAGGACAATGTTCCACTCAAGTGGAACCATCACCAACCCAAGACCCACACGCTTCCGAAGAACAAAGTGAAGGCCCTCAACCGGACGAACAAGGCCAAGTGCAAGATCAATCACAAGATGGTGGGGAGCCACCAAATGATACACAAGGCCAAGTTCTACCCTCTGAGCGAGATCAAGATCAAGAGGAAGCTCAAGATCAAGATCTAGCTCCTAACGTCGCTCAAGATGATCAACTCAGTGCTCCTCAATTATCTCTTGACGAGCAATTGGAGCGTCGTGCTGCAAAAGTTGCCTCCAGGCTTTCTTCCAGAGAACATCACATGGAGAATATTCTTGGAAGCATCAAAAGGGGGGTAAGCACTCGTAGACAATTAGCTAACTATTGTGCTCACCAAGCTTTTGTCTCCCGTGTTGAACCTCAGAAGGTCCATGAGGCGCTCGAAGACCCTGATTGGCTTAATGCCATGCATGAAGAACTCCATAACTTCTAGCGCAACAAAGTGTGGCGTCCGGTGCCAAGGCCAAAGGAGAACCATAATGTCATTGGAACCAAGTGGATCTTTAAGAACAAGCAAGATGCTCATGGCATTGTCATCCGCAACAAGGCGCGTCTGGTGGCTCAAGGCTACTCCCAAGTCGAGGGTATCGACTACGGTGAAACCTTTGCCCCCGTTGCTTGCCTTGAATCCATTCGGTTGTTGCTTGCCTATGCTTCCCATCATAACTTTAAATTGCAACAAATGATGTGAAAAGTGCATTTCTTAATGGTCCTATTAATGAGTTGGTATATGTTAAACAACCCCCAGGGTTTGAGGATCCCAAGCTCCCCAATCATGTGTACCAACTCGATAAGGCACTCTATGGCCTTAAACAAGCCCCACGTGCATGGTATGAGCATCTTACCGAGTTGTTGCAAGATCGTGGGTTTGAAATTGGGAAAATCGACCCCACTCTTTTTACTAAGAAGGTCAAAGGGGAGTTGTTTGTCTGCCAACTATATGTTGATGATATTATCTTTGGTTCTCCTAACAAAGCTTTTAATGATGAGTTCGCCGCACTCATGACCACACATTTTGAGATGTCCATGATGGGAGAGTTGAAGTACTTCCTTGGGTTTGAGATCAAGCAGAGAAGAGAAGGGATCTTCATCAAACAATCCAAGTATACTCAAGACATGCTCAAGAGGTTCAATCTAAGAGATGTCAAGCCGGCTACTACTCCAATGCCAACCAAGTGCCAACTTGACATCGATCCCAATAGTAAAGCGGTGGATCAAAAGGTATATCGCTCTATGATCGGATCCTTGCTTTACCTTTGTGCATCTAGACCGGATATTATGTTGAGTGTGGGAATCTGTGCACGGTTTCAAGCCTCACCTAAGGAAAATCACTTTGTGGCTGTCAAGCGAATCTTTCGATATTTGGCTCATACCCCAAACTTTGGCTTATGGTATCCAAGAGGAGCAAACTTCAACCTTGTAGGTTTCTTTGATTCGGATTGGGCGGGAGACAAAGTGGATAGGAAGTCCACTTCCGGAGGGTGCCAATTCCTTGGTTGCTCTCTTGTTAGTTGGTCTTCCAAAAAGCAAAGTTGTGTGTCTCTCTCGTCCACCGAAGCCGAGTATGTGGCAACTCGCAGTTGTTGTGCTCAACTCTTATGGATGAGGCAAACTTTAAAGGATTACGGTGTCACTTGTGACAAAGTGCCTCTGTGGTGTGACAATGAAAGTGCCATCAAGATTTCTCTCAACCCGGTGCAACACTTCAAGATGAAGCATATAGAGATTCGGTATCACTTCATCCGGGATCATATACGACAAGGAGAGATCGAGCTTCACTATGTCAACACTCATGATAACCTTGCAGATATCTTCACGAAGCCATTGGATGAAGCAAGATTTCGCGAGTTAAGGCATGAGCTAAATATCATTGATTTGAGTAATGTGGCTTGAGCACGTGCACACCCCACCACACTCTTCATATTATCTAATCTAGATGTAGGCATGGACATAGGGGGAGCATTGTTCTCTCAATGAACTCTCTCTCCCCCCATTATGCATAAATTGATCAAGTCTTTCACATTAACCATCTTTGATGGTACTTGTGCTTCAAGGACGAGTTTTGGTCATGGGCCCAAGGTTAAAATCTTCGCGGCGCCATACCGACTCAAACATAGGTGGCTTCGGTCACCGCCCTCTCTTGTAGAGGGGTTTCTTGTCTCTTGCTTGTGTGTGTGTGTGTGGTGTTTTGTTTTTCCTTGCTTGTGTGTTTCTTTTTGATCTAAGCCTTGAACTTTAGTTGCCGTGGCTTGCTGGGCGGTACTACCGCTGGTGGTGCGCGGTACTACAGCTTATAAGCGGTACTACCGCCCACCTGCGCGGTACTACCGCTGTGGGGCGGTACGTGGGGGTTATATCGGGGCAGGGGGAGGTTTCTCTCCCCCATACCCATTCACTCAAACCTTCGTTCCTCTCTCTCTCCAGCAGTTCGTCGCCGCGGGAGGGCTCCGGCGGATCTCCTCCTCCGGGGTGTTCCTCTCCTTTTCCTTCGATGGAGTCGATCCCCACCTAGTCCTCTTGCCATGTATGCTGGTATTGCCCCCGTTCCTCTTCTCCTCTTGTCTCCTTTTCAGATCTTGTGTTTTAGGGGCAATAGTGCTTGCATCTTTAGATTTTTGGCTAAATCTAGGCTTGAGTAGGATGGAGAAAGCAACTGGAATGTCTAGATCAGAGTATGGTAGAAATATTTTTGAATTTGACAGGCCGGTAGTGCCGGATCTGACCACGGTAGTAGGAAACTGTTGTTTCCCCGCCTCGAGCGGTATTACCGCTCTCTTGGAGCGGTACTACCGCTTAACAGATCGCGGTACTACCGCTGCTTGCCAAGTTCAAGCATATTTTTTCATTCTTCGATCTTCTTTTGTTGTGTTCGTTGGCTTATGCTCGTTCCTTTTGGTTGGTTCGCCTGTTTTTGTCTTTGGTTCCAGGTGATGAACATCCTGAGCATCAAGCTCGTCGTATCAACCCCAATCGTGCAACCTCGAAGCGCTTCCGCACATCTGAGTCTGTTGGAGGTTCCTCGAGTGCTCCACCTCCACCTCAACAGAAGAAGAAGTCCATGGCAAAGCCAAAGGGCAAAACTGTGACCCAAATGAGTGGCATGGAGTTCTGGGCAAGGCATCGCCGCAATCCCTATGAGGTTGATCAAGAACCCAATTTGGTCAACCGTCCGTTCTGGAACTGCTTTCAGTTTGCCGTCTACTTTGATGTGCTCAAGGCAAAGAAGAATCTCTTTGTCAGTGTTCGCTCCATCGACACGGAATACCTGGAGAAGGATCCTGTGTATTTTGGCGATGCTCTTCAGATGTGCTCTCAGCTTAACATTCTCCAGATCATTCAGTTCAACAAGGACTTTGATGCAGATCTTGTGGCTCAATTCTATGCCACTGTCCATCTAGGGACAGATGATGACAGAACTCTGACATGGATGACCAATGGGAAATTGCTATCTGTCAAGTGGAAGGCTTTCATGGAGTTACTTGGGGTGGAAGACCAGGGGCTTGAGACTCCGGTTGGCTTTTGTCCTCATCAGAACACTACCTCCACTCACAAGCAAGCTCTCTGGCCCTACTGCACTGTGAAGGTCCACCCTGAGACTAAGAAGGTAACATATGAGTTGTCTGCCTATCTGGATATCCTTCAACGCATCTTCCGTGAGACTATCTTCCCTCGAGTTGGAAATCATGATATGGTTCACTCCTATCTTGTGGACATGCTTCTCTTTTGCCAACATCAGCTAGAATGGAACACTGGTGAGACCCTGGATATTTCTCATGTGATGTGGTCTAAGCTCTTGTCTGCTATTTCTGAACGCAAGTGCCTGATCTATGGACCTTTCATCATGCTGCTTATTGAGAAGGCTTGGGATCATGTCTATCCCAACGTGTTGCTTGAAACTGGAGAGTTGGTGTCTCATGAGATCAAGCGTCTGAGGAGGAAGGATAACTGGGGCACTCATGCTCCCAAGTTTGGGGGTTCATCCTCCGCTGCTGCTATGGAGACTGAGGGGGCTGAGGCTGAGGCGGATCATGATGATGACTATGAGCCATCTAGTGCAGAGCCCTCGTGGCCAAAGAAGCTCAAGCGGAAGATGAAGAAGCTGTTTTGCATGGAGTCTCATGGTTAGTACATGAATCATGTGGCAGAGAAGAAGGCCAGGGGACGTCACAAGGAGCTCATGCGTTAGTTGGGTGTGATTGTGGTCAGTGGCTCTGAGGAACAGGTAACCGAGGAGGAAGAGTGGATCCAGCAGCACTACCCGTGGACAGATTCCGACGCCGAGCAGTTTCAGGTCGACGACGACGAAGCAGATGACCCCGCTGTGATTTGATGTTCGAGACCTTCACCTGCTCTCACCTGGAGCCATAGCTTAGCTCTCTGCCCTTTTGGTGTCTCGATGCCAAAGGGGGAGAGAGTTTAGGGATTTGTGTCGTTTCCTTTGTGTTCCTATCGTTTGTGCTTTCTTGTCTTGTGCTTTGGTTGGTTTTCGTGAGACCTAAGTTCCCGTCATATGGTGTGAGACATATGCTTCCTTACCCTATCTTATTTATGTACCTTGGTACTCTCTAGCGTGCATGATTATCTTTTTATTTACTATGCTCTCATATATCTTGCTTAGGTTGTTGGTCTCTAAAATATAGGGGGAGTGTTGATCCTAGTATGTGTGTCATGCAGTCCAAAGCACTTATCTAGATAGCACACATCTAGGGGGAGCCCGTCTATATTTTAGGGGTGTGGGTTTTGCATTTACTTTATGTCATTATTCATTTTGTGCAAATCCCGTGTTGTCATCAATCCACCAAAAGGGGGATATTGTAAGGGCATATTTAGCCCGATGGTGTTTTGGTGATTGATAACAATGCGTTTGCGGACTAATCATGTGTTCTAAGCTCTTTCAGATATATCACACCTAGGCACAAGACGATTAGATGCCCCTCGGAATCTATGGAAGACGGTGTTTCCTTTTGCATATTTTTCGGTGGATCTGAGTAATAGGAAAGCCATACTATTAAGAGGGGATCCGCTTTGGTAAGGTTTGGGTGGAATCAACACGTACACTTTCTTACCGCACCCACCATACCTTCCTGCCTCAATGGAGTCATACTTTCCCCTCTTCTCTGGTTTTCCTGGCCCCAGCGGTAGTATCGCGGGCCTCAGCGGTAGTACCGCCTGAGTACCTCAAGCGGTAGTACCTCCCCACTAAGCGGTAGTACCGCTTGTTGCACTCTGCGGTAGTACCGCTGCTGCTCCGTGTTACCACCGCCTCGACTCGCGAGCGCTTTTTCGTGTCGGGTTTTGCGGTACTAGGAGCGGTAGTAGGGGCGGTAGTATCGCTCCCAGCGATAGTACCGCCATGGGTCCCAGCCCCCTGGTGCGGCAGTACCGCTTGAAGGGAAACGGTAGTACCGCTGTATAAGCGGTAGTACCGCTCGCTCAAGCGGTAGTACCGCTCTCTGCGGGGCTGAGTGGGGGGATAACGGTTGGATTGTTCCCCCCACTATATAAAGGCATCTTCTTCCTCCTTGGTGACCTACCTCTTCCCCCACATACTCCATTGTTGCTCCAAGCTCCATTTTCACCCGATCTCTCTCCCTAGCCAATCAAACTTGTTGATTTGCTCGGGATTGCTTGAGAAGGCATCGATCTACACTTCCACCAAGAGATATTTGATTTCCCCCACTAATACCTAGCGGATCTTGTTACTCTTGGGTGTTTGAGCACCCTAGACGGTTGAGGTCACCTCGAAGCCATATTCCATTATGGTGAAGCTTCGTGGTATAGTTGGGAGCCTCCAATTTGGTTGTGGAGATAGCCCCAACCTTGTTTGTAAAGGTTCAGTTGCCGCCTTCAAGGGCACCACTAGTGGAATCACGGCACCTTGCATCGTGTGAGGGCGTGAGGAGAATACGGTGGCCCTAGTGGCTTCTTGGGGAGCATTGTGCCTCCACACCGCTCCAACGGACACGTACTTCCCCTCAAAGGGAAGGAACTTCGGCATCACATCATCGTCTTCACCGGTTCCACTTGTGGTTATTTCTTTCCTTTACTTGTGCAAGCTTTACTTGTTTATCTCTTATAGCTTGCTTGTGAGGTTGTTATCTTTACTTCCTATTAGTTGTCATCGTGGTAGCATATCTAGCCAACTTACTTTGACACTTAATTTAAAGTGGTTAAGAAAAGCTAAAAATTGTTAGTTCCCTATTCACCCCCCCTCTAGTCAACCATATCGATCCTTTCACCCGGTTGATGGAAGAGGCAGGGGAGGCTTGCTTGCTGGGCCTCTGCGCAAGAAGTGGCCCAGGTCGGGGTCGCTGCTTGGCCTGGCACGGCTGGCCATCGCGGTTGGGCCGGGCGAGCGGGTAACGGGCGCTATCGTCGCCCCATCAGGAAACAGAGCAGCGGCGGCTCTGCACGGAGGAAGGAGGTCCGACAGGGGTCCAAGGGCGCAGGGCGAGGCGCAGGACGGCGGCGGCATGGTCCCGGCGACGCGGACGAGGCGAGGAGGAGTGGATCCAGGCGGAGGCGACCTGGAACAGGGCGCAGGCACGGATCCGACAGAAATGAGCTTGAGGCGCAGGGGGCGGCGAGCTCGAGCAGTTCCATCGGGAGGAGTCTGCGGACGCGGGCAGCTTCACATGAGGGCGGCCATGGCGAGGGACTTGCCTCGGCAACTCCTGGCGGTGGACTCCGGCGAAGAGGCAAGGGGAAACGGGCAGATCCGGAGCCGGGCTTCACGGATCCGTTGAAGGCGCGGCACGCGGAGGCCGGATCCGACGACGCTCGCGACCGGCCACGGCGGGGCTTGGACGGGCAGAGGCCATGCCATCGGGTCTCCTGTCCAAGGCGAGGGAGAGAGCTTAGGGAGAGAAATGGAGTTCGGGGAGGCGAGGAGGAGAACATCGACGGCATGCGGAGCTCCGGCGGTGAGCACACGAGGCGCTCGTCCTGCTCCGGGACGGTCTCGTCCGAGGGGTCGAGTGGAGCTCGGGGATGAGGGGAGAACAGGCGCGGGAGGGGCTCGGGTTGGCCGGGAGATGATCCCAAGGTGGGAGGAGGAGGCTGCAGGCTTCGGTGGTAGTGGAGGGGATTGATGGAGGTAGGTGGCGGCACTGGGTTGGCTCGGGAAGGATTGAGGGGATCCCGAGGAAGAAAGCTAGGTGCATGGCGGCGGAAGGATTCGGAGGATGGGACAGCTCCCCTAGATTTTAGGATTGCTCTATTTATATAATAAATAGGCTAGGTTTAGCGTCATTTGGTCCATCCGATCGTAATCGGACGGTCCTAAATAAATAGGTTAGGTGGCCCAAATAAGAAAACAGAGATGTTTTAGGGATGTTTGGGGATGATCCGGACCCATCGGTCATGACTTCCTGGGTCGGGTTCGGGGAAGTTTTGGACGCGCACGAGGGGTGTGAGAGAGGTTGACAAAGACATGGGGTTTTGTTGGTCTCGGAGAAAGAGAGAAGAGAGCAGTCCGGTTGGTCTGAGAGGAGGTCAACAAGGACAAGCGGTCTGACAACAGGTAAACGAAGACAGAGAGAAGCGGCAACTATGAACGCCTACGAGTTTTATGAAAACATGCGGATGCAATGCGGATGATGCGATGATGAAATGCAACAAACAAAAATAAAACACACGACGATAATGGAATATATGGAAGTCTTCTGGAGCGTCGGTCTCGGGGCATCACAACTCTCCCACACTAACAGAGGATCTCGACCCGAGATCCTGGAGATGGCACCGGACAAAACGGAAAAGGAAGAGGTAAACCAAAGTTGCTTCTTTGACAATGAGTGAAACCACGAACTTGAGGGGTTGACCTAATTGAAAGAAGAATACAACAGAGATGAACGAAGATGAAAACACTCCGTTAGAAGAGAGGAACAAGGAGCATTACGAGAACCTTGTAGGTTGAAAGACATGAAACAAGAGCTCACGAACCAAAAGAATATGAAACCGCAACGGTATAGCCAAGCAATAAGAATGACAGAATTTGGACAGCACTCTGTCTGAAAAAGGAATCTAATTAACATGAGCCTGAGAAGATTGGATGATCTTTGATGAAATCAACAATACACTGCCTCCAGAACAAATAAAAGAATGTCACAAGGGGTAAGAAAGATTTCAGACAGCACTCCGGTTGAAAAGAGAGGCAAAACTTCTTAAGATGAGGGAACTTGAATGGAGGACACAACACTCCTGTTAAATGGACTGGAAAGGACAAGAGCGTGATCTTGATATGACAAGATGATGGTTTGAAGAGAGCAATATCACAAAGCCTCCGGAACGAAAGAATAGATGCTAAATCATTGGAAAGACAAGAACATATAAGAAAATGACAACTTCTCCCACAATTGAATTTGGAAAGCATCCTTACAAGAAGGGTTGAACGGAGTTGTTGAAATTCAACAATGAAAATAATCAGCTTGATGTGGGCTTATGGAAAACATCTCAAAATTATGAGGTGACAACCATCCACTAACGAAAAACAATAGATTGGATTGAGATCAACGAAGGGATGAAAACTCTTTCACCACAAGGTAAATGAAGAATTTGTGTCATTATAAGCACCATAATTAGCAACAATCCCAATTGAAGGCTTTAGGTGAAATCTATACCATGATAACTTCAACGAAGAAATTGACGTGTTTAAATATCTCATTCCTGGCAACTTGTGACTCATGAAACATGAAGGAAATTGTCAAGAATGACATAACACCACCTCAATAGAAACAGGGATTACGAATTGCACTTCAAAATGCAAGAAGAAGAATGCTTGAGCTCCAACAAGAATCTTGATGAAGACTTCGGGGATGAATTAAATCGTGATGAACCAGCATGAAGAACTCCGGTAATAAAAGGATGAGAAGTGAAAATGAAAAGAATAAGATTCAAGGCCTGGGATGAATTAGATGGAGCTTTGAAATGATATAATTGAAATAACTTGGAGCTCCAGAAAACAAGATGAACAACTTAGAACCGAGAATATGATATGATGAACAAGCTCCGGAAAAAGAGATTAATCACTTCGAGGAAATAAGAATAAGATTTAATGAATGCTTGTCCTTCATCAAATTAAATTGATGACAAGCAACGAATTTGGCCTACTACTTATTCTCGTTGCAAAGAATTAAAGAGAGATCTCGCACAAACTTGATAAAGTATTCAACGAATCACCGGTAGGATTATGAAAAGAACAAATGAATTGATACGATAACAACGGAAGAGTAATCTTGAATGAACCACCGTAAGAATATGGAGACGAACAAAGAGGCATCAATTAAGAATAGTTGGAGGACGAAGTTGAAAACTGAGAACGAAGAAATCTTCTGAAATGATGGCCTTCGGAGGATCACAATTGGAAGAATTCATGAAATGCTTCGGATGGGTATAAAAAGAAATTCCTCACAATCGAAACAATAATGAGGATGACATGAAGCTAGAACCACGAATCTTGGAAGAACGGATAAGGATTCAAGAGGAACTCTTCTTCGGTTCTTCAAAAGCTAAGAATGACAACGAAAAATGCCATGAAGAATTTCGAGATACTCCGGACGAATGACAAGAGGAAGGTGGAGCTAAAGATGAAAATAATTGGAAACAATCTTGGAGAAGGCATGTGACTGATGGAAATCATTCTTACGTCACACTTGAAACGAATTTCAGAATAACTCCGGAAAATTAAAAGAGTCAGGTAAGATCCTGGGAAAAGACCTGTGGGTTAGGGCCCACTCAAAGGAAATCACCGTTGAAAAAGATTGCTTAAGAGATATTGCACCATTTGAATTAAATGGCTTGAATAAGATGACAATCCTCAAAATAGCTTGAACGGATTAAGAATTGAAACACAAAACTTTCCGAGATATCTTCAGCACTCCGAAGAAGAATTAGAGAGTTGAATAAGCAAGAGAGACTTCAGATAATAAATTTCAACATGGGAAAACATGTGAAACAAAAGAAAGAGATATGATCATGACCGAAGCTTGAATTTAGTCCACCGAAGAAGAAAAGAGAACGAAGAACGATAACTTGAAGCTTCCTTAGCATCTTCCTGAGGAATCACCGGATAATGAAATTGAATGAAAGAATGAAGAAACATCACATGAATATAAGGACACTTGATCAAGGACTCTGGCTCCATAAAGAAAAAGGGTGGGAGTGCGGGAAAAAACAAGGACAACTTGGGATGAATGAAACAGACATCGTTGAGAAAAACCATGAATTGGTCTTGCATAAATTGAAAGGATCTGGTTAACTTGAAGAGAAGCACGCCGGTCGAAAAAGAATTTAACATAACAATCTCGATGATCAAGAAGGACTAGCACTCTCATAGAAATATGAGAACACCGATTAGGAAAGGTATGGAATCGACACTTAACATCGAAGCAACTCGAATACCAGAATCAAAACAAAAACAAAGGATAGATATGTTGCAACATATAGTCTACACAATACCATTCGAATAGAGAATTGAACGAATGAATTCCGTAGGTACATCAACTTGTCAAGAAGCCACTTGGGGAACAAAAGACAAAATAAAACAACAAGGTACAGATGGAACAAATACATAATAGACGTTTCGTCCCACATGTTCGTGCTGAATGCCCCATGGCACGTGTTACAAAGGGTCTTGCAATCCCCGTATCAGCATAGCCAAGGATCCTTTAAGATGCAACTCCCAATTGGAACAGCGCCCATGAAACCTCTTCACTAGATGTTGAACCCCAAACCTCATATCATGCACTCGATGGAAGATTACCTACGAGCTACTTGAAACACACCAATTATTTCCCGAAGCTTTCCGGTTATGCAATCTGGTGTTGGGGATACAGGGGAAGCACCGCGCTCTCAACTCTAAACCTACATCCAGCTGTATCCATCCGTCAACACATAGCCAGTCATCTTCGGAAACAGTATACCTCGGACCTTCGAAACGCATCCGCTATACAAGCTGTGGCAATACTCCCTAACTACCTCCCCAGTACTGGGTGATGTCGGGGTTATCTCACCACTAACCGCATAGAAGAGTTTTCGATGTCGGCCATCTTAAGTATTCTAGAACTGCTGCGATACATTTGTAACGACAACACCTCGGAGCTCAACTCCCCGGGACACTGCCACAACCCCTAAATGACAGGAGGCATCGAGAACAATGTTCTCGTCACAAAGATATCGGAACAATCCAAACAATACTCGCGTGATCCTAAAAACAAATTGTGAATTTTTTGAGAGTAGAAGAGATAGAACAATCGTCAGGAGTCCTCACCAGAGCGATGGAGGATGAGGAGTAAAAAGGAATCCTACTCTCCGATATATATATATATATATATATATATATATATATATATATATATATATATATATATATATATATATATATATATATAGGTCTCAAAACATTTTCATGTGTGTGCCTAGACTCAACCGTCAACGATTCGATCAATCAGGGGGCTCCTAGGTCGGAGAAGGCTCTGATTACCAACTTGTAATGCCCAGGATGCGACTATATCTCCTATGTGTCGAGGCACGACTTAGAGACATAAGCGCATTCTGGAATGATCGTAAGCGTGGTATCTTTGCACAACTCATGTAAAAATACAGGGATGAAAGAGTAAAATAGTTGGCTTACACTCGCCACGTCACACAATGAATACAATAGCATACATTCATCCGAATAACACAGGGTCCGACCACGGACGAAAGCCAAACGGGAAAAGTACCACAACCACAAGGCCTGATCGCCCCTAGTAGGAACCACTACTGATCGTCGAAAACGTCACATACATACGGCCAAGCTTGTAGGATCGAAAGTATGTCTAGAGGGGGGGTGATTAGACTACTTGTAAATATAAAAATTCTGCCTTTTGATCAAGAACAACTTTTGGCAGATTCTCAATTATGATCAAGTCAAACATCACCCTACACATGCAATTCTAGAGTATAGGCAGCGGAAAGTAAATTGCACATGTAGTAAAGAGAGGTGGAGAAGAGCAAACGCAATTTGGAGACGCGGTGATTTTTCCCGTGGTTCCGATAGGTGGTGCTATCGTACATCCACGTTGATGGAGACTTCAACCCACGGAGGGTAACGGCTGCGCGAGTCCACGTAGGGCTCCACCCACGAAGGGTCCACGAAGAAGCAACCTTGTCTATTCCATCATGGCCTACGCCCACGGAGGGCTAGCCTTACTCGGGGTAGATCTTCACGAAGTAGGCGATCTCCTTGCCCTTACAAACTTCTTGGTTCAACTCCACATCTCAATGACGGAGGCTCCCAAGCGACACCTAACCAATCTAGGAGGCACCACCCTCCAAAAGGTAATAGATGTTGTAGATGATGATGAACTCCTTGCTCTTGTGCTTCAAATGATAATCTCCCCAACACTCAACTCTCCTCACTGATTTGGCTGTGGTGGAAGAAAGGATTGAGTGGAAAGCAACTTGGGAAGGTTAGAGATCAAGTTTCATATGGTAGGAGTGGAGCAACTTGATCTCAACACAAGGGTAGGTGGTTCTCTTCTCAGAAATGTAAGGTAGGAGTGGTAGTTCTTTCTGATGGCTCTCTCTAACGAATGAAGAGGGGGTGGAGGGGTATATATAGCCTCCACACAAAATCCAACCGTTACACACATAATTGAGCAATCTCGGTGAGACCGAAGTGGACAACTCGGTCAGACCGAAAGTTCAAATAATGTGAACGTTGGGGTTTTCGGTGGGACCGAAAATACCATCTCGGTTATTCCGATTTGAGCAAAGACAGGAGCTTGCCAGTTTCGGTGGGACCGACTTCATCATCTCGGTGACACCGATTTGATGACAGAGGGTAACAGAAGCTTGGCAGCCCATGTTTCGGTGAAACCGATTTCAAACTTGGAATATCCGATTTTTCTAGGGTTTGGCTTATGGCTGAGGTGGTTCATCTCGGTGTGACTGAGTTTGGATAATCGGTGGGACCGAGATTACTTATGAGTGTATTTTGTAGTGAAGGTTGCTGATAGTTTGAGGAGATATATCACTAAACACTTGAGCAACCAGATCATCAACATAACCTCATCCCCTTTTAATAGTATTGGCTTTTCCTATGGACTCAATGTGATCTTGGATCACTAAACCAAAAATGGAGTCTTGAGCTTTTGCCAATGCTTGCCTTAGCATTTTGAGGGGTCCACTTCCTCAGTCATTGCCATACCCATATCACTGAACTTCTCTGAAATGATTCTCAAGTAGTTATTAGTTCAATGATATATATGTTGTTATTAATTGCCAAAACCACCCGGGGATTAGTTGCACTTTCAATCTCCCCCTTTTTGGTAATTGATGACAACATATAGATCAAAGCTTCGACAAAGGATATAATCAATGAATAATATCGTCGCTTTGAGAAGTATGTGATAAGCAAGAGCTCCCCCTAAATTTGTGCATTATTTAAAATTTGTGTTTTGAATGCAAATGCACAATCGATTAGGATCATGGGTCACTCTTCCATGTCACATACATCTTGGTGGAGCGCACAAAATGATAAGAATGAATAGCATGCACCCAATCACCAAGACATGAGTAAATAGCCATACAAGATAGGAATAGCATAAGCATTAAGCACACATTAAATCATAGTACGACCAAGCACTCATTAAGGTAGCATCAAACGTAGTATCAAGCACACTGAAAGTTTCGAAAACCAAAAGTATCTCAAAGAGACCGCAAAAGAACGAAAGAGCAAAAGCGCAAAAGATAACAGCACTCTCTCTCTCTCGAAGCCCTATGATCTATACAATTTCTCCCCCTTTGGCAACAAGTTACCAAAAAGTTTGAAAAAGCATAGAGCTAAACGTCACTGTGGGCTCTACTGGCGGCTCCCGTCTGGGTTGATGTCGGAGTAGATATGACTGCATCGGCGAAGACTTCAGCTGAAGTCTGTGCTGGAGGAGTGGATACTGGAGCTGTGGCTGGAGTGACTGCTGGAGCTGTGGGAGGTGCTGAAGCTGTAGTCCTGGTGTCAGTCACTGGAATACCAGCTGATCGGGATCCTCTGGGAATCGGAGCAGTCTGTCGCTGAGAATCCTGGACTAGGTCATCCTGCACAAGCTCTGCCTTGTCCTGCTTTGCTTCCTCCATATCTGCCTCAAGCTTGTTGACGGTCACCTGAATTTCAGTCAGCTTCACGTCCAGAGCGTGGATCTTCTCGTCAACAATCCTCTCTAGGCTCTCCTGAGATTGTTCAATGCTGGCCAGGCGTTGTTCAATCCTTTGAGTAGCTTCAAGAATTTGTTCTCCGAAACTCTTTGGTTTAGCTGCTGCTGCTGCTTCTTTATCAGCCTTGGCTTCCTTAGCAGCTTCTATCTTGGCTTGACCTTCAACAGATGTTGGATCCTCCTCGTCCATCACAACAACATTGTCTTCATGCTCTGGCTGCAGGGGTAAGTGTTTCCTATCCAACAAGAATTTGCCCGTGCCAAACTTGGCATTGATAAGCATCTGAATCTGTGGGGCAAATCCACATGACCTTTTCTGGTCAGCTACAGTCCTCTTAATGGTTTCTACCATTAAGTCCATCACCTTGAAAGGTGCCTTCTCATCAAGTATATGCAGCATGTTGATAGAATACCCTCTGATCATGCGATGATCTCCAGACTTGGGCATCAAGGTATGCCTCAGAATAGTATTAGTGGTAGGTAAACCTGCCTGGAGATAGTAGACTGAGCCGAGCTTCCATACTTCCAAATCTGCTGCGGGGATCTCCTTGTACATGTTCTTCATGGAATCATGATTCTTCTTTGGAATCCCATAGACATCAATGTCATCCTCTCGTTGCACTGGAGCATTCAGAAGTTCTGCCCATTCTTCAACAGAAGAAGAGAACCTTTGACCTTCAGTCATCCAGGTGATCTTCCCATCAGGATAGAAGTGAGCTGTGGCATAGAATTGCATAATCATCTCATCGTTCCAATCTGTCAATTTCTGACCCACAAACTCAGCAACTCCACATGCAGTGAAGCTTTCATGCACATGGGGAAAGAAATCTCTGTGCTCTTCGCTGTCAATGTATTCCCAGTCAACGTATCTGGTGTCTACGACTATAGGCTTCTTGTCCATCAGCACAGTCTCATAGAAGTCCTGCTGCTCTCTGGTGTGGAATCTGGGGTCTACAGCAGTCCTTCTCCTCACGGCATATGGGTCAGCTTGTCTCCATAGCCTGAGACCTCTATCTTTCCTTGCCTTCATATCCTCGGCTTGAGGATGAGCATCATTGTGAAGTGGCAGTTTTGGACGGAGTTTCAGCAACACTTTTTCTTCCTCATCAGACTCAGCTGGTGGCACATCACCCTTGTTCTTCTCAGATGCTGGAATGTTTCTGGTAGTCCTCTTGGGCTTGGCAGCAGGCTTTGCTGGAGCTGCCTTGGCTTGAGCAGATTTCTTGGGCTTTGAAGTGGCTCCGGCCTTAATGGCATCACCCATGAGCTTCTGCTTCTGAGGAGCAGGCTGGGGTGCTTCTTCTTCTTCCTCATCCTCGACTGCTGCATCTGCATGAGGATCACTATACACAACCCTCTTTCTCTTGGAGGTTTTCTTCACTTTGCTTGGAGCTGGCTCTCCCAAATTTAGCTTCTTGGCAACAGCTGACTGCTTGACTTTGCTGGTGCCCTTCTTAGACTGCTGACCTTGTTGCTCTTTGGCAACAACCTTCCTCTTAGGCTTGGAGGTCACTTCTTCCTCAGCAACGAAATCAGAATCCTCATCATCGGAATTCTTTCCCTTTCTGGCTCTGGTGGCTGCAGGAGGCAAGCCACTAGGTGTACTCCTCTCACCATCATCAAATGGACTGCTAGTCTCAGGACTAGTGTCTGCTTCAGGAATGTCTGCAATAGGTGACTCTGACCTGTTCTGACTGTCACTGGCATCTGACATGGCTGACAACCTGTGAATAGATAAGGTATAGGCAGAGAAGAAGAGTTATCACAAACTGCAGAAGTTTTTGCAAAAAAAATGAGTTCAAATTTTAGTTTTAAGTTTTCACAGAAGGCATTTCGGTCAGACCGATTTTTAGTTTCGGTGAATCCGAAGTGTGTGACAGAAACTTTACACACCACTTTCGGTTTGACCGAAGTGGGTTTCGGTCCTGCCGATACACTAGGGTTTCACTAAAACTATATTTCGGTCACACCGATTTGCACAACTCGGTTGGACCGAAGGGTGCAGTGCAATGGCCAGAGGCCGAATCGGTCACACCGAAATTTTAAAATCGGTTTTACCGAGATGTCTTTCGTGGAAACCTAACCCTAAGAATTTTACTCGAATCTAGTTCAAACGAAGCAATCTAGTGTAAAGGAAGATTTCAATCGTGGCAAGAAATTGGGCAAACCAAACGTGCATTGAATCGGAGATGGGAGCACGAGTGGGATCAAGACTCACCCTAACTTGGTGGAGTCTCTCTACGGCGGCAACGGCGCGGAGGAGAAATCCGTTGACGGCGATGGAGACCTGCGGCGAGGGCGCACAGGCGACGACGGCGACGATCCGGAGATCAGGGCGACGGCAGCAGGGGATGTGGGGCGAAAACGTTTGAAGGAGTAATCAACGCGCGCTGCCCTCAGTATATATATCCCTTTGTTGTCGGTGGGACCGAGTTGAAAAACTCGGTGGCACCGAGATGGATAACTGCTAGGCAGTTACGCATTTCGGTCATGCCGAGATTTAGAACTCGGTTTCACCGAGATGAAACCTAGATCAGTCTAAATGCTTTCGGTTTGACCGAGTTTGAGAAAGTTGGTCTGACCGAAATCACTTAGAAGGTTTTGGAAGTTAGCCTTAGACGGATCGGTGGCTCCGAGTGCTCCTCACTCGGAGAGTCCGAAAATGACTTGTTCAAAGTTTGTGATATAAGCATGAATAGAATTTGAGACAAGAAAGCATAGATAGCTAGGGGAGGTACTTAGGCATTCTTGTCCATCCATTTGGCCAGAAAAAACAAAACAACCAAAACAACAAATGGATGTCCTCGAATGGATAAAATCATGCATTCAACATGCTCACACAATAAGATAACAAATGAAATATGTGTCAAACATGCACAACCAAAACTCTAGCTACTAGCACACAATTTGTCGATGAATAGGTCATCTTTATATGAGTATATTGACTTAGGAGCCAAATGAGAACATTTGATCATAGGTCATACTCATCGTTTAAGCACAAGTGGGGTTACCACTTTTACATAAAGCACTGATGTGTTCACATCATTTGAAGATGCTTTAGCTCAATTTTTTAGAGCAAAGCTCCCCCTAGATGTGAGAACCCCTTTTAAAGGGTCAAACTAACCTTGGGTTGTCATAGAAGACTTCATGTAGATGTTGAAGATGTGGATGCTCAATGTTGATGAAGATCATCAAGAGTTGGGAGCTATCCTTTGGATTAGGGCACTTTCAATACCTACATGGGTTAGTCCCACAAGGAACAAACAAGGATATCCATAGACATAGATTGAAGTTCACAATAGATGATGTCCATGAAAGCAATGATTACCTTGTCCCTTGACTTACCAACAAGAGGGTTTGTGACTCCATGAACTAGTGCATGATGTGGAAGTTGATTGCACAAGTTGCCAAAATGAATGTGAGTGAAGTATGTTGGCGGAGTCACCCTCAAGAACCTTCTAGTTCTTCTTCTTCGGGATCCACATCATCTTGATGGGAATCCTTGGGGTTGTAGTTGAGCTTGACGAAGTAGAACTTGACGTGTCCTTGGGAACCCACTTGACCATGGCTTGAGGTGCTTCAATGAATGCATCAATCTCCTCTTGAAGCTTGTCCTTGGCTTTCAGCTTGTGGTCTTGTGGTGGAAGGTCATCTTGAGCTTCTTCCCACTCAACACCTTCGGCGTTGAACTTTTGCTCAAAACCAATTCCTTGATTCTTCCGGTGCCTTCCTTGCTTGCGAACAATTTCCTCAAAGTTCTTGCTTCCGGCAAGACTCTTGTAGACACCTTTCTCTATGATCTCCTTCAATAAGCTATTCTCTTGCTCAAGTGTAACTTGGCTTGAAACATTGTTAGTGGAATCAAGAGAACTACTAGAAGCAACAATATTGGATTTCACATGGTTATTGTTACTACTAGAGGAAGAATTTTTCTTATGCTTGTCATGCTTAGTCTTAATAGGTGGCAAGAAATTAGACAAGAGAAGTCGTTTGGCAAGATATGAAGAACTCTTCTTTCGAAGATCGTCATTGATCGCTTTTAGAAACTCATGTTCTTGCTCTAGAGTGAGCTTCTCGAAGCATAGCTTCTCATGAGATCTTAGGAGCTCTCTATGATCTTCTTGAGTTGTTTCATGAGCTAACTTAAGAGTGTTTAGTTCTTTAGTTAGACGCTCAATCTCCTTCATAGCATTGTCATTCGACTCTTCTCGACTATAAAGACTACTAGCATTTTCATCGTTACTAGGCTCACTGGATTTATCATGCAAGAGCTCATCTTCACTAAGCAAGTCATCCTCATCACTATTGAAGTCAATGAATTCAGGGTGTGATACCTTGGGGCCTTTAGCCATGAAGCATCTTCCAATTCCCTCATTTGGTGAATCAAATAAGTCGTAGGAGTTGGAGTTGGAGGATACGAGAGCAAGACCGGCAACACCTTCATCTTGACTGTAGTCGGAGTCGGAGTGATAGCTTCCATCGGATTGATTGTCGGAGTCGGAGCCGGAGACCCATTCACCTACATGAGCTTGATGTCTTCTTCTTGTGTAGCTCCTTGATGACTTGTCTTTCCTCTCCGAATCCTTGCTTCTTCGAGAGGGTCTTCGTTCATAACGATCATCTCTACTCCTTCTCTCTTTCCGAGGTGACTCATCTCTTGATCTTCTTCTTGGAGATTCTTCTCTTCTCTTGTGGGGAGCCGTACACTCATTTGAGTAGTGTCCGGGTCTTCCACAATTGTAGCAGTTTCGATCACGACTAGAAGATCTCTTTTCATCATATGATCTAGACTTTGAGCTTCTCTCTTTGCCTCTATTCTTGTAGAATTTGTTGAAGTTCTTAACCATTAAGCTTATCTCTTCATTGGAAATTAACTTGTCACTTGAGGTTGTGGGAGCATCACTTGTAGCTTTGTAAGCACCACTTGACTTGTTGTGAAGCTCTTCCTTATCCTTAAGTGTCATCTCATGAGCAACAATTCTTCCAATGACTTCGGTTGGCTTGAGAGTCTTGTAGTTTGGCATCATTTGGATCAAAGTGCACACGGTGTCATACTTTCCATCCAAAGCTCTTAGAATCTTCTTGATGATGAATCGGTCGGTCATTTCTTCGGTTCCTAAGCCGGCAATCTCATTTGTGATGAGAGCAAGCCTAGAGTACATTTCAGCGACTCCTTCACCATCCTTCATCTTGAACTTGTCAAGTTGACCTTGAAGAATGTCTAGCTTTGATTCCTTCACAGACTCGGTACCTTCGTGCATTTCAACCAAAGTATCCCAAATCTCTTTAGCATTCTCAAGACGGCTGATTTTGTTGAACTCCTCGGGACACAAAGCATTGAAGAGAATGTCACAAGCTTGAGCATTGTTTTGCAACATCCGCAACTCTTCCGGTGTAGCTTCGCGATCCGGAACTTGTCCTTCCTCGAAGAATTCACCTTGCATGCCAACACAAATAATGCCCCATGCGGCTGGATTATGACCAAGAATATGCATTTTCATTTTATGCTTCCAACTAGCAAAATTTGTGCCATCAAAGTAAGGACCTCTACGATAATTACCCTCACTAGACGCCATACTCTCCTAGGTTGTGAAACCAAGCTTATGGAGTCCAATGCAATGGAAACCAATACAATGGAGACCAAAGCTCTGATACCACTTGTAGGATCGAAAGTATGTCTAGAGGGGGGGTGATTAGACTACTTGTAAATATAAAAATTCTGCCTTTTGATCAAGAACAGTTTTTGGCAGATTCTCAATTATGATCAAGTCAAACATCACCCTACACATGCAATTCTAGAGTATAGGCAGCGGAAAGTAAATTGCACATGTAGTAAAGAGAGGTGGAGAAGAGCAAACGCAATTTGGAGACGTGGTGATTTTTCCCGTGGTTCCGATAGGTGGTGCTATCGTACATCCACGTTGATGGAGACTTCAACCCACGGAGGGTAACGGCTGCGCGAGTCCACGTAGGGCTCCACCCACGAAGGGTCCACGAAGAAGCAACCTTGTCTATTCCATCATGGCCTACGCCCACGGAGGGCTAGCCTTACTCGGGGTAGATCTTCACGAAGTAGGCGATCTCCTTGCCCTTACAAACTTCTTGGTTCAACTCCACATCTCAATGACGGAGGCTCCCAAGCGACACCTAACCAATCTAGGAGGCACCACCCTCCAAAAGGTAATAGATGTTGTAGATGATGATGAACTCCTTGCTCTTGTGCTTCAAATGATAATCTCCCCAACACTCAACTCTCCTCACTGATTTGGCTGTGGTGGAAGAAAGGATTGAGTGGAAAGCAACTTGGGAAGGTTAGAGATCAAGTTTCATATGGTAGGAGTGGAGCAACTTGATCTCAACACAAGGGTAGGTGGTTCTCTTCTCAGAAATGTAAGGTAGGAGTGGTAGTTCTTTCTGATGGCTCTCTCTAATGAATGAAGAGGGGGTGGAGGGGTATATATAGCCTCCACACAAAATCCAACCGTTACACACATAATTGAGCAATCTCGGTGAGACCGAAGTGGACAACTCGGTCAGACCGAAAGTTCAAATAATGTGAACGTTGGGGTTTTCGGTGGGACCGAAAATACCATCTCGGTTATTCCGATTTGAGCAAAGACAGGAGCTTGCCAGTTTCGGTGGGACCGACTTCATCATCTCGGTGAAACCGATTTCAAACTCGGAATATCTGATTTTTCTAGGGTTTGGCTTATGGCTGAGGTGGTTCATCTCGGTGTGACTGAGTTTGGATAATCGGTGGGACCGAGATTACTTATGAGTGTATTTTGTAGTGAAGGTTGCTGATAGTTTGAGGAGATATATCACTAAGCACTTGAGCAACCAGATCATCAACATAACCTCATCCCCTTTTAATAGTAGGCTTTTCCTATGGACTCAATGTGATCTTGGATCACTAAACCAAAAATGGAGTCTTGAGCTTTTGCCAATGCTTGCCTTAGCATTTTGAGGGGTCCACTTCCTCAGTCATTGCCATACCCATATCACTGAACTTCTCTGAAATGATTCTCAAGTAGTTATTAGTTCAATGATATATATGTTGTTATTAATTGCCAAAACCACCCGGGGATTAGTTGCACTTTCAAAGCTCTTCATCGAACTCCCAGTGAAGTTCTTGTCCATCTCCTGCATTAGTCTCAGCGGTACCTGCATCTGTTGTGTGTTGAATCTGTGAGCCACAAGGACTCAGCAATCCCGTTCCCGGGTATCAAAACTGACAAAGCCTTATAGGTGTGGAGGGGGGTAATAAAGGGTCTGCAGCAGCACTAAGCAACTAGCTTACGAATTTAGAGCGAGAAGAGAACAAGGGCCAACGATCGCAAAAAAAGATCAATAAGTGATCCTAGCTACTCACGATCAAACATAACCCCATCGTGTTCACTTCCCAAAGCCCTTCGGAAAGAGACCGTCACGGTTACTCACACCGGTAGTGTATTCTTATGAATATGGTGTCAAGTTATCTACAACCGGATATTAACAAATTCCCATCTGCCACATAACTGCGGGCACGGCTTTCGAAAGTTCAAAACCCTGCAGGGGTGTCCCAACTTAGCACATCACAAGCTCTCACGATCAGCAAAGATAATAATGATATTACCCCTTATCTTAGGGACAATCCGATCAGGCTCGGAATCCCGGTGCACAAGACATTTTGACAATGGTAAAACAAGTCCAGCAAGACCTCCCGGCGTGCCGACACCCTGATAGTAGCCGCGCGTATCTTGTCTCAAGCCACGTCTGGATGATCAATATGTACAGCAACCGAAGACCCCAGATAATTGGGTGGCACCGCAAGTGGCTCTAGTTTGGAACCAACACCATCAGCACTGGCCCCCCTGTTATGTAGAAGAATCCTCGGGGACATGTCCCCCTATGCAAATTAATTAATTAATTAAGTTGTTATTATGAGGCAAATTAAAAACAATGTTGGGCCTTGCTGGAGGAGTATTATTCAAAGACGAACTGTCAAGGGATCCCCATATACCCAACCGCGTTAGGAACGCAAAATCAAGGAACATAACACCAGTTTCTCGGTTCCTAAGGTGGCATGAGTGGAACAAAACACCGAGCAAAAGGCCAAGCCTTCCACTCATTGCCAAGTATATAGGTGTGTTAATATATGTAAGAGATATTGTGATATTCCAACAACAAGTTCCAACATGGAGCAATCTTCATCTTCACCTGCAACTAACAACGCTATAAGAGGGGCTGAGCAAGTGGGTAACATAGCCAAACAACGGTTTGCTGGGAAGGTGTCAAGGTTAGAGGTTTCATGGTAACAATAGGAGGCTGACAAACAGGAATAGGCATCGAGGCAATATCTAAAGAGCGAGACATCTAGCATAGGCAAAGGTAGAAGTGATATCTGGGAATGGTCATCTTGCCTGGAATTCCGCAAGGAAGAAGAACAAGTCCAAGAAGTAGTCGAACAACTCCTCACAACTCCGGAACGAACCCGAAGCTAACGAGAGAAGCATACCCGAAAGAAGCAAACATCATGGTAAACACACATATCATAACCATGGCATATGATGCACAACCAAGTATGATGCATGTCCGATTTAAATATGCATGGCATGGCAAGTGCACAAACAAGTACTACAAGTTAAGTGGAGCTCAATATGCAACGAGTTGCATATTGATGAAACACCACATGTTATTTATTTAGTTGACTCTCGTTTATTTACAAGACAAGATTAAATGTTTTATTAAACATGGCAAGATGTGAAGCAAGTGTAAACTAGCTATCTAGGCATTTTAAATGAGGCCGGAAACAAAAACAATACTTCCGGAAAATCCCCATGTGCATATTTTGCATTTGGTACTGTTCTGCCTATTACTATATTTTAATATTGTTAAACAGCAAAAGCAAGTGCACCATGTTAATCTACACATTTTCCACCCCATTTACATGTAACGTCTATTAAATTTGGAGCTACGGTTATTTAGTTATGAATTAAACCATTTTAACATGACATTTGAGCAAATTTAAACAAGCATCATTTTAAACATTTTAAACAGGGGTGAAAGTGGCATATTATTAATCTACATAAAATTCTAAGCATTTTTCATATCTAAAGGTTTTACATATGATGCACGGTATGTGAGTTATTAAATGAATGAAGTGCAAGGTGTTTTCTGTAGAACTGGCAGTCTCTTGAAAATGAACAAATTCGCGTACGCTGAAAAAACATCATTGGGCTGAATCTGGGCGGACTGGGAGCTCACCAATGGCCAAGGCCCGGTCGGTGGAAGAGGCAGGGGAGGCTTGCTTGTTGGGCCTCTGCACAAGAAGCGCCCCAGGTCAGGGTCGCTGCTTGGCCTGGCGCGGCTGGCCATCGCGGCTGGGCCGGGCGAGCGGGTAACGAGCGCTGTCGTCGCCCCGTCAGGAAGCAGAGCAACGGCGGCTCTGCACGGAGGAAGGAGGTCCGGCGGGGGTCCAAGGGCGCAGGCCGAGGCGCAGGACGGCGGCGGCATGGTCCCGGTGATGAGGACGAGGCGAGGAGGAGTGGATCCAGGCGGAGGCGACCTGGAACAGGGCGCGGGCGCGGATCTGACAGAAACGAGCTTGAGGCACAGGGGGCGGCGAGCTCGAGCAGTTCCATCGGGAGGAGTCTGTGGACGCGGGCAGCTTCACATGAGGGCGGCCATGGCGAGGGACTTGCCTCGGCGACTCCTGGCGGTGGACTCCGGCGAAGAGGCAAGGGGAAACGGGCAGATCTGGAGCCGGGCTTCACGGATCCGTTGAAGGCGCGGCACGCGGAGGCCGGATCCGGCGACGCTCACGACCGGCCACGGCGGGGCTTGGACGGGCAGAGGCCTTGGCGTCGGGTCTCCTGTCCAAGGCGAGGGAGAGAGCTTGGGGAGAGCAATGGAGTTTGGCGAGGCGAGGAGGAGAACATTGGCGGCATGCGGAGCTCCGGCGGTGAGCACGCGAGGCGCTCGTCCTGCTCCGGGACGATCTCGGCCGAGGGATCGAGTGGAGCTCGGGGATGAGGGGAGAACAGGCGCGGGAGGGGCTCGGGTTGGCCGGGAGATGATCCCAAGGTGGGATGAGGAGGCTGCAGGCTTCGATGGTAGTGGAGGGGATCGATGGAGGTAGGTGGCGACGCTGGGTTGGCTCGGGAAGGAGTGAGGGGATCCCGAGGAAGAAAGCTAGGTGCATGGCGGCGAAAGGATTCGGAGGATGGGACAGCTCCCCTAGATTTTAGGGTTGCTCTATTTATATAGTAAGTAGGCTAGGTTTAGCGTCATTTGGTCCCTCCGATCGTAATCGGACGGTCCGAAATAAATAGGTTAGGTGGCCCAAATAAGAAAACGGAGATGTTTTAGGGATGTTTGGGGATGATCCGGACCCATCGGTCACGACTGCCCGGGTCGGGTTCGGGGAAGTTTCGGACGCGCACGAGGGGTGTGAGAGAGGTCGACAAAGACAGGAGGGTTTTGTTGGTCTCGGAGAAAGAGAGAAGAGAGCAGTCCGGTTGGTCTGAGAGGAGGTCAACAAGGACAAGCGGTCTGACAACAGGTAAATGAAGAGAGAGAGAAGCGGCAACTACGAACGACTACGAGTTTTATGAAAACATGCGGATGCAATGCAGATGATGTGATGATGAAATGCAACAAACAAAAATAAAACACACGACGGCAACGGAATATATGGAAGTCTTCTGGAGCGTCGGTCTCGGGGCATCACACAGCACCTAGCCACGAGGGTCGAGGGCGTGCCCCCTGCCTCGTGGGCCCCACATGGCCCCCTCCGCTTATTCCTGCACCCATGCTCTTCTTCTTCCTCCCAAAAAATCACCAATCAGCTCAAACCCGAGTTCTAGCTCATATTGCTGCCATTTTCGATCTCCTTGCTCAAAGCAGCATTCACCAAACTGTTTAGGGAGATTGTTCCTTGGTATATGACTCCTCCTTTGGTCCAATTAGTTTTTGCTCTAGTGCTTTATTTATTGCAAATTTATGCTGCTGTGGTGACCTTGTTCTTGAGCTTGCATGTCAAATTTTCTTGGTCCCAAGTAGTTATAATGCATGATATAGTCTCTAGGCACTTATAGGAGTCGTTGCTATCAATCTTGTTGAGTTTGGTTTACTTTTATTTTGAGTTACTAAAAATTTCAAAAAAAAATCAGAAAAGGAAAATGATAAAAAGATTGTTGAGGGGCTCCTCCAGCAAGAGCTCAGAGGAGAAGAAGAAAGAAGAAAATAAGAAGCCCAAGTATAATCTTCCTCGCATGGCGGAAGTTTGACCGTATGAATGGCCTTGCAATGATTTCATGATGTCCGCCGTAATTTACGAAGACTTTTATTGGTCGGCAAATAATGCAGGCCTCACCGACTTCCTCCACGACCAGAAAGAACAGTATCTCTTACTCACCAATATTTTCACGCAAAGCTTTCATTTTCATGCTAAGAAAACACCACCTACGGTGGAGTTTCGTTTATATGATGTGATTAAGGAGATATCACTCTTAGATTTTTTTTTAAATATGCAAGGTACCCTTTGGAGGTAGACTTGATGAACCACGTCGTGAAGACGTTGAAGGGTTTATTGACCTGATAGCTGTAGGGGAAACTAGACAAGTCTCAGGGGCAAGAATCACTAGTATACACTTCCCTGTTCTGCGCTACTTTGCTTTATTTGCTAGTAGATGTTTAATTGGTCGCGGGAACAGTGGGAATCTTAGTGCCCCTGATATTATCATTTTACGCCATGCTTTGTTTCAAGACACAACTTTTAGTTTGGGTGCCGTCGTTGCTAAACGACTGAGTCTGAACCGCTCAAAGGGGCCCGTCTTTGGAGGCATCTTTGCTTCTCGCCTTGCTGAACATTTTAGAATACCTATTAGGCATCATGAGAAGGAAGAAAAATTGATTGCCCCTGTTTATCTAGACTACAAGAGTATGGTAGCTCATGACTTTATTGTTAAAGACAAGAATAGGCTGCTTAATTATAAATTAAGGTTTGATGAAATATACTGTGAAATTGTTACCTTGCCTGCACCATCTTTGTTTGATCTGTCCACAGGCAAGTATCTCATTACATCAGATGCCTTCTACAAGTACCAGGGCCAGGCACAAGCTTCAGAGCCTGAGCCGGAGCCACCCCTCGATCCTTACAGTCAGTCTGTTTATGGGTGGGAGCCGGATGAGCTCACCAACAAGTGGCACCCAGAGGACACATCTCAGTACACTGGAGGGAGTAGCTTCGATCCCTGGCCATAGACCAACTTAGGCCAAAAGCCTACGCTTGGGGGAGTACGTGTTTCTCACCGACTTTACATTCATGTTCACACTTATTCTAGTTGTCGGTGCTCACACTCTTTCATTGTACCATCCATGCTTAGTTTCAATTTCTTTTTCTTAGTCATTTTCTCGTGTGCTAGAAAAAAAACCCAGAAAAACAAAACAAAAAAATATCAGTTGTAGCTTCTAGTTAGTTTACTTTTCTTTGCTTGTAGTAGTTAAAAGAAAACCCAAAAAGATTTCTCGTTCTTCTTTTGCTTGTTGGGAGCTTTCCCGTGTAAATAGTTTCGTTTCTTTTCTTTGGGGGATAAGAGTAGAAGACCATGCTTAAAATGCTTAGTGGCTCTCATATGCTTTGTTGTTGATTTAACCTTGAGCCATATTACCTTGTCTTCTCTCTTGTATCAAATGTCTGCAGATTCTAGCTTAGTCCAACGCACGCGCACTATTATTATTATCCACACCATTCGGTCGTGTGAGTGAAAGGCAATATGGATGATATATAATGAACTAATTGAGATGAGAAAATCTGGTATGAACTCAACCTCTCTTGTTTTTGTAAATATGATGGCTCATCATTCCTGATTCAGCTTGTCATGAATGAAACATGCTTGCAATGACAATTGGAGATCATAGCTGCTTATGCCATGCTTAATTAGCTGAGAGTTTATAATGGTCTATCTTGCGTGCCAACATGATATTAAAATGGTTGTGATATGGTATGATGGGGTGGTATCCTCCTTTGAACGATTTAAGTGATCTGACTTGGCACATGTTCACGCATGTAGTTGAAACAAATCAACATAGCCTCCACGATATTTATGTTCATGGTGATTTATATCCTACTCATGCTTGCATTCATTGTCGATTAATTTTAATGCATGTTCATGATCGTTGTTGCTCTCTAGCTGGTCGCTTCCCAGTCTCTTTCTAGCCTTCATCTGTACTAAGCGGGAATACTGCTTGTGCATCCACTTCCATAAACCTCAAAGTTATTCCACATGAGTCCACTATACCTTCCTATATGCGGTATTCACCTACCGTTCCAAGTAAATTTGTATCTGCCAAACTCTAAACCTTCAAATGAAATTCTGTTTTGTATGCTCGAACAACTCATGTATCAACTAGGGCTGTCTATATCTTCCGTGCTAGGTGGGTTATTCTCACGATGAGTGGACTCCGCTCATCATTCATGAGAAAATGGCTGGTAACCGGGATGCCCAGTCCCATGCTCAAATCATAATAATTAAACAAAATTCCCCCAGGGTTGTTGCTGGTTTGGACGGTACCCATTGTTTCGGGCTATCCATGGAGTGTGCTTGTTGGTGGTTGGGGGAGTATAAACTTTACCATTCTGTTTGGGAACCGCCTATAATGTGCGTAGCATGGGAGATATCGAGATTCTTGGTTGTTATGTTGACAATGAAAGTATACCGCTCAAAATGTTATTCATCTCTATTTAAAAACCGAGCTCTGGCACCTCTACAAATCCCTGCTTCCCTCTGCGAAGGGCCTATCTATTTACTTTTATGCAGAGTCATCACCCTGTTATCAAAGAGCACCAGTAGGAGAGCACCTCTGTCGTTGCATGTATTAGGGCATGTACAATGGTTGATAAGATAGTCTTATCTTAAGTCGTGTATGTAATTTAGAGATGACAAAAAGAAATGTCTACAATGGGTCATCTCTTAGCCTTATCTACAATAACTAGCTATTCCTAAAAACATGGTGAGCCATATTGTGCTAAGAGATCATCTCTTGCCTTTTCGTAAATAGGAGAAGACAAGTCTTTCCTTACGAGTTCTCTCTCTTCCACCTCATCACTTATCCTACGTGGCACTCCTAAGATAGCACCATTGTACATGCCCTTACTATTAATTTGCATTGAGTATGATCATGACTGGATCTCTTTTACCATGAATTACAATGTCTAGTCAATCCTTGATCTTTAAAGGTGCTCTGCATTTATGTTTTGCGATCTCAGAAAGGGCTAGCGAGATACCATCTTGTTATATCATATCATGATTGTTTTGAGAAAGTGTTGTCATCCGAGGTTTATTATTATTGCTCGCTAGTTGATTATGCCATTGATGTGAGTAGTCTTGAGACCTGAAAGTTATTGTGAATGTGGTTAGTTCATGATCTTGTTGAAAACCTGAATGCTAGCTTACATATTTACAGCAACAAGAGCAAACAGAGTTTGTCAAAGTTTTTCTTTATCACTTTCAGTTTATCAACTGAATTACTTGAGGACAAGCAAAGGTTTAAGCTTGGGGGAGTTGATACGTCTCCAAGGTATCTACTTTTCCAAACCCTTTTGCCCTTGTTTTGGACTCTAACTTGCATGATTTGAATGGAACTAACCCGGACTGACGCTGTTTTCAGCAGAATTGCCATGGTGTTGTTTTTATGCAGAAATAAAAAGTTCTCGGAATGACCTGAAACTCCATGGAGATTTATTTTGGAAAATATAAAAAATATCTATAAGAAGATCCAGACCAGGGGGCCCACACCCTGTCCACGAGGGTGGGGGACGCGCCCCCCTGCCCAGGGTGCGCCCCCTGCCTCGTGGGCCCCCTGGTGCTCCACCGACGTATCCCCAGATCCTATAAGTTCACTTTCGGGGAGAAAAAATCAGGGAGAAAGAAGTATCGCATTTCACGAGACGGAGCCGCCGCCAAGCCCTAATCTCTCTCGGGAGGGCTGATCTGGAGTCCGTTCGGGGCTCTAGAGAGTGGAGATCGTCACCATCGTCATCATCAACCTTCCTCCATCACCAATTCCATGATGCTCACCGCCGTGCGTGAGTAATTCCATCATAGGCTTGCTGGACGGTGATGGGTTGGATGGGATCTATCATGTAATCGAGTTAGTTTTGTTAGGGTTTGATCCCTAGTATCCACTATGTTCTGAGATTGATGTTGCTATGACTTTGCTATGCTTAATGCCTGTCACTAGGGCCCGAGTGCCATGATTTCAGATCTGAACCTATTATGTTTTCATTAATATATGTGTGTTCGTGATCCTATCGTGCAGGTCTATAGTCACCTACTATGTGTTATGATCCGACAACCCCGAAGTGACAATAATCGGGACCACTCCCGGTGATGACCATAGTTTGAGCAGTTCATGTATTCACTATGTGTTAATGCTTTGGTCCGGTACTCTATTAAAAGGAGGCCTTAATACCCCAGTTTCCAATAGGACCCCACTGCCACGGGAGGGTAGGACAAAAGATGTCATGCAAGTTCTTTTCCGTAAGCATGTATGACTATATTCGAAATACATGCCTACATTGCTTTGATGAACTGGAGCTAGTTCTGTGTCACCCTAGGTTATAACTTCTACATGATGAATTGCATCCGACATAATTTCCCATCACCGATCCAATGCCTACGAGCTTTTCCTATATTGCTTGTTGCTTATTTACTTTTCCGTTGCTACTATTACAAAAAAAACTACAAAAACTCTATCGTTACTTTTATTGCCGCTACCGCCACTATCATATTACTTTGCTACTAAACTATCTTGCTGCAGATACTAAGTTTCCAGGTGTGGTTGAATTGACAACTCAACTGCTAATACTTAAGAGTATTATTTGGCTCCCCTTGTGTCGAATCAACAAATTTAGGTTGAATATTTTACCCTCGAAAATTGTTACGATCCCCTACACTTGTGGGTTATCAACCACGCGCGAGTCCCTCGCACCTGCACAAACAAATAAGAATTTTGCAACCAACGCGATAATGGGTTGCCAATCCCTTCACGGTCACTTACGAGAATGAGATCTGATAGATAGGATAGGATAATATTTTTGGTATTTTTGGTATAAGATCAGAAAGTAAATAAAACAAATAAGCAACGGCAACAGAAGTTGCCTAGTTGACGGGAAAGTAATATGATAAAGATAGACCCGGGGGGCATAGGTTTCACTAGTGGCTTCTCCCATGATAGCAGAATTCTACGATGGGTGAACAAATTACTGTCGAGCAATTGATAGAAAAGCGCATAGTTATGGGAATATCTAGGCATGATCATTATATATAGGCCTCACGTCCGTAACAAGTAGATCGAAACGATTCTGCAACTACTACTATTACTCCACACACCGACCGCTATCCAGCATGCATCTAGAGTATTAAGTTCATAAGAACAGAGTAACGGCTTAAGGAAGGTGACATGATGTAGAGGGATAAACTCAAGTAATATGATATAAACCCATCTTTTTATCCTCGATGGCAACAATACAATACGTGCCTTGCTGCCCCTACTGTCACTGGGAAAGGGCACCGCAAGATTGAATTCAAAGCCAAGCACTTCTCCCATTGCAAGAACTATAGATCTAGTAGGCCAAACCAAACCAATAATTCGAATAGACTTGCAAGGATATTATAATCATACATAAAAGATTTCAGAAAAAATCAAATATTGTTCATAGATAATCTTGATCATAAACCCACAATTCATCGGATCTCGACAAACAAACCGCAAAAAGATTACATCGAATAGATCTCCTCGAAGATCGAGGAGAACTTTGTATTGAGATCCAAAGAGAGAGTAGAAGCCATCTAGCTAATAACAATGGACCCGAAGGTCTATGGTAAACTACTCACAACTCATTGGTGAGGCTATGGTGTTGATGTAGAAGCACTCCGTGATCGATCCCCCCTCCGGCGGAGCTCCGGAACAGGCCCCAAGATGGGATCTCATGAGAACGGAAGGTTGTGGCGGTGGAATTAGGGTTACGTCTGTTGCCTCAATGTTTTCAGGGTACGAGGATATATATGGGAGGAAGAAGGGCACCGGGGGAGCCAGAGGGGGCCCACTAGGGTGGGGGCGCCCCCTGCCCTCGTGGCTGCCTCTCTCATTCCATTGCGTGTATTCCAAGTCTTTTGTGTTGATACGGCTCCAAAAATAACTCTCCCGAATGTTTCATTCTGTTTGGACTCCGTTTGATATTCCTTTTCTGCGAAACACTGAAATAGGCAAAAAAACAACAATTTGCACTGGGCCTTCGGTTAGTAGGTTAGTCCCAAAAATAATATAAAAGTGTATAATAAAGCCCATTAAACATCCAAAACAGAATATATAATAGCATGGAACAATAAAAAATTATAGATACGTTGGAGACGTATCAAGCATTCCCAAGCTTAATTCCTGCTCATCCTCGAGTAGGTAAATGATAAAAACGGAATTTTTGATGTGGAATGCTAACCAACATAATTCTCAATATAATTCTCCTTATTGTGGCATGAATATTCAGATCCGAAAGAACCGAGACAAAAATCTATATTGACATACGAATAATAATACTACAAGCATACTAACAAAGCAATCATGTCTTCTCAAAATAACATGGCCAAAGAAAGTTATCCCTACAAAATCATATAGTCTGGCTATGCTCCCTCTTCATCACACAAAATATTTAAATCATGCACAACCCTAGTTTCAGCCAAGCAATTGTTTGATACTCAAAAAAATTCAAACCTTTCAACTTTCGCGCAGTACATGAGCGTGAGCCATGGATATAGCACTATAGGTGGAATAGAGCGGTGGTTGTGGATAAGACAAAAGGATAAGATAATCTCACATCAACTAGGTTTATTAATGGGCTATGGAGATGCCCATCAATAAGTATCAATGTGAGTGAGTAAGGATTGCCATGCAACGGATGCACTAGAGCTAAAAGTGTATGAAAGCTCATCAAAAGAAACTAAGTGGGTGTGCAGCCAACTTGCTTGCTAATGAAGACCTAGGGCATTTGAGGAAGCCCATCGTTGGAATATACAAGCCAAGTTCTATAATGAAAATTCCCACTAGTATATGAACGTGACAAAACAAGAGTCTCTCTATCATGAAGATTATGGTGCTACTTTGAAGCACAAGTGTGGAAAAGGATAGTAGCATTGTCCCTTCTCTCTTTTCTCTCATTTTTTTGGAGGGGCTTTTTTTAGCCCCCCTCTTTTTTTTGGGCCATCTCTTTTTATTACTAATATTATTTGGCCTTTCTCACACGGGACAATGCTCTAATAATGAAGATCATCACACTTTTATTTACTTACAACTCAAAGATTACAACTCGAAGCTAGAACAAAATATGACTCTATGTGAATGCCTCCGGCGGTGTACCGGGATGTGCAATGAATCAAGAGTGACATGTATGAATGAATTGTGAATGGTGGCCTTGCCACAAATACAATGGCCACTACATGATCATGCATGGCAATATGACAATATGAAGCGTGTCATATGAACGGAACGGTGGAAAGTTGCATGGCAATATATCTTGGAATGGCTATGGAAATGCCATGATAGGTAGGCATGGTGGCTGTTTTCAGGAAGGTATATGGTGGGTGCATCGTACCGGCGAAAGTTGCGCGGTACAAGAGAGGCTAGCAATGGTGGAAGGGTGAGAGTGCATATAATCCATGGACTCAACATTAGTCATAAAGAACTCATATACTTATTGCAAAAATCTACGAGTTATCAAAACAAAGTATTCAACACATGCTCCTAGGGGAAGGGTTGGTAGGAGTTAACCATCGCGCGATCCCGACCTCCACACAAAGGATGACACTCAATAAATAAATCATGCTCCAACTTCGTCACATAACGGTTCACCATATGTGCATGCTACGGGAATCACAAACTTTAACACAAGTGTTTCACAAATTCACAATTACTACACTAGCATGACTCTGATATCATCATCCTCATATCTCAAAACAATCATCAACTATCAAACTTCTCCTATCATTCATTGCACTTGTATGAAAGTTTTTACTATACTCATCTTGGATGCCTATCATGTTAGGACTAGTTTTATAACCCAAGCACATTACCATGCTGTTCTAAAAGACTCTCAAATAGATATAAGTGAAGCATGAGAGAACAATAATTTCTGCAAAATAAAACCACCACCGTGCTCTAAAAGATATAAGTGAAGTACTTGAGCAAAACTATCTAGCTCAAAAGTATAAGTGAAGCACATAGAGTATTCTAATAAATTCTAAATCATATTTATCTCTCTCAAAAGGTGTGTCCAGCAAGGATAATTGTTGCAAACTAAAAAGCAAAGACTCAAATTATACATGACGCTCCAAGCAAAACACATATCATTTGGTGAATAAAAATATAGTCTCGAGTAAAGTTACCGATAGATGAAGACGAAAGAGGGGATGCCTTCTCGGGGCATCCCCAAGCTTAGGCTTTTGGTTGTCCTTGAATTTTACCTTGGGGTGCCTTGGGAATCCCCAAGCTTAGGCTCTTGTCACTCTTTGTTCCATAGTCCATCAAAGCCATACTCAAAACTTGAAAACTTCACAACACAAAACTTAGCTAAAAAAATCTCGTGAGCTCCGTTAGTATAAGAAAACAAACCACCACTAAAAGGTACTATAATGAGCTCATTCTTTGTTTATATTGGTGTTAAACCTACTGTATTCCAACTTCTCCATGATTCATACCCCCCGATACTACTCATAGATTCATCAAAATAAGCAAACAACACACGAAAAACAGAATCTGTCAAAAACAGAACAGTCTGTAGTAATCTGTAACTTTCAAATACTTCTGTAACTCAAGAAAATGAAATAAATTGGTGGACGTGAGGAATTTGTCTATTAATCATCTGCAAAAAGAATCAACTAAAAGCACTCTCCAGTAAAAAATTACAACCAATCTTGTGAGCGCTAAAGTTTCTGTTTTTTACAGCATGATCATATAAACTTCACACAAGTCTTCCCAAAGGTTCTACTTGGCATAAACACTAATTAAAACACAAAACCACATCTAAACAGAAGCTAGATACAATATTTATTCCTAGATAGAAGCAAAAGCAAAGAAAATAAAATTGGGTTGCCTCCCAACAAGCGTTATCGTTTAACGCCCCTAGCTAGGCACAATACAAGAATAGATCTAGGTAATGCCATCTTTGGTTTTTTTTTCTTTTAACGGGATCACGCTCGAATCTGGGAGGTTCTCGTTTTCCTTCATACTCAGAAATTTTCAGATCTAAAGAATCCAACCGCTTATTACAAAGGGTGATCAACATATTCATGCGATGTAAATTTCCGCCGATACTCTTAAGAGGTTCAAGAGACTTTTGTAAAAAAATTGTTACTTCGCAAATCTTATCAAAAACTTGTGTCTCCTCCGGGGTAGAATGTGGCCCGAACAAATCTATCAAAGCATTATAGGAATCAAGAGTATTACTACCCAAGAAATTTCCTCCGGTAATGGTATCGAGAATAAGCCTATTCCAAGGAGTTATGCCAACATAAAAATTACGAAGAAGCACGAAAGTGGAAAGCTTCCTAGTAGATCTATTTTGAGCATTGCAAATTCTATACCAAGCATCTTTTAGATTTTCATCCTCCCTTTGTTTAAAATTAAGAACCTCACTCTCGGGAGTATTGATAATGATAGGCGTGCTAGCCATGACGGCAAGGCAAGGCGATAAAACATACGAAAAAAGAAGGGCGAATAAAACGGCAAGGGTGAAGTGGGGGAGAGGAAATCGAGAGGCAAATAATGTAATGCGAAGGATAAGGGTTTGTGATAGGTACTTGGTATATGACTTTTGCATAGATCTCCCCAGCAACGGCGCCAGAAACTCTTCTTGCTACTTCTCGAGCTTGTGTCGTATTCCCTCGAAGAGGAAAGGGTGATGCAGCACAGTAGTGTAAGTATTTCCCTCATTTTCTGAGAACCAAGGTATCAATCCAGTAGGAGACCACGAGCGAGTCCCTCGCACCTGCACAAACAAATAAGAACTTCGCAGCCAACGCGATAAGGGGTTGTCAATCCCTTCATGGTCACTTACGAGAGTGAGATCTGATAGATAGGATAGGATAATATTTTGGTATTTTTGGTATAAGAACAGAAAGTAAATAACGCAAATAAGCAATGGCAACAGAAGTTGGCTAGTTGAAGGGAAAGTAATATGATAAAGATAGACCCGGGGGCCATATGTTTCACTAGTGGCTTCTCTTATGATAGCAGAATTCTACGGTGGGTGAACAAATTACAGTTGAGCAATTGATAGAAAAGCGCATAGTTATGAGAATATCTAGGCATGATCATTATATATAGACATCACGTCCGTAACAAGTAGACCGAAACGATTCTGCATATACTACTATTACTCCACACATCGACCGCTATCCATCATGCATCTAGAATATTAAGTTCATAAGAACAGAGTAACGCCTTAAGCAAGATGACATGATGTAGAGGGATAAACTCAAGAAATATGATATAAACCCCATATTTTTATCCTCGATGGCAACAATGCAATACGTGCTTTTCTGCCCCTACTGTCACTGGGAAAGGACACCGCAAGATTGAACCCAAAGCCAAGCCCTTCTCCCATTGCAAGAACTATAGATCTAGTAGGCCAAACCAAACCAATAATTCGAAGAGACTTGCAAGGATATTATAATCATACATAAAAGATTTCAGAAAAGAATCAAATATTGTTCATAGATAATCTTGATCATAAACCCACAATTCATCGGATCTCGACAAACACACCGCAAAAAGATTACATCGAATAGATCTCCTCGAAGATCGAGGAGAACTTTGTATTGAGATCCAAAGAGAGAGAAGAAGCCATCTAGCTAATAACTATGGACCCGAAGGTCTGTAGTAAACTACTCACAACTCATTGGTGAGGCTATGGTGTTGATGTAGAAGCACTCCGTGATCGATCCCCCCTTCGACGGAGCTCCGCAACAGGCCCCAAGATGGGATCTCATGGGAGCGGAAGGTTGCGGCGGTGGAATTTGGGTTTCGTCTGTTGCCTCGATGTTTTCATGGTACGAGGATATATATATAGGAGGAAGAAGGGCACCGATGGAGCCAGAGGGGGCCCACGAGGGTGGGGGGCGCGCCCCCTGCCCTCGTGGCCACCTCTCTCGTCCCTCGCGTGTACTCCAAGTCTTCTGTTTTGATACGGCTCCAATAATAACTCTCCCAAAGGTTTCATTCCGTTTGGACTCCGTTTGATATTCCTTTTCTGTGAAACACTGAAATAGGCAAAAAACAACAATTTGCACTGGGCCTTGGGTAAGTAGGTTAGTCCCAAAAATAATATAAAAGTGTATAATAAAGCCCATTAAACATCCAAAACAGAATACATAATAGCATGGAACAATCAAAAATTATAGATACGTTGGAGACGTATCAAGGATTTAAGTGCAATGATCGTGCACTATTGGTGGAGTCAGATGTGCAAAACAAATAAGATACACTGGGTGAGTAGGGAAGAATTAATGAAGCCAAAAGTGGACGGTAGTCTGGGTTTAGAAATCTGCACTTCTTCAATTTAGCCATGCTGGCCAGGCAGGCATGGAAAATCCTACCAAATATGCACTCGCTCTGCTCACAAGTCTTGGTTGCTAGATACTTCCCCAATGGCTCAATGCTAGAAGCCACACCTGTAGCAGGTATCTCTTACACGTGGCGCAATATATTAAAAGGGATGCAACTACTGAAAAAAGGGATTATATGGCAAGTGGGTAATGGTGAGAACATCAAAATTTGGAGTGACCCTCAGATCCCTAGGGGAAGCACAAGAAGAATCAGCACGGCCAAGGGAAGGAATCTCACTAATAAGATATCTAAACTCGTTAACCCCATCACCAACTAGTGGGATGCAGATCTGATCCAACAGATATTCTGGCCGAAAGATGCCCAAGTCATCCTCCAAATACCCCTACAAGAACAAACAGGTGATTTCCTTGGATGGCATTATGATAAAAATGGAGTCTTTTCTATTCTCGACATATAGGGTGGATGTAGATAGTGCAACGAGAAACTCATCCTCTGGACTAACTTCAAGCTCTAATGCAGAGAGGGAAAACTCAAGCTTCGAATGGTGCAAGCTGTGGGCACTCCCTCTACCAAACAAAGCGTTGCACTTCTTGTGGAGAGTTACAACATACAACCTTCCGCTACAAACAAAACTACAATGAAAAGGTATTCCTACTGACACCAGATGCCCAATATGCTTGAGACTTGATGAGGATGGGGATCATATTTTCTTAAAATGCAAAAAAAGTGAAAAAAAGAACATTGGAGAGTATCATTACTTGAACACATCAGATTGAAGCTTCTAATCTATCTAGATTAAAAAAAGAATGTGAGGAAATATTTAATCTTAAGGAGTAGGAATGCTTTAAAGTGTGTTTCTTATTATGGCTATGGTGGCATGAAAGAAATAAAGCAAACATTGGTGATACAATGAGAACCATCTATGAAATATCATCATCTATTGAGTATCACCTACTTGACTGTATGTCGTCCAGATCACAAAAGAATGTGCCGAACAGGAAGATGGAGCAAAAATGGAAGCCACCTCCTGATGGAACCTTGAAGATAAATATGGATGGGGCCTTCTTTGAAGCAGAACATACAGGTGGATGGGGCTTTGCAATTTAAAATGACCATGACCTTCTATTAGGAGCTGGTGTAGGTAATCTGGAGAATGTCTCAAATCACCTACATGTTGAAGCTTCAACATTACAACAAGCAACTAATACAGTTGTTCAGATGGGGTGCCATCGGGTAATGTTCGAGACAGATTCAATGGTACTAAAACAGGCTACTACTACTACTACATAGTATGATCTTTCAGAGTTAGGCTCTTTGTTCCAGGATGTTAAATTTCAAATGTGTGTGGGATTAAATGTTGTAGGTGTTGAATATTGCAGTAGAGATTGTAACGAAGTGGTGCACACTTTAGCTGCGCATGGTGCGTGTATGGGGAATGGCTGCCTAGAAACATGGCTAGGCAGATTCCCAGAGTTTGTAACAGAAGCTGTAGCTTGCGATATGCCCAACGTACTAAGTTAATTAATGGAATGTCGTGTGTTCCTTTCAAAAAAAATAAACTATATACCACACAGATGAATGATCTACAAAAGCAAACCGGAACTGCATTTATGTGCCCGATTCTCATGAAGAGCATCCGTCATGGGCGTCGCCCTCCATACGAGCTCGACCAGCCACCACCGTAGTTGTTACCTCCTGCTCTGGTAACTGCAACCATGATAGGGCAGCATCATTAGAAATAACCATGACATGTAAATTTACTCACTCCATGAAGAATTTGCAACACACCCAACCCAACCTTCGCCATATGATCAAGTTCCTCTGTATGTGCCACACAAAGAACACAAAAACACAAATAAACGACATAGAGTTGCATTACCATGTATGAGATCCATAGCAGAAACCACGACTTGTGAGACAATGACAAGGAATGCGACGATGACACATAGGAAGGCCAAAGACTTGGAAGCCATTGTAGCTACCTGAGCTTTGCGTGCTTCTAAATGCTGCGACGACTAGTTTATATATGGTGCTTGGAATGGATGGTTGTGGATGTTTCAACACGTCATCGTTTAACTACTGGTCCAACTAACATCTGGGTATGGATTAAGACTGATGTCGATGTTACCTCTTACTCAGGTCTTGGTTCAAAGTGGCGACTTTGGAAAGTCAAATGTTGAGATTAAGACACAAGTGATTTTGGTATCAAGCTATACAGTCAGGTTTTTACTAATTTGAGGTTATCGACAATGTGAAGATATTAGTCTATTGGCTCTGATTTTTGCCTTGCTCTTAGAGATGAGCAACTGAAGATTTCATTGCTGAAATGGTTGAACATTTCCAGTGTTATCAGCTTCCGAAAACTAAATTTAACCACGAACAAAATGTCTTTTAACCGTTGGTTCTTCAGTAACTTGCTTTTGTGTAAAGATTTGCAACGCGCATGATTCTGAGCTCTCACCGGCCATCTCCATGTTTTGTATTGCGCTCTTTACTAAAGGAGTATAAACAACCCGGTGTCCGGTGTCTTAGTAGTTGAAAAATTCTTGTTGGTGCAATACATATATGTTGCTTTGCTTGGTGGCTGTTGTGAAGAACCTTAATAGAATTGTTTGAATGATTAAGATAGTGAACACCTTTTGGTATTTTTTTGAAAATGACGAATACCCTCGGTCTCTGCATCAAGATAATGCATACAACCATATATTATTAATAGTTCAAAATCCAACAGACAAGCAACATCGACCCAGAAAAAAGCCAGAAGATAAACCCAAGGCCAAATGCCTCGCGATTGTAACTCCACGAGATAGCCACTAACCCTATGTCACAAGACCACAACAGAAACGAAAAATACACAACTCCTAGACTAGACCCTCGGGAAGGAATCGCCGCACGTGCACTGATGATGGCGAGTCCAACACCAGGTTGAACTCCGGATTCTCATCCATGAAGCCAAGCTTCAATCCACCACCTTCAGCAAGGTCACGACACATGCGTGCGTCGACATAGCCTGATCATAGATCTTGTGTTTTCACCGGAGTGCATAAACTCGTCATTGAATCCGTTTGAACCATCATCCCTTATCCAGCTACTGACGCCTCGATAGCGAGATACCTCTGGTGAAGATGCCGGAAGACAAAGACGTCCCATACCGCCTGCCTCCCGGTATAGTCGCACCACCATCAATCCAAGCAGGCATGACTTGACATCTCCGCATAAGACATCGTGCATAGCATCCGTTGGCGGCACATCCACTGGTGGCTTCACCTGCCGGCGACCGACATTGCTCGACCTCTCTAGAGGAGGCGCAAGTGTCACCTGCCAATCCGCATCAAACCCGAGCCACTGGTGGAGGGGACGTCCCACACCACTGATAGCCTCAGAAGGGTCGTCATCACTTCGACATGCAGACTTCGAGTCACCCACATGACATCAGAGTCCACGTCGTCGAAGAAGAGGGTCCGTCACCCTGATTTCGGGCGCTACAATAGGCACCCACCGTTGCGCCAGTTGCTGTCGTCGCCCATACAACGGCAACCACCACCACGACCATCAGATCCGGGCACTATGTCTGAAACCCCTCGCATGGCGCCCCATGGTCAGCCGCGCTCGACCTGCCATCGCGTCGACGAGTAGGCCACCAGCAGATCCTCCGCTCAGGGCCACCGCCTCAGTCTCTACCTCTATTTCAGGCTGTTGCAGATCTGAACATGGACAATGCATGAGCACCACACACTGATACGAGATCCGCCGGCCTCCCAAGCGCCGTTGCAGCTAGCGTTGGCTACGCCCGCGCGACGACTGCAGTTGCCAAGCCGCCACCACGCATCCTTCCGCACCCACGCTCGCAGTGCCCAGATCGGGGCCGCCGCCCCATCGAGCCACCATGGCTTCGCTGCCACCGGCGAGCACCTCGTGCCAGGCTGCAGGAGCGCCACCACGGCGGTGACCAAGGATGCCACCTGACGACGCGTGCAATCCCCAACTCGTTGCATCCACCACGTGGAAAAAACACGCTGACGCTCGCTCCACGCGTGCTTCGCCCACGGGAGACGCCGGTGATGACGAGGGCGGGGAGGGAGCGGAGGTTCCTGGCGCCGCCGCCCGTGCCCCTGGGGACGGAGTGAAGCAAGGGCCGATCTGATTTTTTTGGTCCCTGGCCGTGAATCTGTGGAGTCTAAATGTGTGTCGTCAATGGCATACAGGCCGGAAAAGTTATGCGAGCAAAGGAAAAGTCATGAAAACATAGGATGTCTTTGTTTTTCTTTGAATATGATCACACCTATTATAGAAGTCAACAGCAAGTAGCATCTTAAACATAATAAATATTACATCGAGTTTCTAAGACAACCGAGCGATCACTATTGTTGCCTGAATGAGCTGCTGCCGTGCCGTTGACGCCGCACCCCTACCGAAGCCGGCATGACCTCGTTGTTGACGGCCGAGAATGTAGAACTTTTAGGATAGCTAGAATATTGTGTTGTATTATTGTATTGGTGTAACCCTCATATGGGGTATATATAGAATATATGAGGGGAAGAGGCTTAGAGTATAAGACAAATAATACATGGTTTAAACCTATTGACTACTCTAGTTGACCCTGTCAGTGTAGTTCAGACAATGCCACAGTCCCACATGCGCCCTCACCAGGCCATGTTGCCGACATGTTGCCCACAATCACTCAACATTTGATTCTGTCGAAATGGTACGGTTGGCTTCGCTTTGCGGCAACAAGGCCATAGGAACCAGATCTGGATGCTCTATGTTGTTGGCGAACTCCTCCCAAAGAGGGAACCTGAAAACATATGTTAATGGGGGACACCCATCCCTGGCATGAGCTTTCTTCTCCTGGTCTGCCAACTTAAAGAACAAATCACATAAACTTCCAAATCTGCGGCAACTAACTTTGTAACGGCATTGAGAAGGAACTAAAGGACATCATGCTCCATCCCGTGACAGCTGGTGTAGATCGAGAGTTGCTGCAAGAGATGCCGTATTCAAGGAAGGGGAAAAGTGTGTTATGTGGGGGAGATGGGTGACAAGGTTTCCAGAAAATCAACTAGCTAGCTTGCGCAGGGGTGTGTGTGTG
>LR738712.1:549615308-549639330 GCA_902687465.1 Secale cereale
GGTGTCGCTGCTTGCCGAGCAATGCTATGCACATGATCTTTTACAGTCGACATGTGCATGACAACTCATCGTCATCACTGGATTTGGCCCGTTCCTTAATTTATATGGGTTGGAACTGCATTGTGCGGGAATTATTCAGTGCTCTGTCGTCCGCATAGCTATTTCGATGCTTGCCCGTCTGCGCGCGCATCAGACGGCTCCATTATCTCCAAATCATGTACACCTCATCTGATCTGTGGCTCGGACTAAACCCAATGATCTGGTCCACAAACTGGAACCGACATCCGCGCGATTCGTTCCCCTCGTACGATTTGGGCCTATGAGAGAGCCATTGTTTCCTATTGTATATCGCAATACAATACTTTTTCACAGTTCCGTGTCAGATGCGCCAAGCCGATTTTTGTGGATCCAGAGCGAGCAATTGACGCCGACGATTTTGGTACCATCTGAGCTGAAGCACTGATTCGCCATATCCCAAACAAACCGAACACTACACACCATCACTAAGGCAATAGTAGTGGCGTACCAAATATACCGATGCCACCACTTTCTTCTATAAATAGTGATGACGTTGATTGAAAATGGGGGGCAACTCATTTTTGTTGTGGCTAGATATTTCTCTACTAGTGACTCAAGAATCAAAGACAAATGTATTGCTCGCAAAAGTGGTGCTTATGAATGGGCTACTAGCCATTTCGCATTTGTGAGCAATGCTCCAAAGCTAGAAAGGTTGGAGCAAGTGCTTAATATTTTTTATCTGGAAGTTGTGGTGAAACCGAAGAAATCCTCTGGATGGGTTCCTCTCCACGTCCAACGAGATGCACCAACCTTAGGATGCTTCATTACTCCTAACTCCATGGTGATTCCGAGACAGAGCTTAACCCGAGTCCAGTTAAGAACCGGAATGAATTGAGTGCGAGCCCTTTTATCTTGAGATGATTCTTGTGATTTTGGAGTTGTGGCAAAGGCAAATTGATTTCAGGAGGAAAATGCTCTGACGGGGCTCTCTTTCTTCGAGGAGTGGGTCGAATAGTCAAAAAAGGGAATACCACTAAAAACCTAGTTCGCTCTCAAATAAAAACCTAATTTACTCACTAATGCATCCATAACTGAATGGTGAAATCTTTCACCAACCTAGAACGACAAAATGGGTCAAAAAGTAGGTTCAATTCCTACCGGACGCACTGCCTCTTAAAGAAAGTAACATAGGAGGGAACACCCTTTGGGGAAGGAGAAAAAATAACTTCCTTTCCGTCGCTCGAAAACGCCCCATAAGACTAAATATAAGACTAGACAAGAAAGAAGCGTGCGACGGCGGCGCGGCCTTGTGATGTTGTATCGAGAGATATGGGTTTGTGTCGCGCGTCGGGAACTGATCGCAGGCTGATGTTCCCCTTTTTCGAGTGTGACCTATGCGCGTGAAAGGAAAGATGACTCACGTGAGAAAGCTGGACTTCATCGAACGACTATCGTCGCGTGTCGGCGTGTCGGTGAGGAAGGTGACCGATCTAGGCGTTCCGTCGGCCAACCAACCCTTAGGGCCGCCCATGTTTTATGTCAGAGATAGATTCCGGTTTTTGCAAATCATTCATTCTATAGGTTCCCATTTCAGATACCTGCTCTATTTTGCTATAAAACAAATTTCAAAAATTTAGCTGAGTCCCACTTTCAAGAAACAGTTTGGCAAGTCGAAAAGTGATCGTTAAGCATCAGAACGGTCGATACATTTTATTCAAGCTCATCTTAAGTACACAGGGCACATATATACTAGCTTGCTTGCATATGTTAGTGATCTAAACGCTCTTATATTTCTTTACACATGGAGTACCATTCACATGAATGGTCTGCAAAAGCAAACTAGAACTTCATTTATTTGTCAGATTCCTACGAAGAGCACCCTCATGGGCGTCGTCCTCCGTAGGAGCCCGGCCAACCACCACCGTAGTTATTACGTCCTGCTCAGTTAACTGCAACCATGATAGGGCGGCATCATTAGAAATAACTATGGCATGTAGAATTATTCCCCACATGGAGAATTTGCAGCACACCCAACCCAACCTTAGCCATCTAATCAAGTTCCTCTGTATGTGCCACAGAAAGTACACAAGAATACAAATAATCGAGGTAGATATCAGTTCAGGGGAAGAAACATTACCATGTGTGAGATCCCTAGCAGCAACCATGCCTTGTGAGACAATGACGAGGAAGGCCAAGATGATGCAATGGAAGGCCAGAGACTTGGAATTGGAAGCCATTTTAGCTAGCTAAGCTTTGTATGCTTCTAGACACTGAGGTGACCAGTTTATATAGGGTGCTTGGAATGGATGGATGTCGATGTTTCAACGTGTCACTGATTAACCACTAGTTCCGCTAACAGCCGGCACTGATGTCTTAATTCAAAGTGGCGACTATGGAAAGTCAAATGTCAAGATTAAGACATAGATGATTTTGGTATCTAGCCATCCAGTCAGGTTTTTATTAATTTAAGTTTTTTGACAACGCGAAGATATTAGTCTAATAGTACTCCATCCATCCCATAATATAAGAGACTAGTGTCAAAAACACTCTTATATTATGGTACGGAGGGAGTTGTTCTTATTTTTTTTCCTGTCCTTGGAGATTTAAAAGAAAAAGAAGGATGACCCCCGGCCTCTGCATCTGGGCGATGGATACTGTCACTTTATTAATTATTCTCACAAGACCTTACAAAGTCATACAACAGTAAGACCAAAGCCGCCGTCTAAGCAACAAACTATCGCTACACCTATCCCGTTGATGAAGGGGCGCAGATAGCCTGGGCCTAATACCAAACAGACATCGCAGCCAAGCCTAACATCTAAGACGTGAGACCCCAACCTAGCCACTTGCCGGTTCTGAGGCACACACTGGTCCGGCGTGCTCTCAGAGGCCGCTGCCGCCAACTGCCACCGCTCCCTCTTCAGAATTGTACTGATGCATCAACCTTGCTTGGTCCAGCTATCGTCGACGCCACCACGGCGCCCAACGGCACCTCCTCCCTGTGCGCAAACAGCTGTACACGTCGCGGTCGCCACTGATACACCTCAGCGCCATGCTGCCACGTACCACCAGCCGACACAGCTTGAAGCCCTTGGAGGATCTGTCGTGCGTAACACCTGCCGGCCATGCATGACCAAGCGTAGCACCTGTCGGTCAGGCATGACTTGACATCTCCACCAAAGCTCCGTGCAAGACGAAGCCGCTCCACCTCCTGCCTCTGACTTCCAGCGCTGCTCCACAAAACGACGCTCCCAAGAGAGAAACGACACCGCAGTGCCGCCATCGTCCGGTCTGGAACACCAGATCCTAGGGTTTCCCCAGAGCAATACGAGTGGGTCGACGGTAGTCACATGACGATGCCTTCATCAAGATAACGACGTGGAACACCGCCATCGCCCGCCGTCGGTTCGGTTTTCACCGGCAACTACGTCTCCCCGAGTCGCAGCTGGTGCCAGATGACAGATCCCGATATCCGAACACCCAGCCTCAGGCCGACCACCTCTGACGGAAGAGATGACCACCACCACCGGCTGCACCAGTCAGAACAGATCTGATCGAAGGTGCCGCCGACGAGACCACCAGGCCCTCCAATGCCGCCGTCGCCGATCTGAAGGCAGCATGCATGCCACCGCAGCAAAGCCGGCCGCCATCGACCGCAGCCACCGCCGCCGCCCGAAGGGCCATCCGCAACGCCCGCAGCCCTGGCCTCCGTCGCGCCAAGCCGTCGCCATCCGAGGACGGGCCGGCCTCCCGCCGCTTGCCGCCATCCGCCGCGCCGCAGATCCCAGATCCGTCGCGCCACGTCATGCCTTGGGGTCCGCCCCATCCCGAAGACGCGTGAGAGAGGAGATCCCCCGCCACCGCCGTCGGCCTTCGGGCTTAGCCCGGCGGCATCTTCCGGCGGCGGCGAAGGGAGGGGAGGAGGGAGTTTGCAGCGGCGGCGGCTAGGTTTCTGGCCACCCGAGTTGCCCTAGGGGGAGGACGACGCGGGCTAGGTTTCCTGCCCTTGGAGATGAGCAACTAAACCTTTTATTGTTGAAATGGTTGACAATTTCCACAGTGCATCGGCTTCCAAAGACTAAAGTGACCATGGATTTTTTTTTGGCAACTTGCTTCGGTTTTAAGAGCATCTCCAACAAACGCGTGATAGCGCGCGTGCTAAAAAAGTTTTACAGCGTTGAAATAGTGTTTTTGCGTCCGGGAGGTTTACCAGACGCACAAAAACACGGCACCCAACCAGCCGGCCCCACATGCAGTAGCCCGCGCACACAAGCCGGCGCCCCAAATTTGCAGCCTCACAGCCCGCGTGCGCTAAGTTTACAACTTCATTTTTGTGTGCGCTTTATTTTACAGCTTCTGCTGGAGCGCTATTTGTTGTCCCTTGCACGTCAAATAGGCGTTTTTTCCAGCGCGCGACTTATTAAGCGCTTCCATTGGAAATGCTCTAACGATTTGCAATGCGCGTGTTTCTGTGCTTTCAAACCGCCATCTCCATATTTTGTCTTGCGCTCTTCACTAAAGGAGTATAAACAACTCGGAGTCAGCCGCGCATTCAGGTATTAGTAGTTGAGAAGTTCTTGTTGGTGCAATACATATATGTTGCTTTGATTGGTGTCTGCTATGAAGAATCTTAATAGAATTTGTCAGATGATTAATAAGTTAGCAAACAGGTATTGGCCCCGTTGCATGTGGAATCTTAATGTGTGCAGGCCGGAAATGCCAGGCGACCAAAGGGAGAGTGATGAACACAAGCTGTTAAATGTTCGTTTTCCTTTTCTTTTTTTATGAAACGAGCGTAAAGACTTGCCATGCCTACGGATTTCTTACTCCTGCTTTTTTTTTTCTCGTTTCTCGTGTACCATTGTACCATATAGGAAGTACATATTGTCTGCAGACTAATCACAAGTTACATCACGCGTGAGACCCATGTTTCATTTGGAGTACAGGTTGCGCCGTAGGCAAAACACAAGGTGCACATAGTTGGTACACATTACATTGCACGGAGAGTACATGTTGCCCCGATGCGCGACACAGATTGCACTAGGGAGTACAGACTCAGCTTCAGTGCCTTTGTGAAGCAAAGGCACAGAGCGCCTTAGCCTAGCATATCAGCCACTCGTTTTTCATCCGACGGACATGATTCGCTCAAGGCAAAAAAGACCCAGTTCTATAAGTTTCAGCTACAAGACGAGGCGGGGCGAGGCATTTTCGCGGGAGCGGCATCCAGTTCTCCCGCGCGGCCGTTCTCCCGCGCGGCCGCGACGGAGGCGAGGGTTTGGCAGGGGAACCGCCGTCCCCGAGCTTGCGCGCGGCGTCGAACCCGGCTAACAGCGGCCAGCAGCGACGCGGCGGCGACGAGCGCGGTGGTGAGCACGCGGCTCGCGCGGCCGCTGTCAGCACTGCCGTCGCTCTTGACCCGGTGCTGGTGGGTGTGCGGGTGCAGGGGAGGAGGGGGCACGTGGTCGCCGAGCCGGGACGTGGCCGGCGGCGGGAGCGTGGCGGCCAGGAGGAGGAGCAGCAGCAGTCGCCGTTTCGCCGGAGGTAATTCTGATTTTGGTTGAATTTTACTGCAGCCAAGCTCAAACCGTGAGAACCTAATTATTCAGAAGTTCAGATGATGCTTTTCACTAGTAGTAATGCTTTGAAATTTGTACAGGATTACATGGTTCTGCAAGTTGTAGTAATTCTTTTGACCAGTCCAGAACTCCAGATCACACACACTGTTCTGCAGCCAACACATATTCAGAAGTAGAGTAATCTAAATTTTGTAGTACTGGTGAAAGAACACTAACTAATATTCAGATATACTGCTAGTGCAATATTAGTATTAGCAATTGTTTCAAGTTTGCATCTAGAATATTAGTTGGTGTTATGCAATTTAGTTAGCTGATTATATGTGTTGGCGATGGCAGATAAATTGGGTGGTGTGCAATGGCACAATCTGATAAGTGGACGCCTCAAGTTGGCATGCTCTTTAAAAGTTCAGATGAGGCTTGGCAGCTGGATTGTGAGGAGGATATAACAAACATTTTCTGGGCCGATGCTAAAATGATGCTAGACTATGCACACTTCGGGGATGTTGTCACATTTGACACTACTTTTGGCACAAACAAGGAATATCGGCCGTTTGGTGTTTTTCTTGGGCTCAACCAGTTTAGGGAGACTACCGTTTTTGGTGCTGCACTTATGTTTGATGAAACATTTGCCTCATTTCAATGGCTTTTCAAAACTTTTCTAGCTGCACATAATGGAAGGCAACCTAGAACTATTTATACTGATCAAGATACTGCAATGGGAATAGCTGTAGAGGATGTGTTCACAGAAGCATATCATGGACTATGTAAAGGATAGTGGAGGTAAAGAGAAACAAGGAGCTGGAATCTGAATTTGAAGCAAGAAAAAACATACCACGAATCAAGATGAGCACGCCTATGTTGGTACAAGTAAGCAAAGTTTACACTCCCATAATTTTTGAAGCTTTCCAAAGTGAGTATGAAAGATCCATGGCTGCATGCACTAGATTATTGGATGAAAACAAATATGTTGTTACTATTGGTAGTTTGCATGGCGATTTTGAAGATGAGCGTATAGTGATAGGTGATCCTTTGAACCAAACAGCAACATGTGCTTGCAGAATGTTTGAAAGGACAGGAATATTGTGTGGACATGGATTGAAAGTGCTTGATTTGATGAACATAAAAACATTGCCAACACATTATATCTTCAAGAGGTGGACTAGGGAAGCACGTAAAGGAAGCATATTGGATAGGCAAGGAAGGAATGTGGTAGAAAATCCAAAACTGGAAGCTCTGCTTCGTTACAAGGGACTATCTCATAAATTTCATGACATGGCATATAAAGTGGCCTACTCTACAGAATGTTGCTTGATATTAGAAAATGCACTTGATTGTGTTGGTCCACAGTTGGAGGAAAAACTCAATGCATCTACTAGTGACATGAATGAACCTAGTAAGGCCCAGGAAAATGATGACCCAAATATGCAGCAAGGAGATGACTTGCTAAGAGCAGCACGACTGAAGAAAAAGGAGGTTCAATCCAAAAATTCAAAAAGAAAGAATAATTGGCTTGATAAGTTGCACAAGGGCAAGCGCAAGGCAACTAAACCTCCTGCTTCAACCAAAAAAGGAGCAAAGGTATACTTTAATCTGGACATAACAAAAAACTCTTTTCATCTATTAATACACTAATTAGTGGAACTTTCATTGGCAGCAAAAAAAGAAAAAGGATGATGTGCAGCCCAAAGTAGACGTGGAGAATGATGGCAGCAAGAGAAGCCCAAATGCAGAGAATGCAAAGTACATTGCCATTGAGAGCTTTACTCAGCTCCTAACAGCTCCCCCTACTTGTGGTGATGGTGATGGTGATGACAGTCTTTATGGTGGAAATTTCTTCTAATGTCCGGATGTTGGTTACATGGTACTTTGGGGGTTAACTATAGTTTTTTGGAAATATTTGGGGGATAACTATAGTCTTTTGTGGCCTAAGTGTACAAGTGAAATGGCCTATTATGTAACAGACTTGGATGATTGATCATCAGTAGTACTTGTTGCTACAAAATTTGAATCATATGCTTCAGACTTTCAATGTCATGTGCTTGAAAATTGCAGTGCTATGCTACAGAACTATTGATTATCAAGTGCTTGCAAATTATGATGTTACCTTGTTCGTATTTCCTTCTCTGATTGCTTCAGATTTTACATGTTAAGTGGTACAGATTGTACAAATTTCTTTGATATAATGTCAACTTGGTACAATGAATTTTAGTCATGGTTTGGTACAGATTGTACACTGAATGTCAGTTTTTCCAGTGCCTACTGCACTAGTAGATAAAGGGGATTTAGCCCCGGTTCATTTGGCCTTTTAGCCCCGGTTCTGGAACCGGGGCAACAGGGTCGGTACTAATGCTCTGACCCTTTAGTCCCGGTTCAATCCAGAACCGGGGCAAAAGGGTGTCCACGTGGCCTGTGCACCGAGTCCAGGCAGGAGGGGCTTTAGTCCCGGTTGGTGGTACCAACCGGGACCAAAAGGCATGCACGTGTCAGCATTTCTGTAGCTGTGGTTTTTGTTTTTTTTTTTGAAAGGGGAGGGGGGGTTTTAGGTTTTGGGGGGTAATTTAGGTGTTTGATATATTGTGTTAGCTAGCTAATTAATAGAGAGAAGTGTTCTCTCTTATGTCCGTGCTTTTGGTCGACGCTACATACTACACATACGTATATATATGGACTAGAGTCACGCTAGCTAGCTAGCTAGCTGCTAGCTATACTAAGCAAACGAAGGAACAGAAGATCTCGTATATATAATCAACATATATATATATGCATACAGAGAGAAGTAATAATATCGACCACCTCTCCTTCTCCGAGAGATTGGTCGAACAACAAGTTCTCGTATATCTATCGATCCGACACTACCGGGCACATATATACAATAATTATCTCTTACAAAAATAATCTCCTAACACATGGATGCAGGGTCCACATAGTATTCTCCGTCTTCAGTGATCACGTGTTCAAGGAAGAATGCCGCCAATTCCTCTTGAATTGCTCGCAGACGATCTGGTGTTAGGAGTTCATCCCGCATCCGAAACATCTAATTTGAAGTAGGGGGTCAATACATGAAATGATGCTATAAATTTGTGAATATTATTGATTGCTTACGCACTTTAAATTGTTCATCAGTGTAGCCCCGCTCACAGGTCGTGTGGCGGATGGACTCGCAAATGTAGTATCCACAATAATCATTCCCGGGTTCCTGCCACAACCACTTTACAAGAAATAGAGCTCAATCAAACTGATAAGCAAGAATATGCCAAATTGGTATTGATGAAACTAGCTAGCGCTTGAATCAAGATATAGGAGATGCGCGCGCGGAACATGCTACTATATAGTACTTACTTTCGGGTATCTAAATTGTAGCTTCTTCGGCAGTCCCGGAGCTTTTTTGCTGAATGTTTTCCAAGCCCTGCCAGACAAAGGAAACAATTAGTTGATATCAGAAATGAAGTTGCTGATATATATGCATGGTAGATAATATTGATCGATTTAACTTACCTGGCTAGCATTTGAGTCATGTCCGCATACTCCTCGGGATCTTTACGTTTAGAGTCGAAGACAGTTACTATTCCCTTCTCAAGCTTAATCTCTAAGAGAATATAGTGGAAGCTGCGCACGAATGCATGAGATCATTACATCACTATAAACTTGACTGATATATATAAGGGAAACCAAATATGCACAAGACATTAACACTCACTTGAAGTTGTAAGGAAAGAGTATTATATCTTTGTTTTCATTTACCACCAACGATCGTAGCAAGTTGGTCTCGGTATCGCCGGGACGCAATTTAACCTCGGTTGCATCTATGAGGTATGTGTTAATAAACCCAATATCACCTACTTGTCTTTTCTTCAATTCGACGATCTTCAATCTGCATAATATAGTGAGGATAATTATAAATACATGGAATGAAGATCAGCTATATAGAGAGACTTAATGACAGAAGTAGTACTACTTACAGACAGTAGCAGGTGATCGTTGTTTTATCGAGGGCCAATTGATTGAAAAATTGATAGAACTCCTCAAATGGAACAGGCAACAGGTCAATTCCAACGAGGTCATGCTCAGGTTTAACTCTCAAATACAAGTTATTCCTCCCCCCAGACTCTCTGCAGATTTTCATGTACCAATCATGCAATCTTCGCATATTCGTTGATAGAGATCTTTCATTTTTTACGAGAGGCTTTTTGTACTCGTATCTTTCTATCTGCACGTCCATGAAATCATAGTGTACATCGTCGGACGCGTAATCTGCAAGATTGGTATAACCGGGCACCATCCTCGGATCATTAGCGACCATGTCGCTAGACACCTTGAGCGGGGGGCACGATTGGTTCGCTTGTTCGCCGAGCTGGGCAATTTGTTTCCCAGCTCGCCCTTCTGCTAACCTCTGATCACTTTTTGTACTTCCGGACCGCTTGGCATCTTGAAATGTCTTTTGAATAATGCGGTCATAGTTGCCCTTCGGCTTACTTTTCGCTGGTTGCTTCAGGGCAGCAAGAGTGCGCTTTGCTTTCACCGCATCTATCTTCTCCTCTGGAGGTGGATGTCTCTGTGCTTTAAACCCTTCAAAAAAGTCCTTCACTTCGCCTTCAGCGATCTTCGTGTTTTCCTCGTCGGACCTCTCGTACGGCAACTTCTCTAGAGGCGTGAGAGAAGGACCGAATCTGCATCGCCTCCCGCCTCTGGCTGTACTGGTAGACGTCGCCGGACCAGACGAAGCGGCTGTCTTTTTTACTTGCTTAGGCGCCGGAGCAGGAGCAGCCGGAGCGGCGGCAGGTCTCTTCCGCCCTTGCTGATTAGGCGAAGGAGGAGCTGGCTGTCTGCTCGGGCGCGCCGGCGGCGAAGGAGGCGGAGTGCCGCCACGCGCCGGCGGCGAAGGAGGCGGTGTGCCGCCACGCGCCGGAGAAGGAGCCGGAGTGCCCTGATGGTCACTCGCCGGAGAAGGAGCCGGAGTGCCCTGATGGTCACTCGCCGGAGGAGGAGGCGGTGGAGGAGGCGGAGTGCCCTGACTCCTCGGAGGAGGAGGAGGAGGCGGAGGCGTCCAGTTCAGAATGTTGATTAGGTCCTTCCGCCATAGGCATGGAGTCTTCAGTGAAGAACCCAGCCGAGTCTCCCCTTCACCGGTAGGGTGGTCAAGCTGGAGCTCCTCAAATCCCTCCGTTATTTCGTCGACCATCACCCTAGCATATCCTTCTGGAATCGGCCGGCAGTGAAAAGTGTCGTCTGGTCCAGAAGGATAAACAGAGCCAGCAGCCGCCTTGACCTTCAGATTCATCCACTGTGCCATAAGGTGGCAATTTTGTGCCTCCGTGCTAGCATCCACAGGATTCCTGGCAGTAGCCGTCAAGGCAAGCTCTGGCTGAAGCAGCTCGGTGGAAGCCACGCTGCTTCTCCGCTGAGATGGCGGGGTAGCTTCGGGGGAAGCTTCGGCAATTCTTTCCCGATCTGCTTCCCGTTCCTCTATCGCTTGTACTCTGGCCCGCAGCGCCTGGATTTCGGTCATCTCCATTTTCTTCCTCCTGTCGTGGCATTTGTAGCCTCCTGCGTCCGGAAACCCAGCACGCCACGGAAGGGAGCCTGGCGTGCCTCGTGTCCGTCCAGGGTGCTCAGGATTCCCGAGGGCCATTGTCAGCTCGTCGTTCTCTCTGTCGGGGATGAACGTCCCTGCATGCGCTGCTTTGATATACTGCCGCATCTTCCTGAGTGGTGTTTCCAATTGCTTGTCCGTCCAAATGCACCACCCTGTTACAGGGTCCAAGGATCCGTCAGCCCCGAAGAACCAAGTCCGGCAACGTTCTGGCCAGTGCATTGTCTCTGGTTCGATCCCTTTCTGAAGCAGATCATTCTCAGCCCTGGCCCACTTAGGCCGGGCTACGAGGTAGCCGCCCGACCCCGTGCGATGGTGATGCATCTTCTTTGCAGCATTTATCCGGTTTGTCTCCGACATCTTCTGACTCTTTTCCGACTTCTTATGGGCCACAAATGCGGGCCAGTCATCTTTGATCTTCTCATATATGCCCACGAATTCTGGAGTCGTTTCATCTTTGACAAACTTATTCAGTTTTTTCTTCCATGCCCTGAATTGGTCTGCCATCTTCGAAAGTGCATAAGACTTGATTAAGTCCTCTTTAACTGGCTTCGCCGGATCAACCTCTCGCGGTAGGACGAAGTTTGACTTCAGCTCAGTCCAAAGATCTTCTTTCTGCATATCAGTGACATAAGTCACCTGAGCTTCGTTTGCAGCCGGCTTTAACCATTGATGGATGCTGATCGGGATCTTGTCCCTAACCAGAACCCCGCACTGATTAACAAATGCGTTCTTTGTGCGGATGGGTGCAATCGGCTCGCCGGAGCGCGAGATTTCTGAGATCTCAAACTTTTCATCCGGCCTCAACTTTTTCTTCGCTCCTCGTCTCTTTACCGAAGATTTGCTCGATCCGGAGGGCTAGAAAAGGAACAAAGACGAGAGTTAATGAATGAATCAATTAACTAGTCAGCACATGCTTAACTAACATATATACCTCCTGGCCGGACTCGGTTCGGTCACCGGAGCCAGCATCACGGTCTCCTTCTTGCACCGGCATTGGGTCACCGGAGCCGTCCTCACGGTCTACTTCTTCCATGTGCATTGGGTCACCGAATTCATCAATATCATAGCCTAGATCTTCCAGCCGCAGCTCTTGTTCGACCTGCTCATCGGTGTCGTTGAGATACGACCTGACGGCATTTTGTCCGTCTGCGATTATGTCCATCAACATCGCTTCTTGTGCTAGGTCTCGGGTGTTGTCGTCCATTGTTTCTACAAATATTTACAACATGCCAATTATTATTCAAACATAACAGATGGATATATTAATGGCAAACGTAGAACTAGCTTCAACCCTCGACTGCTCGGTGATCCACAAACCCTAGACCCCCTCATGTCACATTTTGTCTAGCTAGTGTCAAAGGATTCAACAAAACCAATACTTCATCATTAGGCAAAAGTAACAGTAGAATGATGGTACGAAGCTCTCCAAAGTTGTTTTGGAACGGAGTCCCAGATAAGATAATCCGTAACAAAAGACGGATTAACCTATCAGGAACTCCGTTCCAAAACATCTTTGCATAACTTCGTACCAACATGCCCCGGTTACTTCTGGCAAATGATGAAGTCATGGAATTTTTCAATACTTTGACACTAGCTAGGCAACCTCTCTCGACCCCTCGACCCCCGACTGCTCGGCGATCCACAAACCCTAGACCCCCTCATGTCACATTTTGTCTAGCTATAGTGTCAAAAGATTCAACAAAACCAATACTCCATCATTAGGCGAAAGTAACAGTAGCATGATGGTACGAAGCTCTCCAAAGTTGTTTTGGAACGAAGTCCCAGATAAGATAATCCGTAACAAAAGACGGATTATCCTATCAGGAACTCCGTTCCAGAACATCTTTGCATAACTTCGTACCAACATGCCCCGGTTACTTCTGGCAAATGATGAAGTCATGGAATTTTTCAATACTTTGACACTAGCTAGGCAACCTCTCTCGACACCTCGACCCCCGACTGCTCGGCGATCCACAAACCCTAGACCCCCTCATGTCACATTTTGTCTAGCTATAGTGTCAAAGGATTCAACAAAACCAATACTTCATCATTAGGCGAAAGTAACAGTAGCATGATGGTACGAAGCTCTCCAAAGTTGTTTTGGAACGAAGTCCCAGATAAGATAATCCGTAACAAAAGACGGATTATCCTATCAGGAACTCCGTTCCAAAACATCTTTGCATAACTTCGTACCAACATGCCCCGGTTACTTCTGGCAAATGATGAAGTCATGGAATTTTTCAATACTTTGACACTAGCTATAGGCAACCTCTCTCGACCCCTCGACCCCCGACTGCTCGGCGATCCACAAACCCTAGACCCCCTCATGTCACATTTTGTCTAGCTATAGTGTCAAAGGATTCAACAAAACCAATACTTCATCATTAGGCGAAAGTAACAGTAGCATGATGGTACGAAGCTCTCCAAAGTTGTTTTGGAACGAAGTCCCAGATAAGATAATCCGTAACAAAAGACGGATTATCCTATCAGGGACTCCGTTCCAGAACATCTTTGCATAACTTCGTACCAACATGCCCTGGTTACTTCTGGCAAATGATGAAGTCATGGAATTTTTCAATACTTTGACACTAGCTATAGGCAACCTCTCTCGACCCCTCGACCCCCGACTGCTCGGCGATCCACAAACCCTAGACCCCCTCATGTCACATTTTGTCTAGCTATAGTGTCAAAGGATTCAACAAAACCAATACTTCATCATTAGGCGAAAGTAACAGTAGCATGATGGTACGAAGCTCTCCAAAGTTGTTTTGGAACGAAGTCCCAGATAAGATAATCCGTAACAAAAGACGGATTATCCTATCAGGGACTCCGTTCCATAACATCTTTGCATAACTTCGTACCAACATGCCCCGGTTACTTCTGGCAAATGATGAAGTCATGTAATTTTTCAATACTTTGACACTAGCTAGGCAACCTCTCTCGACCCCTCGACCCCCGACTGCTCGGCGATCCACAAACCCTAGACCCCCTCATGTCACATTTTGTCTAGCTATAGTGTCAAAGGATTCAACAAAACCAATATACTTCATCATTAGGCGAAAGTAACAGTAGCATGATGGTACGAAGCTCTCCAAAGTTGTTTTGGAACGAAGTCCCAGATAAGATAATCCGTAACAAAAGACGGATTATCCTATCAGGGACTCCGTTCCAGAACATCTTTGCATAACTTCGTACCAACATGCCCCGGTTACTTCTGGCAAATGATGAAGTCATGGAATTTTTCAATACTTTGACACTAGCTAGGCAACCTCTCTCGACCCCTCGACCCCCGACAGCTCGGCGATCCACAAACCCTAGACCCCCTCATGTCACATTTTGTCTAGCTATAGTTGTCAAAGGATTCAACAAAACCAGTACTTCATCATTAGGCGAAAGTAACAGTAGCATGATGGTACGAAGCTCTCCAAAGTTGTTTTGGAACGAAGTCCCAGATAAGATAATCCGTAACAAAAGACGGATTATCCTATCAGGAACTCCGTTCCAAAACATCTTTGCATAACTTCGTACCAACATGCCCCGGTTACTTCTGGCAAATGATGAAGTCATGGAATTTTTCAATACTTTGACACTAGCTAGGCAACCTCTCTCTCGACCCCCGACTGCTCGGCGATCCACAACCCTAGACCCCCGACTGCTAGGCAACCTCTCGACCCCTCGCCCTTCGGCCTCTCGGTCCCTCGACGACCCTCGACCCCTCGACCTTCGGCCTCTCGGTCCCTCGACGACCCTCGACACCGCCCCCCCCCTAATGTCGAAGTTATCGGGGAGGGTGTATATCGACATAGACATATCCGATAAAAAAAAGAGGAAGAAGAAGAAAAAAGGAACCGCTAGAGGAGAAGATCGAAGAAAAAAAAAGAAAAAAAAAAGGAGAAGAAGAAAGGAATAGAGGAGAAGAATTTTCTCCTCTATTTCCTTTCTTCTTCTCCTCTTTTTTTCTTTTTTTTCTTCTTCTTATTTATTTCTCCTCTTCTTCCTCTCCTCTTCTTCTTTCTTTCCTCTTTCTTATTTTCTTCTTTCCTATCCTTCTTTTTCTAAATTTGTAACTTTTGCATATATAAAACTTTCTATATATATTTAGCATATATAAACAAAAAACTATATAGCCACATACACATATATATACATCACATATACACACATCACATATATACAGCAACTTCCTAAGAAAAAATATATTTATATACACATAAATATATATTTAACATATATATTTAGCAAATCCTAAGAAAAAAAAAAGATATACACATACATATAAATACAGCAACTATATACAGCAACTATATATACTGCAATTTCCTAAGAAAATTCCTAAGAAAAAAAAATATACACATATATACATATATATACACAGCAACTATATATATATATACAGCAATATATATTAAACATATAAAAAAAAGGGAGCCGGCCCTCACATCGGCAGGGCGGCGCGACGGCGGCGGGGCGGGGCGGCGACGAGGCGGCGTCGGGGCGCGGCGGCGCGACGGCGGCGGGGCGGGGCGCGCGACGTACGGGCCGGCCGGGGGGCGCGGAGACGGCGCGGGGCGGGGCGACGGCGCGGGGCGCGGCGACGGCGCGGGGCGGAGCGACGAGGCGGCGTCGGGGGCGACGGCGACGGGGCGACGGGGGCGACGGGGGCGACGGCGACGGCGACGGGGACGGAGCAGATCGAGGTCGGCGTCGGGGCTGGGAAGGAGAAACTGAACGAAATTTTCGCAAGTGTAGCTTATATAGGAGGAGTATTAGTCCCGGTTCTAGGCACAAACCGGGACTAATACCCCCCCTTTAGTCCCGGTTGGTGGCACCAACCGGGACTAAAGGTGCCTTTTCAGCAGCCCAAAGGGCGGGAAGGAGGGGCCTTTAGTCCCGGTTGCTGCCACCAACCGGGACTAATGCCACCCTTTAGTCCCGGTTGGTGGCAGCAACCGGGACTAAAGGCCTTGCCGCGGTGCGGTGGGAAGTTTAGTCCCACCTCGCTAGTTGAGGGAGAGCAGCACCAGTTTGTAAGCCCCGCTGCCTCTCTCCTATCGAACTCCTCTAAACTGCAGGCCTAAGGGCCTAAACTGACACTGCTTTGCCTGTGGACTTGCTGGGCTTTCTACGGGCCTGAATCCTGGCCCATGGTTGGGTTTCTAGTCGTATTCAGGCCGTGTGGGCCCAGCAGGTGGCATATTTTTTCTTTTTTTCTTTGTTGCTTTATTTTTTAGTTTTGTTTCTACTTTCAACAAAATACTTACTGTTGCTATTTTTATTTATTTGTTTTCTTTGTTTCTTTATTTATTTGATTTTGTTTCTACTTACAAAAAAATATTTATTGTTGCTATTTTTTTTCAAGTTTTTTTGTTTTGTTTTCTGCATTATTTATTTTCTTTTGTAAAACCAATTACAAACTTTCTGTTAGTGCAAGTAGTATTCAAATTTGAATAGTTTAAATTTGAAATTATTTATTTTACTTCCTTTATTTATTTTCTTTGTTGCTTTATTTATTTTATTTTGTTTATACTTAATTACAACAAAATACTTATTGTTGCTATTTATTTCTAAGTTGTTTTTTGCTGTATTTAGAGTTGCTTTATTTATTTTATTTTCTTTGTTTATTTCTAAGTTGTTTTTTGCTGTATTTATAGTTGCTTTATTTATTTTACTTTCTTTATTTATTTTCTTTGTTGCTTTATTTATTTTATTTTGTTTATACTTACAACAAAATACTTATTGTTGCTATTTATTTTTCAAGTTTGTTTTGTTTTGTTTTGTTTTGTTAGTGCAAGTAGTATTGAAATTTGAATAGTACAAACGGACAATGGTATCATACTCGTTTGTTACAAAGTTGGCATGGTATCATCATAATAGTTGCGGAAATAACTCTTCACTTTTTCTTCGCTTGTGTCATTTGCTTATTGCGCCGTAACCATGGATAATCTTCATCGTTTATCAGGATGCTTGGGTCAGCCTTGACTTTGAAGGGAGGAATTTCATGAAACTTTTCATAATCTTCAGACATGTCTGTCTTGCCCTCCACTCCCAGGATGTCCCTTTTTCCTGAAAGAACTATGTGGCGCTTTGGCTCATCGTATGATGTATTCGCTTCCTTATCTTTTCTTTTTCTCGGTCTGGTAGACATGTCCTTCACATAGATAACCTGTGCCATATCATTGGCTAGGACGAACGGTTCGTCATTGTATCCAAGATTTTTCAGATCCACTGTTGTCATTCCGTACTGTGGGTCTACCTGTACCCCGCCTCCTGACAGATTGACCCATTTACACTTAAACAAAGGGACCTTAAAATCATGTCCGTAGTCAAGTTCCCATATGTCCACTATGTAACCATAATATGTGTCCTTTCCCCTCTCGGTTGTTGCATCAAAGCGGACACCGCTGTTTTGGTTGGTGCTCTTTTGATCTTGGACAATCGTGTAAAATGTATTTCCATTTATCTCGTATCCTTTGTAAATCAATACAGTCGAAGATGGTCCCCTGGACAACAAGTACAACTCATCACAAACAGTGTTGTCACCTCTGAGACGTGTTTCCAACCAACTGCTGAAAGTCCTGATGTGTTCACGTGTAATCCAGTCGTCGCACTGTTCCGGGTGTTTGGAGCGCAGACTGTTCTTGTGTTCATCGACATACGGGGTCACCAATGTAGAGTTCTGTAGAACTGTGTAGTGTGCTTGAGACCAAGAATAACCGTCCCTGCATATTATTGAGTCCCTTCCAAGCGTGCCTTTTCCAGTCAGTCTGCCCTCGTACCGCGATTTAGGGAGACCTATCTTATTAAGGCCAGGAATGAAGTCAACACAAAACCCGATGACATCCTCTGTTTGATGGCCCATGGAGATGCTTCCTTCTGGTCTGGCGCGGTTACGGACATATTTCTTTAGGACTCCCATGAACCTCTCAAACGGGAACATATTGTGTAGAAATACGGGCCCCAGAATGACAATCTCGTCGACTAGATGAACTAGGACGTGTGTCATGATATTGAAGAAGGATGGTGGGAACACAAGCTCGAAACTGACAAGACATTGCGTCACATCACTCCTTAGCCTTGGTACGATTTCTGTATCGATCACCTTCTGAGAGATTGCATTGAGGAATGCACATAGTTTCACAATGGCTAATCGGACGTTTTCCGGTAGAAGCCCCCTCAATGCAACCGGAAGCAGTTGCGTCATAATCACATGGCAGTCATGAGACTTTAGGTTCTGGAACTTTTTCTCTGCCATATTTATTATTCCCTTTATATTCGACGAGAAGCCAGTCGGGACCTTCATACTGAGAAGGCATTCAAAGAAGATTTCTTTCTCTTCTTTCGTAAGAGCATAGCTGGCAGGACCTTCATACTGCTTCGGAGGGATGCCGTCTTTTTCGTGCAAACGTTGCAGGTCCTCCCGTGCCTCAGCTGTATCTTTTGTCTTTCCATACACGCCCAAGAAGCCTAGCAGGTTCACGCAAAGGTTCTTCGTCACGTGCATCACGTCGATTGAAGAGCGGACCTCTAGGTCTTTCCAGTAGGGTAGGTCCCAAAATATAGATTTCTTCTTCCACATGGGTGCGTGTCCCTCATCGTCATTCGGAACAGCTAGTGCGCCGGGGTTCAACTACCTCCTAGACATAATAAAACATCTATGCATGTCAGGTTGGTCGGCATAACTATCATAAGCACTAAAACAAATAGTTATAAATTAAAGATAATATACCACATCCGAATCGTAGACCGGACGAGGGCCCACGTGGGCGGATATCAAAACCATCGCACTATATAATAACAAGCAATAATAAACGTAAGAAAATTAGACAAATATCTATCTAAAGCAATAATAAAAGTAATAAAAGCATGGACATAACAAGAGGCTCACCACGGTGGTGCCGGTGACGAGATCGGCGGGGGCGATCGACGGCGGCGAAGACGGGGACGGGACGTGACGGACCGCTAAACCTAGACAAATCTCGAAGAAAATAGAGCTTCGAGAGGAGAAAAGCTTAACTAGTGTGGCTCGGGCATTCCACCGAACATGTTGTGTGCATAGGAGGTGAGCTAGAGCACCACTAACCCCTCTCCCCCTCGGCCAGAAAAAAAACAGAGCAGTGAGCTCTGCTCTTGAGTGAGGGGGTATATATAGGCAACTCACTGGTCCCGGTTGGTGCTACAAACCGGGGCTAAAGGGGTGCCTTTGGTCCCGGTTCATAAAACAAACCGGGACTAATAGTGGTGGGCCAGGAGCAAGAGCCATTGGTCCCGGTTTTTAGCTCCAACCGGGACCAATAGGTCCAGACGAACCGGGACCAATGGCCCACGTGGCCCGGCCGGCCCCCTGGGCTAACGAACCGGGTCCAGTACCCCTATTGGTCCCGGTTCTAGATTGAACCGGGGCTAATGGGCTGGACCAATGCCCTGTTTTCTACTAGTGCTGTCAGATTTTTGAAACATCAGCGAACTAACTGACAGCCGAATGACCATAAAACTAACAACCCGATCTTTAGCATCAAATATTTTGTGTGCAAATATTCAGGCTGGAGAGCGTTAGTGCATCGCTGCTGTCATTCCTCTGTCTCTCCTGAAAACAGCAAGTCTGAGTGTGTTTTGCCTTCAGTCTACCCTGTGCGTCGGATGAAAAACGAGTGGCTGATATGCTAGGCTAAGGCGCTCTGTGCCTTTGCTTCACAAAGGCACTGAAGCTGAGTCCAGGGAGTACACGTTACGTGCATGTGGATTACATCTTGGGCCACACACGAAGAGAAGCACGAGTTGCACCAGATAGTACACATTATATTGTGTGGGAGTAAAAATGTGTCAGGAGTACAAGTTATATTGTGCATGAAGCACAAGTTGCACTATGTGAGAGTACACTATCTGTCGTGAGTACAAGTATGTTGCCACATGAAGTACATATACATTACTGCTGGAAGCACAAGTTTATTTTTTTAGAGCACAAATTACCTTAGAAAAAATCATCAAAACCTATCATTATGGGATATTTCAAAAAGCTCACCACGAGTACACAAAGGTGAAAACAATTCATAATTTGGCCGCTCGGTTCAACAGATGATTTGGTTTGAAGAAACGGATCTCATAAAAATAACACATACCCAACCTCCAACCCTGACATACAGAAGGGCAAAAACCCTATGGTGACAACAAGTGGCGCACATGTTGTGCCACTTGTGCTATTGAAAGGGTTTGAAGGTAAGCTTTGCAACTTTGTTAGGGATATCCCTTAACTAATGAGTGGGTGGACCGACCTTCTTGGTGTCATCTAAATCGGACTTATCAAAATTGACTCTTTCGATAAACGATGTAAAGTAGTCGCGGGGGCTGCTATATGCGGCTCATAACGGGTAATAGCCTGGGACCACCCACCTGCTGCTTACCGCCAACGTTAACTTAATGGCATTTTAGGGCTTCGCCCGACGGAAACTCCTATTCAACACCTATTACACCTTAATGTCACCATAGTGCACGGGTCGAGCAATATGGATCAACCCAAAATGATTCACTCTGGTTTGCCTGGGATTTTCTGATTGCATTTTGCTGTTGGTGGTCTACTGTGATGTTTTTTTATTTAAAAATGGTGAAATAAAAAATCACAGATTTAAAACTATATTCAAGTATTTGAATTTTTCACATGTATAAAAAATGTTAGTAAATTCGTAAAAAAAATCACAAATATTAATAGTAATGACGAGTTTTACTTTCTGTGGATTGCAAAAAATATTCTAGAATTTTAGAAAATGTTTCTAACTTCAAAAGGAATTTGTGAATTTAAAAATGTTAATAAATTTATAAGGTATTCATGCAATTCAAAAAATCATGAATTTTGTAAGTGAATAAAAGAAAGAAAAAGAGAAATGAAAATCGTTAGAAAAATAAAAAAACCTGAAGAAATATAGAAAACAAGAAAAAAAAACACAAGTGATGCAGGGCGCTGCATGGGACTTGAAACCGGGACATCGTACGGGGAGCAACACCTCCTACCATCACTACCAATAGATCCTGTCGACATTTGGGAAACCAGAAATAATTAAGAACATAGCAATGCGTCCAGATTAGAAAATATTTTTGAAACCTTTTCTATAGATTGTGAATTTTTCAAATGTCGAATATTTTTTAAAACATAAATTATTTTCCCAATTTTAATAATCTTTATAATTCCGATTTTTTTAAAGAAGAAGACTTGTTTTGCTATTTCGAACATTTTTTCCTTGAACAAAATTTGAAAATCATTTTTTTCGAAAATACAAGAACAATTTTTAGTGTCTGGACACTTTTAAAAATTCCAAACATTTTTTGAAAAACATGAATCAATTTATTTTATTTTTTGTCTTATCAATAAAATTTCAATAAAAAGTCACACCATTTAAAAAATGTTCATGCTCTCAAAAGAATGTTTGTGATGTTTAAAAAATGTATTATACAACGGAAAAAGATCGTACATTCGAAGAAATGTTCGTGACAATTTGTAAAAGAAACTTCACACATTTAAAAGAAATGACTTTTTCTAGAAGTTTTTATGCAATATAATGGAAATATTTGCATAAGTTTTTTAGAAATTTCATACCATTTAGGTAATGGCCAGTAGAAATTGGAAAAGTATTTACGATATATTCTAAAAATGAATGGGCTTGTATTTGAAAAAAATATTCATCATATATTTTAGAAACATGTTCAATGTGTGTTAGAAAATGTTCCCGTGTATAGAGAAAATATACAGTTGTGTATCACAAAAGTGAACATGTATTGGCAAAAAAGAAAATTCAACTACATAGGGGAACTGGGTTGGGAAGGAGTTGCGTGCCGAGAGTGGACATACAACTATGTTGGGTATGAGTTGCATGTTTGGCTTGGACATGCAACTGGGTAGGGTGGGTGTACACGTTGGGGTTGGACATGGAACCAGATAGGGGTCGGATCAAGTTGCTTGTTGAAAAATAAAGCACAAGCCTAGTCGCGAGTCAAAAGGTAGGCTTGCATTGGGAGAACTATGAGCTAAGTTACGAGTTGAGGATGTACATACAACTGGGACAACTAGAAACTATGAGATTGGTTGCAAGTCAAGCAACTGGGATAAAACCAGACTACAGTTCCAGTTACATTTTAAGGATGGACTTGCGCATAGGATGAAAGACAAAACAACACATGCCCAGTTGCAAGTCAAGGGGTGGGCTTGCAACTAGGATAAAACAGGGGCTACCGAACAACATCGATCCGAAAAAAAAAACTAAAGAAAAACCCGAGGCCACATGCCTCGCGACAGTAACTCCACCAGATAACCACTAACCCTATGTTACAAGACCACAACAGAAATGAAAAATACACAACTCCTAGACTAGACCCTCAGGAAGGAATTGCCGCACGTGCGCCAATGATGGCGAGTCCAACACCAGGTTGAACTCCAGATTCTCATCCATGAAACCAAGTTTCCATCCACCACCTTCAGCAAGGCTACGACGCAGGCGCGCGTCGACATAGCCTAATCAGAGATCTTGTGTATCCACCAGAGTGCCTAAACTCGTCGTTGAAGTAGTCTGTACCATGTCCGGCTACTGGCGGGGAGGGAGTGGAGGTTCTTGGCGCCGTCGGAGGTTGGGGTCGCCTCCCCTGGCCTTGGGGACGGAGCGACGCAGGGCTGATCCGATTTTTTCGGTCCCTGGCCGTGAATCTTTGAGCGGAGGTCCCTGTTGGCCCGGAGTAATGCTACACATAGGGACTTTACAAGGGCTTTAGGGACTAATTAAATATTAGTGGTTGTGATTTAGTTAAGTAGGACAGCCCCATCACTTAAAAGCAGGGGCCAATTAGATTAGCGAATGTTCTCCACCCCGTGAAAGTCCGTTGAATTTGCCCATGAATGTAGTATTACCGGTTGGCCCGTGTTGCATGTGGAATCTTAATGTGTGTTGTCAATGTCATACGGGCCGGAAAAGTTATGCGAGCAAAGGAAAAGTCATGAACATATGCTGTCTTTTTCTTTCTTTGAATATGATCACACCTACTATAGAAGTTAATCGAAAGCAGCATCTTAAACATAATAAATATTACGTCGAGTTTTTGAGACTACCGAATGATCACTATTGTTGCCTGAATGAGCCACCGCCGTGCCGTTGATGCAGCACCCCTACCGGAGCCAGCATGCGACCTCGTTGATTACAGTCGAGAATGTAGAAATTGCACGATAGCTAGAATATTATGTTGTGTTATTGTATTGATGTAACCCTCATATGGGGTATATGTAGAGAGAATACATGAGGGGTAGATGATTGGAGTATAAGACAAATAATATATGGTTTAAACCTATTGACTACTCTAGTTGACCCTATTAGTGTAGTTCGGACAACGCCACGCTCCCACATGCGCCCTCTCTAGGCCATGCTGCCGACATATTGTCCGCAATCAGACTCAACATTTGATTCAGCCGGAATGGTACGGTTGGCTTCGCTTGGTGGAAACAAGGCCATAGGAACTGGATCTGGATGCTCTAGGTTGTCGCAGAACTCCTCCCAGAGAGGGAACCTGAAAATATGCAACAATGGGCGACGACCATCTCTAGCGTGAGCTTTCTTTTCCTGGTCAACCAACTTAAAGAAAAAATCACATAAACTTCCAAATATGCGGCAACTAACTTGTGACAGCATTGAGAAGGAACTAAAGGCCAACATGTTCCATTCCGTGACAGCCGATGTAGATTGAGAGCTGCTAAAGAGCTACCGTATTCGAGGAAGGGGAAAAGTGTGTTATGTGCGTGCCAGGGGGGAGGGTGACAAGGTTTCCAGAAAATCAACTAGCTTGCGCGGGGTGAAGGGGGGGGGGG
>LR738712.1:549639376-549711165 GCA_902687465.1 Secale cereale
TCGCTGCTTGCCGAGCAATGATATGCACGCGATCTTGTTCAGTTGACATGTGCATGGCAACTCAACCTCACCATTGGATTTGGCATGTTCCTTAATCTCTATGGGTTGGAGTTGCATCGTGCGGGAATCGTTCAGTGCTTTGTTGTCCGCATAGCTATTTTGCTGCTTGCCCATCTGCGCGCGCGTCAGATGGCTCCGGTATCTCCAAAGCATGTACACCTTATCTAATCCGTGGCTCGGACTAAAACCTAATGTTTTGCTCTACAGAACATAACAAACATCTGCGTGATCAGTTCCCCTCATACGATTTGGTCCCATGACAAAGCCATTGTTTCCTACCGTATATCACAATACGATGCTTTTCTCAGTTCCGCACCAGACGCGCTAGGCCGATTTTTGCGGATCCCGAGCAAGCAATTGACGCCGAAGATTTTGGTAGCATCTGAGCTCAAGCACCGAATCACCATATCCCAAACTAACCCAACACTGCACACCATCACGAAGGCAATAGTAGTGGCATACCAAATATACTGACGCCACCACGATCTTTTAAAAATAGTGATGACGTGGATTGAAAATGAGGGGCAACAAATTTATGTTGTGGCTAGATATTTCTCTACTAGTGACTTAAGAATCAAAGACAAATGTATTGCTTGCAAAAGTGGTGCTTAATGGGCAACTAGCCATTTCGTATTTGTGAGCAATGCTCCAAAGCTAGAAAGGTTGGAGCAAGTGCTTAATAATTGTTCTCTGAAAGTTGTGGTGAAACCAAAGAAATCCATTGGGCGGGTTCCTCTCCACGTCCAACGAGATGCACTAACCTTGGGATGCTTCATTACTCCTAACACCACGACGATTATGAGACAAAGCTTAACCCGAGTCTTGGTTAAGAACCCGGATCAATTGAGTGCGAGCCCTTTAATCTTGAGATGATTCTTCTCATTTTGGAGTTGTGGCCAAGGTAAATTGATTTCTGGCCCGCTGATACATCTCCAACGTATCTATAATTTTTGATTGTTCCATGCTATTATTTATGAAGGCTTGGATATTTAATGGGCTTTATCATTCACTTTTATATCATTTTTGGGACTAACCTATTAATCCAAAGGCCCAGTCCAGATTGCTGTTTTTTTGCCTATTTCAGGGTTTTGCAGAAAAAGAATATCAAATGCAGTCCAAACGGAATGAAACCTTCGCGAGAGATATTTTTGGAGAAAATCACGCAGACGGAGCTTGAGAACCACGCCAGGGGATCAAGAGGTGGCCCACGAGGGTGGGGGGCGCGCCCCCTTCCCAAGGCGCGCCCCCTTCCTCGTGGCCCCTCGAGCGTCCCCCGGTGCCCTCCTTCTTCCTATATAAGTCTACGTACCCCAGAACCTCTGTGAACAGAGAGAAAACCCTAATTCCACCGCCGTACCTTCTGTTCCCGTGAAGATCTCATCTTCGAGCCTGTTCCGGAGCTCCACCGGAGGGGGATTCATCACAGAGTTCTTCATCATCTTCATCATCGCCCTCACCATGAGTTGTGAGTAGTTTACCACAAACCTTCGGGTCCATAGCTAGTATCTAGATGGCTTCTTCTCTCTCTCTGGATCTCAATACAAAGTTCTCCTCGGTCTTCGAGGAGATCTATTCGATGTAATCTCTTTTTGCGGTGTGTTTGTCGAGATTCGATGAATTGTGAGTTTATGATCAAGGTTATCTATGAAAGATATTTGGTTCTTCTCTGAACTTTTTTTGTGTGCTCATAATATCCTTGCAAGTCTCTTTGAATTATTGGTTTGGTTTGGCCTACTAGATCTATAGTTCTTGCAATGGGAGAAGTGCTTGGCTTTGGTTCAATCTTGCGGTGTCCTTTCCCAGTGACAGTAGGGGCAGCAAGGCACGTATTGTATTGTTGCCATCGAGGATAAAAAGATGGGGTTTATATCATATTTCTTGAGTTTATCCCTCTACATCATGTCATCTTGCTTAAGGCGTTACTCTGTTCTTATGAACTCAATACACTAGATGCATGCTGGATAGCGGTCGATGTGTGAAGTAATAGTAGTAGATGCAGGCAGGAGTCGGTCTACTTGTCTCGGACGTGATGCCTATACACAATGATCATGCCTAGATAGTCTCATAATTATTCGCTTTTCTATCAATTGCTCGACAGTAATTTGTTTACCCGCCGTAGAATATCGCTATCATGAGAGAAGCCACTAGAGAACACTATGGCCCCCGGGTCTATTCTCAACATATCAATCTACATCTACTTTACTTTTATCGCTTTTATTTGTTGTTCTTATAAACTAAAAATACCAAAAATATAAACTATCATCTCTATCAGATCTCACTTTCGTAAGTGACCGTAAAGGGATTGACAACCCCTTATCGCGTTGGCTACGAAGTTCTTATTTGTTTGTGCAGGTGCGAGGGACTCACGCGTGGTCTCCTACTGGATTGATACCTTGGTTCTCAAAAACTGAGGGAAATACTTACGCTACAGTGCTGCATCTCCCTTTCCTCTTCGAGGGAATACAACGCAAGCTCGAGAAGTAGCATGAAGAATTTCTGGCACCGTTGCCGAGGAGGCTTACGCAAAAGTCATATACCAAGTACCTATCACAAACCCTTATCCTTCGCATTACATTTATTTGCCTCTCGTTTTCCTCTCCCCCACTTCACCCTTGCCGTTTTATTTGCCCATCTTCCGCCGTGTGTTTATCGTTCGCTTGCTTCTTGTTTGCTTGTGTGTGTTGGATTTCTTGCTTGTCACTATGGCCCAGAACAATACCAAATTGTGTGACTTCTCCAATACCAACAACAATGATTTTATTAGCACTCCGATTGCTCCTATTACCGATGCTGAATCTTGTGAGGTCAATGCTGCTTTGTTGAATCTTGTCATGAAAGATCAATTCTCCGGCCTTCCTAGTGAAGATGCCGCTACCCATCTAAGCAACTTTGTTGATTTGTGTGATATGCAAAAGAAAAGGGATACGGATAACGATATTGTTAAATTGAAGTTATTTCCGTTTTCACTTAGAGATCGTGCTAAAACTTGGTTTTCCTCTTTGCTTGCACATGAACCGCATTGCTCTCTATCTCCCTTCCAAGAGTACAAAAAATGTTAGTTACCAATCATGGTCGTCCTATCTCCCATGGACCAACCTCGCATGTAGAACTCCTCTTTTCCCATGATTCGCCTTCCCTTCATCCATTTCGATATGATTGAACAAAGGGACAAGTGGGAGGATCGTAAAGGCTCTCCTGCCCTGCTTAAAGAAAAGATTGGTGCGGGATCATCCGCAAATGAGGACAAATAAATGAATTGTAAAACAATAAATCTTGTGTTTGCAAGATAGCAAGTTCTAATTACTTAGTAGATTCAATGGCATTTACATTAATATAGTCACGTAATCAATGGCATTGTTTCAGCTTAGTTAAATAAAACAAGTGTTTTGTTTTTATGCGTTCCACACAGAATGTGTATTCAATTACTGAAAACATTGGCTATTTCAAATCTGAACAGCCACTCCATTGGAAAGTATAGAAGGAACCTTCAACAAGAAAATATGTTATCAAAGTAAAGGAATGATGAAACCCTTTCCAGCACAGAAACAAATTAATTGATTATTTTTGGCTGAAACCTCACAACTCACATTATAAAGCAATGTTACTATCTAAAGTTGTGCCTCATAGTTGTGAGAAATTAGAAACAACAAAGAAGTTGTTCGATGGGAAATGGTAATGAACTCTTAGCGTGATTTTGCGAAGATAAATAATGTCAAAGGCCAAACATGAACAAGATGCTTGAATGGACATATTACACTATAAATAGAATAATGAATCATGATATGAAATATTTATTTAATCATTTGCAAGAAGGTTTTGGCGAGCAATGTATATGCATATATTTAAAAAAAATTGAGTAAAGTACTATCTGGATATTTCTTCGTCAACTACAAGAATTACATGATTCGTACCTGCCTTATTGTACTTGGCAAGACGCTTTGAGCGGTAGGGAGCCCTGGTTTTTACCTGACCCTGTTACAGATTAAGAAACATTGGTCAGTTAGTTGGCCATCAGATCCAAATGAGAAGGTAGCAAGCGTTACAACTTACAAGTAATATAATATGCAGAACCTCCCTGGAGAAAATCCTGGATTAGGGAATTGCAGCCGCAGGTGGTCGGAGCCACATGTTGTCTTTCTCAGTAGTGGCACATCGCAGCTGCGGCGGGTCGCATGAGACAGGGAGTTGCAGTCGCGTGTCGCCGAAGAAAGGGAGCAGGAGCCACGGGTCATCGTCCTGCGCCGTACGTCATCTCAGGGAGGGGTAGCAACGGCTGCGAGAAGAGTAGCGTCAGCTGGGGGAGATGGCGGGGAGGAAACCCTGGCATGTGATAGAGAGGAGGGCGAGATGCATTTTCTGTCGCTGCTCTTGGTGCTTGTGGGTTCATACGGTGGATCCGAGCAGGGCCGGTGAGGCCTCCTCCTCCAAGGCTTCAACCTAGCCGTTCCGCGCACCATGGCATCAGGCAAGTCGCTATCTCCGCCGCCAGCATTGCTGGTTTCATGGAGGGCTGAGAGCGAGAGGAGGGGACCAGGGTTGAGCATAGAAAACGGGCCAAGCAACCCAATACCAGCCCAATTAACCACAGGGCTCCAAAAAGGGTACCGGAATAGCTGCCCCTCGGACAGATAGCCCATCTCGCGAAAAAACGCTGCATTTAGGAAGATCAAACGGCCAGGAAGGGCCAGCACATGGAAACGAACGGTCAGGATGTCGAGGAAAATAAAAGGACATGAGAGGTCTAGGATAGTGCTCGATTGTAATGTCTTTGAATTGATTCGTGGAATAAGTGCAAAGATGCTTTTATCTCTAAGTATTTCCCTCCTGCTAAGATCATCTCTCTTAGAAACGATATTATGAATTTTAAGAAACTAGATCATGAGCATGTTGCACCAGCTTGGGAGAGAATTAAATTGATGATATGTAATTGCCCTACACATGGTTTGAATCTATGGATGATTATTCAGAACTTTTATGCTGGCTTGAATTTTGCTTCTAGAAATCTTTTAGATTCGGCCGCCGGAGGCACTTTCATGGAAACTACCTTAGGAGAAGCTACCAAACTCCTAGATAATATTATGGTTAATTATTCTCAATGGCACACCGAAATATCTACTAGTAAAAAAGTGCATGATATTGAAGAAATTAGTGTTTTGAGTGAAAAGATGGATGAAGTTATGAAATTATTTGCTGCTAAGAGTGCTTCTTCTGATCCTAATGATATGCCTTTGTCCACTTTGAAGGAGAATAACAATGAATCTTTGGATGTAAATTTTGTTGGTAGGAATAATTTTGGTAACAATGCTTATAGAGGTAATTTTAATCCTAGACCTTTCCCTAGTAATTCCTCTAATAATTATGGTAATTCCTACAACAACTCTTATGGAAAGATGCCTTCTGAATTTGAAACTAGTGTTAAGGAGTTTATGATCTCGCAAAAGAATTTCAATGCTTTGCTTGAAGAAAAATTGCTTAAGGTTGATGAATTGGCTAGATGTGTGGATAGAATTACTCTTGATGTTGATTCTTTGAAACTTATATCTATCCCACCTAAGCATGATATCAATGAGTCTCTCAAAGCCATGAGAATTTCCATTGATGAATGCAAAAAAAGAACCGCTAGGATGCGTGCTAAAAGAGAGGATTATATTAAAGCGTGTTCTCCTAGTTATCATGAAAATAAAGATGAAGATCTGAAAGTTATTGATGTGTCTCCTATTAGATCCTTGTTTTCTAGTATAAATCTTGATGAAGATAGGATTGGAGATGATTCTGCTTTAAGATGTCCCAATGATTCGGAGTTTTTAGATCTTGATGCTAAAATTGCTAAAAGTGGGAGTGAAGAGATTAAAACTTTGCATAGTGATGAACCCACTACTTTGGATTTCAAGGGATTCAATTATGACAATTGCTCTTTGATTAATTATATTTCCTTGTTGCAATCCGTACTAAATTCTCCGCATGCTTATAGTCAAAATAAAGCTTTCACCAAACACATAGTTGATGCTTTGATGCAATCTTATGAAGAAAAACTTGAGTTGGAAGTTTCTATCCCTAGAAAGCTTTATGATGAATGGGAACCTACTACAAAAATAAAAATAAAAGATCATGAATGCTATGCTTTGTGTGATTTGGGTGCAAGTGTCTCCACTATCCCAAAAACTTTGTGTGATTTGCTAGGGTTCCATGAGCTTGATAATTGTTCTTCAAATTTGCTTCTTGCGGATTCCACTATTAAGAAACCTATGGGAAGAATTAATGATGTTCTTATTGTTGCCAATAGGAATCATGTGCCCGTAGATTTCATTGTTCTTGATATAGATTGCAATCCTTCATGTCATATTATTCTTGGTATACCTTTCCTTAGAACGATTGGTGCAATTATTGATATGAAGGAAGGAAATATTAGATTCCAATTTACATTAAGGAAAGGCATGGAACACTTTCCTAGAAAGAAAATCAAATTACCATATGAATCTATCATGAGAGCCACTTATGGATTGCCTTCCAAAGATGGCAATACCTAGATCTATCTTGTATCGTGCCTAGCTAGGGGTGTAAAACGATAGCGCTTGTTGGGAGGCAACCCAACTTTATATGTTTTCTGTTAGGGAATAAATATTGCATCTAGCCACTGATTAGATGTGGTTTCATGTTTTGTTTAGTGTTTGTGCCAAGTAGAACCTTTGGGAAGACTTGTGTGAAGTTTATGTGATCTTGTTGTGAAAAACAGAATCGTTAGCGCTAGCTAAAGTAGTCTTCAGATTTTACAGGAGCGTGCTTTTTAGTTGATTCTTTTTGTAGATGATTTGTAGACAAATTCCGCAAATTACCAATTTAGTTTGAATTTTTTGGAGTTCCAGAAGTAGGCGAAACTTGCAGATTACTACAGACTGTTCTGTTTTTGACAGATTCTGTTTTTCGTGTGTTCTTTCCTTATTTCAATGCATCTATGAGTAGTATTGGAGGATATGAACCATAGAGAAGTTGGAATACAGTAGGTTTAACACCCATATAAACAAAGAATGAATTCATTGCTGCACCTTTGAGTAGTGGTTTGCTTTCTCTTACTAACGGAGCTCACATGAATTTTTGTCTAAGTTTTGTGTTGTGAAGTTTTCAAGTTTTGAGTATTGCTTTGATGGACTATGGAACAAGGAGTAGCAAAGGCCTAATCTTGGGGATTCCCATGGCACCCCAAGTAAATTCAAGATAATCAAAAGCCTAATCTTGGGGATGCCTCAGGAAGGCATCCCCTCTTTCGTCTTCATCCATCGGTAACTATACTTGGAGCTATATTTTTATTCGCAACATGATATGTGTTTTGCTTGGAGCGTCTTGTATAATTTGAGTCTTTGCTTGTTAGTTTGTCACAATCATCCTTGCTGGACACACCTATTTGAGAGAGTTAAATATGGCCTAGAAATTGTTAGAACATTCTATGTGCTTCACTTATATCTTTTTAGTTGAATAGTTTTTGCTCTAGTGCTTCACTTACATCTTTGAGAGCACGGTGGTGGTAATATTTTGTAGAAATTGTTGAACTCTCATGCTTCACTTATATCCTTTTGAGAGTCTATTAAAACATCATGGTAATGTGTTTAGGCTAAAGAAACTAGTCTTCACATGATAGACATCCAATGTCAATGTAGTAAAAAAATCACACTAAGTGCATTTGAATATGATGAGATGTTGGATGCTTGATAATTGTTTTGAGATATGAGGATAGTGATATTAGATTCATGCTAGTGGAGTTATTATGAAATTGAGAAATACTTGTGTTAAGGTTAGTGATTCCCGTAGCATGCACGTATGGTGAACCGCTATGTGACGAAGTTAGAGCATGAGGTATTTGTAGAGTGCCAACATTTGTGTGGAGGTCGGGGGCGCGCGATGGTTAACTCCTACCAACCTCCCCCCTAGGAGCATGCATTGACTACTTTGTTTTGATGACTCGTAGATTTTTGCAATAAGTATATCAGTTCTTATGACTAATGTTGAGTCCATGGATTATACGCACTCTCACCCTTCCACCATTGCTAGCCTCTCTTGTACCGTGCTACCTCTTGAGCTTGCGTTGTATTCCCTCGAAGAGGAAAGGGAGATGCAGCACAGTAGTGTAAGTATTTCCCTCAGTTTTTGAGAACCAAGGTATCAATCCAGTAGGAGACCACGCGCCAGTCCCTCGCACCTGCACAAACAAATAAGAACTTCACAGCCAACGCGATAAGGGGTTGTCAATCCCTTTACGGTCACTTACGATAGTGAGATCTGATAGAGATGATAGATAATATTTTTGGTATTTTTTAGTTCAATAAAACAACAAATAAAAGCGGTAAAGTAAAGTAGATGTAGATTGATATGTTGAGAATACACCCGGGGGGCATAGTTTTCTCTGGTGGTTTCTCTCATGATAGCGATATTCTACGGCGGGTAAACAAATTACTGTCGAGCAATTGATAGAAAAGAGAATAATTATGAGACTATATAGGCATGATCATTGTATATAGGCATCACGTCCGAGACAAGTAGACCGACTCCTGCCTGCATCTACTACTATTACTCCACACATCGACCGCTATCCAGCATGCATCTAATGTATTGAGTTCATACGAACAGAGTAACGCCTTAAGAAAGATGACATGATGTAGAGGGATAAACTCAAGAAATATGATGAAAACCCCATCTTTTTATCCTCGATGGCAACAATACAATACGTGCATTGCTGCCCCTACTGTCACTGGGAAAGGACACCGCAAGATTGAACCCAAAGCCAAGCACTTCTCCCATTGCAAGAACTATAGATCTAGTAGGCCAAACCAAACCAATAATTTGAAGAGACTTGCAAGGATATTATGAGCACACATAAAACGTTCAGAGAAGAACCAAATATCTTTTATAGATATCCTTGATCATAAACTCACAATTCATCGAATCTTGACAAACACACCACAAAAAGAGATTACATCGAATAGATCTCCTCGAAGACCGAGGAGAACTTTGTATTGCAATCCAGAGAGAGAAGAAGCCATCTAGATACTAGCTATGGACCCGAAGGTCTGTGGTAAACTACTCACAACTCATGGTGAGGGCGATGATGATGATGATGAAGGCCTCCGTGATGGATTCCCCTCCCGGGACAGGCTCCAAGATGGGATCTCCACGGGAACAGCAGCTATGACGGTGGAATTAGGGTTTTCTCTCTGCGTATGGAGTTTCTGGGGTACGTAGGTATATATAGGAAGAAGAGGGGCACCCGGGGCCACAGGGGCTGCCCTCAAGGTAGGGGGTGCGCCCTGGGAAGGGGGCGCGCCCCCACCCTCGAGGGCGGGCCCTCTGTCCTCTGTCTTGGCCCCGAAGTCTTTCGTGCGTGATTTCCTCCAAAAATATCTCGTGCGAAGGTTTCATTCCGTTTGGACTCCATTTGATATTCCTTTTCTGCAAAACCCTGAAATAGGCAAAAAAACAGCAATTTGGACTGGGCCTTTGGGTTAGTAGGTTAGTCCCAAAAATGATATAAGAGTGAATGATAAAGCCCATTAAACATCCAAGACTTCATAAATAATAGCATGGAACAATCAAAAATTATAGATATGTTGGAGACGTATCAAGCATCCCCAAGCTTAATTCCTGCTCGTCCTCGATTAGGTAAATGATAAAGAAAGAATTTTTGATGTGGAATGCTAACCAATATAGTTTTTCAATGTAATTCTCTTAATTGTGGCATGAATGTTCAGATCTGAAAGATTCAAGATAAAAGTCTATATTGACATAAGATATAACAATACTTCAAGCAATACTAACAAAGCAATCACGTCTTCTCAAAATACTATGGCTAAAGAAAGTTATCCCTACAAAATCATATAGTGTTGGCTATGCTCCCTTGTTATCACACAAAATATTCATATCATGCACAACCCCGATTTCAGCCAAGCATTTGTTTTCATGCTCTATCTTTTCAAACCTTTCAACTTTCACGCAATACATGAGCGTGAGCCATGGATATAGCACTATGGGTGGAATAGAGGTGGTTGTGGAGAAGACAAAAAAGAGGGAGATAGTCTCACATCGACTAGGCGTATCAACGGGCTATGGAGATGCCCATCAATATGTGAGTGAGTAGGGATTGACATGCAACGGATGCACTAGAGCTAAGTATAAATGAAAGCTCAACAAAAGAAACTAGTGGGTGTGCATCCAACTTGCTTGCTCATGAAGACCTAGGGCATTTGAGGAAGCCCATCGTTGGAATATACAAGCCAAGTTCTATAACGAAAATTTCCACTAGTATATGAAAGTGACTAAGCATGAGACTCTCTACAATGAAGAACATGGTGCTACTTTGAAGCACAAGTGTGGAAAAAGATAGTAGCAATTGTCCCTTTTTCTTGTTCTCCTTTTTTCTTCTTTTTTTTCCTTTTTTTGGGCCTTTTTTTTTCTTTGGCCTTTCTTTTTATTTCTTTTTTTTTGCGGAGGGGCTTTATAGATTCAGCCTTTCCTCCCATGGGATAATGCTCTAAAAATGATGATCATCACACTTTTATTACAACACAAGATCACAACTCGATACTACAACAACAAAGTATGACTCTATATGAATGCCTCTGGCGGTGTACCGGTATGTGCAATGAAACAAGAGTGACATGTATAAAAAGTATGCATGGTGGCCTTGCCACAAATACGATGTCAACTTCATGATCATGCAATGGCAATATGACAATAGGATGCATGTCATATAAACGAAACGGTGAAAAGTTGCATGGCAATATATTTCGGAATGGCTATGGAAATGCCATGATAGGTAGGTATGGTGGCTGTTTTGAGGAACAATATGGTGGCTGTTTTGAGGAAGGATATATAGTGGGTCTATGGCACCGGCCAAAGTTGCGCGGTACAAGAGAGGCTGGCAATGGTGGAAGGGTGAGAGTGCGTATAATCCATGGACTCAACATTAGTCATAGGAACTCATATACTTATTGCAAAAATCTACGAGTCATCAAAACAAAGAAATCAACGCATGCCCCTAGGGGGGAGGTTGGTAGGAGTTAACCATCGCTTGCCCCCGACCTCCACACAAAGGTTGACACTCTACAAATACCTCATGCTTTAACTTAGTCACATAACGGTTCACCATACGTGCATGCTACGGGAATCACTAACCTTAACGCAAATATCTCTCAATTTCATAATTACTCCACTAGCATGACTCTAATATCACTATCCTCATGTCTCAAAACAATTATCAAGCATCCAACATCTCTTTCTATTCAATCCACTTGATGTGATTTTTTTTACTACATTGACATTGGATGTTTATCATGTGAAGACTAGTTTCTTTAGCCTAAATACTTTACCATGCTGTTTTAATAGACTCTCAAATAGATATAAGTGAAGCATGAGAGTTCAACAATTTCTACAAAATATTACAACCACCGTGCTCTAAAAGATATAAGTGAAGCACTAGAGCAAAAACTATTCAACTCAAAAGATATAAGTGAAACACATAGAGTGTTCTAATAATTTCTAGGCCATATTTAACTCTCTCAAATAGGTGTGTACAGCAAGGATGATTGTGGCAAACTAACAATCAAAGACTCAAATTATACAAGACGCTCCAAGCAAAACACATAGCATGTTGCGAATAAAAATATAGCTCCAAGTATAGTTACCGATGGATGAAGACGAAAGAGGGGATGCCTTCCCGGGGCATCCCCAAGCTTAGGCTTTTAATTATCTTGAATTTAATTGGGGTGCCATGAAGCATCCCCGAGCTTGGGCCCTTGCTACTCCTTGTTCCATAGTCCATCAAAGCAACACTCAAAACTTGAAAACTTCACAACACAAAACTTAGACAAAAATTCCCGTGAGCTCCGTTAGTAAGAGAAAGCAAACCACCACTCAAAGGTACAGCAAGGAATTCATTAATTGTTTATATTGGTGTTAAACCTACTGTAATCCAAGTTCTCTATGGTTGATATCCTCCAATATTACTCATAGATGCATCGGAATAAGCAAACAACACACGAAAAACAGAATCTGTCAAAAACAGAACAGTCTGTAGTAATCTGCTGGGTTCGCCTACTTCCGGAACTCCAAAAAATTCAAACTAAATTGGTAAATTTTTGCAATTTGTCTACCAATCATCACCAGAAAGAATAAACTAAAAATCATGCTACAGTAAAATCTGAAGACTACTTTAGCGAGCGCTAATGATTCTGTTTTTCACAGCAAGATCAAGTAAACTTCACACAAGTCTTACCAAAGGTTCTACTTGGCACAAACACTAAACAAAAAATGAAAACACATCTAATCAGAGGCTAGATGTAATATTTATTCCCTAATAGCAACAAAAGCAAATAAAAACATAAAATTGGGTTGCCTCCCAACAAGCTCTTTCTTTATAGCCATTAAGATAGGCTTGAGAATTCAATGATGCTCACATGAAAGATAAGAATTGAAGCACAAAGAGAGCATCATGTAGCATGTGAAAATCACATCTAAGTCTAACATACTTCCTATGCATAGGAATCTTATAGGAAACAAATTACCAAGACAAGAAAGATCTAGCATATGCAAGGAAGGAGAAAGAAACAATAGCAATCTCAACATAACGAGAGGTAATTTAGTAACACGAAAATTTCTACACCCATATTTCCCTCTCTCATAATAATTGCATGTAGGATCATAAGCAAATTCAACAATATAGCTATCACAAAACATAGTTTCAACACGATCCACATGCATACGAAGTTGACACTCTTCCGAAATAGTGGGATCAACATTAACTAAAGTCATGACCTCTCCAAACCCACTTTCAATATTATGGCAAACATTATTATCAATCTCATATTCATGATGGGGTTTAAATAAATTTTCAAGATCATAAGAAGAATCACCCCAATCATGATCATAGCAACAAGTGGTGGACATAACAATACTAGCATCCCCAATCTTAGGGTTTTGCATATCATTAGCACAATTGACATTAACAGAATTTATAATAACATCATTGCAATCATGCTTTTTATTCAAGGAGCTATCGTGAATCAATTTATGTTTTTCTTCCAATACTTTGTCACAATTTTCAGATTCACAAATTTCAAGCAAAACCCCATAAAGATAATCTAGTGCAGTCAACTCACTAGCAATAGGTTCAACATAATTGGATCTCTTAAAGAGATTAGCAAGTGGATGAAGATCCATTCTTTAGCAAGCGAAGATGCAAGCTAATTGAGAGCACATAGCACACAAGAAAACGAGAGGCAAGCGGACGAAAAACACACGGCGGAAGAAGGGCAAATAAAACAGCAAGGGTGAAGTGGGGGAGAGGAAAATGAGAGGCAAAAAAATGTAATGCGAAGAATAAGGGTTTGTGATAGGTACTTGGTATATGACTTTTGCGTAAGCCTCCCCGGCAACGGCGCCAGAAATTCTTCTTGCTACCTATTGAGCTTGCGTTGTATTCCCTCGAAGAGGAAAGGGAGATGCAACACAGTAGCGTAAGTATTTCCCTCAGTTTTTGAGAACCAAGGTATCAATCCAGTAGGAGACCACGCGCCAGTCCCTTGCACCTGCACAAACAAATAAGAACATCGTAGCCAACGCGATAAGGGGTTGTCAATCCCTTTACGGTCACTTACAATAGTCAGATCTGATAGAGCTGATAGATAATATTTTTGGTATTTTTTAGTTTAATAAAACAGCAAATAAAAGCGGTAAAAGTAAAGTAGATGTAGATTGATATGTTGAGAATAGACCCGGGGGCCATAGTTTTCTCTAGTGGCTTCTCTCATGATAGCGATATTCTACGGCGGGTAAACAAATTACTGTCGAGCAATTGATAGAAAAGTGAATAATTATGAGACTATCTAGGCATGATCATTGTATATAGGCATCACGTCCGAGACAAGTAGACCGACTCCTGCCTGCATCTACTACTATTACTCCACACATCGACCGCTATCCAGCATGCATCTAGTGTATTGAGTTCATACGAACATAGTAACGCCTTAAGAAAGATGACATGATGTAGAGGGATAAACTCAAACAATATGATGAAAACCCCATCTTTTTATCCTCGATGGCAACAATACAATACGTGCCTTGCTGCCCCTATTGTCACTGGGAAAGGACACCGCAAGATTGAACCCAAAGCCAAGCACTTCTCCCATTGCAAGAACTATAGATCTAGTAGGCCAAACCAAACCAATAATTCGAAGAGACTTGCAAGGATATTATGAGCACACATAAAAAGTTCAGAAAAGAACCAAATATCTTTCATAGATACCCTTGATCATAAATTCACCATTCATCAGATCTCGACAAACACACCGCAAAAAGAGATTACATCGAATAAATCTCCTCGAAGACCGAGGAGAACTTTGTATTGAGATCTAGAGAGAGAGAGAAGAAGCCATCTAGATACTAGCTATGGACCCGAAGGTCTGTGGTAAACTACTCACAACTCATGGTGAGGGCGATGATGATGATGATGAAGGCCTCCATGATGGATCCCCCTCCCGGAACAGGCTGCAAGATTGGATCTCCACGGGAACAGCAGCTACGGCGGTGGAATTAGGGTTTTCTCTCTGCGTATGGAGTTTCTGGGGTACGTAGGTATATATAGGAAGAAGAGGGGCACCGGGGGACACAGGGGCTGCCCTCGAGGCAGGGGGCGCGCCCTGGGAAGGGGGCACGCCCCCACCCTCGAGGGTGGGCCCTTTGTCCTCTGGCTTGGCCCCGAAGTCTTTCGTGCGTGATTTCCTCCAAAAATATCTCCTGCGAAGGTTTCATTCCGTTTGGACTCCGTTTGATATTCCTTTTCTGCAAAACCCTGAAATAGGCAAAAACAGCAATCTGGACTGGGCCTTTGGGTTAGTAGGTTAATCCCAAAAATGATATAAAAGTGAATGATAAATCCCATTAAACATCCAAGACTTAATAAATAATAGCATGGAACAATAAAAAATTATAGATACGTTGGAGACGTATCATACCGCGCAACTTTCGCCGGTACCACAAACCCACTATATATCCTTCCTCAAAACAGCCACCATATTATTCCTCAAAACAGCCACCATACCTACCTATCATGGCATTTCGATAGCCATTCCGATATATATTGCCATGCAACTTTCCATCGTTCCGTTCATATGACACGCATCATATTGTCATATTGCCATTGCATGATCATGTAGTTGACATCGTATTTGTGGCAAGGCCACCATGCATAATTTTTATACATGTCACTCTTGTTTCATTGCACATACCGGTACACCGCCGGAGGCATTCATATAGAGTCATACTTTGTTGTTGTAGTATCGAGTTGTAATATCGAGTTGTAATGAAAGTGTGATGATCATCATTATTAGAGCATTGTCCCATGGGAGGAAAGGCTAAATCTATAAAGCCCCTCCGCAAAAAAAGGCCAAGAAAAAAAGAAAGGCAAAAAAAGGGACAATTGCTACTATCTCTTTTTCCACACTTGTGCTTCAAAGTAGCACCATGTTCTTCATTGTAGAGAGTCTCATGTTTAGTCACTTTCATATACTAGTGGGAGTTTTCATTATAGAACTTGGCTTGTAAATTCCAACGATGGGCTTCCTCAAATGCCCTAGGTCTTCATGAGCAAGCAAGTTGGATGCACACCCACTAGTTTCTTTTGTTGAGCTTTCATTCATATTTAGCTCTAGTGCATCCGTTGCATGGCAATCCCTACTCACTCACATTGATATCTATTGATGGGCATCTCCAGAGCCCGTTGATACGCCTAGTTGATGTGAGACTATCTCCCTCCTTTTTGTCTTCTCCACAACCACCTCTATTCCACCCATAGTGTTATGTCCATGGCTCACGCTCATGTATTGCGTGAAAGTTGAAAGGTTTGAAAAGATAGAGTATGAAAACAAGTGCTTGGCTGAAATCGGGGTTGTGCATGATATGAATATTTTGTGTGATGAAGAGGGAGCATAGCCAGACTATATGATTTTGTAGGGATAACTTTCTTTAGCCATAGTATTTTGAGAAGACATGATCGCTTTGTTAGTATGCTTGAAGTATTGTTATTTCTTATGTCAATATAGACTTTTATCTTGAATCTTTCAGATCTGAATAGTCATGCCACAATTAAGAGAATTACATTGAAAAACTATATTGGTTAGCATTCCACATCAAAAATTCTTTCTTTATCATTTACCTACTCGAGGACGAGCAGGAATTAAGCTTGGGGATGCTTGATACGTCTCCAACGTATCTATAATTTTTAATTGTTCCATGCTATTATTTATGAAATCTTGGATGTTTAATGGGATTTATCATTCACTTTTATATCATTTTTAGGAGTAACCTATTAACCCAATGGCCCAGTCCAGATTGCTGTTTTTTGCCTGTTTAAAGGTCTTGCAGAAAAAGAATATCAAACTGAGTCCAAACAGAATGAAACCTTCGTGAGAGATATTTTTTGGGAAAATCACGCACACGGAGCTTGAGAACCACGTCAGGGGATCAAGAGGTGGCCCACGAGGGTGGGGGGCGCGCCCCCCTGCCTCGTGCCCCCCTCGAGCGTCCTACGGTGCCCTCCTTCTTCCTATATAAGTCTACATACCCCAGAACCTCCGTGAACTGAGGGTGGGAGATCCATCACGGAGTTCTTCATCATCTTCATCATCCCACTCACCATGAGTTGTGACTAGTTTACCACAGACCTTCGGATCCATAGCTAGTATCTAGATGGCTTCTTCTTTCTCTCTGGATCTCAATACAAAGTTCTTCTCGGTCTTCGAGGAGATCTATTCGATGTAATCTCTTTTTGCGGTGTGTTTGTCGAGATCCGATGAATTGTGAGTTTATGATCAAGGTTATCTATGAAAGATATTTGGTTCTTCTCTGAACTTTTTATGTGTGCTCATAATATCCTTGCAAGTCTCTTCGAATTATTGGTTTGGTTTGGCCTACTAGATCTATAGTTCTTGCAATGGGAGAAATGCTTGGCTTTGGGTTCAATCTTGAGGTGTCCTTTCCCAGTGACAGTAGGGGCAGCAAGGCACGTATTTTATTGTTGCCATCGAGGATAAAAAGATGGGCTTTATATCGTATTGCTTGAGTTTATCCCTCTACATCATGTCATCTTGCTTAAGGCGTTACTCTGTTTTTATGAACTCAATACACTAGATGCATGCCGGATAGCGGTCGATGTGTGGAGTAATAGTAGTAGATGCAGGCAGGAGTCGGTCTACTTGTCTCGGACTGATGCCTATATACAATGATCATGCCTAGATAGTCTCATAATTATTCGTTTTTCTATCAATTGCTCGACAGTAATTTGTTTACCCGCCGTAGAATAGCGCTATCATGAGAGAAGCCACTAGAAAACACTATGGCCCCCCGGGTGTATTCTCAACATATCAATCTACATCTACTTTACTTTTATCGCTTTTATTTGCTGTTCTTATAAACTGAAAATACCAAAAATATAAACTATCATCTCTATCAGATCTCACTTTCGTAAGTGGCCGTAAAGGGATTGACAACCCCTTACCGCGTTGGCTGCGAAGTTCTTATTTGTTTGTGCAGGTGCGAGGGACTCGCGCGTGGTCTCCTACTGGATTGATACCTTGGTTCTCAAAAACTGAGGGAAATACCTACGCTATTGTGCTGCATCTCCCTTTCCTCTTCGAGGGAATACAACGCAAGCTCGAGAAGTAGCACCCGCGGGGAAGGAAAAGGCTCTCACGAGGCTCTCTTTCTTCGAGGAGTGGATCGGATAGTCAAAGACGGGAATACCACTAAAAACCTATGTCGCTCTCAAATAAAAATCTAATTTACTCACTAACGCATCCATGGCTGTATGGTGAAAGCTTCCACCAACCTAGAACGGCAAAATTGATCAAAAAGTAGGTTTGGTTCTACCGGACGCACTGCCTCTTAAAGAAAGTAACAGAGGAGGGAAGACCCCTCGGGGAAGGAGAAAGAACAATTTCCTTTCCGTCGCTCGAAAACGCCCCATAAGACTAAATCTAAGATCAGAAAAGAAAGAAGCTTGCGACGACGCCACGGCCTTGTGATGCTGTATCGAGAGACATGGGTTGGGGTCACGTGCTAGGAGCTGATCGCAGGCCGACATTCCCCTTCTTCGAGTGTGACCTGTGCGCGTGAAAGGAAAGATGACTCACGTGAGAAAGCTGGACTTCATCGAACGGCTATCGCCGACTGTCCTATGGTGCGGAAGGTGACCGATCTAGGTGTTCCGTCCGCCAACCGACCCTTAGGGCCGCCCATGTTTTATGTCAGAAATACATTCTGGTTTTGGCAAACCATTCATTCTATAGGTTCCCTTTTTAGATACCTGCTTCCTTTTTCTATAAAACAAATTTCAAAAATTCAGCCGAGTCCCACTTTGGAGAAACAGTTTGGCAAGTCGAAAAATGATCCTTAAGCACCAGAACGGTCGATACATTTTATTCAAGCTCATCTTGAGTACACAGGGCACATATATACTAGCTTGCTTGCATACTGAAACTATATATTCCCTCTGTAAAGAAATATAAGAGCGTTTAGATCACAGTGATCTAAACGCTCTTATATATCTTTACGGAGAGAGTACCATGCACATGAATGATCTGCAAAAGCAAACCGGAACTTCATTTATTTGCGAGATTCCTACGAAGAGCATCCTCATGGGTGTCGTCCTCCGTAGGTGCCCGGCCAGCCACCACCGTAGTTGTTACGTCCTGCTCTGTTAACTGTAACCATGGTAGGGCAGCATCATTAGAAATAACTATGGCATGTAGAGTTATTTCCCACATGGAGAATTTGCAGCACACCAACCCAACCTTAGCCATCTAATCAAGTTCCACTGTATGTGCCACAGAAAGTACACAAGAATACAAATAATCGAGGTAGATATCAGTTCAGGGGAACAAACATTACCATGTGTGAGATCCCTAGCAGCAACCACGCCTTGTGAGACAATGACGAGGAAGGCCAAGATGACGCAAAGGAAGGCCAGAGACTTGGAATTGGAAGCCATTTTAGCTAGCTATAAGCTTTGTATGCTTCTACACGCTGAGGCGGCCAATTTATATAGGGTGCTTGGAATGGATGGACGTGGATGTTTCAACGTGTCACTGATTAACCACTATTCCCGCTAACAGCTGGCACTGATGTGGACGTACATATTACTCGGTCTTAATTCAAAGTGCGACTATGGAAAGTCAAATGTTGAGATTAAGACACATATGATTTTGGTATCTAGCTATCCAACCGATCAGGTTTTTACTAATTTGAGTTTCTTGACAATGCGAAGATATTAGTCTAGTAGTAGTTTTTTTTTCCTGCCCTTAGAGATGAGCAACTAAAGCTTTCATTGTTGAAATGGTTGACAGTTTCCACAGTGCATCGGCTTCCGAAGACTAAAGTAGCCAGGAATAAAAATATGCCTTCTGAACGTAATTTTTTCGGCAACTTGCTTCAGTTTAACAATTTGCAATGTGCGTGACTCTGAGCTTTCAAACTGCCATCTTCGTGTTTTGTCTTGCGCTCTTCATTAATGGAGTATAAACAACCCGGAGTCAGCCGCGCATTCAGGACTTGGTAGTTGAAAAGTTCTTGTTGGTGCAATGCATATATATGTTGCTTTGATTGGTGTCTGCTATGAAGAATCTTGATAAAATGTTCGGACGATTAAGATAGCAACTACCTTTTGGTCCTGTCGCATGTGGAACCTTAATGTGTGTTGTCGATGGTAAACCTGTATCATGGTTTACATGCTGTACCATACATACTGTCAAAAAAAATATTACATGTTGTACCATACAGGCCGGAAACGTCATGCGACCAAAGGGCAAGTGACGAACACAGGCAGTTGAATGATAGTTTGTTTTTAAACGAGCCTAAAGACTTGCCATTCCCTAGCTTTTTGTGTACTGCACCATTGTACCGAAGTATATGTTGCCCTGCGCACTAAGCACATGTTAGAGCAACTCCAACGCGCCGATCCATTTCGTCCGCGCGCGTTCGTTTGATTCGGCGCGGCCAAAAGAGTTGGCCCAACGCGCCGATCCAAACAGATGCGCGGCCGCTTTTCGACCGCGCCTGTCAATCCATTCCTGATCCAATTTTGAACCTCATTCGCGTCGGTGCGGACACAAAACAGACGCGCGCGACGCCCGCCTACTCCTCCCCTGGTCCGGTAGTCGGTGGCACATTGGCCATCCTCTCCCACCCCAAGATTGACAACAAACCCTCGCCGCCAACGCCGCGTCGCCGTCGCCGCCCATTTTCCGGTGCCTCTTCCAGTAGCCGGTACCAACACATCTTCCCCCCAACGCCGCCACCTCCCACGTCACCGTCACCACCGTCTCACTGATGCAGCTCCGAGACTTCCCGCCCCTACCTCCCCCACGCTGCCACGAGCAGGAAGCCGGCTCGCCGCCCCCGGCAGCTCCATCGCCCTGACGCCGGCAAGCTCGTCGGACGCCTCCAGGACAACCACCTGGTCCAAGGGAGGCGCGCCTCCGTTCGCCGGCCGGCTCCTTCGTCGACGCCCACAAGCTGTTCGACAGTTTTTCCAAGGTACAAAATGGACTCCGCCGACGAGTTCTTTTTTCATAATTTCCTTTGCGACTCCGACGATTCCTCGTCCGATGATGAGGAGGAGATCTTGGCTGCCGTGTTGGTCCATCACCACCTTAATAGCCGATGGCCGTTGTTTTGTGGCTCCATCCCGGGGCACATTCCGGCGTTGAATCGCAACTAGGAGAGCGGCCATTTCCTTCTTTGGAAGGACTACTTCGACACAACCAACTCACTGTTCAAACATAACAAATTCCGGCAGCATTTCCGTATGGCTAGGCATGTTTTCAACCGTATTCGAGACGGGGTGGCCGGATACGATGATTATTTCGAGTGCAAGGAGGATGCCCTTGGAAATATTGGCTTCTCATCTTATCAGAAATGCACTACAGGTATCCGGATGCTTGCATACAGAGTGACTGGTGATCTTATTGATGAATACGTCCGTATGAGCGAGTCTACGTGCCTAGAGTCACTGTACAGGTTCTGCAAGGCTGTGATTGCAGTGTTTGTCCTTGAGTACTTGAGGGAGCCCGATGCTCAAGATACAGCCCGCTTGTTGGCCATGAATGCCAGAATGGGCTTCCCAGGGATGCTTGGCAACATAGACTGCATGCACTGAGAGGGGAAGAATTGCCCTTCTGCTTGGCAAGGACAGTATAAGGGTCATGACAGGGCTTGCACTGTCATACTTGAGGCCGTGTGATACGTCTCCAACGTATCTATAATTTATAAAGTATCCATGCTATTATATTATCCATCTTAGATGTTTTATATACATTTATGTGCTATTTTATATGATTTTTGGGACTAACCTATTAACCCCCAGTGCCAGTTTCAGTTTTTTTCCTTGTTTTTGAGTTTTACAGAAAAGGAATACCAAACGGAGTCCAATTGATGTTCCAATTTTTGATTTTTTTTATGAACCAAAAGAAGCCCCGGGAGTAAAAGAGTTGGGCCAGAAGAGTCCCGAGCCGTCCATGAGGGTGTAGGGCGCGCCTTACCCCCCCCCCCCGGGGCTCGCCCTCCTATCTCGTGGACGACTCGGAGACCCTCTGGACGTGAGACCGACGCCAAAAATTCCTATAAATACATGAACTTCTAGAAAATAACCTAGATCGGAAGTTCCGCCACTGCAAGCCTCTATAACCACGAGAAATCAATCTAGGCCCTCTCTGGCACCCTGTCGGAGGGGGCCATCATCACCGGAAGCCATGGAGGAGGATCCCAGAGGGGCCATCATTGCCATGAAGGCCAAGGACCAGAGGGAGAACCTCTCCCCATCTTGAGGGGAGGCCATGGAGGAGGAAGCACAAGGGGGAGAACCCTCTCCTCCTCTCTCTCGATGGCGCCGGAGTGCCTTCGGGAGGGGAATCATCGCCGCGGTGACTGTCTTCATCAACATCACCATCATCATCACCATCCTCATCTCTTTTACGCGGTCCACTCTCCCGCACCCCTCTGTAATCCCTACTTGAACATGGTGCTTTATGCCACATATTATGATCCAATGATGTGTTGCCATCCTATGATGCTTTGAGTAGATATCCTTTGTCTTTGGGTTGATTGATGATCTGTATTGGTACGAGTTGTATGTTTTATTTTGGTGCTGTCCTATAGTGCCCTCCGTTGTCGGTGTACTAAGGTAGGGGTGCCTCAGTACCCCAACTTGTGCACGGGCAGTTGCAGCTTCCCGCGGCAAGGTTTACTGCGTGCTCGCCGGAGACCTTCCTGCTCCCTATTAAACCATTCAAAAACAAAGTATACAAGACATAAGACCGAGACCCCGGCAAGAGGAGCTTGCCGGGAAGGCCGTACCAGGCTCAAGACTGTTCCACTAACACAAGGCCCTGGCAAGAGGAGCTTGCCAGGAAGACTAGAAGACATCGCCTCGGCGCTATGCGCGCCCCGGCAAGGGGCCCGGGGAGCGGCAAGTTCCCGGGCCCGGCAAGATCAAGGCCCCGGCAAGGTACTTGCCGGGAAGGCTGCGCTGTGTACCCGCGCTCCAGCTCATCGGCCCACGCGTCGCCCTGGGGCCTATCCAGGGACGCGTGGCGGATGGCTGTGCAGCCTGGGGTACTCGGTGGCACTCCACGGCGATAAATCCGTCGCCGTGGCGGACGGAGACGCTAAGGCGGGAGCTTTTGGGGTCGACGGCGACGGGCATTAAATGCCCTTGTCCCCCACTGTTAAAGTAGGTATAGACCACTGTTCTGTACTGTAGCTCCACTGTTCCCGCACTGTTACAACTACCACCTCTTTTACATTTTTACCCCTTTCTCCTACGTTGACACCTGTCGGTGACCCCTTGCACTATAAAAGGAGGCCCATGCACAACGTGGAGGGGGTTCGAAACCTAGATTGCTCTCAGGCACGGTGTAGCTGCTTCTTCAAGCTCCCGAGCACTCAACTAAATACACAACCAAGCAGGAGTAGGGTTTTACGCATCCGTGCGGCCCGAACCTGGGTAAAACTGCCCGCGCGTCTGCTTCGATCTGCTCTTTGTGCTCCCTCCGCCCTCGTACCGCACAGACAAGGGGCTCCGGTCCCATAGGTGTTCGTGGCGGACAGTTTCCCCCGACATCTTTGGCGCGCCAGGTAGGGGCTGCGTCGAGGTTGTGCGAACCTGATCCGGCGTTCGCGCGGGCGCATTCTTCATCAACCTCTCCAGCTTCATCAGCAACTTCATCAGCGACAACTCCATGGCCCCGAAGAAGAAGCCTTCGGAGGTCGGAGGCCCGTCTACGTCTCACCCGCCGCCACCAGAGCCAACGGTGGGCGGGGGAGACGCCGTCGGAAGGGTGGTTGCCGGCGAGGACACTCACGGTGCCACCAGATCCAAGAACAGGACGGACGACCAGACCTCGGTCTCCGTGGACGCGCCGCGTCCATCACAGCACACGACGACCCCGCAGCGCCATACCACGGGAGGTGGTATCCGCTTGCTGGGGCAAGGCCAAACTGGAGGTTCGCGGGACGCCCCGGACCCCCGTCCGGGCACAAGCAAAGCGAAAGCGCCGGCGCGGGACCCCGCTCCTTCTAACGTCGTTAGAAGTCCGAGCGTATCCCGCTCCTCGCACCGCTCACCCGCGTTCCCCACTACTCCGGCAGAAGCGCTCGCAAGGGCGCAGCTGCTCCTCGATTTTCCTCCGGCGGCCGACAAGGCCGAAGAATGGAGGGCCACCATCCGGAGCCTGATAGACTTCGCCAACAATGATTCTCCACCGCAGCCGTCGGCCTCACGGCCGCGGCAAGCTGAGAAGACGAAGGCTATCGGCGACAAGACTGCTGGGGGTGCGACAAGCGTGCACTCCCCGCCGAAGAAGCAGAAGACGCCGCCCCGTCGGAACAACCCCGACGACGGCTCTACAGCCTCGTCGGACCCGCGGGCCCGTCGGGACCAGCGCCAGGTCCTCGACGACCGGCGAGATGAAGACGCTCGGACCACGATCGAGCGCCGCCGAGAAGCTCGGCGACAATCCGACAAGAGAGCTGGAGACACTGTCGACGCGCGCGCGCCCGGTGAACCAGGCGACTTGCCGTACGCGGCAGGCTGCCCTGCGTTCACTCGCGAGCTGCGGCGCGTCCAGTGGCCCAGCATGAAGAACTTTAAGCCCGACGTACCGGAGAAGTACGACGGCAAGACGCACCCCTCGGAGTTTCTCAGCGTCTACACTATCGCAGTGCAAGCTGCCGGGGGGCGCGACGAGAAGATCCTAGCCAACTACTTCCCGCTCGTGCTGAAGCCGAACGTCCGCTCGTGGCTCATGCACTTGCCGGAGGGCTCTATCTCTTCTTGGGCCGACCTCTGCCATCAGTTTGTTGGCGCCTTCACCGGCGGCCACAAACCCCATGGCCAGGAGAGCGATCTCCACATCTTGGCCCAGAAGGAAGGCGAACCCCTGCGCAAATATATCCAACGCTTCAGCCGGGTGCAACACAACATCCCTGACGTTCACCCTGCCGCGGTTATCAGCGCGTTCCATCAGAACGTGCGTAACCGCCGCATGCGTGAAGAGATGGCGATGACGAAGATTCGGGACGTCAGCGAGCTCTACGCTCTTGCTGACAAGTGCGCCCGCGCGGAAGAGGGGAGAAAACTCCCCGGGGAGGATGCTGGCGCAGGGGGAAGCGACAGCGACGATGCCGCCCCGGCAAAGAAGAGCCGGCGGCGGAACAACAGAAAGAAGGGCAAGAAGGAAGTGCTTGCCGTCGAGAAGTCCGGCAAGGAGGCCCCCGCCAACCAAGCGCAGGCTGGCGGCTCCGGCAAGGAGCCTGCCCCTGCGGCGGCGGCCGACAAGCCGGGTAGCTCCGACAAGCAATACTGTAAGATTCACCGCACCAAGGGTCACGATCTCTCCAACTGCAAGCGCGTCGAATACCTCGTCGAGCAGCAAAAAGCTGAGTACGAGAGGCGCGACAAGGAGAAGGCCCAAGGTGGCGGGGAAGAGCCCAGCAAGAAGCGGCCGTTTAACGGCCGGGGAGGACGCCGCGGCAAGGCCAAGCAGCGACAAGGAGATCGACCTCCCCGGGGCCGCGACAACGACGAAGACGATGATGAAGACATGGAGGATGACGAGAACAGCGAGCAGGAGTTCCAGAAGGCCACGGAGGTCCTGTGCGTCGACGGTGGCGCCTCCCTGCACACCTCTCACCGCCAGCTAAAACAGTGGGTGCGTGAGGTGAATGCAGCGGAGCCGCCCGTGGAGTCGCGCAGGCTCCTCAAATGGTCCAGCACGCCCATCGTTTTTGACCTTGAGGATCACCCTGACCGCACCACGGCGGTCGGGTGCTTGCCGATGCTGGTTTCTCCCACCATCCGCAACCTCAAGGTCACCAAAATGTTGGTTGACGGCGGGGCCGGGCTGAACTTGATCTCCTCTGCTGTGATCAAGAAGCTCCAAATTCAAGACGGCGAGCTCGAAGAGACCGGTTCATTCCAAGGAATCAACCCGGGAAGGAGCAAGCCCAAGGGAAAGATCACTCTGCCGGTGACCTTTGGCGGGGAGCTCAACTTCAGGATTGAGCGCATCACCTTTGACGTCGCTGATATTCCATTGCCCTACAATGGAATACTCGGCCGTCCCGCCCTCGCCAAGTTCATGGCAGCTTCCCACTATGCCTACAACGTGCTGAAGATGCCGGGGCCGATAAGCGTCATCACTGTCCACAGCGACAAGAAGGATGCGCTTATCTGCGCCGACAAGATTTACCGGGATGCGGCAGCTGCGGCCGAGAAGGATACTCTTGCCGCTGAAGCTCCCGGGAGGAAGAAGACGAAGACCAAGTCCGGCAAGTGCTCTGGGACCCACTCCGGCAACCGCACCTCTTCGGAGTGCTGCGCTGCCGTCGAGGACGTTCCATCGAGCTCCACCGGCAAGAGCAAGAAAGGAATGGCTGCTCCTCCGGCAACCAAGAAAGTGTCCGCAAAGGAGGATGGCACTGGTGGTACCTTCACCATCAGTGCCACCCTTGACAGCAAATAGGAAAGCGCGCTCGTCGCCTTCCTGCGGGCGAATGTCGATGTGTTCGCTTGGCAACCATCTGACATCCCCGGTGTTCCCAGGAAGGTGATTGAGCACAAGCTTGCTGTCTGTCCTCATGCGCGGCCAATCAAGCAGAAAGTGAGGAAGCAAGCCGTGGAGCGCCAAGAGTTCATCAATGAGGAGATCAAGAAACTAGAAGCAGCAGGTCTAGTTAGAGGTGTGATCCATCCGACGTGGTTGGCAAACCCAGTCGTCGTGCGCAAAGCCAACGGGAAGTGGAGACTGTGTATAGACTTCACCGATGTCAATAAAGCATGTCCCAAGGATCCCTTCCCTTTGCCGCGCATTGACCAGATCGTTGACTCCACCGCCGGATGTGAGCTACTCTGTTTTCTTGATGCATACTCAGGCTATCATCAGATTTTCATGGCCAAGGAAGATGAAGAGAAGACTGCGTTTATCACTCCATGTGGCACCTATTGCTTTATTCGCATGCCATTTGGATTGAAGAATGCAGGCTCAACCTTTGCAAGGGTAGTGTACACTGCTTTTGAGCCACAGATCCACAGAAATGTAGAAGCTTACATGGATGACATCGTGGTGAAGAGCAAAAGCAAGGAAACCCTGATTCAAGACTTGGAAGAAACGTTTCAGAACCTGCGCAGGATACAGCTCAAGCTGAACCCCGAGAAGTGCGTCTTTGGAGTCCCCTCCGGCAAGCTTCTCGGGTTCTTTGTATCACAGAGGGGGATTGAAGCCAACCCCGACAAGATCAAAGCCATCGAGCAGATAGAAGCCCCGAAGCGCGTCAAGGATGTCAGAAGGCTTGCAGGTTGTGTTGCTGCCCTCAGTAGGTTCATTTCAAAATCCGCAGAACGCGCCCTACCTTTCTTCAAAATCTTGAAGAAGGCAGGTCCCATGAAGTGGACTCCGGAAGCGGAGGCAGCGTTGCAGGATTTGAAACGGTACCTGTCATCCACTCCTATACTTGTCGCACCTAGACCACAGGAAAAGTTGTTGCTATACTTAGCGGCAACCAACCAGGTGGTTAGTGCTGCGTTGGTAGCGGAGAGGGAGTCCGACGAGGAGTCAGCATCACCGGCGAGCGAATCTAACGACAAGCAGGGGGCTGTCCCGACGAGCTCTGGCCCCGACAAGGAAGACTCTGCGCAGGAACAAGGAGAGGTGCGGAAGAAGATGGTGCAGCGCCCAGTGTATTTTGTAAGTTCTCTTCTCCAGGGGGCTAGATCAAGGTACTCTGGTGTGCAAAAATTGCTTTTCGGCCTCCTCATGGCCTCAAGAAAGCTGCGCCACTACTTCCAAGCCCATGAGATAACAGTGGTCACTCGCTTTCCGTTGAAGAGGATATTGCACAATCCAGAGGCAACAGGCAGGATCGTCGAGTGGGCACTGGAGCTGTCAAGCTTTGGACTCAAGTTTGAAAGTACTTCAACCATACAGAGCCGAGCCTTGGCAGAATTCATTGCCGAATGGACCCCAACACCAGAAGATGAAGTTCAAGAAACAAGCGCACCCGTGCAAGAAGCGACAAGTGAATGGGTAATGTATTTTGACGGTGCCTTCTCGCTGCAAGGCGCCGGTGCCGGCGTGGTACTCATCGCGCCCACCGGAGAGCACCTCAAATATGTTATCCAGATGCACTTTCCCAGGGAGCAAGCGACAAACAACACTGCAGAATATGAAGGCTTGCTCGCCGGCCTCAGGATTGCGGCCGAACTTGGGATCAGAAAGCTGATTGTGCGGGGCGATTCTCAGTTGGTGGTCCGGCAAGTTAACAAGAGCTATCAGAGCCCTTTGATGGAAGCTTATGTTGATGAAGTGAGAAAGCTTGAAGAGCACTTTGAAGGTTTGCAGATGGAGCACGTCCCGAGAGCTCAAAATGAAATTGCAGATGGCCTTTCAAAGTGCGCCGCGATGAAGTTACCTGTGGAACCAGGGACCTTCTTACTCAAGCTGACTCAGCCATCCGTTACACCATCAACTGGGCAGTCCAAGAAGAGAAAGTTGGTCTCCGGCAACTACTTGCCGGCGGATCTTCCTGAAACCGCCGCCAAGGTCCCCAAGATCAACAACCAGAACGCTGAGGAACAGTTTGCTCCTGCAAGCCCTCGGGCTTGTACAGTTGAAGCAAGCGTTCCCGGCAAGCCTCGCCCCGGCGAGCTTGCCGGGGGACCGTCAGCTCCGGCAGAACCAGAGGTCCTTGCCGCAGAAGCTGAGGTTCCCGCAGCGGCCCTCGAGCCTTTAGTCCTTGCCGTCGAGCCTCGGGCTCCGGCATGGGCGCAGCAGATAGTCCACTTCCTTCAAACTGGAGAACTTCCCGACGACCCTCAAGAGATAGAGAAGATAACCAGGCAGTCAAGTATGTATCAGTTCGTGGATAACGAGCTGTACAGAAGAAGACTCAACGGTGTCAGGTTGAAGTGCATCTCCAGAGAAGATGGACAGAAGCTGTTGGCGGAAATACACGGAGGCATATGCGGCCACCACATTGGCGCAAGGGCGCTTGCCGGGAAAGCTTTCCGGCAAGGGATCTTTTGGCAAGAAGCCCTCCAAGATGCAACTGCACTAGTAACCAAGTGTGAAGCGTGCCAGTTCCATGCGAAGCAAATCCATCAGCCAGCTCAAGCTCTCCAAACAATCCCTTTGTCATGGCCCTTCTCGGTCTGGGGGCTCGATATCCTCGGCCCTTTCCCTCGTGCTGTCGGGGGCTTTGAGTACTTGTACGTTGCAATCGACAAGTTCACAAAGTGGCCAGAAGTGGAGCCGGTGAGGAAGGTGACAGCACAGTCAGCAGTCAGGTTCTTCAGGTCGATTGTTTGCCGTTTCGGGATCCCTAACAGGATTATCACCGACAACGGTACGCAATTCACTAGTCGCACCTTCATGCAGTACGTCCAAGACCTTGGCGCCAAGGTCTGTTTCGCTTCTGTTGCTCACCCGAGGAGCAACGGTCAAGCGGAGAGGGCAAATGCTGAAGTGCTGCGCGGACTCAAGACAAGGACCTTTGACAGGCTGCGCAAGTGCGGAAGGAATTGGATAGAGGAGCTCCCGGCGGCTCTTTGGTCAATCAGAACGACACCAAGTCGAGCCACCGGACAGACACCTTTTGCTCTAGTCTATGGAGCAGAGGCAGTTCTCCCCACGGAACTCGTATACGGATCTCCTCGAGTACTCGCTTATGATGAGCTCGAGCAAGAGCAACTGCGGCAAGATGACGCATTGCTCCTTGAGGAGGGACGTCTCCAGGCTGCTGTACGAGCTGCTCGATACCAGCAAGCTTTGCGCTGCTACCATAGCCGCAAAGTCAAGGCCAGGAGTCTCGAGGAAGGCGACCTTGTTCTTCGGCGTGTTCAGTCCGCCAAGAATTCCAACAAGTTGACGCCGAAGTGGGAAGGCCCTTATCGGGTGAGACAAGTTACGAGGCCCGGCGCTGTCCGCCTCGAGACCGAAGAAGGCTTACCGGTGAGCAACTCCTGGAACATAGAGCATCTTCGCAAGTTTCACCCCTAAGGCGCGGTTGCCGCGATCCGCTCCGGCAACCACCTTTTGTACAAGCTTTGCCGCTGTTGCATGTAACCCTTTGTACAAAGCCGGGCGCAGACCCCGTGCATCAGTAAAGCTTTCGTGTTTTTCGCATCGATTGCCTTTTGCATGCTTCTCTTTGCTATTTGCATGTTCTGTTTGGCATTTGATGCAACACTCAGATATACGGTAAGCACTATTATGCCGAAAGGCCAGATACTTGTTTCCCTCTCCCTTTCTCTTTCCTCTTAAACAGAAGGAACGGTCCTCGCGCACAAGTTTGCCGGGGGGGAAGGAGGTGGAGGAAGAACCAAGTGCTGTTCAAGAAGGAGAAGCCTTACCGGGAAGCAAGCAATATGAGCAAGCAGCATATGAAAGATAAGTTGTTAGAATTTGACCAGTTCAAATTTTAAATTTTAGTTGTCTTCCTTGAACGATCACACTTTGTATGGAAAACCTGTGCGCGGAGGAACCTACCCGTAGCTTGCCGCACCCTTATCTTGTTTTCGAGTTCGCTCAACGATTTAAGTGAGCTGCGACAAGTGTCGCGCCCTTGCCTCGTTTCCGAGTACGCTCAGCAAGCTAAGTGCGTTGCGACTAGCTGCGGCGAGGTTGCTTACCGGCGAGGACCTTGGCCAGCAGGCTGCTTAGAGTCCAGCACTCAGCGCTCGCGACAAGGGCCCCTTACCAGCAAGCTCCCCGGGAGCGTAGGGTGAAAAACATACAAACTCAATGATTGAAACAAGGAAGATAACATTGCACTGATTGATTGAAGTAAAGCAAATATCTTACAAGGATAACTTGTCGCAATGGACTAATGAGTTCATAACATAATGTGCAGCAATAAAAAGATAAAGATAAATGGAGCCCTAGTCTATGCGGTCGCCTTCCTTCCTGCCAAGCTTTGCCACCTTGGCGATGATGTGGCCGACCTGCTCCTTCAGGGCCTCCGTGTCTGCATCTGCCGGCAGGGTGCGAAGAACGTTCGTGAGGTTGATTCCCGGGTTGCGGTACACGATCTTCGTCAAGACCCGCTCCAGAGTTCCCGCGCAGAGCCGGCGCGACTCCTCGGCCAGCTGCGCGGGGATGCGGTTCCGGAGACCTGCAAGAGCTGGGGCGACGCCTCTGAAGAAGAGGCTGAGCTTGGCGCTGTGCGGGAGATCTGGATCCGGCGAGTAGATAAGGTGTTCAACCTTCAGCGCTAGCAGCTCCTGGTCAATATTGGACGCAGAAGAAACCAGCTCTTCGGTCCACACTTCAATAGTCTGCCGGAAGAGCTCGGATGCCTTGTTGACGCTCTCCATCAAGGTTCGCTCCTTGCGGAGCTCATCCTTCAGCTTGGTCTCCTGGGCCCGGGCAGCATCGAGCGATTCCTTCAGGGTGGTGACCTTCAGCTCCAAGTCCTCGATGGAGTCCTTGGCGGCCTTCAGCTCGTCACCCCTCTTGGATAAACTCACCTGGAGCTCTGAGTTTGTGTGAGCATCCTTCTCGCGCTCCAAGATGAGCGCGGCAACCTTCTCGGCGCTCACCTTCATCGCCTTCTCCAGTTGTTCGACCTTGGCGGCGAGCTCTTTCTTGGCGTCCTCCGCGGCAACCGCGGCGGCTTTCGCCTCCTTCAGCTCCCCGCCAAGGACAGCCTCGCGAGCGGCAAGGTCTTCTTCATGGGAGTCCAGCTCAACCTTCCGCTGCGCGAGCTCTCCCTCTCGCCGGGACATATCCACTCCGGCGAGGCGCTGCTGTTCTTCCGCTTCAGCCTTCTCGAGCACCCATTCTTGGTACTCGCCGGCGAGACGCTCACGCTCCTCCGCCACCTGGCGGAGGGCAGCCTGGTTGGCGGCGCTGAGCTCCGCCGCACGCTTCTCCATCTCTGCCGCGGCCTTGGCGGCAAGAGCCTCCCGGGAAGCGAGCTTTGCTTGCCTGGCCCGGTAAAGGGCCAGGAGCTGATGAAGCAACCGCTCCTCCTCGGGCCCCTCACCTCCACCGGGCGCCTGGACGATCCTCAGGCCTGCGGAGGCGAGGACTTCTCCGTCGAACGCCTCGCCCTCCGCAGGAGCTCGCGACGAAGACCCCCACGGCATCTGAATGAAGACGCCATTGGGGGCCTCGAGATAGAACCTCTGCTCTTCGCCGGCGGAGGGACCGGTGGCCGGTGCAGCATCAGATGCTCCCGCCGCCTCCGGGTCGGCGGTGCGGCCACCGTCCCCCTCCCCGGCCGCTGCGTCCGCAGCCGGAGCAGTCTCTTGCGCGGCCGGCTCGGCGGCCTCAGTTGCCTCCTCGACGACTGGAGCGTCGCCGCCGCCGCCCTGCGCGTCCTCCTCCTCGAGGATAATCACCTCCGTCTCCATGGGCGCAGGAGGAGGAAGATCTAGAAAGAAGAAGAAGAGAAAGAAATTCAAGACTCAAGCAAATATCCAAAAAAAAAGGACAAGCCAAGAAGACAAGTTACAAAGATTACCTTGGCGGACGTCCTCAGCGGCGGGCTCCCTCGCCGGGGAGCTCGGCCTCGTCGGAGTAGTCGCCCTCGCCGGGGAACTTGGCCTTGGCGGGGTGGCCGCCCTTGCCGGGCTGCTCGTCCTTGGCGGGGTGCTCTGCCTTGGCGGAGTACCCGCCCTTGACGGAGCACTCTCCCTTGCCGGAGAGTTCTGCCTTGGCGGGGATGGCGGGGCCTGCGGCTCCTCAGCTATGGCCTCCGGGCGCTCTTCCCGCTGCGGCTCCTCCCCTGCACGGAACAAGACAAGAGATGTCAACACATGAAGACAAAGTCAAATCCTCAGGCGTTCCCCAAAGCGAAAAGAGAAAAACCCCAGACTTACGCTGGGGGCTGCGCTGCGGGCTGCGCTGGGGGCTGCTCATCGGAGCAGTACTCGAGTCCGGCAGGCTTGGCTCCGGCACGCCCTCTGTTGCCGCTGCCGCTGAGCCTTCCGCGACCTCAGCCTCGGGCGCCTTGGCCTTCTTCGCTGCGCGGTGGGCCAGGGTCCTGAAATCAAAACAGTAAACAGAGTCAGCATCAACAAAAGTTCAAGACAAAAATCAAGAAGATGTAGAATCTTGGATCCTTACTCCTGGTCCTCCTCGTCGTCCTCGCTCAGGGCGGAGAAGTCATACTCCACCGTGGGCGCGTCGACGCGAGGAGCGGGAGGTGAAGACTCCCTCGCGCGCTTGGTGTTCACCGGGGCTGGGGGCTGCGAAGATCCAGCCCCTGTGGCCGCCGGCGCCCGAGGAACGGGCGGAGCCGTCGCTCCGCTCCGAGAAGACCCCTGCCGGCTCGCTGCCGGCCTGCGGGGCGCCTCCGTCGTGGTCCGCGCACGGGCCGCCTCCGCTGCGGCTGGTGCGCCGGACGGCCTTGGCGCGGCTTGACTCCCCCGTGGAGCCGCCCGCCGAGGTGGCTGTTGCCGGGGCGCCTGCGCCCTCTCCCCCGTCGCCGCCTTGCGGAGGCGCTTTGCCGGGGACTGCTTCGGGCTTGCCGGGGGCGGGGAGCTCTCCGACGAGGAGAGGTCGTCGGCGTATAACTCCGTGGATCCGCCGGAGTCTTCGGCCTCCTCCTCCTCCTCCTCCTCTGCCCCGGCCGGCTCGCTGGGCCCAGCGTCCAGCACTGCGGCCCTCTTTCCCTTGGCGCCTCCGCCCCTCGCGGCGCCTCTACTCCCTCCGGCGGTGCCCTCCATTGCTGCGGCCTCCGTCGCGATCCCATGGATCCCGGAGTGCCTCAGTGAGGGGACCCCGGCAAGCGCGTCGGGTGGGAGGTTCAGCAACCTGCGGATCTCCGCCTCCTCCGCCTGGGTGGACGCCTCCTCGGCCTCCGCCTCCTCCGGCGAGAACCCGAAAACTCCTGCCGCCGCGGCCGCGGCGGCCTCCTCAGCCCGAGAAGCAATATAGGCGATTTCCTGGTCGGTGGTGTCCCGCGTGTGCAGCTTGAGGTCCTCCTTGTTACTCGCCACCTCGGTGAGATTGTCGTAGAAGTTGAGGACGTCGATAGGCTTCGGGGCGATCCACGAGCGGTCCAAGCCATGCGAGTCGCACATGGGCATCATGGCAAGAATCCGGTCCCTCGCGGCGTTGTTGCAGAGCGGCACCACTTCCCGGGGAGTCCTGAACCACTCAGGGTGCGTCGGGTCGTACTTGAAGAGTTCTCGTACCATCCCGCGCAGCTCCAGAGTGGTGAAGTTGAAATTAAGCCCGGGGCGCAGCCTCATGATGTCTGCCGGGCCGCCGTACTCCCAGGCCGGCCTCTTCCGGTCTTGGAGAGGGGCGATGCGCCGGCGGAGGAAATCTGCGCCCACCTGGGCAACCGACAGCCGGGCCATCCGAAGACGAAGAATCCGGACGAGGGCGATGTCGAGCTTGACATCGTCGGAGTCTAGATCACTCCAATCCCTGCCGCGCACGATGGGCGTTGTGCGCGGCGCAGTGAAGGCTTGCGGCTGGTCTTCTACAATCCAGCACCACTCCGCTCGCCATTCCTCCCACTTGCCGCGGAGCTCCCCCGGCAAGTACGCCCCTTTCTTATTAAGACGGAAGACCCAAGAAATTCCTCCGGAGAGGGGGGCATCGGCCTCGGCTCTAGGAGTGAAAAAGTGTCTAAAGAGGGCTACATTGGGGTGGACTCCTATGAAGTTTTCGCACATATGTGCGAAAACAGCCATGGTGAGAATGGCGTTGGGGGTGAAGTCAAGCAGATGGAAGCCATATGTGTTCATGATATCACAGAAGAAGTTCGAAAAAGGAGGACAGAGACCACAATGGAAAAAGGCAGCAAAGAAGTGATACCCGCCGGGATAGTTGTCCTTGGCGACGGCCGGGTATGCTCGTGTGCGGGGATGCGCATCGGTTCCCTTGGACCAGAACAAGTAGTACTTGTTCCAGAGTTCCTGCACGCCGAGCTTCGGCGGGAAGACGACGTGCCGCTTCCGGTAAGCGATGAGCTTGGCCGCTTGCTCGGATTTCTCCTTCTTGGATTTCTCCGCCTTCGCCTTGTCGGTCTTTGGGGCCATGGCGGACGCGGCGGAAGGAAGGGGACGAAGAGCTCGGCGGCGGCGGAGGTGTGGAGGCGGAGCGCAAGAAGGAATCTTTTGCAGGTGGAAGACGACGTAATGAGAGCGCAGGGAGGGGAACCGCGCCTGCTACCTCTGCTTTTATGGGGGAGTGGGGGGCGTTTCGCCCTTTCCAGTAAGAGATCGTGGGCACGTCCCATCCCACGGCGCCGCAATCGACGTGTGCCGTTACCGTGGGGTGCGGCGGATATGGAAGTGGATTCGGCGCGCCGCGGGCCGCGGGTGCCCGTGCACTGTTTTGGGCCTGGCCCAACAGCGCTCGGCACCGTGTGTGGCCCAGGCCCGGGGGCTCCTGTCGGTGTACTAAGGTAGGGGTGCCTCAGTACCCCAACTTGTGCACGGGCAGTTGCAGCTTCCCGCGGCAAGGTTTACTGCGTGCTCGCCGGAGACCTTCCTGCTCCCTATTAAACCATTCAAAAACAAAGTATACAAGACATAAGACCGAGACCCCGGCAAGAGGAGCTTGCCGGGAAGGCCGTACCAGGCTCAAGACTGTTCCACTAACACAAGGCCCTGGCAAGAGGAGCTTGCCAGGAAGACTAGAAGACATCGCCTCGGCGCTATGCGCGCCCCGGCAAGGGGCCCGGGGAGCGGCAAGTTCCCGGGCCCGGCAAGATCAAGGCCCCGGCAAGGTACTTGCCGGGAAGGCTGCGCTGTGTACCCGCGCTCCAGCTCATCGGCCCACGCGTCGCCCTGGGGCCTATCCAGGGACGCGTGGCGGATGGCTGTGCAGCCTGGGGTACTCGGTGGCACTCCACGGCGATAAATCCGTCGCCGTGGCGGACGGAGACGCTAAGGCGGGAGCTTTTGGGGTCGACGGCGACGGGCATTAAATGCCCTTGTCCCCCACTGTTAAAGTAGGTATAGACCACTGTTCTGTACTGTAGCTCCACTGTTCCCGCACTGTTACAACTACCACCTCTTTTACATTTTTACCCCTTTCTCCTACGTTGACACCTGTCGGTGACCCCTTGCACTATAAAAGGAGGCCCATGCATAACGTGGAGGGGGTTCGAAACCTAGATTGCTCTCAGGCACGGTGTAGCTGCTTCTTCAAGCTCCCGAGCACTCAACTAAATACACAACCAAGCAGGAGTAGGGTTTTACGCATCCGTGCGGCCCGAACCTGGGTAAAACTGCCCGCGTGTTTGCTTCGATCTGCTCTTTGTGCTCCCTCCGCCCTCGTACCGCACAGACAAAGGGGCTCCGGTCCCATAGGTGTTCGTGGCGGACAGTTTCCCCCGACATCCGTGTCGCGCAAGCATGAGGGATTCCCGCTGTAGGGTGTTGCAATATGTTCATGATTCTCTTATAGTGGGTTGCTTGAGTGACAGAAGCATAAACCCGAGTAAGGGGATTGTTGCGTATGGGATAAAGGGGACTCGATGCTTTAATGCTATGGTTGGGTTTTACCTTAATGATCTTTAGTAGTTGCGGATGCTTGCTAGAGTTCCATTCATAAGTGCATATGATCCAAGAATAGAAAGTATGTTAGCTTATGCCTCCCCCTCATATGAAATTGCAATGACGACTACCGATCTTGTTAACAATTGCCTAGGACAATTCCGCACACCGATCCATCATTATTCCACACTCGCTATTTATAATATTTAGTAATATATTCTAACTTTATGATAACAACACCTACCTTTATATTTTAGCTCTCCGATATCATGCAAATTTATCCTCTTCATACCCACAACGTAGTTTTATTTCTCATTTCTAGTTGGAAGCAAACGTTCGGTGTACGTAGAGTCGTATCAGTGGCAGATAGGACTTGAGAGAATATTGATCTTACATTTAGCTCATTGTGGGTTCGACATTCCATACATATCAGTTCCACCATTGGGAATTGCTACAATGATTCCGTGCACTTGGGGACTATCAAGCTCTTTTCTGGCGCCGTTGCCGGGGAGCAATAGCGTGGGGTTGATATTCTCGTGTGTGCTTGTTTGCTTTCTTCACTAAGTAGATTTTGTTTTTCCTTTTTGTTTTTGTTTAGTTGTGGGTGAAACATACAAACAAATTAAAAGAATGAAAATACAAAACAATTACTTGCCTCTTATGCCTAAAAAGTTTTTTCAAAAAGAAAAGTGATTGGAAAGTTATGCATTGAAGAAGCGAGGGTTGACCTTGAGCACTTGTGTTCATGCTCACGGAAACAATGTAGAATTTTTCATGGAAGTTTATCTGTAAATAAATATCCCCTTATATATATCCATTGCATTATAAAAGTAATGTGCCAAGGTTTGGTTTTAGGATGATTAGATTGCTTGTTTTGTATGTGCAGAACAAAAAACAGAAACTTTGGCTGTAGCGCGTGATTTTACATTTTTTACTGGAAGGTCAAATGAGTCTGAAACTTTTTGCAAATTACTTCTGTACAATTTTTTAAAACTGTCATATTTGTTTAGAATTTTTTAGAGTTATAGAAGTTTACTAAACTTCTAGATTACTACAGACTGTCCTGTTTTTGACAGATTCTGTTTTCTATGTGTTGATCGCTTATTTTGATGAATCTATGGGTAGTATCGGGGGGTATGAACCATGGTGAAGTTGGAATACAGTAGATAAAGTGCTAATATGAAATTGAAATAAGTTTACAACAGTACCTAAAGGTAGTGATTTGCTTTATTATACTAATGGATCTCACAAAGTTTTTGTTAAAGTTTTGTCTGGATGAAGTGTTCGAAGATCGAGGAGCTATCAATATGAGAAGAATAAAGAGAGGCAAGAGTTCAAGCTTGTGGATGCCCAAGGCACCCCAAGTAAATATTTCAAGGATACTCAAGCATCTAAGCTTGGGGATGCCCGGGTTGGCATCCCATCTTTCTTCTTCAACAATTATCGGTATACCTCGGTTTTTGTTTTATTCACATGATTTGTGTCCCTTGTGTTTTTCTTTTTTTTTAAGAACCATGCTAGTATGAGATAGCCCTTACTTGATTTATAGAATTCTTCATATGCTTCACTTATATCTTTTGAGTATGATCTTATAGAATGATCTTTGTGCTTCACTTCAATCTTTTGAGTACGGTTTTATAGAATGCTTCGTGTGCTTCACTTATATATTTTGAGCTTGGATATTTGCTAGTCGATATTAATCCTTGAATACTCCATGAAATTCACTTATATCTTTTGGAGTATGAATAATACTATCATCTAAAGTGGATTTGGAAGAGTGTCAACTTTAGTTAGTAATGATTCCACTATTTCGAGTTTGCTCCCACTATTCCGAATGAGAAGAATTTTGCTTATGTGGAGAGTAGTAAAATTTCTATGCTTGTAGATCATCAAAAGAATGCTTTATGTGATGATTATATTGTTGAACCCATCAATGATGCTACTGATTTTTTTATGAGGGGGGAATACATGCTTGTAGAAGTTGCAATAATATCAAGTTTCCTCTCTATGTGCTTAAAGTTTTGAAGTTATACTTGCCTTGCCTTCCTATGCTAGTTGATTCTTGTTCCTATAAATTATGTGCTCACAAAATCCCTAGGCATAGGAAGTGGGTTAGATTTAAATATGCTAGTCATATTCTTCATGATGCTCTCTTTAAGTTTCAATTCTTATCTTTTATGTGAGCATCATTGAAATCATCATGCCTAGCTAAAAGGCATTAAAGAAAAGCGCTTGTTGGGAGACAACCCAATATACCCTTACTGTTTTTGTGTGTTTACATGATTAAGCTAATGTAGTAATCATGTTTTATAGCTTTTGTTTCAATAAAGTGCCAAGTAAAACCTTTGGGAAGGCTTGGGTGAAAGTTAATGTGATCTTGCTATAAAAAAACAGAAACTTTGCGCTCACGGGATTATCAGACATTTTTTTTACAGAAGAGCACTTTTGAGTTGATTCTTTTTGCAGAAGATTAATAGACAAATTCCTCACGTCCACCAATTTATTTCATAATTTTTAGAGTAGCAGAAGTATGGTTGTTGTTCAGATCATTACACACTGTTCTGTTTTTGCCAGATTCTGTTTTCGTTGCATAGTTTGCTTGTTTTCTAGTTTCTATGGCTTATATTTCTCAATATAAGTTGTGGAAATGATATGGTACAGTAGGCATTGTGTGATAACAATTATGAACCTTGTCTTTGACAGTACCAAAATGAATGGTTTACTCTTTATCATACTAACCTATCTCACGAAGTTACGTTAAGTTTTGTGTGGTTGAAGTTTTCAAGCTTTGGGTGAGATATCGATATGAGGAGAATAAGGAGTGGAAAGTCCCTAAGCTTGGGGATGCCCAAGGCACCCCAAGGTAATATTCAAGGAAGACTCAAGCGCCTAAGCTTGGGGATGCCCCGGAAGGCATCCCCTCTTTCGTCTTCAAAACTATCGGTATACCTTACTCGGAGCTATATTTTTATTCGTCAAATGATATGTGTTTTGCTTGGAGCGTATTTTAAATTTTACTTTCTGTTTGAATAAAATCATTGGATCTGAAATCTTGAATGAAAAATAATCCTCCCATGGCTAGTTAATTATTTGACTACTCAGTGTCCTTCGCTTATATCTTTTGGAGTAGTTTGTCATTTACTCACGTGCTTCACGTACATCCTATGAGTAAATGGTTGAATGAATTGAATATCATAAATCTGAATTTATATATGTTTCATATGCTTATACCATGGGGAGTAATGACTTCACACAGAATAAGTATAGGTAGTAAACTTATTGAAAGTTAGCAAACGCAGAATTGGTCACTTGAACAATTCATGAAATCATATTGAAGGAAGAGAGATTTCACATATAAATATACTATCTTGGACATATTTTGTAATTATGAGAACTCATTAAAATATGACATGCTAAAAGGTTGATGTTGGACAAGGAAGACAACTTAATAGGTTATGTTTTCCTATATTCGAAACGTTATATTGTCTTGGATCATCCAACATGTTGGGTTTGCCTTTCCCTCTCATGCCAGCCAAATTCTTTGCACCAAGTAGAAATACTACGTGTGCTTCCAAACATCCCTTAAACCAGTTTTGCCATGAGAGTTCATCATACCTACCTAAGGATTGAGTAAGATCCTTCAAGTAAGTTGTCATCGGTGCATGCAATAAAAATTGCTTTCTAAATATGTATGATCTATTAGTGCGAAGAAAATAAGCTTTATACAAACTTGTGATAGGGAAGAAATAAAAGCGACAGACTGCATAATAAAGGTTTTTATCACAAGCGGCAATATAAAGTGGCGTTCTTTTGCATTAAGATTTTGTGCATCCAACCATAAAAACACATGACAACCTCTGCTTCCCTCTACGAAGGGCCTATCTTTTACTTTTATCTTCTACCCTTATACAAGACTCATGGTGATCATCACCTTTCTTTCTTACACTTTTTCCTTTGGCAAGCACCTTGTGATGGAGCGATTCAGATATATATATATATATATATATATATATATATATATATATATATATATATATATCCACTTGGATGTAGGTTTTAATAAATTATTATTGTTGACGTTGCCCTTGAGGTAAAAGGTTGGGAGGGGAAACTATAAGCCCCTATCTTTCTCTGTGTCCGATTAAAACTTTGAACCCATAAATATCACATGAGTGTTAGCAATTGTGAAAGATTAAATGATAGTTGAGTATGTGGAGTTTGTTGAATCAAAGCTCTTACATAGACCCTTCCCAAAAATAAGATGAATTGCAATTGTTTGATGACTAAGAGCACTGTTTGTTAGTTTTCAAGAAAGTTTAGGATCTATACTTTAACATGTGAATAGCTTGTTACTTGATCATGAAAAGTTTTATGAGATGAGCTACTGTTATGACATATAATGATGCTAAGAAAAGGTGACTGAAATTATCATTGATCAAACTAGTGCACCTGCTAGCATTCACAGTTCATAAATTATTTATTTTATCATTTACCTGCTCGAGGACGAGCAGGAATTAAGCTTGGGGATGCTGATACGTCTCCAACATGTCTGTAATTTATAAAGTATTCATGCTATTATATTATCCATCTTAGATGTTTTATATACATTTATATGTTATTTTATATGATTTTGTGACTAACCTATTAACCTAGAGCCCAGTGCCAGTTTTAGTTTTTTCCTTGTTTTTGAGTTTTACATAAAAGGAATACCAAACGGAGTCCAATTGAAGTGCCAATTTTTGATGATTTTTTATGAACCAAAAGAAGCCCCTGAAGTAAAAGAGTTGGGCTAGAAGAGTACCGAGCCGTCCATGAGGGTGGAGGGCGCGCCCTACCCCCCGGGCTCGCCCTCCTATCTCGTGGATGACTCGGAGAGCCCCTGGATGTGAGACTAGCGCCAAAAATTCCAATAAATATAGGAACTTCCAGAAAATAACCTAGATCGGAAGTTCCGCCACCGCAAGCCTCTATAACCACGAGAAATCAATCTAGGCCCTCTATGGCACCCTGCCGGAGGGGGCCATCATCACCAGAGGCCATGGAGGAGGATCCCGGAGGGGGCATCATCGCCATGAAGGCCAAGGACCAGAGGGAGAACCTCTCCCCATCTAGGGGGAGGCCATGGAGGAGGAAGCACAAGGGGGAGTTCCTCTCCTCCTCTCTCTCGATGGCACCGGAGTGCCATCGGGAGGGGAATCATCGTCGCGGTGATCGTCTCCATCGACATCACCATCATCATCACCATCCTCATCCCTTTTACGCGGTCCACTCTCCCGCACCCCGCTGTAATCCCTACATGAACATGGTGCTTTATGCCACATATTATGATCCAATGATGTGTTGCCATCCTATGATGTTTTGAGTAGATATCCTTTGTCTTTGGGTTGATTCATGATCTAGATTGGTACGAGTTGTATGTTTTATTTTGGTGCTATCCTATCGTGCCCTCCATGTCATGCAAGCGTGAGGGATTCCCGCTGTAGGGTGTTGCAATATATTCATGATTCGCTTATAGTGGGTTGCTTGAGTGACAGAAGCATAAACCCGAGTAAGGGGATTGTTGCGTATGGGATAAAGGGGACTTGATGCTTTAATGCGATGCTTGGGTTTTACCTTAATGATCTTTAGTAGTTGCGGATGCTTGCTAGAGTTCCAATCATAAGTGCATATGATCCAAGAAGAGAAAGTATGTTAGCTTATGCCTCTCCCTCATATGAAATTGCAATGACGACTACCGGTCTTGTTAACAATTGCCTAGGACAATTCCGCACACCGATCCATCATTATTCCATAATCGCTATTTATAATATTTAGTTATATATTCTAACTTTATGATAACAACACCTACCTTTATATTTTAGCTCTCCGATATCATGCAAAGTTATCCTCTTCATACCCACAACATAGTTTTATTTCTCGTTTCTAGTTAGAAGCAAACGTTCGGTGTACGTAGAGTCGTATCATTGGCAGATAGGACTTGAGAGAATATTGATCTTACCTTTAGCTCCTTGTGGGTTCGACACTCCATACTTATCACTTCCATCATTGGGAATTGCTACGATGATTCCCTGCACTTGGGGACTATCACAGTGGCCACATAAGATCTCTGGATCTGGCACTCTTTCTTCGGTATAGCCAAACCACACAATGATATCAACGTGCTTCAACGATCGCGCGTGTTTGCAAGGGTTGCCGAAGGCAACAGCCCGCCGATGAATGTTACCATCAACGCCCACAACTACGACAAATCATACTACCTAGGTGATGGTATGTATCCTCAATGGACCACTATTGTGAAGATAATCCCGAACCATGTTGGAGAGAAGAGGAAAAGATTTGCCCAAGAGCAAGGGAGTGCTAGGAATGACGTCGAGCGTGCCTTTGGTGTTTTGCAATCTCGATGGGGCATCGTTCGGTATTTTGCTAGGACTTGGAGCACGAAGAAGCTATGGGAGGTGATGACTGCTTGTGTGATCATGCACAATATGAGCGTAGAAGATGAGCATCCATAACGTATCTACAATCAAGGGTTTCATTTTCAGGGTGAGAATGTTGTGCCTGAGCATGGAGGAGCGGCAATGTTTGAACAACTCACCCAATTTCATCATGAAATGCGTGATTGGGAAACTCATATGCAGCTGCAAAATGATTTGGTTGAGCATATGTGGGCTCATGTTGGCAACCAATAGATGTATCTTTTTTATTCGGCTTGTAAAACTATATGAGACAATTTTATTTTTATTCTGCTTTATTTGGTTGTGAAACTATGCTTTATTTGATTGTGAAACTATATGTGTTGCTTGTGAAATATCTACATATTTATTGAAAAAGGCGGTAAGCCAGCCACGCCGACAAATTTGGGTCAGCGCGTTGGGCGCACTGTCGACCCAAATAATAATCTGGGCTGATACCAAGCGGTCGGCCAACCCAAACGGACAAAAAGCGGACAAAAGTGACGTACATTTGGGTCGACGCGTTGGAGTTGCTCTTACATCGCGCGTGGAGTACATGTTTTGTTTGGAGTACAGGTTGTGTTGTAGGCAAAACACAGGGTGTAGAGGGTACACATTAAATTGCACAAGGGAGTACACATTACATTGGGCAAAAACACATATTTGACCTCTGGACGAAAAGAATTCACAAAGTGAACTGACTTTGATTTTTTTTCACAAACTGACCTTTTTTGTGGCGCCTAACAGAAGGGCGCTGCACCACACTATGCAGCACCTTTGGCCTGGGGGCTGCACCCTCGTGCAGCGTGGCAGCCCGGGGCCAAGGGCAGCCCCACAGACAGCAGTGCAGCACCTAAGCTCTAGGCTCCACACTTGTAATGTGCAGTGCCTAGGGCTTAGGCGCTGCACTGCATGTGTGTCACTTAGGCTATCCCCACCCTCCCCACCCCACCCACACACCCCCACCGACCCACGCACTTGTTAGGCGCCCCCACTCTCTCCCCCTCTCCCCCTCTCAAATCCTTCTCAAATATTGCAAATCCGGAGAATTTTCGATGGATATCAAAGCCAACCCCTCCCTTAAGGTAATCTCCTCTGATCCCCTCATTTTCATCCAAAGGAATTGTCACATTTGCTCAAATCTTACTAGTTAGGGGAAACCCTAGTTGTTGCTTGGATTTGGAAATTTGTGTTGAAACATGTTATGTTTCTATGTCATTTTGCTAGGGTTAGGCTTCCTACTATGCTAGGGTTATGGTTATGTGTGTTGTTATGTTGGGGTTAGGATTAGGGTTAGGCTTCCTACTATGCTATGCTATAGTTATGATTGTGGTTATTGTTAAGTGGGGGTTAGGGTTATTGTTTCATGTCTATGTTAGGGCTTATGTATTTTGTGCAAATATTTGATTAAGTACTTATTCAATATATGTGTTTTTTTGATTATTTTAGGGATGGGAAGAACATGTGTTTTTGTTCATCATGTGGATAAAGATGCCTTTTTGAGAGGCAATGATGAGCCGGACCCGGATGAGCTTGACATGGTGTTTGAGAGTAGTCCTAGCTATGCGGATGTCTTGGAACAAGTGAGGAAGGATTTGAATTGGATGGACCCAAGTGACGTTGTTGAGCTGGAGAGAAGACATGATGTTATTTTCGGGGTGCATATCCGTTGGAAGACAATGCGTGTCAACTCTGAGCAACGTTGGGTTGCATACAAGGAGACGGCTGCCGAATCTCTAGACAAGGCTATTGAGTTATTTGCCTCCAAGAAGGTTGAGTCTAGTTTCCCTTTGGACTTGAACCGGAACTCTTCCCCATTGGTTGCTAGTACTCCCCCACCCATGAACCAAGATCAAATGAGTGAACATCATTTGACACAACAAGTTTGGCCAACAATGAGCCCGATTTCAAACAACCAAAATGAAGCTTTTCAAGAGGAGAATGACGAGTTCGAGGAGGATGACACCGAATATGATCTCCATGACAACAATGTGGGTGATCTTGACAAATATAATGTGCAAGAGACAATGGACCAATCCATCCTTTTTTCTCGTTCATATGCATCGGACTCGGATGACGATGGTCCCGATGAAGAAGTTGATGATGAGGGGTTTACGGCGAAGGAGGCCATAGCATTTAAAAGGGTATTCCGACGGGATCACAAGACACCATTGTTCAAGGATCACCCACATTCCGGCTGCACACCTGACCACTAAAGCTGCCCCACCCACTCCCCACCTACCCCCACCCCAGATAGACACCCCCACCACAGAAGCCCAAAGCTCAGTGCCTCCCCTCTGCCCCCTCTCTCCCCCTCTCAAATCCTTCTCGAATCCGAAGATTTTGTCCGTGGATCTCGAAGCCAACCCCTCCCTTAAGGCAATCTCCTCCGATCCCCTCGTTTTCATCCAAAAAATATGTCACATTAGCTCAAATAGTACTAGTTTGGGGAAACCCTAGTTCTTGCTTGGATTTGGAATTTGTGTGTATATTTGTGGGGAAACCCTTAGGTTTGTCTAGGGTTGATGCATTTACCTCTATACATGTCAATGTGTTGATATTTTCGGGGAAACCCTACTTTTGTAGGAATGGCTTCATCCGGTTCAATGACTAGGCCACCATGTGCTAACCATGAAGACATGTCGAACAAGTGGGAGAGTGCATCTTTGGACAAGGTGAAGGAGAAAGATGTTAACATCCCACCATGTTGGTGTGGAGATGTTTTCAAGGTGAAGGTGTCCACCGACCGAAAGAAGTCATGGACGGAAGGGAGGAGATACTTTGTATGCCCCAACTATGCTTATGATCGTGCACTTCCAACTAAAGCCTATGACCAACCACCGGTAAGCTAGACAAGTAACATGTTACTCTCAAATGTGTGTCGAAACTAACTAAAATTGTGTATGCGGTCACCGCCTCCTCTATGCAAGTAATTCACGTGGATAAATCATGAAGTGCCAGAAGATGTCAAAAAGGACCAATATCAAGATTGTCTTAGGCGCCAGTGGTGGTTCGAGGAATTGCTTCGAAGAGGCTTGGAAAAAGAGTGTCATCAAAAGGAGAGGATGGATCGGAAGAAACGAGAGGAGGAGAGGGCTCGCCAAGCAAAACTTGCTCGTGAGGAGGAGAGGGCAAGAAAGCTTGCAAAGGCTCGCGAGGTGCAAGAGGAGGATGAGGCACGTGGCAAGAAGGGAAAATGTCCTCGCTCGACTCAGTAGGGTCCTCGCTTCAGTACATTCATCGTGCAACCAGATGTAATTCGGTGCCGTATTTTTCATGAACTATCTTCTAGGACAAGAAGCCATTTGTCGTCAACTCCTAAATTTGTCATTTCTAATGTGTGTGTCGTGGACTATCTTGTGGACCCAAGTTGTAATTTCTAATGTATGTGTCATGGACTATCTTGTAGGCATAAATCTGTCTTTTGAATGTGTCGTTGTGTACCATCTTTGGAATCGCAGAAAAATAACTTCTATTTCTGCAGTTGAGGAGTTAGCAGCACTGCAGCGCCCAACAGTGAGGTATTGCACAGTATAGTGCAGTTCCTGAAGCATGGGCGCTGCAGTGATGTTAACTGCAGAACTGCAGAAACAGTAGTAATTTGAACATCACGTCACTTACAATAAATTTAGTTGCACAACAATTTGAACAAACACAAGTAACAACTTGAACATCACATCATTTAGGACAATTCAACATTACTACTAGTTCGCAAACATAAGTACCACACTACTAAGAGTTCACCAACATATGACATAACCTCACAAGTTCATCAACCTAATGAAACAGGTACAAGAGCACTTCCACAATAAAAAACACAACCACTAATGCCTTCCACGCGTGTTCCTCGTGCCACGCCTGGAGGTAATCTTCTTCTTCCTGCTAGGACGAGGCTCTTGTTCCTCCACTTCCTCATGTGCCTCATCATCCAAGCTAGCCATCCGCGAGGTCCCTATGACCGCCTTTGGGTTGCCTTTGTTGTCAAAGTCGGTGGGCGCGAACCATTTTATGGGTTGCTTAGGCTTCAACATGTATGTGGACCGAACTTGAGCCTCCGCCAAAGTCTCGTCATCATCAATCTATCACACAATCAAACAATATGGTGAAGATCAGCATCATAATGAAGTGAGAATTAAATCTAAAAGATTAGTCATACCTCTTGGGTGACCGCACCCTCATCATCCAGATAAGCAAATGAGGAACTCACATCGTCCCCTTCATGGTGAGATAAGGGGTCTGATGGTGTACCAGACCTAGAGGCAGATGGTTCATCATATTCTGGGTCATGACAACCAAGAAGGTTTGATAACCGCCTTAACTTCTTGGCCTGACACTGTAACATGAACAAGTGTATAAGATACCAAACTCCGCAACATATGTAACATGGACACCTGAGTGCGATATGTACCTTGAGAAATTTTTGTAATGGACCTTCATCATTGCATTCTCCAACCGGTGTCTTCTCCAAAATAGACTGTCTTTCATCAGCTGCTTTCTTGATCTGGTCACGCTGCGGATGAGAACGAAGTAACACATCGTTAGCCATTCAAACATGTGTAATACTGCCAACGGGAAAGTAAAGAAGGGAACACTTTACCACATAGTTAATCATCGGAACAGCAGGGACTCCTAGCCCATCCCTGACATCTTTGTTGTAGGGCCGCTTCGATACATCCTCAAAGTTTATGGACTCTTCAAAAATGTCATCATTGTATGCCGGCGGGCATATCTCGACTCGAGTATTTTCAAGAAACCATCATAGGTAGTTATCAAAAGCAAGTGAGCAATGCTCACGAAGCTGGCCGCGTGCACTCTTACAAGCTTGCGCCACACTAAGATGGAAACGGGTAACATACGATGCATGATGCTTGTCCCAGTCCTTTATCTTCCGCTGCTTTCTCCTGTCCAACTTGCATGGTACAAAACCAAACATTAGGACAATCAATAAGTAGTGGCGATGCTTAGTCAATACGGTTCATGCTCTCTTACCTATGAAGTGCTTTGTCCGTGTCCGCCCATTCCGGCGGGTGAGCCTGGAACAGACCAAACCGACAATACACGCGATGTGGCAAATGAAACTCAACAACCCAGTCGCATATCAGTGGGCACCGCATAAGCCAGAGAGCTCTATCCCGCAAGCACATCGAGTTGATGACAAACTCCTTGGTGTACCCAATACTATCATTGGCGCCATATGGTTGCCATACCACCTATGAAATAGGATAACAACGCAACATTGATGACTATTTTTAAGGCAAGCATGAGAAATGACTGAAGTAATTGTGACGCCCCCGATTTGACCATACACTAATCTGCACGCAAATGTGTACGACCAAGGTCAGGGACTCACTGGTAGATATCACAACACAACTCTAAAAGTAAAATAAGTCATACATGCTTAATATTACAAGCCAGGGGCCTCGAGGGCTCGAATACAAGTGCTCGATCATAGACGAGTCAGCGGAAGCAACAAATAGCTGAGTACAGACATAAAGTTAAACAAGTTGCCATAAGATAGCTAGCACAAACTGGGATACAGATCGAAAGAGGAGCGGGCCTCCTGCCTGGGATCCTCCTAAACTACTCCCGGTCGTCGTCGGCAGACTGCACGTAGTAGTAGGCACCTCTGGTGTACTAGGAGTTGTCGTAGGTGGCGTCTGGCTCCTGGACTCCACCATATGGTTGCATCATCCGAAAAGAAGGAACAGAAGGGGGAAAAGGGGGAACAAAGCAACCATGAGTACTCATCCAAAGTACTCGCAAGCAAGTATCTATGCTACATATGCAATGGTAATAAAGATATGGGTAGTATCTGTGGACTGAACTACAGCAAGCCAGATTAAGAGGAGGATAGCTAATCTTATCGAAGACTACGCTTCCGGCAACCTCCATCTTGCAGTAGTAGAAGGGAATAGATGGTAAGTTCACCAAGTAACATCGCATAGCATAATCCTACCCGGCGATCCTCCCCTCGTCACCCTGTGGGAAAGCGATCACCGGGATAACTCTGGAACTCATCTGGGTGTGTTTTATCAAGTATCCGGTTCTAGTTGTCATGAGGTTGAAATACAACTCCGGGTCGTCCTTTTACCGAGGGACACGGCTATTCGAATGGATTAACTTCCCTGCAAGGGTGCACCACATAACCCAGCACACTCGATCCCATTTGACCGGACACACTTTCCTGGGTCATGCCCGGCCTCGGAAGATCAACACATCGCAGCCCTACCTAGGCACAACACAGAGGTCAGCATGCCGGTCTAAGTCCTATGCGCGCAGGGGTCATGGGCCATCGCCCTTTGCACTCCTGCACATTGCGAAAGCGGCCGGTGAGCAAACCTAGCCCCCTTATACAAGTGCGAGTGTTCCAGTCCAACCCGGCGCGCGCCCCTAAGTCGCCGATGTCAAGAAGGCTTCGGCTGATACCATGACATCGAGTGCCCATAATGATTCCCACGTAGCTGGTTCGTGCGTATAGGCCAACGGCCAGACTCAGATCAAATATCCAAACTCGTTAAGCATGTTATTATGAAATAACCGCGGACAACGACCTGGGCCAGGCCCACCTGTCTCCTAGGTGGTCGTGACCTGCCCTGTCACTCCGCCACAAAGATCCACACAGAGGGCCGTCGGGAAAGTATGTCCTTTCAGCCCCCAATCAGTGAATCAACTGCGGGTACTCAACGAGCCGACCCGACTTTAGTCACATCATGTATCAGGTATCATATGTATGTAGTATATACCCGTGATCACACCCAAAGTGATCACGGCCCGATAGAATAGCAGGGCAGACGGACAAGGGTGTAGGGCCACTGATGGAATACTAGCATCCTATACTAAGCATTTAGGATTGCAGGTAAAGGTATCAACAGTTGTAGCAACAATGTCAGGCTATGCAGCAGAATAGGATTATTCGAAAGGAGTAACATGCTACACTACTCTAATGCAAGCAGTAGAGAGAAGAATAGGCGATAATGGGTTGATCAAGGGGGGGGCTTGCCTGGAAGCTCGTCGGCGAAGGAGGGGTCATCAACACCATAGTCGATCGAGGCAGCAGCAGCGCCGGTCTCGTAGTCTACCGGAGAGAAAAGGGGGAAGAAACAATGAATACAATGCAAACAGATGCATAACAATGCATGACATGACATACAACAGTACTATGTGTGCCCTAACGCGGTGCCGGGTGATACTAGCGAAGGGGGGAAACATCCGGGAAAGTATTCCCGGTGTTTCGCGTTTTCGGGAAGATGAAACGGAGGGGGAAAGTTGCATGTTCACTTTGCTAGGGACGTGTGGTTGACGAACGGTCTACGTATTCGGATTCGTCTCAAAATTCTGAGCAACTTTCATGTACAAAGTATTTTCATCCGAGTTACAAATTGTTTTATATTAGTTTTTAAAGTTTTAAATCATTTCTAATTATTATTATTAAATAAATTCGAATTTATTAATATTGCATCAGCATGACGTCAGTAGTCAACAGAGGTGTTAACCGAGTCAAGCTAATGTGTGGGCCCCGCATGTCATTGACTGCCTAATTAACTAACAGTTTAATTAGGTTAATTAGTGATTAAGTTAAGCTAATGATGATTAATTTAATTAATTGATTAATATTTTAATTACTTTTATTATTATTATTATTTATTTATTTATTCCTTTTTTTCCAGGGGCTAGGCCCCACATGTCATTGGCCCAAGGGCCTAACGGCCACGCGGGCGAAACGGGGCAACGGGTGCGGGGGCGGGCGCCCGACGCGGCCAGCGGGCGCGAGCACCGCAGACACGGCGAGGCCGCCGTTAGGGGCTAGTGGGGAGGGAGAGGTGGCTGGGCGTGGCCGCCGGCGAGCAGCTGCGGCGCGGGGCGGTGAGCGGGGCTGCGGCGGAGGCGATGGCGTGCGCGAGGCTCGGGAGGCGGCGGTGGCGCGGCCGCGGGAGGAGGAGAGGAGGGGCGCAACGAGCGGCAGCGGCACGGGCACACGGCGAAGGGGACGGGGCGCCGGCGGTGAGCACGTGGCTGCAACGCGCAGCGGCAGCAACAGTAGGATAGGAGCGAGCGGGGCGTGCGCGAGGCAGCGACGAGGCGGAGCGGTGCCGCAGGGCAGCAGGGCGCCGGCGGGAAGCGCGGGCAGGTGGGGCGATGCAGAGTGGGGACGGGGGAAGGAGGAGTGGCCGGAGTCGTGGCCGCGGGCGCGCGGCTGTGCGCGCGGGCGAGCGCGGGGACGCGGGCAAGGCGCGACTGCGACGGTAGTGGGGCGGAGCAGACGGTGGCAGCAGCAGCAGATGCAGGGGAGGCGCGGGCGCGTAGGCGTACTGCCAGGCCGGCCATTGGCCACGGCGAAGCAGGTGCGGTGACGCACGGGTTGACGGTGACGACAACGTTCTGCAGGGGGGAGGGGAGGCCGAGGCCGTTGGCCTCACCGGCGTTGCCGTGGAGAGGGGGCGATGAGGCTCGGTGGAGGCGACGGGGAGGAGAGGAGGACGACGGTGCGGGTCCGATGGTGGTGCTCCCGCAAGATCCAGCGAGGGGCTCCGGCGACGAGGTGGGGCAGCACGTCGGGACGAGGCACGGTCGTCGCCCCGATCCAAATCCAGCAGGGTGTGAGGAGTGGGGGGAGTGTGCGGGTGGGCTAGGGTTTGCCCAGGGTGGGGACATAAGGGAGTGGGTGGGGGCGCAACTGGGCTGGCCTGGTGGCCAGCTGGGCCAAAGCCCAGCAGGGGTGTTTAGTTTTTATTTTATTAGATTTGTTTTCTGCTTTTTATTCTTTTCCCTATTTCTGTTTTATTTAGTTTAGAGCATCTTAGCATTTTCTAAATAGTTGTTTTCTCCACTATAATTACCTATGTAATATTTGTCACACTCCAAACATTTTGCTATTAACATTTGAAAACTTTTATTGTTTGCTAAGATTTCAAATTTAAATTCAAAACACTTATGGACTAACTCAAGATTAGCAATAGTAACGAGATGACGTGGCATCATTAGCATAGGTTCATTGTAGCTTAACTATCCGGGCATTACAATTCTCCTCCACTACAAGAAATCTCATCCCGAGATTTAGGAGCTAGAAGGAAACAGTGCGGGGTATTCTTCGCGAAGACGATCCTCGCGTTCCCAAGTGGCTTCGTCTTCAGAGTGATGCGACCACTGGACTTTGAGGAACTTGATCGCCTTCTGACGTGTGCGACGTTCACCTTGGTCAAGAATGCGTACCGGATGCTATTTATAGGAGAGGTCCTGTTGCAACTCGAGCACTTCGTGATCCACTGCTCGGATTGGGTCCTTGAAGCAACGGCGGAGTTGAGACACATGGAACACATCGTGAACCTGAGAAAGGTTCGACGACAGCTCCAGTTGATATGCCACCTTTCCACGCCTTTCAAGAATAGTGATTGGACCAATATAGCGAGGAGCTAACTTGCCCTTGATCCCAAAGCGGTGAGCACCCTTCATTGGTGTAACTCGAAGATAAGCCTTTTCGCCAGGTTGATAGACCATGTCCTGATGATGACGGTCATACTGACTTTTCTGACGTGACTGAGGAGTCTACAGATTCTCGCGGATGACGCGGACTTGCTCTTTAGTGTGTTGAACAATATCCGGACCAAAGAGTGAACGTTCCCCAGTTTGTGACCAGTTCAGAGGGGTTCAGCACTTTTGTCCATATAACACTTCGAAGGGAGCCATCTTCAGACTAGCCTGATGGCTATTATTATAAGAGAACTCAGCATACGGGAGAGATTCCTCCCATTTCTTGCCGAAGGAAATAACACAAGCTCGAAGCATGTCTTTGAGAACTTGGTTGACGCGTTCAACTTGTCCTTGTGACTGAGGATGAAAAGCAGTATTGAATGACAGATGTGTTCCCATAGCTTCTAGGAAACTTGCCCAGAATCTTGAAGTGAATAAACTGCCACGGTCTGAACTGATTACCAGTGGAATACCGTGAAGTGAAACAATTCTGGACATGTAGAGAGTTGCTAGCTGACTAGCAGTAATCGTTTCTTTGACAGCCAGAAAATGTGCAACTTTAGAAAGCCGGTCAATGACGACAAGAATTGCATCATTACCTTTCTGCGATTTGGGAAATCCAGTGACGAAGTTCATTTCAACATGGTCCCATTTCCATTCAGGAATAGAGATAGGTTGCAGGGTTCCAGTAGGCCTTTGATGTTCTGCTTTGATACAACGGCAAACATCACACTCAGCAACATAACGAGCAATGTCTTGCTTCATATTAGACCTCCAGAATCTCTGACGAATGTCTTGGTACATCTTGGTACTACGAGGATGAATAGACAGAGGCGTATCATGAGCTTCTTTCATAACCTCCTGAGTCTTGTCCAGGTTTTCCCTCTTACTCGGAACCACTAGGCGGCCTTTGAAGTACAAGGTGCAATCATCAGCAACAGTGAAGAGTGAGGGCTTTCCTTCTGCGAGGTAGCGTTTAATCTTCTCGACTTCAGAGTCATAATGTTGAATAGTCTTGATACTGCTCACGAGATCGGGTACGACAACCAGGGTATTAAGGGAACCCTGGGGAATAACACGAAGATTCATCTTGCAGGACTCTGGAGGAGGGGGAGCGAGCGCTCCAGGAGGAACAATATGGAGGTTCGACTTTCTGAATTCTTCAACAAGCGAGGGTTGAACTTTGTGAACCTGGAGGTGGTTGCAATATGACTTGCGGCTTAAGGCGTCAGCCATCACATTAGCCTTGCCCGAGGTATAGGAAATACCCAAGTCAAAATCTGCTACGGTCTCCATCCATCTTTGTTGATGGAGGTTCAGGTCTGGTTGAGTAAACAAGTACTTCAGACTTTGGTGGTCGGTGAATATCTCGCAACGATTACCAAGAAGGTAATGTCGCCACTGTTTTAGAGCATATATGACAGCAACAAGCTCAAGGTCGTGAACTGGGTAGTTCTCTTCATGAGGGTGCAATTGACGAGAGGCATAAGCGATCATTCTGCGTTCTTGCATTAGGACACAGCCTAATCCTTGATGGGAAGCGTCGCAGTAAATGATGAAGTCCTTCTTAGTATCAGGTGGAGCAAGCACTAGGGTAGTAGTCAGCTTGTCCTTGAGCGCCTGAAACTTTCCTGGCATTTGTCTGTCCACTCGAACTTAACGCCTTTGTGAAGTAGACCAGTAAGAGGTTCGGCGATCTTGCAGAAGTTCTCGACGAATCGGCGGCAATAGCTGGTGAGACCGAGAAAACTTCTGACTTGCTTGACGTTCTTCGGAGGAGTCCAACCGAGAATGGCATGAACTCATTCGGGGTTGATGGCAATACCATCCTTGGAGATGACAGGCCCGAGATAGGTTACTTCAGGAAGCCAGAATTCGCACTTGGAATATTTAGCATAAAGTTGATGCTTGATACGCCCAAAACGTATCTATAATTTCTGCTTGCTCCATGCCTCTTTTGTGTGATATTGCTATGTTATTTATACACTTCCATACACTTTTGATCATATTTGGACTAACCTATTAACTCAGTGCACCCCAGTGCCAGTTTCTGTTTTCTGCTGTTTTTGTATTTCAGGTTTTCCCATCACGAAAACTGCCAGAAAAATCCCGGAAAAATTATATAAAAAATCAACGTTCCGGGAGCTTCCTTGCGGCCAAAGTAGGGCCGGAGGGGGGCCACCAGGGCTCCAGGCGCCCTGGTGGCGCGGCCCCCCTCCTGGCCGTGCCGGGGGGCGCCTGGGCCCCCCAGGTCTCCGCTGATGCCCCCCTTTGGCATATATTTACACCGCGTCCCGAAACCCTCGAGGACGGAACCCTTTTTCGCGATCTCATCTCTGTTCCGCCGCCGCCGCGCTTCCAAGATCGGGAGCACCAGGAGAACTCTTCCCGGCACCCTGCCGGAGGGGAGGATCACCACCGGGAGCCTCTCCACCACCATGGACGCCTCCCGGATGAGTTGTGAGTAGTCTCCCTTGGACCATGGGTCCATGACTAGTAGCTATGTGATGTTCTCCTCCCCTCTTTGTGCTTCACTAATTAGACCTCGTGAGCTGCCCTACATGATCGAGGCACATATGTAATCCTTATGTTGTTGCTATGTTGAGTTTGCTGGGATCCGATGGATTGTGAGATTATGTCCAGATTGTGTTTGAGTAATATATTTGATTTACCTCTTTTATATTTATGTTCTTGAGTAATTCTTGCATGTTCTTCGTTGCTATTTATTGCTTTGGACAAGTAGTAGGTAGTAACTCCAAGAGGGAACGTTATGCTTGATTGTGGGTTCATGCCCCTCGATGACTAGTTTGAGTGACAGAAACATGAGTCTAGGGGATGTCCTGTTGCCACAAGGGGGAAAACAACGGTGCTTGTACTCGCGGGTGCAAGGATTGTTTACTTTACGCAAAGTTCTTTTAATGCAGTTGTCTGTTGCTTTGAGTTTACACTATGGGTGGGACTCGCAACTTAATACCAGCGAGATGTTCTGGATAGATATCTCAAGGTGGATGATTAGTAGTAGATGCAGATGGATTTCAGTCTACTTGCCTTGGCGTACCGCCCATGCTTTGAACCTCAACCTTTCTTGCAGCATAGTTAGCATTGGTTTGCGCACATAATTCTGTCAATTGCCCAGCTGTAATTCGTTTACCTCACATAGCTGTTTTATCGTCTTTTGGGAGAGAGACATCACTAGTGAACATCATGGGACCCCGGTCCATATTACCATCACTGATCACATCCGCTATTTACTTTCTGCTTTTACTTACTAGTTGCAGCAATACCTATCACTATTATCTCTTGTGTTTGATCCTTTGTAAATGACAAGGCCGGAAGGATTGACAACCTCTCTGTACTCGTTGGGAGCAAAGTTATTTGTATCTGTGTGCAGGTCCAGTTAATTGCTAAGTATCTGGCGCCATTAGCAGTTGACACCTTCTTGTTGAACCTTGGAGTCTCAGGGGAATTCGATCCTTGGTATCTTTGCCAAGGGAAAACTACCGCTACACTGCATCTCAAACCTTCCACTTGGGGTAACCAACGAGGGGCGAGAAGCCATCAAGCAAAGTTTTCTGGCGCCGTTTCCGGGGACTCCACTCTTCAAGATAGGGGAGTTGCACGCTATCTTTTACCTTTGCTTTTTAGTCTTGTTAGTTTACCTTTCAGTTTTGCTTTAGTATCTTTTATCGAAAATCACAAAAATAGTTATCTTGCTCACTTGCTGCTATGGGTTCCACCGAGAACACCAAGTTGTGTGACTTCACAAGTCATAACAACGATGACTTTATTTGCACGCCTATCACTACACCTGCCACTTCAGCACCTGCTTATGAAATTAAACCTGCTTTACTGAATCTAGTTATGAAAGATCAATTCCCCGGTGCTGGAGATGATGCTGCTTTACACTTAAACAATTTTGTTGAACTCTGTGATATGCAAAAGTACCAAGAAATAGATGGTAATATTGTTAAGCTTAAGCTTTTTCCTTTCTCCTTGAGAGGAGGAGCTAAAATTTGGTTTCAATCCTTGCCTAGAAATAGCATAGATTCTTGGGACAAGTGCAATGATGCCTTTATTGGAAAATACTATCCACCTGCTAAAATTATCCAACTAAGAAGTAACATAATGAATTTTAAACAATTGGATAATGAACACGTTGCCCAAGCTTGGGAACGCATGAAATCTCTTGTCAAGAACTGCCCTACTCATGGTTTGACTACTTGGATGGTTATCCAAACATTTTATGCAGGCTTGAACTTTACCTCGCGGAACCTGTTAGATTCGGCCGCGGGAGGAACCTTTATGTCAACTACACTTGGTGCTTCCACGAAGCTTCTCGATGAGATGATGACCAATTATTCCCAATGGCACACCGAACGCGCTCCAACAGGTAGGAAGGTAAACTCTGTCGAGGAGATTTCCTCCCTAAATGAAAAAGTTGACTTGATCATGTCTCTACTTTCTAAGCAATCTTCTGTTGATCCTCGTGATGTTCCTTTAAATTCTTTGATTGCTCAAGAACAAGTACATGTGAACTTTATCTCTAGAAACAATTTTAATAACAATGCTTATAGGAGTAACTTTGGTAGCAATCCTAGACCGTTCCCCTCTAATTCTTATGGGAACAACAATGCTTATCCTAGCACCAAGAACTCCACTACTGAACTAGAGATTATGCTTAAAGATTTCATCACTACCCAAAAAGCCTTTAACAAGAGTGTAGAAGAAAAACTAAACAAACTAGATGATCTCTCTTCGAAGGTAGACAATTTAGCCCATGAGGTAGAATTGCTTAAAATTAGAACTTCTCCTCTTGAGGAGAGGAAGGTCACTCCTATGAATGCTATTCAAGTGCAAATTAATGAAAACATTAGGATGTTGGCTAAACTTAAAGAGAGATGGGCTAGAGAAAAGGAGGAAGAAGATAGAATTAAGAACCTTCCTACCCACCACACTGTTGCTACTATCCAAGTTGTTGAAGATATCCAAACTCTTAGCACCCAACGCACTCCTGGTCCCATTGGACCTATTAATGGTGATGCTATGACCATAGAAACTACCAAACAAGTGAACCTAAAGGACACCGCTACCACCTTACTTGATAGTAGTGACCTTGATTTTGATAATTGCACCCTTACCGAAGTTATTGATTTCCTTCCCAAGATGTCTAGAGACCCCCGCACTAGCACGCTTAATCTTGCCTTCACAGAGCATATCACTAATGCTCTCATCAAAGCTAGGGAGGAGAAACTTAGAGTAGAAGCCTCCATACCTAGAAAGCTAGAAGATGGTTGGTATCCTATGATTAAAATTAAGTTGAATAACTTCTCTTGCTATGCTTTATGTGATGTTGGAGCTAGTACCTCCGTTATGCCCAAAAGAATAAATGATATGCTTAAATCGAAACCTTTTGATTCTTGTTCTTTTGGTGTTCGTCTTGTTGATTCTTCCATAAAGAAACCTTTGGGGAGGATCGACGATGTTCTTATCATTGTCAATGAAAATTACGTTCCCGTTGATTTTACTATTATGGATATTGAATGTGAACCTTCTTGTCCAATTATTCTGGGACGTCCTTTTCTACGCACCGTTGGTGCTATCATTGACATGAAAGAGGGGAATATAAAATTCCAATTTCCTCTCAAGAAATGGATGGAACACTTCCCTAGAAAGAAGATTAAGTTACCTTTTGAGTCCGTTATACGGGCTAGCTATTCTTTTACTCTTAATAAAACTTGATCTCTTTGCATTATGCCTAGCTTAAAGGCATAAAAGAAAGCGCTTTTGGGAGGCAGCCCACAATGAATAAAATTTTATTTTGCTTTTGTTGTGTCTTGATGTTGTTACTACAGTAGCATCATCATTGTATCTTTACTTTTCAGCTTTGTGCCAAGTGTAGCCTCTGATTGCAAGAAAGTTCAAAAGTTGTGACGTGCTGTCCAGGAAACAGATTATGTCCTTGGACAGAAAAATTCATATAAAATCACCACGTCATCTTTTTGGTCTGAATTTTTTCGACAGCGTGCTCTATACAATTTTCTTTCGGGCGTCTGTTTTGAGTTTTTTGATTAGAGTTGCAGAAGTGCCCCGAAAAAATCATTTACTACATGCTGGTCTGTTTTTCACAGATTCTGTCCTGTTTTGCCTTTCCTTCATTTTGCAAACCTTGAGCTTGCTTTTTCTTTGCAAAAACCTTTTGGCAATCTTGAGAAACAGTAGACCTTCAAGAATATCCTTATTTCCAGCAAGGAACAATTATTTTATTATGGGTACTAACCTCGCTAATCAGATTATGATGAGTTATGTATGAAGGGAGTTTTCAAGTGTGCGAGGGAAGATTATAAAAAGATTCAGGAGTGTCAAACGCTCAAGCTTGGGGATGCCCCCATGCACCCCCAAGAAATATTCAAGAAGACTCAAGCGTCTAAGCTTGGGGATGCCCCCGTGCATCCCCTTCTCCATCAACAATTATCAGTTCGTCTTTCGTTCCACTATATTTTTATCACTTCATGTGTTATGTGCTATGCTTGGAGCGTCTTGCTTTTAGTTTTCCTTTTTAGTTTTCTTTAGCTTTGCTTGCTTTTCATAACGAGTTGGAACTCAGCCTTCTTTGTGTGCTAGAGAAACACGCTCCACTTCAACCTAGAACATAACATAGAATTTTCATGTCTATCCTTGCTGTGTGTGTTCTTTGTCTTTCAATAGCTACTATCATGCTTAGCTCTTAGTTTTCATGCTTATCTTTTTAAAGAGCTTTTGTTTAGTTGGTCGCGGGAACTCTCTTTATTTATCATGCTCATCTTGTTAAGAGAGTTGGCTTCTGTTGCACTGGTCGATATGTCTATGATAAAAATGCTACGTGCATAATGGTGCTTAGTAGTTCATGTTTTCTTTTGGTTAGTCTCAAATAGCTGGGGGGGTTCCCAATGTGTTATTGGAGTACCAACATGATTTGTTTGCCTATGATGTGGTATGGTTTAGTGATATCTTCCTTCAAGAATTTATTTTGATTGACTTGGCGTATGCTCACGCATATTTAAGACTGTAAAGAAAGTCTGTCAAGCCTTGATGATCTTTTATTTCTGAGTAGCGATATAACTTCCATGCCTGATTCAATGTTGCTTTGTCGCTCTGCATGATTATGACCGTCATTTCTCTCTTAGTTGGTCGCTCCCAGTCTTTTGCTAACCTTCGCCTGTACTAAGCGGACTGACTGCTTGTGCATCCAAAATCCTTTAAACCAGTTATGCCATATGAGTCCACCATACCTTCCTCTACATGGTATTTACCTGCCATTCCTAACGAAGACTTTCATGTACCATCTCGAAATTATTCAAAAAAGCATTCCTATTTTGTGCCTCTGTTTTAGTTCATGAGGAAGTAGTAGTTAATTCATGATCTTTTTAAGTTGGACAAGCTTCACCCCGGGATTGCATGTCTAATGTGCAAACCCATAATACGAGAAGGAACTGGCATAGAGTGCGCCCGGCTCATTAAAAAATAATACAAACAAACAAACCCTCCTTCACGCTTTGTTCATTAGAAATCAGAAAACTTTGGCAGTGATAAACAAAGGAGATTAAGAGGATGTGATCGTCCTCATTCGGGAGCCGTTCCTCGAAACTTGTCCAGCTCAAGAAGTAATTGAGTTATCTGCTAGCATTCGTTGACGAAACATGCATATTCAAAAAAAAAATTTACCTCTATTTTTAAAACCAAGAGATCTGGTACATGTTTTGTCTTTGTTTCCGACCACGGGTTTTCAACCTTGGCAACAAAAGCCACGGTTCGAGAGTCTCCACCTTCTTTAAAGCACCAACTACTGAGCACCAACTACTGAGAGCATGATTGTCATTCTGAGTGTAATGTGCATTGTCCCAAAGTACCATTGTCTTTTGCATGATTATGATATCGTTTATTCTGAAATCATTGTATCTAGTCGTCACTTAAACCTTGGAGGTGCCCCTGCATTTATGTTTTGCTTCACTAAAGGGGGCAAGCGAGATACCACTTTATCATATTTGCACACCATGCTCATTACAAATCTATTTGATGTTTTAGTATCATATTGTAAAACTTTCAGTTCTTTGTGATTTTCTCATAAGGCAACTTAATTACTACAGATTCATTGTCTCAGTAAGCTTTTGTCATGTGACTATGAAAAGTCCTTATATGGTTAATAGCATGTCACCACAGAAATTATGCTTGTTATCATTTACCTACCCGAGGACGAGCAGGAATTAAGCTTGGGGACGTTGATACGTCCAAAACGTATCTATAATTTCTGCTTGCTCCATGCCTCTTTTGTGTGATATTGCTATGTTATTTATACACTTCCATACACTTTTGATAATATTTGGACTAACCTATTAACTCAGTGCACCCCAGTGCCAGTTTCTGTTTTCTGCTGTTTTTGTATTTCAGGTTTTCCCATCACGAAAACTGCCAGAAAAATCCTGGAAATATATATATAAAAAATCAGCGTTCCGGAAGCTTCCTTGCGGCCAAAGTAGGGCCGGAGGGGGGCCACCAGGGCTCCAGGCGCCCTGGTAGCGCGGCCCCCCTCCTGGCCGCGCCGGGGGGGCGCCTGGGCCCCCCAGGTCTCCGCTGATGCCCCCCTTTGGCATATATTTACACCGCATCCCGAAACCCTCGAGGACGGAACCCTTTTTCGCGATCTCATCTTTGTTCCGCCGCCGCCGCGCTTCCAAGATCGGGAGCACTAGGAGAACTCTTCCCGGCACCCTGCTGGAGGGGAGGATCACCACCGGGAGCCTCTCCACCACCATGGACGCCTCCCGGATGAGTTGTGAGTAGTCTCCCTTGGACCATGGGTCCATGACCAGTAGCTATGTGATGTTCTCCTCCCCTCTTTGTGCTTCACTAATTAGACCTCGTGAGCTGCCCTACATGATCGAGGCACATATGTAATCCTTATGCTGTTGCTATGTTGAGTTTGCTGGGATCCGATGGATTGTGAGATTATGTTCAGATTGTGTTTGAGTAATATATTTGATTTACCTCTTTTATATTTATGTTCTTGAGTAATTCTTGCATGTTCTCCGTTGCTATTTATTGCTTTGGCCAAGTAGTAGGTAGTAACTCCAAGAGGGAACGTTATGCTTGATTGTGGGGGTTCATGCCCCTCGATGACTAGTTTGAGTGACAGAAACATGAGTCTAGGGGATGTGTTGTTGCCACAAGGGGGAAAACAACGGTGCTTGTACTCGCGGGTGCAAGGATTGTTTACTTTACGCAAAGTTCTTTTAATGCAGTTGTCTGTTGCTTTGAGTTTACACTATGGGTGGGACTCGCAACTTAATACCAGCGAGATGTTCTGGATAAATATCTCAGGGTGGATGATTAGTAGTAGATGCAGATGGATTTCGGTCTACTTGCCTTGGCGTACCGCCCATGCTTTGAACCTCAACCTTTCTTGCAGCATAGTTAGCATTGGTTTGCGCACACAATTCTGTCAATTGCCCAGCTGTAATTCGTTTACCTCACATAGCTGTTTTATCGTCTTTTGGGAGAGAGACATCACTAGTGAACATCATGGGACCCCGGTCCATATTACCATCACTGATCACATCCACTATTTACTTTCTGCTTTTACTTACTAGTTGCAGCAATACCTATCACTATTATCTCTTGTGTTTGATCCTTTGTAAACGACAAGGCCGGAGGGATTGACAACCTCTCTGTACTCGTTCGGACCAAAGTTATTTGTATCTGTGTGCAGGTCCGGTTAATTGCTAAGTATCTGGCGCCATTAGCAGTTGACACCTTCTGGTTGAACCTTGGAGTCTCAGGGGAATTCGATCCTTGGTATCTTTGCCAAGGGAAAACTACCGCTACACTGCATGTCAAACCTTCCACTTGGGGTAACCAACGAGGGGCAAGAAGCCATCAATGCTCACGTAGCTTTTCCAGTACAAGGTGAAGATGTTCATCATGCTCTTCCTTATTCTTGGAAAATACAAGGATATCGTCCAGATAAACCACGATGAATTTGTCGACGTATTCCATGAATATGTAATTCATCAGGAGAGAGAAAGTAGCTGGAGCATTTGTCAAGACGAATGACATGACGGTGTACTCGAATGAACCGTATCGAGTTACAAAGGCGGTCTTTGGAATATCCTCTTCACGAACACGGATCTGGTGGTAACCCAACCTCAAGACGAGTTTAGAGAACACTAATGAACCAGCCAGTTGATCATCGGGGAAGGGGATATTTGTTCTGAATAGTTGCTTGGTTGATAGAATGGTAACCTTGGACCAATCGGTTTGTCCCATCCTTCTTCCTGGCAAAGAGGGAAGGTGCTCCCCAAGGAGAGCAACTCACGCGAATGAAACCACTAGCAAGAGATTTTTCGATTTCCTCCTTAAGCTCAATGAGTTAATGAGGTGGCATCTTGTAGGGTCGTTTGGCTATAGGGGTGGTGCCTGGTTTCAAGTCGATAATGAACTCGATTGCTCTAGCAGGGGGAATCCCTGGAAGTTCTTGATAACCCACAAGTGTAGGGGATCGCAATAGTTTTTTCGAGGGTAAAGTATTCGACCCAAATTTATTGATTCGACATAAGGGGAGCCAAAGAATACTCTTAAGTATTAGAAGCTGAGTTGTCAATTCAACCACACCTGGAAACTTAGTATCTGCAGCAAGATAGTTTAGTAGCAAACTAATATGATAGTGGCGGTAGCAACAATAAAAGTAACGGTAGTGTTTTTGTAGTTTTTGTAATAATAACAACGGAAAAATAAATAAGCAACAAGCAATATAGGAAAAGCTCGTAGGCATTGGATCGATGATGGGAAATTATGTCGGATGAAATTCATCATGTAGAAGTTATAACCTAGGGTGACACAGAACTAGCTCCAGTTCATCAATGCTATGTGATAACCCTCAACCGTAAGGGATCGAGATAGTCTTCGCGGGTAAGAATAACCCAATTTATTGATTCGACACACGGGGAGCCAAAGAGTATTTATAAGCTTTAACAGTTGAGTTGTCAATTCAACCGCACCTGAAATATACTAACTTGCAACAAAAGATAAGTGGTAACAGTGATATGATAGTGACTATAGTAATAGTAAAAGTAAACAGTAACAGTAGATAGCAAAGTAAATAGCAAAAGTAGCGACTAGTAACAAGCAAGGTTTAAAATACTGTAGGCTAGGGAGATGGATGGTTGGGCGTTGCATGGATGAGATAGATTCTAACTTGGGGCACGGCACACGGAAAAGTAATGATCATCTAGGCAAATATCAAACATTAGGCATGTATCCCGTAGGTAGTTGTACGTGCTTGCAATAAGAACTTGCACAACATCTTTTGTCCTACCATCCCGCTACGAACGGGGCCAAAAGGAACTAATGGATATTAAGGTGCTCCTGTCAAAGAGCACCGGAACAAAGCAATGAACTCAATGGGTACATGTAATCCTCAAACTATGGACCATCCCCTTTGGTGTCCCAAGCTGTCACTTTTGGGAACGCCGGTTCCGAACCGTAACAGGTGCATACAACTCATAGATAGGATCAAGAACACAAATATATTCATGCAAACACATATGGTTCAGATCTGAAATCATGGCACTCGGGCCCTAAGTGTCAAGCATTAAGAATAACAAGTTGTAGCAAAGATGATAAACACCATACTAGATAATAGGCAACATGCCTCCAACAATCTGACGAACTATTACATGATCTAACTCATCCAATCCCTACCATCCCCTTCGCCTACAGCAAGGGAATTACTCACACATGAAGGGGGAAGTCATGGAGGGATGATGGAGTGGTGATGATGATGACGATGGCGACGATCTCCCCTCTCCGGAGGCCAAATCAGCCTCCAGATTAGCCCTCCCGAAGAAGAACAGAGGGTGGCGGCGGCTCCGCGACGAAAAACAGCGAAAGGACTTCTGATCTGGGATTTCTGCGTCGGGAGGAAAAATACGGGCTAAAGTAGGGCACCAGGGGGTGTGGGGCCCACCCAGGCGCCCCCCGGCGCGGCCCAGGGGGGGCGCGCCCACAGGGCGCCTGGGCACCCCCTAGCCCCCCTCTGGCCCCACTTCTGGCATTTTATTTCTTCGGGTGCGTGGATTTTTCATGATTTTTCGTGGATTTTTCTGAGATGCTTAAAAATCCGTTTTCGTGCACACAAATAAACCATACAGGCAGCTCTGCTGAAAACAGCGTCAGTCCGGGTTAGTTTAGTCCAAATCATGCAAGAATGAGGTCAAAACAATATCAAAAGTGTTTGGAAAAGTAGATATTTGAGACGTATCAACTCCCCCAAGCTTAGCATATTGCTTGTCCTCAAGCAATTCAGTTCAACGAACTGGACGCGACAAAGAAAAGTTTGACAAACTCTTTTGCTTCATTAGATGTATATAAGCATGCACTACGAAAAGAGTTCAGCAAGTATTAAAACAGTACTTATGAGAACAATGCAAGGAGCAATCCTTCTTTCAAGTGACCAGTCACAAATAATTAAGAGTAAACAATATATTACCGAAAATCAAGACAAGATCACATTGCACATAGCTTGAGCATATTAAGGTGGTATCTCGCTAGCCTCCATGAGTGAAGCAAAACATAAATGCAGAGACTCCTCCAGAGTTTTAAAGGAGACTAGAACTAAGAATTTCAGAATAAATCATATCACAAGTATCCAGAAGACAATGTAATACTTTGGGACAATGCACATTACACTCAGAATGACAATTATGCTCTCCTAGTCAGTGCTTTGAAGAAAGAAGATGAGACTCTCGAACCGTGGCTTTTATTGGCAAAGTTAAAAACCCGTGATCGAAAACAAAAACTAAACATGTACCAGAGCTCTTGGTTTTAAAAACAGAAGTAAATATGTTTTTGAGAGGTGCATATTTCGTCAACGAATGCTAGCAGATAACTCAATCACTTTTTAAGCTAGACAAGTCTCGAGGAACGGCTCCCGCATGAGGACGATCACATCCTCTTAATCTCCTTTGTTTATCACTGCCAAAGTTTTCTGATTTCTCATGAACAAAGCGTGAAGGAGGGTTCATTTGTTATATTATCTTTTTGAGCCGGGCGCACTCAATGCCAGTTCCTTTTCATATTAGGGGTTTGCACATTATGCATGCAATCCAGGGGTGAAACTTGTCCAACTTAAAGAGATCATGAATTAACTACTACTTCCTCATGAGCTAAAACATAGGCACAAAAAAGAGAAATGCTTTTGATTAATTTCGAGATGGTACACGAAAGTCTTCGTTAGGAATGGCAGGTAAATACCATGTATAGGAAGGTATAGTGGACTCATATGGCATAACAGGTTTAAAGGTTTTGGATGCACAAGCAGTCATTCCGCTTAGTACGGGTGGAGGTTTAGCAAAAGACTGGGAAGCGACCAACTAGAGAGCAATAACGGTCATAATCATGCAGAGCGACAAAGCAACATTGAATCGGGCATGAAAGTGATATAACTATTCTAAAACTCAAAGATCATCAAGGCAAAGTAGACTTTTTAGTCTTAAACATGTGTAAGCATGTGCCAAGTCAATCCAAATATTCTCTAAAGGGAAATACCACCCTAGTATGCCAGACTATGAACAGTGCGATGCATGTAGATCATTTCAATAACACATTATATACTCTAGTTATTGGAGACTAGCCACAAGGAAAGCATGAACCACTGGAAGAGCATTGTAATCATAGCACTATGTCGCTACAAGCTGGTCTCTAGATCATAAGTACAGGCATATGTACAAAAGTAGAAACAATAAGAGTTCATACCGGTCTTCCTTGTTGCTTCCTTTCAGTTGATCTTCGTCATTACTGCTTGTCACTTGCACGATCGAACGTAGGAAATATAATCAAATGCCATCACGGACTCGAGCTGATCTCTGAAAACAAAGCAAACTAAAGAGAGAAAGGAAATATTTTTGAGTTTTTTCAAAAGTTGAATAAAAAGCAAAAGAAAGAGAAAATCTTTTTGTTGTTTTTGCGAATAGAGGAATAAAGAAGAATGGGCAAAAACTTCGAAAAGATCAAAGCGAATAAAACGGATAATACAATGAAAAAGTGAGAAGGGCACGTACTCCCCCAAGCTTAGGCTTTTGGCCTAAGTTGGTAGCAGCTACTGCCCCTAGGAGCCTCCTGCTCCAGGGGTATGGTGGTGAGACCAAGGGTCGTAGAAGGATGATGGCGCGTACACTGAACTCCTCGGAGTCTCCCACGAGGAAGGTTCCGAGCGCCAAACAGAGGAAGACCCTTCACCAAACTCGGTGGCGGTCTCATCCTGAAAATGTGGTATCTCACCGTGCCTCTCCTCGTCGGGCACAACCCCCTCCATGGGGTTATGGAACTGATGCTGGACCATGAACTCATCGAACTGGACAACATCAAAGGACCATCCGTTCCTGCGAGAAAAATCAAACAAAAGAGGTGCAGGTAGACGAATCTCGCGTTCCGCGGTAGTTCCGAAACGGAAGATATAAACAAGGTTATCAAGCTCAGAACCCATGGTAACAAACTTATGCCTTTTCATAGCAGCAAGATCAAAGCTTAAATAAGTAAAAGGAGTATCATCAGGGTGTGGGGTGCCTCCAAGATGCTCTAAGATAAGCGTGGCATAAATGCCACCATATAAGTCCCCCTTGTTACCGTTCATAGCAAGGCGTCGAGCAATTAAGGTACCAATATTATAATCAGACCTCCCTGAGAGGGCTGCTGCCAGGATAGCAATATCCAGAGCATAAACGTTGCTCGTGTTGTCACGAGCTAACACCCCTCTAGCAACATAATATGCAAAATACCTGAGGTGAGGAAACAAGATACTGGAGATCTTCGACCGATGAATATCCCTCGTACCCATGCTGCAGAGAGAGTTGATGACGGTTTTCAGCTCGGAGGGCTGAGTGGCCATCCTTGTCGTCCTCCCAACGTTCGGCACACCTATTACTTCACAAAAATTTCCCAGAGTCATGGTGATAAGATCATTATAAATTTTAAACTCAATAGCACCTGAATCAGGATTATATCTAAAACTGTTAATGAAACCGGAGGTGAGTTTCTGATACTGAGTAACACGGCTCATGACGAGTCGTGTCAAACCTGCATTAGCACAAAGATTATAAAACTCATCCTTGATTCCCGCAGCTTCCATGAATTCATCACATGGAAATGTCATCGCACGTGCTGGACTTGTGTCTTCCAACAACTCCGGGGGCACATGATCTTCATTATAGCTCACCCTAGCAGTCGATGGTGAAGCTGCGGCTCTAGTGACTCGATCGGAGTGTGCGGGCCTCCTCTTCTCAAGCCATCCTTTTGCCCTTCCTAACAAACTCATTTCTGAATTTTTTTACAATTTACAAAAATGAGGATTAAAACAAAGTGAGCTAAGGCAAACTACTCAACTCACTTGCCCAAGGCATAAACTTGCATCAAAACTTGGAAAACAACCTTCTACACATGCATGCAAGCTCATCTCTACAGCACCAAGAACTACTAAATACTCACAAATGAGGCCACCAATCAAAAATCTAATTGGAGGGGTGGAGGAGTCACATACCAGGGAGTATTTGCTCAAAATTTCAGCTCAAATGATGGGTTGTAGAGAGAGCCAGCTGGCCGCCTGGGCCACTGGTGGCCCCCCCTGGCTGGCCCCAGGACTTTCCGGGTCTCTCCCGTTGTGGAAATTTTTAATATAATTTTTCTGGAATTTTTTTGAAAACTTCACTGTTGAAATTTTTTCGAAGTTCAAAAAGCTGCGAAACTCTCTGAAAACTTGAAGCAGTTAGTAGTATTGTGAAGCTTCAAAAACATAGATACTTGGTACAGCAAGTATGACAACACTAAAAACAAATAAAAACATAGAAAGCTCAACTTCTTATCCGTATATAACACGTTCACTAGTAAGGTTGATCAAGTCTTACCAACAAACAAGCGGCATATAGAACAAAAAGTCTCACCTCCTACGAAGTAATCACTGAACTTTTACCTTGATGGACATTGTCCCTACCATGATAGTTTTGCATTTGTGAGGCACATGTAGTGGACAGTCCCATTCTACAATTTTCATGGTCTCGATATTCTCTATAGAGTTGAGGGCATGCCTCCTATCGGTCTTCTTCGGAAAAAATACCGTGTGTTCTTTATCATTCACATGAAAGGTAACCTTCCCTTTGTTGCAATCAATAATAGCACCTGCGGTGTTAAGGAAAGGTCTACCAAGAATAATGGACATGCTCCCATCCTCGGGCATGTCAAGCACAACAAAATCAGTAAGAATTAAACAATTAGCAACTTCAACTGGAACCTCCTCACAGATACCTATCGGAACAGCGGTTGACTTGTCAGCCATCTGAAGGGAGATATCTGTACGAATTAGTTTCTCTAAACAAAGCCTCTCGTAAAGAGAGAGAGGCATAACACTCACTCCCACTCCAAGATCACATAAAGCAGTTTTGACATAATTATTCTTTATGGAGCAAGGGATGGTGGGTATACCTGGATGACCGAGCTTCTCGGGAATCTTTCCACTGAAAGAATAGTTAGCAAGCATAGTAGATATTGCATCATTAGGAACTTTTCTTTTGTTAGTGACAATATCTTTCATATATTTTGAGTAAGGGAGTAACTTAATAGCATCAGTCAAAGGAATTTGAAGAAAAAGAGGTTTAATCCATTCGCAAAACTTATTGTAATGCTCTTCTTCTTTAGATTTGATGGACTTACCTGGAAAGGGCATGAGTTTCTGTACCCATGGTTCTTTCTCCTTCTCATGTTTTCTTGCGATGAAATCTTCTTTAGTGTACCTCTTACGTTTGTCAGGTGCTTCTTCTTCTCGAACTTCAGGCGGATCATTGTTTTCATTATCATTACCTTCAGGTTCAGCACCGTCTTCAGTCTCAGCATCAGAGATAGATACACTGTTGGGATCAATAGCTGGCTCTTCATTTGCAATAGGATCATTAGAATTGTCAGTCTCTTTATGTTTCTTCTTCTTATTTGGAGAGACAACAATTTCTTCTTCCTGCATTTGAGAATCTTGCTCGATTCTCTTCGGATGTCCCTCTGGATAAAGAGGATCTTGAGTACTAGTTCCTCCTCGGGTCTTAATCCCAAAAGCCTGCAATTTATCTTGTTTGGCATTGTTAGCAAGCAAATCTCTTTGCACATTAGAAATTTGATCAAGCTGAGTTTGAACCATATGAAAATGCTTCACAAGACATTGAACATCATTAACTGTTCTATCTAAAACACCAAGCAACTTTTTGATAGCAAGGGAATTATCATGCAACTGACTTTCTATCCTCTCATTAAAATGATTCTGTTTCATAATAAAATTATCAAACTCATCTAAACATTGATCAGGAGGCTTACCATGAGGGATGTCACTTGCGTTGAAATCTAAAAGAGAGTGTACCTCTACCATAGGAGGGTGAGTGGTAGGCTCACACAGCTTCTCAATAGGGGGTAGATTCTTCACATCTTCAGCTTTAATACCTTTCTCTTTAATAGACTTCTTTGCTTCTCGCATATCTTCGGGGCTTAGAACAAACATGCCCCTCTTCTTTGTTGGTGGAGGTGGTTCAGGGACGGACCAATCTTCATGGTTTTTGGCAATCCTGCCCATTAAATCTTCCGCGTCGTCCGGTGTTCTTTTCCTGAAAACACAACCAGCACAACTATCCAAATAGGACCTAGATTCATCAGTTAGACCAGCATAGAATATATCAATTAATTCATTCTTAGGAACTCCATGTCCTGGTCTAGCCTGAATCAAACCGCAGTACCTCCCCCAAGCTTTAGGAGGGACTCATCCTGCAACTGTTTAAAATTATAAATTCTTTGTAAAGCAGCATGTTGCATATGAGCAGGAAAGTACTTATCAACAAAAGAGTGAGCTAAGTCCTGAGGACTCTTAATAGAACCGCATGGGAGTGAATCATACCATGCTTTAGCACCTTCCTTCAAGGAGAAAGGAAGAAGCTTGGTCACATAAAAGTAGCGTATCTTCTCATCTGTGGTAAACAGGCTACCTAGTTCACCAAGTTTAGTTAGGTGTGCAATAGCATCATCATTTTCTCTGCCATAAAAGGGGTCAGCTTCAACCATAGGTATAAGTGAAAGATCAACAGAGAAATCAAAATCAGGATCATCAATGCATATAGGAGATGTAGCAAACTCAGGATTAGGAACGGTTTTGTTTTTCAAAGAGTGTTTTTCAAAAAAATTCTTAATAGTTTCAAGGTCAGAGCCGGCAAACTCTGTCAGTTCCCTGCATAAATCTTCATCAAGTATACAGTAATCATCATCAAGGAGCCTCTCCTGGAGTTTACTCAAATCAGGATAATCATAAGTTTCACCAATAGGGTAGCGAGTAACAGGAAGTTCAATTCCATATTTTTCAGCAGCAGCAGTAATTTTTTTCTCAAGAGCATAACCAAGCAAACTAATATCATCATCAGAAGTAGTAGAAGCATCATCAAGAGTATCAGACATAGTAACAGATTCAGTAGGAGCATCATGTGGTGGTGGTGAGGCAAACTTACTCATAACAGAAGGTGAATCAAGCGTAGCACTAGTGCTCAGAGCAGTACCTCTTCTTGTAGTGGATCGTAAGATCGGAACCTTGGGGTCTCCTTTCTTACCCATAGTGAATAAAGTGCAGCAGGTAGGATACCTCAAGTAGACTTGTAAATATTGCTATACTCCCCGGTAATGGCGCCAGAAAACGGTACTTGATAACCCTCAACCGTAAGGGATCGAGATAGTCTTCGCGGGTAAGAATAACCCAATTTATTGATTCGACACACGGGGAGCCAAAGAGTATTTATAAGCTTTAACAGTTGAGTTGTCAATTCAACCGCACCTGAAATATACTAACTTGCAACAAAAGATAAGTGGTAACAGTGATATGATAGTGACGATAGTAATAGTAAAAGTAAACAGTAACAGTAGATAGCAAAGTAAATAGCAGAAGTAGCGACTAGTAACAAGCAAGATTTAAAATACTGTAGGCTAGGGAGATGGATGGTTGGGCGTTGCATGGATGAGATAGATTCTAACTTGGGGCACGGCACACGGAAAAGTAATGATCATCTAGGCAAATATCAAACATTAGGCATGTATCCCGTAGGTAGTTGTACGTGCTTGCAATAAGAACTTGCACAACATCTTTTGTCCTACCATCCCGCTACGAATGGGGCCAAAAGGAACTAATGGATATTAAGGTGCTCCTGTCAAAGAGCACCGGAACAAAGCAATGAACTCAATGGGTACATGTAATCCTCAAACAACGGACCATCCCCTTTGGTGTCCCAAGCTGTCACTTTTGGGATCGCCGGTTCCGAACCGTAACAGGTGCATACAACTCATAGATAGGATCAAGAACACAAATATATTCATGCAAACACATATGGTTCAGATCTGAAATCATGGCACTCGGGCCCTAAGTGTCAAGCATTAAGAATAACAAGTTGTAGCAAAGATGATAAACACCATACTAGATGATAGGCAACATGCCCCCAACAATCTGACGAACTATTACATGATCTAACTCATCCAATCCCTACCATCCCCTTCGCCTACAGCAAGGGAATTACTCACACATGAAGGGGGAAGTCATGGAGGGATGATGGAGTGGTGATGATGATGATGATGGCGACGATCTCCCCTCTCCGGAGGCCAAATCAGCCTCCAGATTAGCCCTCCCGAAGAAGAACAGAGGGTGGCGGCGGCTCCGCGACGAAAAACAG
>LR738712.1:549711255-549768193 GCA_902687465.1 Secale cereale
CCCCCCCCCCCCCCCCCCGGCGCGGCCCAGGGGGGTGCGCCCACAGGGCGCCTGGGCACCCCCTGGCCCCCTCTGGCCCCACTTCTGGCATTTTGTTTCTTCGGGTGCGTGGATTTTTCGTGATTTTTCATGGATTTTTCTGAGATGCTTAAAAATCCGTTTTCCTGCACACAAATAAACCATACAGTCAGCTCTGCTGAAAACAGCATCAGTCCGGGTTAGTTTAGTCCAAATCATGCAAGAATGAGGTCAAAACAATATCAAAAGTGTTTGGAAAAGTAGATACGTTTGAGACGTATCACTATGTAGGCATGTATTCCGAATATAGTCATATGTGCTTATGGAAAAGAACTTCCATGACATCTTTTGTCCTACCCTCCCGTGGCAGCGGGGTCCTATTGGAAACTAAGGGATATTAAGGCCTCCTTTTAATAGAGTACCGGACCAAAGCATTAACACATAGTGAATACATGAACTCCTCAAACTATGGTCATCATCGAGAGTGGTCCCGATTATTGTCACTTCGGGGTTGTCGGATCATAACACATAGTAGGTGACTATAGACTTGCAAGATAGGATCAAGAACACACATATATTCATGAAAACATAATAGGTTCAGATCTGAAATCATGGCACTCGGGCCCTAGTGACAAGCATTAAGCATAGCAAAGTCATAGCAACATCAATCTCAGAACATAGTGGATACTAGGGATCAAACCCTAACAAAACTAACTCGATTACATGATAGATCCCATCCAACCCATCACCGTCCAGCAAGCCTATGATGGAATTACTCACACACGGTGGTGAGCAACATGGAATTGGTGATGGAGGAAGGTTGATGATGATGATGGCGACGATCTCCACTCTCCGGAGCCCCGAACGGACTCCAGATCAGGCCTCCCGAGAGATATTAGGGATTTGTGATGGCTCCATCTCGTGAAACATGATAATTCCTTCTCTTTGATTTTTTTTCTCCCCTAAAGTGAAGATATAGGATCTGGGGGTACGTCGGTGGAGCACCAGGGGGCCCACGAGGCAGGGGGGCGCGCCCCCCACCCTCGTGGACAGGCCGTGGGCCCCTGGTGTGGATCTTCTTGTAGATATTTTTTATATTTTCCAAAATAATTCTCCGTTGATTTTCAAGAGATTCCGAGAACTTTTTATTATGCACAAAAACAACACCATGGCAGTTCTGCTGAAAACAACGTCAGTCCGGGTTAGTTCCATTCAAATCATGCAAATTAGAGTCCAAAACAAGGGCAAAAGGGTTTGGAAAAGTAGATACGTTGGAGACGTATCAACTCCCCCAAGCTTAAACCTTTGCTTGTCCTCAAGAAATTCAGTTGATAAACTGAAAGTGATAAAGAAAAACTTTGACAAACTCTGTTTGCTCTTGTTGTTGTAAATATGTAAGCTAGCATCCAGGTTTTCAACAAGATCATGAACGAACCACATTCACAATAACTTTCAGGTCTCAAGACTACTCACATCAATGGCATAATCAACTAGCGATCAATAATAATAAACCTCGGATGACAACACTTTCTCAAAACAATCATGATATGATATAACAAGATGGTATCTCGCTAGCCCTTTCTGAGACCACAAAACATAAATGCAGAGCACCTTTAAAGATCAAGGACTGACTAGACATTGTAATTCATGGTAAAAGTGATCCAGTCATGATCATACTCAATGCAAATTAATAGTAATACATGCAACGACAGAGGTGCTCTCCTACTGGTGCTCTTTGATAAGAGGATGATGACTCTGCATAAAACTAAATAGATAGGCCCTTCGCAGAGGGAAGCAGGGATTTGTAGAGGTGCCAGAGCTCGATTTTTAAATAGAGATGAATAACATTTTGAGCGGTATACTTTCTTTGTCACCATAACAACCAAGAATCTCGATATCTCCCATGCTACGCATATTATAGGCGGTTCCCAAACAGAATGGTAAAGTTTATACTCCCCCAACCACCAACAAGCACACTCCACGGCTAACCCGAAACAACGGGTACCGTCCAAACCAGCAACAGCCCTGGGGGAGTTTTGTTTAATTATTATGATTTTGAGCATGGGACTGGGCATCCCGATTACCAGCCATTTTCTCATGAATGATGAGCAGAGTCCACTCATCGTGAGAATAACCCACCTAGCATGGAAGATATAGACAGCCCTAGTTGATACATGAGCTATTCGAGCATACAAAACAGAATTTCATTTGAAGGTTTAGAGTTTGGCACATACAAATTTACTTGGAACTGCAGGTAAATACCGCATATAGGAAGGTATGGTGGACTCATATGGAATAACTTTGGGGTTTATGGAAGTGGATGCACAAGCAGTATTCCCGCTTAGTACAGGTGAAGGCTAGAAAGAGACTGGGAAGCGACCAGCTAGAGAGCAACAACGGTCATGAACATGCATTAAAATTAATCAACAATGAATGCAAACATGAGTAGGATATAAATCACCATGAACATAAATATCGTGGAGGCTATGTTGATTTGTTTCAACTACATGCGTGAACATGTGCCAAGTCAGATCACTTAAATCGTTCAAAGGAGGATACCAACCATCATACCACATCACAACCATTTTAATATCATGTTGGCACGCAAGATAGACCATTATAAACTCTCAGCTAATTAAGCATGGCATAAGCAGCTATGATCTCCAATTGTCATTGCGAACATGTTTCATTCATAACAAGCTGAATCAGGAATGATGAACTATCATATTTACAAAAACAAAAGAGGTGAGTTCATACCAGCTTTTCTCATCTCAATTAGTTCATCATATATCATCCTTATTTACTTTCACTCGCACGACCGAACGATGTGGATAATAATAATGTGCACGTGCATTGGACTAAGATGAAGTCTACAGACATTTAATACAAGAGAGAAGACAAGGTAATATGGCTCAAGGTTAAATCTACAACAAAGCATATGAGAGCCACTAAGCATTTCTATCATGGTCTTCTACTCTTAACCCCCAAAGAAAAGAAAAGAAACTATTTACACGGGAAAGCTCCCAACAAGCAAAAAAAGAACGGGAAATCTTTTTGGGTTTTCATTTTTTTAACTACTACTTCAAGCAAAGAAACTAAACTAGCTTAGAAGCTACAACTAATATATTTTTTCTGGGTTTTCCTAGCACACAAGAAAAAGACTAATAAAAAGAAATTGAAACTAAGCATGGATGTTACAGTGAAAGAGTGTGAGCACTGACAACTAGAATAAGCGTGAACATGAATGTAAAGTTGATGAGAAACACGTACTCCCCCAAGCTTAGGCTTTTGGCCTAAGTTGGTCTATGGCCGGTATTGGCCTGACGGATATCCAAAGTCGTAGTTGGGGTTGTACTGGGATGCAGTAGATTTTGCATGCTAAGCTGCATCTTGAAGGCGGGCTGCCTCCGTCATGTTATAATAAGCATTTGCCTCCTCCATAGTTATAGTGTATCTCCCTTTTTCCTGAAAGTTAAACAAAGTAGGGGCAGGAAGAACAATAGGGATGGCATGCTGCCTGTTAAAGATTAGTCGATATTTGAGGGTTTGATCATCCCACTCTATAAACCGGTGACTAGTCATAGCATGGCAGTCTAAATAAGCAGGAGGTAAAGGTTCATCATTCACGTGCACAGACACACCAAGAAAGCGTGCTATGCGGGTAGCATAGATCCCACCAAATAAATCTCCATGCAAGCCATTATGGTGTAGCCTACGTGCAACAATGGCTCCCAAGTTATATTGCCTATCACCTAGTACAGCACTCCTGAGAACACTAAGATCAGTGACACACATGTGACAAGCCTCATCCTTACCATTTATGCATCTACCGATAAAGAGAACAAAGTAATGAATATCAGGAAAATGAATGCTCCCTATGGTAGCCTGTGTGATTTCCCTGGATTCCCCCACTGTAATACTAGCAAGGAATTCTCTAAATTCAGATTTGCGAGGATCACTCATACTACCCCACTGTGGGAGCTTGCAAGCATAATTAAAATCCTCTAAATCCATGGTATAAGATTGATCATACAGGTCAAACAGTACAGTGTGAGAATTACGTGAAGATGAAAATTTAAACCTTCTGACAAACTATCAGTTAAGCCACGGTATTGAGGGCACTTATCTTGTATGAAGCCCTCGAGGTCAGCGTTGCGCACATATGCGTAAAATTCAACCTTGATGCCAGCTTGACCCATGAAGTCATCTGACGGCCATTCACAAGGCCGCACATCAGCATCCCTCGGTGGTTCATCGTCCGGCTCACGGAACGCGAGCCTCGGTTCTTGCTTCCTTGAAGAACCACCTTGGAAGTTTCTCCTATGCATTTTTCTGAAATTTTCTAAAATTTTTAGTAACTTCAAAATAAAAGTTAACTGAACTCAATAAGATTGATAGCAACAACTCCTACTAGTGCCTAGAGACTATATCATGCATTAGAACTACTTGGGACCGAGAAAATTTGACATGCGAGCTCAAGAACAAGGTCGCCACAACAACATAAATTTGTAACAAATAAAGCACTAGAACAAAAACTAATTGGACCAATGGAGGAGTCACATACCAAGGAACAATCTCCCCAAACAGTTTGGTGAATGGTGCTTTGAGCAAGGAGATCGAAAATGGCAGCAAGATGAGCTAGAACTCGGGTTTGAGCTGGTTGGTGATTTTTATGGGAGGAAGAAGAAGAGCATGGGTGCAGGAATAAGTGGAGGGGGGCCACGTGGGGCCCACGTGGCAGGGGGCGCGCCCTGGACTCTCGTGGCCACGTGCTGGCTACCCTCGCTCTGTGTTCAGTGCCATATTTCCTCAAATATTCTAGAAAAAATCATATTTCATTTTCATGGCATTTGGAGAACTTTTATTTTCGAGATATTTTTTATTGCACGGATAAGTCTGGAAACAGACAGAAAATACTATTTTTGCTTTATTTATCTTAATTAACAGAAAGTAAAAATATGGTACAGAAGGTTGTGATATCAAGATTCACCTATCCCATGCTCATCAAAAGGAATCCATTAACAAGGTTGATCAGGTCTTGTTAATAAACTCTTTCCGAGTAACATGAAACTGGAGAATTTTCGAATAACACTAGGTTACCTCAATGGGGATATGTATGTCCCCAATAATAAGGATGTCATATGTCTTCTTGATAGTAGGAAGAGGAAACTCAAAACCTCCAATAGTAATAGTTGAAATTTTTCCAATATAATTGATACTGTGGACCTGAGGTTGTTTCCTCATAAAGTGTACCGTATGTTCATTACCATTGACATGAAAAGTGACTTTGCCTTTGTTGCAATCAATAATAGCCCCTGCAGTATTCAAAAAGGGTCTTCCAAGAATAATAGACATACTATCGTCCTCGGGAATATCAAGTATAACAAAGTCCGTTAGAATAGTAACATTTGCAACTACAACAGGCACATCCTCACAAATACCAACATGTATAGCAGTTGATTTATCAGCCATTTGCAAAGATATTTCAGTAGGTGTCAACTTACTCAAGTCAAGTCTACGATATAAAGAGAGAGGCATAACACTAACACCGGCTCCAAGATCACACAAAGCAGTTTTAACCTAGTTTCTCTTAATGGAGCAAGGTATAGTAGGTACTCCTCGATCTCCTAATTTCTTAGGCATTCCACCTGCAAAAGTGTAATTATCAAGCATGGTGGAAATTTCTACTTCGGGTATCTTTCTCCTGTTGGTAATAATATCTTTCATATACTTGGCATAAGGATTTGTTTTAAGCACATCAGTCAAACGCATACGCAGAAAGATAGGTCTAATCATTTCAGCAAAGCGCTCAAAATCCTCATCATCCTTTTTCTTGGATGGTTTCGGAGGAAAAGGCATGGGTTTCTGAACCCATGGTTCTCTTTCCCTACCGTGCTTCCTAGCAACAAAGTCTCTCTTATCATAACGTTGATTCTTTGATTGTGGGTTATCAAGATCAACAGCAGGTTCAATCTCTACATCATTATCATTGCTAGGTTGAGCATCATCATGAATGTCATCATTAATATTATCACTTGGTTCATGTTCATTACCATATTGTGTCTCAGCATCAGAAACAGATATAGCATTGGGATTCTCAGGTGTGTCAGCTACAGGTTCACTAGGAGCATCTAAATTAGTTCTCTGAGAATCTTGCTCAATTCTCTTAGGGTGGCCCTCAGGATGCAGAGGTTCCTGAGTCATTTTACCACCTCTAGTTGCTACTCTAACAGCATAGTCATTATTCTTACTATTTAATTCATTGAGAAAATCATTCTGAGCCTTAAGTACTTGTTCTACTTGAGTGGTGACCATAGAAGCATGTATACTAATGAGTTTCAGTTCACCTTTAGCTCTAGACAGATAATCACTCAAGCGTTCAATCATATAAGCATTGTGTTGTAATTGTATACCAACATAGGCATTGAAGTTTTCTTGTTTCACAATGAAATTTTCAAACTCATCTAAACATTGGCTAGCAGACTTATAATGAGGAATATCACCTTCATCAAATCTATAAAGAGAAATTAACTTTACTACATGTGTCGGGTCATCAAGACCATGTATTTCTTCAATAGGAGGTAAATTCTTAACATCTTTAGCTTTAATACCTTTTTCTTTCATAGATTTCTTTGCCTCTTGCATGTCTTTAGGATTGATAAATAGAACACCTCTTTTCTTCGGAGTTGGCTTAGGGGCTGGTTCAGGAAGTGTCCAATTATTTTTGTTGGCCAGCATATTATTCAATAATAATTCAGCTTGTTCAACTGTTCTTTCCCTGAAAACACAACCAGCACAACTATCCAGGTGGTCTCTGGAAGCATCGGTTAGTCCATTATAAAAGACATCAAGTATATCATGCATCTCAAGAGGATGATCAGGCAAAGCATTAAGTAATTGGAGAAGCCTCCCCCAAGCTTGTGGGAGACTCTCTTCTTCAATTTGCACAAAGTTATATATTTCCCGTAAGGCAGCTTCTTTCTTATGAGCGGAAAGATATTTAGCAGAGAAGTAATACATCATATCTGGGGACTACGCACACAACCAGGATCAAGAGAATTAAACCAAGTCTTAGCATCACCCTTTAACAAGAACGGAAATAGCTTAGGGATATAGTAGAACGAATCTTCTCATCATTGGTAAACAGGGTGGCTATATCATTCAACTTAGTAAGATGTGCCACAACAGTTTCAGACTCATAGCCATGGTTAGGATCAGATTCAACCAAAGTAATTAACTCGGGATCAACAGAGAATTCATAATCCTTATCAGTAACGTAGATAGGTGAAGTACCAAAAGCAGGGTCATGTTTCATTCTAGCGTTCAAGGACTTTTCTTTCAGCTTAGCTATTAATTTCTTAAGATCATACCTATCATTGCAAGCAAGAAAGTCTCTAGCAGTTTCTTCATCCATAACATAACCCTCAGGCACAACAAGCAATTCATATCTATTGGGAGTAGTTTCATCATCACTTTCATAAATATCATCAGTTTCAACATTTGCACTCTCCCTAACCTTAGCAATTTGTTCATCTAGAAATTCACCTAGTGGCATAGTATCAGGCATAGAGGTAGTTTCATCATACATAGCAGAAGTGGCATCATCAAGAACATACGACATATCAGATTCAATAGCAGGAGTAGGTGTCGCAAGTTTACTCATAACAGAAGGAGAATCAAGTGCGGAGCTAGATGGCAGTTCCTTACCTCCCCTCGTAGTTGAGGGTAAGATCTTGGTTTTTGAGTCCTTCAGATTCTTCAGAGCGATCAACAGATATAAATCCCAAGTGACTTAAAGAATAGAGCTATGCTCCCCGGCAACGGCGCCAGAAAATAGTCTTGATAACCCACAAGTGTAGGGGATCACAACAGTTTTCGAGGTAAAGTATTCAACCCAAATTTATTGATTCGACATAAGGGGAGGTAAAGAATACTCTTAATTATTAGTAGCTGAGTTGTCAATTCAACCACATCTGGAAACTTAGTATCTGTAGCAAGATAGTTTAGTAGCAAAGTAATATGATAGTGGAGGTAGCAACAATAAAAGTAATGGTAGTGTTTTTGTAGTTTTTGTAATAATAACAACAGAAAAGTAAATAAGCAACAAGCAATATAGGAAAAGCTCGTAGGCATTGGATCGGTGATAGGAAATTATGTCGGATGCAATTCATCATGTAGAAGTTATAACCTAGGGTGACACAGAACTAGCTCCAGTTCATCAATGCAATGTAGGCATGTATTCCGAATATAGTCATACGTGCTTATGGAAAACAACTTGCATGACATCTTTTGTCCTACCCTCCCGTGGCAGAGGGGTCCTATTGGAAACTAAGGGATATTAAGGCCTCCTTTTAATAGAGTACCGGACCAAAGCATTAACACATAGTGAATACATGAACTCCTCAAACTATGGTCATCATCAGGAGTGATCCCGATTATTGTCACTTCGGGGTTGCCGGATCATAACACATAGTAGGTGACTATAGACTTGCAAGATAGGATCAAGAACACACATATATTCATGAAAACATAATAGGTTCAGATCTGAAATCATGGCAGTCGGGCCCTAGTGACAAGCATTAAGCATAGCAAAGTCATAGCAACATCAATCTCAGAACATAGTGGATACTAGGGATCAAACCCTAACAAAACTAACTCGATTACATGATAGATCCCATCCAACCCATCACCGTCCAGCAAGCTTACGATGGAATTACTCACGCACGGCGGTGAGCATCATGGAATTGGTGATGGAGGAAGGTTGATGATGACGATGGCGGCGATCTCCACTCTTCGGAGCCCCGAATGGACTCCAGATCAGCCCTCCTGAGAGAGATTAGGGCTTGGCGGCAGCTCCTTCTCGTGAAACACGATAATTCCTTCTCTTTGATTTTTTTTCTCCCCGAAAGTGAAGATATGGGATCTGGGGGTACGTCAGTGGAGCACCATGGGGCCCACGAGGCAGGGGGGCACGCCCCCAACCCTCGTGGACAGGCCGTGGGCCCCCTGGTGTGGATCTTCTTGCAAATATTTTTTTTATTTTCCAAAATAAATCTCTGTTGATTTTCAGGCGATTCCGAGAACTTTTTATTCTGCACAAAAACAACACCATGACAGTTCTGCTGAAAACAACGTCAGTCCGGGTTAGTTCCATTCAAATCATCCAAGTTAGAGTACAAAACAAGGGCAAAAGGGTTTGGAAAAGTAGATACGTTGGAGATGTATCAGTTCTTCAGGAAAGACATATTGGAAGCTGCGTACGATGGGAATGTTTTCAATGCCCTCGAGTGGTGAAGCGTTCAATGCATTCAATGCACAAAGACGTGCTTCAGCATTTTGAACTAGACAAGCTTGATAGCTTACTATCTCATCCGAAGGGTGTAGAAGATGGACGATTTTAGTGGCGCAAACGATAGAAGCAGTATGCGCTTTCAACCAATCCATGCCCAGAATGAGATCAATGTTGGAAGACTTCAACGTGATGGGGGAGGCATGAAATTCCAACCCTTCAATTTCAACGACGACATTGGGGCTAACCATGGAGGGTTGACATGGGCCCTCGGGGGTTTGTACTACTAGCGGAGTGTGCATTTCTTCGTATTTAATGCTATGCTTAAATGCAAATTCTTCTGACATGAATGAATGTGATGCTCCTGAATCGAATAAAACAGAAGCTGGTACTGAATGTACAAGAAGAGTACCATCACAGTAGCAGGCTGGACTTGAGCTTCATTAAGATCAATGTTGTTAGCCTGACTCCGACCATAAGGCCTGGTATTGTTGTTGCGAGGCTGATTGTTTCCACGGCCAGCTCCAGGAAGTGCCAGTTGGTTCTGGTTCTGATTGCAATCTCTAGCGCACTGACCTAGATGGCCACACCTAAAGCACAAACCATCGTTGGGGGCAGAAGCAGGAGCTGGGAGTGGTGCAGCTAGAAGTCTTGGCTGCCTAGGTGGCGGAGACAGACGAGGTGCAACATAGGACTGTCTTGGAGCAGGTACAGCTAGACGGTACACACTGTTGGGAATCTTGTTAGGCCCAAGATGCGATTCTATCCTGATCATGTGACGCTTACATGATTGGGGCACAACCGCATCTCAGGCGCTTAGCAAGATGGATATCATTACATCGTACCATTACATACATACATGGGGATACAACATTACATACAAGTCACATGAATACAACAACATCAATACAAGGCATTTGACTACGGATGCAAACATGAAAAACATTCGACATCCATCTGCTATCCCGGGCTGCCGACCCGGAACCTAACCCAGGACTGAAGAAGAAGAAGAAGAAGAAGAAAGAACTCCAACACAAAGGACATCGCTCTCACGTCAAGTCATCGGAAACCTGCACCTGCAAATGTTGTTGTAGTATCTATGAGCCACGAGGACTCAGCAATCCCATAACCATGGGTAACAAGACTAGCAAAGCTCAATGGGTAAGAAGAGGTAAAGTGGCGAGGTTGCAGCAGCGGCTAAGCAATATATGGTGGCTAAATTAAGAGTACAAGAATAAGATGAGCATCTACGCAAGCGGTCGCAAACTAGTAGTGATCGCTAAAGATCCTGAACTACCTACGAGTCAAACATAACCCCACCGTGTTCTCTTCTCATAGTGAAAAGACACAGTCATGGTTACTCACACAGTTGTGTGTTTTACTTCGGATCCTCTGTCAAGTTTTCTACAACCGGACATTAACAAATTCCAATCTGCCACATAACCGCGGGCACGGCTTTCAAGAGATCATAACCCTGCAGGGGTGTCCCAACTTAGCCCATCACAAGCTCTCACAATCAGCAGAAGTAAGAATAATATTATCACCCCTTATCTTAGGGACAATCCGATCAGGCTCGGAATCCCAGTGCACAAGACATTTCAACAATGGTAAAACAAGTCCAGCAAGACCTCCCGGCATGCCGACACCCTGGTAGTAGCCGCGCGTATCTCGTCTCAGGCCACGACCGGATGAGCGAAGCGTACAGAAGCCAGATACCCCAAGTTGCCAAGGGGCGGTCCCGCACAGTGCTCTATTTGGGACCAACACCATCAGCACTGCCCCCCTGCTATGTAGAAGAATCCTCGGGGACGCGACCCCCTATGCAATTTAATTAATTAATTAAGTTGTTATTATGAGGCAAATTAAAACCAATGTTGGGCCTTGCTGGAGGAGTTTTATTCAAAGACGAACTGTCAAGGGGTCCCATATACCCAACCGTGTAAGGAACGCAAAATGAAGGAACATAACGCCGGTTTATCGGCTCCTAAGGTGGCATGAGTGGAACAAAACACCGAGCAAAAGGCCAAGCCTTCCACCCATTGCCAAGTATATAGGTGTGTTAATAATAATAGATATTGTGATATTCCAACAACAAGATCCGACATGGATCAATCTTCATCTTCACCTGCAACTATCAACGCTATAAGAGGGGCTGAGCGAGTGGGTAACATATCCAAACAACAGTTTGCTGGGAAGGTGTCAAAGGTTAGAGGTTTCATGGCAACAAGGAGAGGGGCTGACAATAAAAGATGGGTAGCGCGACATGTAACGATAGCATCGAGACAACTAAGCATGGCAATGATAGTAAAGGTATCCAAGGTGATGGTCATCTTGCCTGAGATCCTGCAAGGAAGAAGAATGAGTCCATGAAGAAGACGAAGAATAAGCCTTGAAGACGAACCACGTGTAGACGAACGAATCCTCACGATCGCAATGGAAAAGAACTAGCGAGAAGAAAGCACACAACACGGTAAACACACAACACAAGAACACGACAAGATGCTCAAACAAGTATGAAGCAAGACAAGTCTATATGATGCAATTCATGGCAAGGGATGAAGCACACAAGAACAACACAAGCCAACAAGTTTAAATGAGGCCGGAATCAACATACAACAAATCCGGTAAGCCCTCATATGCATGTTTTGAAATTAGTCCAGATCTGAACAAACCTTATGTTCAAGTTGTTAAACAGCAAGTTAACGTGCACCATGATGATATACACGAAATTCTAGTCAAGTTTCATATAATGTTTGTTTAATTCGGAGCTACGGTCTAGAAGATATGAGCAAAACAAGACAAGCATGGCAACGGTGCAAGATGCACCCAAATATCAAGCAAACACACTCCAACATGAAAACAACATGATAATATGCTTCTACATGCAAAATCACACAAGTTTCATATAGGACACGCTCAAAACGGAGCAACGGTTCAACACATACACACGAAACATGATATAACAACAAGCTGTCAAAAACAGCAACATAGCAACTTTGGAGCAAGGTAAATATATGCTACAGCACCCAAACATGATAACAAGAAGCATGGATGTGAAGTACACATGATACTTAACAAGCATGAACTTAGAACACCCCCAAAAGCTTGCTGGAACACATTTAACCAAGCATGGCAAGTTGCAATAAATTTATCCAGACTTGGCCAAAATCTGGGAAGGCAAAAACATCATCACGATGCTGCCTTCGGAGGCACAAAACAACAAGCATATCAACTATACTAAGTACATAAAGATCATGGACATGTAATAGACATATCATACATCAAACAACTCCATTGGAGCAACTCCATAGGAGGCATGGATCAATAACAACAAGCTTCACCAAATTGAACATGCTGATAAAATCCTGACAGGTAAAATTTATAGCAACTTGAGAGCAAGAAATAAATAAGCTACAGCAGGCCAAATATGCAAATAAGGGCATGGATGGATAGACAATAACATGGACAACAAGACATGATCATTGGCCACTCCAAAACAAGCATGGATTTGAGTGGGGCATCAAGCAAACGTAGCATCAGGTTTAACAGACTACAGCCAGCAATTTTTCACTAAGTATAAAACAGCAACATTGGCATGGCATGTTTAAAAGCTTGTTTAAGTCACCTCAAGGCATAACATGAAAAGTGGATTGCACCACAGCAAAGACCATATGATTGTGCTTCTAAAACATCTAGACATGTGGCAGTAAGACAATCACATCAATAGCAATGAGCAAGTCAAAACAGCATCTCATAACAAGTTTCAGCACTTAACAGCCACATGCACTTTTGCAACAGAGATAAACATGGCACCTAACATGAATGCTACAGCAACCATCATGTAGAGCACTTCACAATGAACATTTTGACATATCATATGCCCCATTTGGATAAACATGCACAAAGTTACAAGCATCACAAGTATGCAACAAAATTACAGTTAACAGCAATTTTAAACAAGTAGCACTCTTGCAACAGTGATTAAGGCATCAAGATGATCTCAAACAAGCATGCCACAATGGAACAAAGTGAAGAGCATATCACAACGAGCATTTTGACATATCATACACTCAATTTGGACATGCACACAAAAAGTTAGAGCCATGCAAACATGCAACAAATTACTGACAAAAAAAAGGACTTAGCCGAATATCTACTAAGTAAAACTGAGCGCAAGATACTAAAGTGTGACCGGGGCGGGTTTTAGTGGGTTCTCACCAGAGTGGGCCTTGCCCAAAACGGTGAGGAGGAGAGGGAGGCCACTGGGCCGGTGGCTTGCGGACTGGGCCGACGGAGGGGCAGGCCGGCTCTGGGAAGTGGGCCGACGGGGAAGGCCGAGGCAGCGGTTGTGGTAGACGGGCCGCGGGCGAGGCCGGCCCATGAGCAGGTCAACGGCGCGGGTGGCGAGGCGCTGTAGCTGGGGAAGTGGATCGGCCTCGCGGGGCGTTGGGCCTCAGGCTGCAGGTGGAGATGGGCCGACGGGCCGTGGGGCGGAGCAGGCTGGGCCTCAGCGCTGGAGGAGGCCCAGGTCGAAGAGGAGGTCGGGCCAGGCGACGGGAGCTGGGCCTTGGCTCGATTGGGCGAGGCCGGCCCAGGGAGGCGGCGAGGTGGGCCGGTCCTGCGAGGCCCAAACGCGGAGCGAGCGGGAGGCCCGTGCTGGGGGTCGTCGTCCTGGCTGGAGGCGTCGTCCTCCTCCCGTGCTCCTCACGGGCAGGAGGCCATGGCGACGGCGTGAGTTGGGGACCTCCGGTGGAGGCCGAGGGGACGGGGCCCCGCCGGATCCGGGCGGATCTGGCCCCGGGGCGCCCATTCCCGACGGTGGCGAGGCCCATCGGCGACGCGAAACAACAAGGATGGTGGCGAGCTACTGGAGGCGGGGCGGAGCGAGCCAAAGGCGAGGCTCGCTGCGCCACGGGAGACAGGCGGCGGCGGCTGGGCTCGCGCGGGCCCACTCCGGGCTCCGCGGGCCGCGGCGGCGGGGATGTGGGCGCGGGGCCACGTGGCGCTCTGCGGTTGGACGCGGGCGGCGGCGGAGCTGACGTGTCGCCCCGTGATTGGCTGGGCGACGTGGCTGCGGGGATGGACACGTCCGGGCGGAGTGGACATGTCCGGCGCGCGGTGGGAGCGGGGCTAGGGTTTGATCTGCGAGAAAAATACGGGGGAGACACATATATAGGTAGAGGGAGCTAGGAGTGTCCAAATGAGGAGCGGTTCGCGGCCACGCGATCGTGATCGAACGGCCAAGAGCATGGAGGGGGTTACAATGGGCTAGCGGGCTGTTGAAAAGGGGTGCTGGGCCAAAAGAGAAAAGGCTTGTGACGGTTAACACGGTTAACCGTTGGGCTATCAAACGAAGTCTGAATGCGACGAAACTTGACAGGCGGTCTACCTATGCTATAATAAGACCACACGCCAAGTTTCACCCCATTCCGAGAACATTTTCCGGCTACTCATAAAATAAATATTCGGAGGTGCCGCGGGCACGTGCAAGTGTGTCTGGGCTCAGAACGGACAACGGAAAGGACGAGGGGGCTCGGACGGATGCAAGTTTTGAAAACATGATGATGCAACACACATGATGACATGGCAAAATGCAACACGCAAGCAGATGACATGGCAACGGCGACGAATAACTGGCTGACACCTGGCACATCAGTCTCGGGGTGTCACAACACTCCCCTACTAACAAGAGATCTCGTCCCGAGATCTTAGGAATGAGACGGAAGAGAAAAAGGAAGAACAAAGTTCTTCGAGGACAAAGAGTCAAACCAAAGAACCTTGAGAGGTTGAACAATGAAAGAAGGATACAACGGAGATGAACGAAGTTGCAAAGACTTCGTTAGACAAGAGGAAGAAGGAACACGACGAGAACCCAAAAGGTTGAAAGGCACGAAACAGAGCTGAAGTAACAAGAATGAATTCGAAACAACTCCGGTTAATAAGAGATAGGAAAGGAACAAAAAGAATTTAGGCAGCACTCCGGCTGAAAAATGGAAGGAATAGAACATAAACTCGAGAAGATGGAATAGTACTTGACGAGAAGAAACAACACAAATGCCTCCGGAAGAATTGAAATAATGGAATGAAAAGAACGAAGAAGAAGATGACAACTTGGGCCCGAGTGACATGAACAAGAATTTATAAGAGAAAGACTTGAACGGAGTTGTTGAGAAAATCAACAACAAAAGAATAAGCTTGTTGTGGACTTATTTTAAACATCTCAAAGCTTGAGGTGAAATTATGCCGCAACCAAATATTGAATAGATGAGAAGAAGAACGAAATGCAAAACTCCACTTCAAAAGGATACGGAGGATTATCTGCACTTCGGAATGCAAGAAGAATAAAGCTTGAGCTGCTCTACAAGAATTAGATGAATGTTTGAAGAATGAATTAACTCATGATGAACCACCAGGAAGAACTCCGGTAACAAAAAGATGATGATATAGAAATGACGGATGAAAAGAATAAGATTAAAGCCTTGCGATGATTAGACGGGGTTCCGACGAGATAGCAGAGAAAAAACTTTGAACTCCGGGGAAGAAAAGATTAAAGCGCTTGGAACTAGAATTTATTCATCAAGAATAAACTCCAAAGGAAGGAAATAAATCAACTTGATGAAAAAGGAATAAGAATTATGTTATGTTTATCCTTCACCAATTAAATTGATGAGAAGCAATGGATTTGCATATCACTTATTCGCGTTGAAATTGATTAAAGAGTGATAAGCGCAAAATTTGAGAAAGTCTTCATGAAACACCGGTAGGGTTAGAATAAAAATGAATGGATTAATATGATAGCATCGGAAAAGAACTGTTGAGCGAATCACCGTAAGGAATTGAAGCCGAGTGAAGAAAAGAACGAACCACCAGGAAGAATTAAATCGGGTGATGAAAGAGAACGACCACCGTAAGGAATTGAAATTCACTGAATACAAGAGAATGAATCACCAGAAAAAAATAAAGCACTTGAGGAGAATTTGAATGACGAGAACGAAGAGATCGCGAACGGATTAAAGAATGTTTGAACGAAGCATCAGACGAATGTGAGACGAACGAAGGGCATCAATGACGAATATTTGTAGGGCGAAGTTGAAAACTGAGAACGAAGAAATCTTCTGAAATGATGGCCTTCGGAGGAACACAAGGAAAAGAATTCATGAAATACACCAGAAGAATGAAAATAGGAAAGGTTGAACAACGATGAAAAGAATTTACAAACGATCTTCGGAAGGCATATGACTGATGGAATCCATACTTACGTCACAATTGAAAAGAATTTCGGAATACTCCGGGAAATTATAAGAGTCGGGTAAGATCCTGGGAATAAACCTATGGGTTATGAGCCCACCAAAAGAAACACCGGTGAAAGGATTATTTGAACAAGAAACGATGCACCGGAATGATTAAAAGACTCAAAGGAGGTGACAACCTCGAATTAATTGGAAGACAGACGAATCTCCTGAGGTTTCTTCGGAACTCTGGAATAATTAAATGGCGAGAGGTGAACGAGCAATTGGAAACATTTGAATTGAGGAAAGAATATGAACAACACCAAGAACAAATTGAATTGGAACCATCGGAAAAGAAGAAGAGGTGAAGAATATCAAATGAGAGAAGAACTCATCGGAGAAGAAATGAGATGAAGGATGACGAAATAGAAGAGAAATCACCGGTTGAAACAATTGATGAAATGAAGCAAAGACTTCACGCAAGTAAGATGGATACTCGATTACGTACTCCGGCTCCGAGAAGGAAATGGGTGGGCGGGTGGGAAAAGGAAATACCACTTCGGATGGGGAAACAACATCGGTTGGTTGAAAAGAACTGAGGGTCAAAGCAAAAGACGAGGAGGGCAATCGACTTGACGAGAGATGCACCAGATGAAAGAACTAACAACGCAACGAACGAAAACTAACCACATGAACCTAAAAAAAATTGAAGGGGAAGAGGAGTAATTCAAAACACCTACGTCAAGATTCCTCACCAGAGCGACGAAGGGGCAGAGGAGTAAAAAGAATTCCTACCCTCCGAAAAAAAGTTTTCTTCTAGACTCAACAACGGCCATTCTACGATCAATCAAGGGGGCTCCTATGGTCGGTCGAGGCTCTGATACCAACTTGTCAGGCCCAAGATGCGATTATATCCCGATCACGTGACGCTTACATGATTGGGGCACAACCGCATCTCAGGCGCTTAGCAAGATGGATATCATTACATCGTACCATTACATACATACATGGGGATACAACAAATCTAGACCCTGCGCTTCTGTGAGGGAGGGCCCGAGGATGAGCCCGGTTCACGATTGCGCCTGAGAGAGCCCTAGTGTTCTTGCAGACCAGTTTCAACCTGGATGGCCTTGTTCACCAAGGTGGCGAAATCTCCAAAGTCATGCACAAGGAGTGCCAGCTTGATTTCAGCTTGAAGTCCGTCGCGGAACTTTTCCTGTCTGCGAGCATCAGTGGCAATGTCTTCTTCAGCATAGCGGGATAAGTCCAGAAACTCCCGCTGATAAGCATCCACGGTCTTGTTGCCCTGGGTGAGGTTGCGGAACTCACGCTTCTTCCTATCCATGATTCCCTGAGGAATGAAGCGGGCATGGAAGTGTCACACCCTGCATTTTGTAACTTGGCTATTGCATTAATAAAGTATGAAAATTTGGACCAACAAAAACTTTTTGCATCATTTGGCTTTTATTTGGAGTTGAATATTTCTCTCCCTGATTTCAAGTGCTCTTTAAAAGTCAACATAGCCTCACCTCCTATACTTCATCTCCTAGCCCCAAACTTCTGCCCAATGATCATACCATGAGTATAGAACAGTATAATATATTCTTACAAAAACATTTTGGCCAAATAGTATTTTGTAAATTTAGTTTTCCCAAAACCCCTGAATTGAGATTTGCACTGCAAGCACTTGATTTAGGGTGATAAAAATCTTTGAAAAGGTATGTTTGAATCCAATTAGGTATAGGACTCCCATAAACCACAAAAGTATAATTTTAAAAGTTATTTTCCTATTTTATTTAAAGGCTTTTTATTTAGGCCAGAAATGGTCCTTAATAGGTAAAAATTATTTTAATATTTCAAAAATATTTGTGAAAATTCAGGGAGACTCTTAGGACATATATTGTCCATATATAAGAGTTTCAACACATGGTCATTTTCAAAATATTGGGCAAATCCCTCAAAAACCCTTTCTGGATATTTCAAGTTTTTTGGAATATTTACAAAGGAAATATTTTCTAAAAATTCCAGGAAAATCCTATCATGTCAAATATGACATATTTGGTGATACTGCCAAGCCTCACGCCTTGGAGAACAAGAAAACATCATCAAATCCCCTTAAAACCATTTATGTCCATTTTGAAGTTTGAGCAACTTTACATTGCCAAACTTGTCCAAATGCTCTCAAACTTAATGCACGTGCTACAATGGTCTAATTATGCATCTAGACCAAATGGAATAAGTTTTTGAGAAGGATAACTTGATCAACGTGCCCAAAACCATTCTGTTCGGATCCAAATTTGAACAACTTTACATTACCAACATGTTCCAAATGCCCCAAACTCTGTGGACATGTTCACAAGCCCAAATGATGACACTACACCACGTGGTGCATCAAGGGGAATGGATTTGCATGACTAAATCTAGGAAAATCCATTTCTGTTGATTTCTAGGGTTTGCCAAAGTTGCACGGGCAACTTTACCCAAATGGACTCAAACTTGGTGGAGCACCCTATTTCTATGTTTTGTTTCATCCTGTTAAGTCTCATGTCTATTAGAATCCATTTGATTGCCTAAAACACAGTCAAACACCTTCTGGTAATTTTCGAAAACTGTTATTTTCACCTCTTTCCTTGTTCTCCATGAGCTTAGCTTTTTACCAGAGCCTCCCCTAGTCACCTTCTACCTCCAGGAACTCCCTCTCCTCCTCAGCTCAATGATTGAGGGGGGGGGGGGTAAAACCCCATTTTACTCTGCTGGACAGCACAATTCTCACTATCCCTCAACCTCTCTCCTCTCCCAATGGATCACCAGGGCATCCAAGGCCAACTCCCCTTTGTTTACACCTCCCAGAACCCCCCAGACACAAGTGGTCGCGCCCTACAAGCCAAAGGCATGCCCTGGCATGCAATTGGCGTGCTCCAGAGCGCGCTACAGTGCACACCCACACAGTAGCCACCCCCAATCCGTAGCGTGTGGCCACCTCGGGCCTCCCCCTCGCGCCAGCCGAGGCGCCTCGACGTCCGAGACACGCCACGGCCGTGTCCCCCTCCTCCTTCTTCCTCCTCTCGCACCAGCTCGCACGCGCGGCGACCGCCCGAGCGCACCAGTGAGCACGCTCACATGCGCGGCTCCTCTGGCGCCCTCTGCTCTCTTTCTTCCTTCCCCACCGCCCTAGACTACGCCCACGAGCACCCCAGACACGCCCCGACGAGCCCCGTGACCTGTGTCGACCGCAACGAGCTCGCAGGCGCACACCTCCTCGGTGGACCGCCGCCCGCCTATATAAAGGCAACCCCGAGCCCTCTCCTCTCCACCACTCGCCTCTGGACTCACCCAAACACCCCCCTGCACTCCCAGATCTCTCCCAGAAGCTCTCGAGCTCGAGCTCCGCCGCGGCGGCTCGCCGTCGTCCGCTCGGAACGAGCCATCCCCGTTGCTCCTGAGCCTCGATCTGGAACCACACGAACCCACTAACCCTTTCCCCTCTCCTTTCCCTCTCTGTTGCAGTCGGAAACGGCCGGAACAGCCACCACCCAACGCCCCTCCGCCGTACATCCTCGTCGTCGGTGAACCCGACAGCTCCGGCGACCATGTCACCACCACCTGAATGGCGACTCCGCATTGAGTCCATCCCTGGCCTCCGCTCGCCCCTCTGTGCCCTGCATCGCCGCCGGTGAGCTCACCGGCCATCTGGACGCGGGTTAGGGATGACAGGCGGGCCCTGCCTGTTAGCCTCCCTTCCCTCTCGCCTCCCCTCTCTCCCACTGGCAGCTGGGCCCCGCCCGTCAGGTTTAAACCTGGTGCGCGCGCGCCGCTCGGCTCGCCCGGGCTGAAACCCCTCTGGGACAGTGCACTGAGGCCGTTCTGGCCCAGTTGCACAGTGACCTTTTTATTTTACTTTTCTATGGATTTTTCAAATAAATCCACAGGATAACATAATTATCGAAATTAATTTATTCCAACTCCTAAAATCTTGTAATATTCCAACCTATTTAATGATGTAACTTTCACACATGTTCCTAAACCTTTTATGTACTGTTCAAATTAAATTCAAATTTAAACAATAAAACCCCTGTTCAAAAATCTATTCACCCTATTCTGTCACTCCAAATCCAAAACTAAGAATTTTTGCCCTCTTAGTTTTCCTTCTAGTATTTTAGAAAAATAAGTTGACATTTTTCTAAGCACTTTGACTTTTCTGTTTTTATTATTGTCTTATTTCTCCGTTATTTTCTTGCGACGATTAGATACCGTATTTGACGAAGTTGCTGAAGAAGAAGAAGGAGAAGGAGTTGAAGACTTTGAAGACCAAGCCAATCCAGGCAAGCAGCCCTTTGACCATGACACCCCTCTTGTTCATCGGTACCCCTTTTTCCGATTGCATGATGATGAAACATGACGGTGGTGAACTTGTTGTGAACCACCACATGATGCATACCCCCTACTCATAACTCTACCTTGTGCATAGATGCAATGTCAAAAGATTAGATGTTGATGCATAATGTTGCATGTGTACCATGAACTCTTCGTGGTTACATTCTTTTGAAAACTCCATCGGGTGCCCCTAATGCCCGTGGGTGATGTTAAATTAAGGTCACTACTTGAAGAAGGAGTGGTGTACCAAAGAGAGATTTTGGTGTGTGTGTGTGTAAAATGATGGATTAGATTTATGTGTGATTACCGACCCAACCAAACATGTGCAACCACTCTACCCCTTTATGGGACGGGGCATTATTGATTACTTTGGCTGATACTAGCATGGTGCCCACATTACTAGTGATGGGGGTGACTTGAGGTCACTCCCGGGACGGGGTCATGCTTGGATAGGCAGCCATGAATGTTTTCACAGAGCACCGGACACACCGTTGGTCCCTTCGTGTATGCGTGATAATGTAAAAAGGGCAAAGACCCACGATCTTTCACTTGTACACGAGGGTTGTGCACCAACGAGTGGACCCTATGTTCCGATGAAGCTCCGAGAAGAACTCCACAAGACCAAGGCACTTCTTTGACGAGCACAAGAGAAGACGGATAGGATCAAGAAGGAAGGTGCGCCTCCTGGGCAACCCGCTATCACGTATCGAGGCGGAAGGCCCTCAGGAGATGTATCTTCCAAGGATGAAGAACCACCCCAGCGATGTCGTATGACGACGAGGGAGTTTCGCAAGCTCTTTCCCGCACCACCGGCAAAACAACGCCGTGTCCAACTCCTCCACTCCCCCACACCCTCAAGTGATAGGGGTGCCCAGACAGATGAAGACAAGGAGGAAGACCTAGAAGAGCCAGAATACGCGACCGAGAATTCCGCCACTTAGGCATTATTCGCAACTCGGATATACCAGCTCATGACCTCTACGGTAGGATAGGTCGTGTAACCCCTATGCGAAGTCGAGTCCTGTATGGTTCATATGAAGCCATCTAGTGTTTGCTTTTGTTGTGTTTGGATGTAAGTTGTATCCTCCCTTCGGGAACGTGTAAACGACTACATCACCCATTTGGAATTTTAATGAATGTGTCTGGCCCTTTTTGGCCCTTGCATGAAAGCAATAAGTGTCACACCCACCCCCTTACTAGGCACCCATCTTTATTGCTTTCCCTCTTCATTCCAAATCATAAGACCTTGACCGCTCCAACAGGATGCCTGTTGTAACTCGTACTGGTACCTCTACCCAGCAGCCCGAAGCCGGAGCATCCGCCCAAGCAGAGGCCAGCCAAGACCAAACCCACGACCAAGCTCCACCACCACCTCCCCCGATCATGGGCATGGCTCAGCTTCTCCAAGCCTTCCGAGCGGAACGCGAAGCCAACATAGCAGCCCTCCAGATGATTGCTCAAGCCATCACCAACAACCGTCAGCCGGTGGGGAATGGCAATGGACGTTCCACGTTGGCGGATTTCAAGAAGCATGCACTGCCAACCTTCATCGAGACTGCCGAACCCCAGGATGCAGACGACTGGGTTCGCACTATTGAGGACTTGCTGGAACTAGTCGGCTGCACCGAAGACCGCGAGAAGGTGGCTTATGCCGCCCACTGCCTCGGGGGGGCTGCTAGAGCTTGGTGGGATGGATTCAAGGTCATGCATGCTGGGCAAGACATCACTTGGAATAACTTCAAGGCGGAATTCCTTAAGGCACATATTCCTTCCGGAATCATGGATATCAAGAAGCGTGAGTTTCGAGCCCTGAAGCAAGGAAGTGGCACTGTCAAATAGTACATGCAGAAGTTTAGTGTTCTGTCAAGGTATGCCCCTAAAGATGTCAGCACAGATGCTGCAAAAAGGGAGCGCTTCATGGAAGGCCTCAATCAGACTCTGCAGTACTCGCTTGTCGTGTGTGACTTCCCAACCATTCCAGACCTGGTGAACAAAGCACTCATGCTTGGAGACAAGCGGCGTGCTCTGGAAGACACTCGCAATCGCAAGATGGTCAGCAAGAGAAGTTCCAGTAACCAGAAGCCTCGCCCGTGGCAGCCAGCCCCGGTCAGGCCAACCTATCAGCAGCCAAGAGCTCCTACACCTCGCACCAACTATCAGCCTCAACAGTATGCCAACCCAAGGCCAGCATTCAACCCCAATAACAGTGATGGCAATAAGATCAATAACCCAAACCAAGTCACTTGCTTTGGATGTGGTCAGCCAGGACACATCTCAAGGGTGTGCCCCAACAAGAAGCCCGATGCCCCGCGCCTCAATGCGCAGAACCTAAGACAAGGCCGCGGGATGCCGCCAAGGAACTAAGCTCCTATAAACCCGCCCAACAATGGAAAGGGGCGTGTGAATCACGTCACTGTAGAAGAAGCCCAGGAAGACCTGGACGTCATGCTGGGTATGTTCCTTGTCAACTCAGCACCTGCAACTGTCTTGTTTGATTCTGGGGCCACGCATTCATTTGTCACTCAAAGATTTGCATTAAAAAGTGGCATGACCCCTACACCCCTGAATAACCCCATGGTGGTACAAATCCCTGGAGCAGAGATGAGAGCCAAGATAGGCTGTAAGGGAGTCGGTATCATCATTAACGGGGTAGATTTCCTAGCAGACCTTATCATCTTAAGATCGCAAGGCTTGGATGTGATCTTAGGGATGGATTGGCTCAGCAAGCACCAAGGCTTGTTAGATTGTGCCAATCGGATTGTCACTGTGACCAATGACCGGGGAGTCGAAGTTAAGTTTGCCTCCAACTCCTCTTCTGCTCAAACCGCTCAAGTCAATTGCCTGTCTGAAGTTGGACTGGAGCAATTGCCAGTAGTATGTGAGTATCCCGATGTCTTTCCGGATGAGCTACCAGGAATGCCTCCTGACCGTGACATTGAGTTCGTCATCGAGCTCATGCCCGGGGCAGGACCCATCTATAAGAAGCCTTATAGAATGGGGACGGAAGAATTAGCCGAGTTGAAGAAGCAACTGGAAGAGCAGTTGAGGAAGGGATTTATCCGCCCTAGTGCCTCCCCTTGGGGATCACCTGTTCTGTTTGTGGCAAAAAGGGACGATACCATCCGCTTATGCATTGACTACAGTCCCCTCAATGAAGTTACAATCAAGAACAAGTATCCACTTCCCAAGATTGAAGATCTGTTTGATCAACTCAGCGGAGCCAAGGTGTTCTCCAAGATCGACCTCAGATCTGGGTACTACCAGCTAAAAATCAGACCCCCAAGATATTCCAAAGACGGCATTTGTAACCAGATATGGCTTGTATGAGCACACGGTCATGTCCTTTGGATTAACCAATGCCCCAGCTTACTTCATGTATCTCATGAATAAGGTCTTCATGGAATATTTGGACAAGTTTGTTGTTGTCTTCATTGATGACATTCTTGTCTTCTCGAAGACGGAAGATGAGCACGAGCAACATTTGAGGATGGTCCTAGACAAGCTTCGAGAGCACCAACTATACGCCAAATTCAGCAAATGTGAGTTTTGGCTTAATAAAGTTGGATTCTTGGGTCATGTCTTGACCGAGGAAGGATTGTCGGTAGATCCCGCGAAGATCGAAGCTGTGAACCAATGGCAGTCCCCAACGACTGTTAAGGAAGTCAGAAGCTTCCTCGGACTTGCGGGCTATTACCGCAAATTCGTGGAAGGATTCTCCAGCATTGCCCGGCCAATGACTTAGCTCCTGAAGAAGGACAAGAAGTACGAATGGACGCCAAAATGGGAAGAAAGCTTCCAAGAACTCAAGAAGAGATTGACCACCGCCCTAGTTCTGGCAACACCTGGCATTCACAAGGAGTTTGTGATATATTGTGACGCCTCTCGAACCGGATTAGGGAGTGTTCTAATGCAAGAAGGACGAGTCATAGCTTACCTTTCAAGGCAGCTATGACCTCATGAAGAGAAGTACGCTACTCACGACCTTGAGTTAGCAGCAGTGGTTCATGCCTTGAAGACATGACGGCATTACCTCCTAGGGAAGCGGTGTGAGATATACACAGACCACAAAAGTCTGAAGTATATTTTCACCCAAAAGGAATTGAACATGAGGCAGCGAAGATGGTTGGAACTGATCAAGGATTGTGACCTCGGTGTTCAATACCACCCCGGGAAGGCTAACGTGGTAGCCGATGCGTTAAGCAGAAAGGCTTGCTCCCTGAATACCACAATTAAAGGAAGGCAGCCAGCCATGTTTGAAGAGCTGGAACAGTTTGGCTTGGAATTGGTTACCCATGGATTTCTAGACCATCTAGAAGTCAAACTAACCCTAATGAACGAAGTCAAGGAAGCACAAAATGGGCACGCAAGCATTGAAGGCATCAAGAAGAAGATGAAGCTAGGCAAGGCCCCAGGATTCTCCGAGGATGAGCACGGGATTGTTTGGTACAAAGGCCGCATCTGCGTACCAAACAAGACAGAGCTGAAGAATTTGATCCTGCAAGAAGCCCACGACACTCTGTATTCCATCCACCCCGGAGGAACCAAGATGTATCGAGACTTGAAGGAAAGATTTTGGTGGCACGAGATGAAAAGAGAGATTGCCACCTATGTTGCAAAGTGTGATGTATGCCAAATGGTCAAGGCTGAGTATCAGCGACCTGCTGGATTGCTCCAACCACGTAAGGTTCCCGAGTGGAAATGGGATAAAGTCAGAATGGATTTCATCACTGGACTACCTAGGTCAAATAAGAGACATGACTCCATTTGGGTCATAGTCGACCATTTGATAAAAGTAGCTCATTTCATTCCTGTCAAGACTACCTATGATGGCAACCAGCTGGCAACTCTATACATCGACAGAATCGTAAGCCCTCATGGTGTTCCTAAGGAGATTGTGTCAGATCGAGGAACCCAATTTACCTCAAGGTTCTAGAAGAAGTTCCAAGAGGCCCTGGGAACCAAGTTGTCTTTCAGCACAGCTTTCCACCCGCAGACCGGAGGTCAGATAGAGCGAGTGAATCAAATACTCGAAGACATGCTCCGAGCCTATGTCTTGGCATATGGAGCCAAGTGGGAAGATTGCCTCCCTTTTGCCGAGTTCTCCTACAACAACAGTTATCAGTCAAGCCTTCAGATGGCACCATTTGAGATGGTGTACGGACGCAAGTGTCGCACACCCCTCAATTGGTCAGAGACCGGAGAAGGACTAGTCTTTGGACCAGATATTCTCCGCGAAGCAGAAGAACAAGTGCAGCTAGTCAGAGAGCGTTTGAATACCGCCAAGTCAAGACAGAAGAGCTATGCTGACACTCAACGCCGACAAGTAAACTTCCAAGTTGGAGACCATGTGTACCTGTGGGTAACTCCTCTTAAGGGAACCAAGCGTTTCCACGTTAAGGGGAAGCTCGCACCAAGGTTTATTGGCCCCTTTGAGATCACTGCACGATGAGGAGAAGTGGCTTACCAGTTGGAACTACCACCTGAACTATCCGATGTGCACAACGTATTCCACGTGTCACAACTCTGTAAGTGTCTCCAAGTTCCGGACAAGCCTGATCTCTACAAGGATGTCGATCACCAAGCCATTGACCTTCAACCTGATTTGACCTACTCCGAGGGGCCCATTTGCATTTTGTATGAAGCAGAACGACGTACGCGAAGCCGCACCATCAAGTACTTCAAGGTCCAGTGGAGAAACCACACGGAAGCAGAAGCAACCTGGGAACGTGAAGACTACCTTAGATCCGAGTTTCCCGATCTCTCTTAAAGCCTAGTTTAGGAATCTCGGGGACGAGATTCTTGTAAGGGGGGTAGGTTTGTCACACCCTGCATTTTGTAACCTGGCTATTGCATTAATAAAGCATGAAAATTTGGACCAACAAAAACTTTTTGCATCATTTGGCTTTTATTTGGAGTTGAATTTTTCTCTCCCTGATTTCAAGTTCTCTTTAAAAGTCAACATAGCCTCACCTCCTATACTTCATCTCCTTGCCCCAAACTTCTGCCCAATGATCATACCATGAGTATAGAACAGTATAATATATTCTTAAAAAAATATTTTGGCCAAATAGTATTTTGTAAATTTAGTTTTCCAAAAACCCCTGAATTGAGATTTGCACTGCAAGTACTTGATTTAGGGTGATAAAAATCTTTGAAAAGGTATACTTGAATCCTATTAGGTATAGGACTCCCATAAACCACAAAAGTATAATTTTAAAAGTTATTTTCCTATTTTATTTAAAGGCTTTTTCTTTAGGCCAGAAATGGTCTTTAATAGGTAAAAATTATTTTATATTTCAAAAATATTTGTGAAAATTTAGGGAGACTCTTAGGACATATATTGTCCATATATAAGAGTTTCAACACATGATCATGTTCAAAATATTGGGCAAATCCCTCAAAAACCCTTTCTGGATTTTTCAAGTTTTTGAAATATTTACAAAGGAAATATTCTATAAAAATTCCAGGAAAATCCTATCATGTCAAATATGACATATTTGGTGATACTGCCAAGCCTCATGCCTTGGAGAACAAGAAAATATCATCAAATCCCCTTAAAACCATTTCTTTCCATTTTGAAGTTTAAGTAACTTTACATTGCCTAACTTGTCCAAATGCTCTCAAACTTGGTGAACATGCTACAATGGTCTAATTATGCATCTAGACCAAATGGCACAAGTTTTGGAGAAGGATAACTTGATCAAAGTGCCCAAAACCATTTCCGTTCAGATCCAAATTTGAACAACTTTACATTACCAACTTGTTCCAAATGCCCCAAACTCTGTGGACATGTTCACAAGCCCAAATGATGACACTACACCAAGTGGTGCATCAAGGGGAATGGATTTGCATGACTAAATCTAGGAAAATACATTTCTGTTGATTTCTAGGGTTTGCCAAAGTTGCATGGGCAACTTTACCCAAATGGACTCAAACTTGGTGGAGCACCCTATTTCTATGTTTTGTTTCATCCTGTTAAGTCTCATGTCTATTAGAATCCATTTGATTGCCTAAAACACAGTCAAACACCTTCTGGTAATTTTCGAAAACTATTATTTTCACCTCTTTCCTTGTTCTCCATGAGCTTAGCTTTTTACCAGAGCCTCCCCTAGTCACCTTCTACCTCCAGGAACTCCCTCTCCTCCTCAGCTCAATGATTGAGGGGGAGGGGGGGTAAAACCCCATTTTACTCTCCTGGACAGCCCAATTCTCACTATCCCTCAACCTACATCCTCTCCCAATGGATCACCAGGGCATCCAAGGCCAACTCCCCTTTGTTTACACCTCCCAGAACCCCCCAGACACAAGTGGCCGCGCCCTACAAGCCAAAGGCATGCGCTGACATGCAATTGGCGTGCTCCAGAGCGTGCTACAGTGCACACCCACACAGTAGCCACCCCCAATCCATAGCGTCTGGCCATCTCGGGCCTCCCACTCGCGCCAGCCAAGGCGCCTCGACGTTCGCGACACGTCACGGCCATGTCCCCCTCCTCCTTCTCCCTCCTCTCGCCCCAGCTCGCACGCGTGGCGACCGTCCGAGCGCACCAGTGAGCGCGCTCACACGCGCGGCTCCTCTGGCGCCCTCTGCTTTCTTTCTTCCTTCCCCACCGCCCTAGACTATGCCCACGAGCACCCCAGACACACCCCGACGAGCCCCGTGACCTGTGTCGACCGCAACAAGCTCGCCGACGCACACCTACTTGGTGGACCCCCGCCCGCCTATATAAAGGTGTCCCCGAGCCCTCTCCTCTCCACCACTCGCCTCTGGACTCACCCAAACAGCCCCCTGCACTCCCAGCTCTCTCCCAGAAGCTCTCGATCTCGAGATCGAGCTCGAGCTCCGCCGCGGCGGCTCGCCGTCGTCTACTCGGTACGAGCCGTCCTCGCTGCTCCTGAGCCTCGATCTGGAACCACACGAATCCACTGACCCTTTCCCCTCTCCTTTCCCTCTCTGTTACAATCGGAAATGGCCGGAACAGCCACCGCCCGACGCCCCTCCGCCGTACATCCTCGTCGCCGGTGACCCCGACAGCTCCGGCGACTATCTCCACGACCACCCAAACGGTGACTCCGCGCTGAGTCCATCCATGCCCTCCGCTCGCCCCGCCGTGCCCTGCATCGCCGCCGGTGAGCTCGCCGGCCGTCCGGATGCGGGTGAGGGATGACAGGCGGGCCCCGCCTATCAGACTTTCTTCCCTCTCGCCTCCCCTCTCTCCCACTGGCAGCTGGGCCCCGCCCATCAGGTTTAAACCTGGCGTGCGCGCGGCTCGGCTCGCCCGGGCCGAAACCCCTCTGGGCCTGTGCACTAAGGCCGTTCTGGCCCAGTTGCACAGTGACCTTTTTCTTTTTCTTTTCTGTGGATTTTCCAAATAAATCCACAGGATAAAATAATTATCCAAATTAATTTATTCCAACTCCTAAAATCTTGTAATATTCCAAGCTATTTAATGATGTAACTTTCACACATGTTCCTAAACCTTTTCTGTACTGTTCAAATTAAATTCAAATTTTAACAATAAAACCTCTGTTAGAAAATCTATTCACCCTATTCTGTCACTCCAAATCCAAAACTAAGAATTTTTGCCTCTTAGTTTTCCTTCTAGTATTTTATAAAAATAAGTTGACATTTTTCTGAGCACTTTGACCTTTCTGCTTTTATTATTGTCTTATTTCTTCATTATTTTCTTGCGACGATTAGATACCGTATTTGAAGAAGTTGCTGAAGAAGAAGAAGGAGAAGGATTTGAAGACTTTGAAGACCAAGCCAATCCAGGCAAGTAGCCCTTTGACCATGACACCCATCTTGTTCATCGGTACCCCTTTTTCCGATTGCATGATGATGAAACATGACGGTGGTGAACTTGTTGTGAACCACCACATGATGCATACCCCCTACTCATATCTCTACCTTGTGCATAGATGCAATGTCAAAAGATTAGCTGTTGATGCATAATGTTGCATGTGTATGATGAACTCTTCGTGGTTACATTCTTTCGAAAACCCCATCGGGTGCCCCTAATGCCCGTGGTTGATGTTAAATTAAGGTCACCACTTGAAGAAGAAGTGGTGTACCAAAGAGATATTTTGGTGTGTGTGTGTAAAATTATGGATTAGATTTATGTGTGATTACCGACCCAACCAAACATGTGCAACCACTCTACCCCTTTATGGGACGGGGCATTATTGATTACTTAGGCTGATACTAGCATGGTGCCCACATTACTAATGACGGGGGTGACATGAGGTCACTCCCGTGACGGGGTCGTGCTTGGATAGGCGGCCATGATTGTTTTCACATGGCATCGAACACACCGTTGATCCCTTTGTGTATGCGTGATAATGTAAAAAGGGCAAAGACCCACGATCTTTTACTTGTACACGAGGGATGTGCACCAACGAGTGGACCCTATGTTAGTATCGTCTGGGGAAAGGTGATGATCGGGTGCTTCCCCCGAGTACTTGAGGTACTGCGAGATCGTGGATGACACAAAGGCTTCTCGGATCTTGTGGGTAAAGTGCGCAACCTCTGCAGAGTGTTAAACTATTCGAATAGACGTGTCCACGGTCATGGATAGTTGGGAGGTGCTACTTAAACTATGTCCGGAATTTTACAATCTTGGTGCATGTGTGTGTGTAGGAAACTAATTGAGTCAAGGCCGTGACTTAACGTGTCGAATGAGCTAGTAATGATTCGAACTCTATTTATGTTGATATCTGTAACATGCCCTCGAGGTTACCCAAGTTCATTGACGCATATCTCACAAGATGATAGAACAACTTATCTAGCTTGAAGCTAGGTTGCTTATTTTTTTGTACAACTTGCATTGTTACCTTGAACCAAATCATGGGTTGCTTGCGAGTACATTCAAAGTACTCATCGGCTTGCCACTGGTTATTTAATTGGCTAGGCATGGAGGAGCAGGAATTTGAAGAAGAGTTCTTTGGAGACGAACATGCGAACTAGGACGCTTTCCCAGTCAGAATGCCTGTAGGGTTAAGGCGGATGGCATGGGTTCTACTTATCTACAAAGACTTCCTCTATTCGAGTTTATTTGTTGTTCAGCCCTTGAGGCTTTATCTATGTAAGACTTGACCATAATGGTAATAATTTGTGTAAGACGGTATGTATGGATGTAAGACTCTTGTTATCCAGCTTCTGTGTGCTCAGTGAGCATTGATCTCTGGGATCATTATACACGTGCATTCGGTGATCTCGACTCACAAGTCGGGGTCCCCACAGGAAGGCAGCTTGGAATTCCGGCGAAGTGATGATTGTTCCAGCAGGCAATGTACGCCTTTGGCTGTCCCACCATTGAGCAGCGGGACCCTTCAGATAGTATGCCGCAAAGGTGACATAGTTGGTAGCGCTACTCCGGCAGACTCCAGTTCAAAGGCAATGTCATGGAGCCAGTCATCAGCATCAAGAGTCTGAGTTGAGCTGCGGTAGACGGATGGGTTGAGATGAGCAAAGTCATTCAGTGTTACTACGCCAGGCTGCTGATTCATGTTGGGGCGAGGGAACTGAGCCATGATAGTCTCCATGAACTCGCAATTCAGCTCAAACTGTTGGATCATACCGGCCATGTATTCAGGCGGTGGTGGGACGTTGCCACCACGACCACAGCCAGCTGGTCTAACCATCCTGCTAATATATAACAGTGGTAGTTCAACATTGAGAAATTTGCAAAGACAAGAATTATTCATGAATGAAACATGCATAATGAAAGGAGCACGTAAAATACCACATAGTAGTCGGCATATATTACAAAAGAGGGCATGCATAGAGTTCAGTACACATAGTTCAATACTTAGACTAAGGACATCATAAGCGGCACGCAGGCTCGCGACGAATGCATCTAATACTAATAAGTAAAACTACATCAGTCCCAGGCGGAACTGTGGAGGTAGGTGTAGCCTGATAGCTGGTAGCGCTGCAACGGGGAGTCCTCCACGCCAGCAACCTGGGGGCCGTGGATACTCTGGTGCAGAACCCGACGGCCAGGTGGCAACAGAGGACCAAGTGCGGGAGCGTAGCCTCCCACATCTGGCCAACCGACACCAGGAGGCATCACGGTCCTAACTGGGTAGATTGCAGTAGGTGGCAGCTGTCCAGATAGGACAAAGGGATGCAACAGCATCAAGGCACGGTACAGGTGCCGACGGGTGGTGTACAACTCGTGGCGAAGAGCTCGGTTAGCTCGATCCAGCCCATCAGCATGTAGAACAAGGTTTTGATGATGGAAGGGGTCTCGGGTGACAGTGGAGTAGGCAGCACTGTAGTATCCATCCGCTCCCTCGTCGGAGGCGATAGCAATGTGCCTGAAAGGGGAAGTGTCCAATGCCAAGTACTCTCCACGAAGGCGTGTCAGAGCAACGTAAGTAATATCGTGAACTGCCATATTGATGGTCACTCCAACACCATGAGCGGTGTGCATCACAGTAGAGGAGTCCTCTTCACGAAAGTAGAGGCGGACGATGGCACGGTACTGCTCCTGGTTAAAGTCCTGGTACTGCTCATACACGGTATACTCAAGGTGCCAGCGATAACCCAGATAGGTCATCATCTCAGCTAGCACAGCAGGTGATCCCGAGGCTCCAATGGCCTATGTGTGGTGCACGACCTGCCTCGTGGGTTCCATCTGAAAACAAAGATGTTTCAAATGAGTCAAATGACAGTGTAGGGATTATGCAAAATACTAATCCAAGAAATAACTATGGCTTATCCAACTTTGGGGTGAGTGGTCTCGGGATCCTAATGTTAGAGTTAGTAAATTCGCTTAACCCGAATATGAGAGTGTTCAGAGTCCCGGAGTAAAGATCGAGGAGTAAAAGAACCTAGTACCACCCAAATGGCGACGTGGGCCCGTAAGCCTGATACGTCTCCAACGTATCTATAATTTTTGAATGTTCCATGCTATTATATATTCTGTTTTGGATGTTTAATGGGCTTTATTATACACTTTTATATTATTTTTGGGACTAACCTACTAACCCAAGGCCCAGTGCAAATTGTTGTTTTTTGCCTATTTCAGTGTTTCGCAGAAAAGGAATATCAAACGGAGTCCAAACGGAATGAAACCTTTGGGAGAGTTATTTTTGGAACAATATCAACACGAAAGACTTGGAGTACACGCCGGGAAGCGACGAAGGTGGCCACGAGGCCAAGGGCGCGCCCAGGGGGTAGGCGTGCCCCCACCCTCGTGGGCCACCTGTTGATCCCCCGACGTGCCTCTTCAGCCTATATATACTCTCATACCCTAAAAACATCGAGGAGACAGACGAAACCCTAATTCCATCGCTGCAACCTTCTGTACCCGTGAGATCCCTTCTTGGGGCCTGTCCCGGAGCTCCACCGGAGGGGGCATCGATCACGGAGGGCTTCGACATCAACACCATAGCCTCTCTGATGAGTTGTGAGTAGTTTACCACAGACCTTCGGGTCCATAGTTATTAGCTAGATGGCTTCTTCTCTCTCTTTGGATCTCAATACAAAGTTCTCCTCGATCTTCGAGGAGATCTATTCGATGTAATCTTTTTGCGGTGTGTTTGTCGAGATCCGATGAATTGTGGGTTTATGATCAAGATTATCTATGAACAATATTGGATTTTTTTCTGTAATCTTGTATGCATGATTTAAATATCCTTACAAGTCTCTTCGAATTATTGGTTTGGTTTGGCCTACTAGATCTATAGTTCTTGCAATGGGAGAAGTGCTTGGCTTTGGGTTCAATCTTGCGGTGTCCTTTCCCAGTGACAGAAGGGGAAGCAAGGCACGTATTGTATTGTTGCCATCGAGGATAAAAAGATGGGGTTTATATCATATTGCTTGAGTTTATCCTTCTACATCATGTCATATTGCTTAAGGTGTTACTCTATTCTTATGAACTTAATACTCTAGATGCATGCTGGATAGCGGTTGATGTGTGGAGTAATAGTAGTAGATACAGAATCGTTTCGGTCTAGTTGTCACGGACGTGATGCCTATATACAATGATCATGCCTAGATATTCTCATAACTATGCGCTTTTCTATCAATTGCTCGGCAGTAATTTGTTCACCCACCATAGAAATCTGCTATCATGAGAGAAGCCACTAGTGAAACCTAGGGCCCCGGGGTCTATTCTCATCATATTAATCTTCCATCAACTATTTACTTTACTTTGCATTATTTATGTTTTCTCTATAAAACAAAAATATCAAAAATATTATCTTATCATATCTATCAGATCTCACTCTCGTAAGTGACCGAGAAGGGATTGACAACCCCTTTTATCGCGTTGGCTGCGAGGTTTTTATTTGTTTGTGCAGGTACGAGGGACTCGCGTGTGATCTCCTACTGGATTGATACCTTGGTTCTCAAAAACTGAGGGAAATACTTACGTTATTGTGCTGCATCACCCTTTCCTCTTCGAGGGAATACAACGCAAGCTCGAGAAGTAGCAAGAAGAATTTCTGGCGCCGTTGTCGGGGATATCTTCGCAAAAGTCAAATACCAAGTACCTATCACAAACCCTTATCCCTCGCATTACATTATTTGCCTCTCGTTTTCCTCTCCCCCACTTCACCTTTGCTGTTTTATTCGCCCTCTTATTTGCTCCATGTGTTTTATCGTTTGCCTTGCCATCATGGCTAGCACGCCTATCATTACCAATACTCCCTACAGTGAAGTTCTTAAGTTTAAACAAAGGGAGGAAGAAAATCTAAAAGATGCTTGGTATAGAATTTGCAATGCTCAAAATAGATCTACTAGGAAGCTTTCCACTTCCGTGCTTCTTCGCAATTTTTATGTTGGCGTCACTCCTTGGAATAGATATATTCTTGATACCCTTACCGGAGGGAATTTCTTGGGTAGCCATACTTTTGATTCTTATAATGCTATGACAGGATTGTTTAGCCCACCACCTCTTCTGGTTAATGGAACTGTTTTGACTTTAGAACATGTTATGCAAAGGCTTGAAATTATTGAAAATAAAGTTGCCATTGTAGCGTTGGTTGAGAGTTTGTATAAAAAGACCCATGACCAAATTACCCAATATGGATCTAAGGTAGGAGTTATCCTGAATTTTTTTAAAGAAAAAGAACCCATAGTTAAAGAGAGAATAGATCAAGATTCCACTAGAATTGATAAACTTGAGGATATTATTACTAGTGTAGGGTCTGCTTTTTCTGCTGTGAGAAATACTTCGAACCCCTCTACTACTAAAATGGCCAAATTTATGTATGTTCCTAAAAATAAGGGTGAATCTTCTAGCAAGGAGACTGCGGATCTTAAATCGATAAGTGTTCACCCCAACTTTCTCTCTATCACAAGGGAACCTTTTGCTACAAATGAATTTCTTGATTTCTTGCCTAGAAGTTTGATCATTAATAGGAAGGAAGAAACTCCTAAGAATTATAAGTGTTCAATTGAAGAATTGCCTACCAAAGATGGCAATACCTAGATCTATTCTTGTATCGTACCTAGCTAGGGGCATTAAACAATAGCGCTTGTTGGGAGGCAACCCAATTTTATTTTCTTTGCTTTTGCTTATGTTTAGGAATAAATATTGTATATAGCTTCTGTTTAGATGTGGTTTTGTGTTTTAATTAGTGTTTGTGCCAAGTAGAACCTTTGGGAAGACTTGGGTGAAGTTTATGTGATCATGCTGTAAAAAACAGAAACTTTAGCGCTCACGAGATTAGCTGCCATTTTGTACTGGAGAGTGCTTTTTAGTTGATTCTTTTTGCAGATGATTAATAGACAAATTCCTCACGTCCACCAATTTATTTAAATGTTTTTAGAGTTACAGATTGCTACAGACTGTTCTATTTTTGACAGATTATGTTTTTCATGTGTTGTTTGCTTATTTCGATGAATCTATGAGTAGTATCGGAGGGTATGAATCATAGAGAAGTTGGAATTCAGTAGGTTTAACACCAATATAAACAAAGAATGAGTTCATTACAGTACCTTGGAGTGGTTGTTTGTTTTCTTATACTAACGGAGCTCACGAGATTTTTGGCTAAGTTTTGTGTTGTGAAGTTTTCAAGTTTTGAGTAAGGATTTGATGGACTATGGAACAAAGAGTGGCAAGAGCCTAATCTTGGGGATGCCCATGGCACCCGAAGGTAAACTTAGAGGACAACCAAAAGCCTAAGCTTGGGGATGCCCCGGGAAGGCATCCCCTCTTTCGTCTTCATCTATCGGTAACTTTACTTGAGACTATATTTTTATTCACCACATATATGTGTTTTGCTTGGAGCGTCATGTATGATTTGAGTCTTTGCTTTTTAGTTTACCATCCTTGCTGGACACACCTTTTGAGAGAGATACACATGAATTGGAATTTATTAGAATACTCTATGTGCTTCACTTGTATCTTTTGAGCTAGATAGTTTTGCTCTAGTGCTTCACTTATATCTTTTAGAGCACGGTGGTGGTTTTATTTTATAGAAATCATTGATCTCTCATGCTTCACTTATATTATTTTGAGATTCTTTTAGAACGGCATGGTAATGTGCTTTGGTTATAAATTTAGTCCTAATATGATAGGCATCCAAGATGAGTATAGTAAAAACTTTCATATAAAGTGCATTGAATATTATGAGAAGTTTGATACTTGATGATTGTTTTGAGATATGAGGATGGTGATATTAGAGTCATGCTAGTAGAGTAGTTGTGAATTTGAGCAATACTTGTGTTGAAGTTTGCAAGTCCCGTAGCATGCACGTATGGTAACCGTTGTGTGACAAATTTGAAGCATGAGGTATTTCATTGAGTGTCATCCTTTGTGTGGAGGTCGGGATCGCGCGATGGTTAACTCCTACCAACCCTTCCCCTAGGAGCATGCGTGTAGTACTTTGTTTTGATGACTTGTAGATTTTTGCAATAAGTATGTGAGTTCTTGATGACTAATGTTGAGTCCATGGATTATACGCACTCTCACCCTTCCACCATTGCTAGCCTCTCTTGTACCGCGCAAGTTTCATCGGTACCATACACCCACCATATACCTTCTTCAAAATAGCCACCATACCTACCTATCATGGCATTTCCATAGCCATTCCGAGATATATTGCCATGCAACTTTCCACCGTTCCGTTTACTATGACACGCTTCATCATTGTCATATTGCCATGCATGATCATGTAGTTGACATCGTATTTGTGGCTATGCCACCATGCATAATTTTTCATACATGTCACTCTTGATTCATTGCACATCCCGATACACCGCCGAAGGCATTCATATAGTCATACTTTGTTCTAGTATCGAGTTGTAATACCGAGTTGTAAATCAATATAAGTGTGATGATCATCATTATTAGAGCATTGTCCCAAAGAAAAAAAGAAAAAGAAAAAGAAAAAAAGAAGGGAAGGCCAAAGAAAAAAAAAGGAAAGGCCCAAAAAAAGAAAAAAAAGAAAAAAAAGAAAAAGAAAAAAAGGACAATGCTACTATCTTTTTCCACACTTGTGCTTCAAAGTAGCACCATGATCCTCATGATAGAGATTCTCTTGTTTTGTCACTTTCATATACTGGTGGGAAATTTTCATTATAGAACTTGGCTTGTATATTCCAACGATGGGCTTCCTCAAATGCCCTAGGTCTTCATGAGCAAGCAAGTTGGATGCACACCCACTTCGTTTCTTTTGTTGAGCTTTCATACATTTATAGCTCTAGTGCATCCGTTGCATGGCAATCCCTACTCACTCACATTGATATCTATTGATGGGCATCTCCATAGCCCGTTGATATGCCTAGTTGATGTGAGACCATCTTCCTCTTTTGTCTTCTCTACAACCACCACTCTATTCCACCTGTAGTGCTATATCCATGGCTCACGCTCATGTATTGCGTGAAAGTTGAAAAAAGTTTGAAATTTTTTAAGTATGAAACAATTGCTTGGCTGAAACCGGGGTTGTGCATGATTTGAGTATTTTGTGTGACAAAGATGGAGCATAGCCTAGCTATATGATTTTGTAGGGATGAACTTTCTTTGGCCATGTTATTTTGACAAGACATGATTGCTTTGATAGTATGCTTGAAGTATTATTATTCTTATGTCAATATAGACTTTTGTCTTGAATCTTTCAGATCTGAACATTCATGCCACAATAAAGAAAATTACATTTAGAATTATGTTGGTTAGCATTCCACATCAAAAAAATTGTTTGTATCATTTACCTACTCGAGGACGAGCAGGAAGTAAGCTTGGGGATGCTTGATACGTCTCCAACGTATCTATAATTTTTTATTGTTCCATGCTATTATATATTCTGTTTTGGATGTTTAATGGGCTTTATTATACACTTTTATATTATTTTTGGGGCTAACCTACTAACCCAAGGCCCAGTGTAAATTGATGTTTTTTTGCCTATTTCAGTGTTTCGCAGAAAAGGAATATCAAACGGAGTCCAAACAGAATGAAACCTTTGTGAGAGTTATTTTAGGAATAATATCAACACAAAAGACTTGGAGTACATGCCAGGAAGCGAAGGAGATGGCCACGAGGATAGGGGCGTCCCCATGGGGGTAGGCGCGCCCCCACCCTCGTGGGCCACCTGTTGATCCCCCGACGTGCCTCTTCAGCCTATATATACTCTCATACCCTGAAAACATCGGGGAGACAGACGAAACCCTAATTCCACCGCCACAACCTTCTGTACCCATGAGATCCCATCTTGGGGCCTATTCCGGAGCTCTGCCGGAGGGGGCATCGATCATGGAGGGCTTCTACATCAACACCATAGCATCTCCGATGAGTTGTGAGTAGTTTACCACAGACCTTTGGGTCCATAGTTATTAGCTAGATGGCTTCTTCTCTTTCTTTGGATCTCAATACAATGTTCTCCTCGATCTTCGAGGAGATCTATTCGATGTAATATTTTTGCGGTGTGTTTGTCGAGATCCGATGAATTGTGGGTTTATGATCAAGATTATCTATGAACAATATTGGATTCTTCTCTGATATCTTTTATGCATGATTTAAATATCCTTGCAAGTCTCTTCGAATTATTGGTTTGGTTTGGCCTACTAGATCTATAGTTCTTGCAATGGGAGAAGTGCTTGGCTTTGGGTTTAATCTTGTGGTGTCCTTTCCCAATGACAGCAGAGGCAGCAAGGCACATATTATATTGTTGCCATCGGGGATAAAAGTATGGGGTTTATATCATATTGCTTGAGTTTATCCTTCTACATCATGTCATCTTGCTTAAGGCGTTACTCTGTTCTTATGAACTTAATACTCTAGATGCATGCTGGATAGCGGTCGATGTGTGGAGTAATAGTGGTAGATGCAGAATCGTTTCGGTCTACTTGTCACGGACGTGATGCCTATATACAATGATCATGCCTAGATATTCTCATAACTATGCGCGTTTCTATCAACTGCTCGACAGTAATTTGTTCACCCACCATAGAATTCTGCTATCATGAGAGAAGCCACTAGTGAAACCTATGGCCCCCGGGTCTATTCGCATCATATTAATCTTCCATCAACTATTTACTTTACTTTGCATTATTTACTTTTTCTCTAAAAAAAATATCAAAAATATTATCTTATCATATCTATCAGATCTCACTCTCGTAAGTGACCGAGAAGGGATTGACAACCCCTTTTATAGCGTTGGCTGCGAGGTTCTTATTTGTTTGTGCAGGTACGAGGGACTCACGCGTGGTCTCCTACTGGATTGATACCTTGGTTCTCAAAAACTGAGGGAAATACTTACGCTACTGTGCTACATCACCCTTTCCCCTTCGAGGGAATACAATGCAAGCTCGAGAAGTGGCAAAGCCACACAGCCATGTTAGTAAAAAATTGCAATGTCTAGACTCAACTTCGGCCAAGGAGTGTGGAAGGGGGATTCCTACAGGCAGTCGGCTCTGATACCAACTTGTGACGCCCCCGATTTGACCGTACACTATTCATGCACGTAAATGTGTACGACCAAGGTCAGGGACTCACTGGTAGATATCACAACACAACTCTAAAAGTAAAACAAGTCATACAAGCTTCATATTACAAGACAGGGGCCTCGAGGGCTCGAATACAATTGCTTGATCATAGACGAGTCAATGGAAGCAACAAATATCTGAGTACAAATATAAAGTTAAACAAGTTGCCATAAGATGGCTAGCACAAACTGGGATACAGATCGAAAGAGGAGCAGGCCTCCTGCCTGGGATCCTCCTAAACTACTCACGGTCGTCGTTGGCAGACTACACGTAGTAGTAGGCACCTCCCGTGTAGTAGGAGTCGTCGTAGGTGGCGTCTAGCTCCTGGGCTCCACCATCTGGTTGCATCATCCGACAAGAAGGAATAGAAGGGGGAAAAGGGGGAGCAAAGCAACCGTGTATACTCATCCAAAGTACGCGCAAGCAAGGATCTATGCTACATATGCAATGGTAACAAAGATATGGGTAGTATCTGTGGACTGAACTGCAGTAAGCCAGATTAAGAGGGGGATAGCTAATCTTATCGAAAACTACACTTCTCGCAACCTCCATGTTGCAGCAGTAGAAGGGAATAGATGGTAAGTTCACCAAGTAACATCGTATAGCATAATCCTACCCGGCGATCCTTCCCTCGTCACCCTGTGGGAAAGCGATCACCGGGATATCTCTGGAACTCATCTGGGTTTGTTTTATCAAGTATTTGGTTCTAGTTGTCATGAGGTCGGAATACAACTCTGGGTCGTCCTTTTACCGAGGGACGGGCTATTCGAATAGATTAACTTCCCTGCAGGGGTGCACCACATAACCCAGCATGCTCGATCCCATTTGGCCGGACACACTTTCCTGGGTCATGCCCGGCCTCGGAAGATCAACACGTCGCAGTCCTACCTAAGCACAACAGAGAGGTCAGCACTTGGTCTAAGTCCTATGAGCGCAGGGGTCATGGGCCATCGCCCTTTGCACTCCTGCATGTTGCGAATGCGGCCGGTGAGCAGACCTAGCCCCCTTATACAAGTGCGAGCGTTCCAGTCCAACCCGGCACGCGCCGCTAAGTCGCTGACGTCAAGAAGGCTTTGGCTGATACCACGACGTCGAGTGCCCATAACTATTCCCACGTAGCTGGTTAGTGTGTATAGGCCAACGGCCAGACTCAGATCAAATATCCAAACTCATTAAGCGTGTTATTATGAAATAACCGCAGACAACGACCATGGCTAGGCCCACCTGTCTCCTAGTGGTCGTGACCTGCCCTGTCGCTCCGCCACAAAGATCCACAAAGAGGGCCGTCGGGAAAATCTGTCCTTTCAGCCCCCAATCCGTGAATCAACCGCGGGTACTCAACGGGCCGACCCGACTTTAGTCACATCATGTATCAGGTATCATATGTATGTAGTATATACCCGTGATCACACCCAAAGTGATCACGACCTGATAGAATAGCAGGGCAGACGAACAAGGGTGTAGGACCACTGATGGAATACTAGCATCCTATACTAAGCATTTAGGATTGCAGGTAAAGGTATCAACAGTTGTAGCAACAATGTCAGGCTATGCAGCAAAATATGATTATTCGAAAGCAGTAGCATGCTACACTACTCTAATGCAAGCAGTAGAGAGAAGAATAGGCGATATCGGGTTGATCAAGGGGGGGGGCTTTCCTGGAAGCTCGGCAGCAAAGGAGGGATTGTCAACACCGTAGTCGATCGGGGCAATAGCAGCGTCGGTCTCGTAGTCTACCAGAGGGAAGAGGGGGGAGAAACAATGAATACAATGCAAACAGATGCATGACGATGCATGACATGCCATACAACGGTGCTAGGTGTGCCCTAACGCGGTGCCGGGTGATACTGGTGAAGGGGGAAACATCCGAGAAAGTATTCCCGGTGTTTCGCGTTTTCGGGCAGATGAAACGGTGGGGGAAAGATGCATGTTCGCTATGCTAGGGACGTGTGGTTGACGAACGGTCTGCGTATTCGGATTTGTCTCGAAATTCTGAGCAACCTTCATGTACAAAGTATTTTCATCCGAGTTACGGATTATTTTATATTAATTTTTAAAGTTTTAAATTATTTCTAATTATTATTATTAAATAAGTTCGAATTTATTAATATTGCATCAGCATGACGTCAGCAGTCAACAGAGGTGTTGACTGAGTCAAGCTGACGTGTGGGTCCCGCATGTCATTGACTGCCTAATTAACTAACAGTTTAATTAGGTTAATTAGTGATTAAGTTAAGCTAATGATGATTAATTAAATTAATTAGTTAAGTAATTACTTTAATTATTATTATTTATTTTAATTTATTTATTTTAAAATTCCTTTTTTTGTTCAGGGGCTAGGCCCCACATGTCATTGGCCCAAGGGCCTAACGGCCATGCGGGCAAAACGGGGCAACGGGTGCGGGGGCGGGCGCCCGACGCGGCCAGCGGGCACGAGCACCGCAGCTACGGCGAGCCTGCCGGCAGGGGCTAGCGCGGAGGGAGAGGCGGCTGGGTGTGGCCGTCGATGAGCAGCCGTGGCGCGGGGCGGTGAGCGGGGCTGCGGCGGAGGCGGTGGCGTGCGCGAGGCTCGAGAGGCGGCAGTGGCGCGGCCGCGGGAGGAGGAGAGGAGGGGCGCAGCAAGCGGCAGCGGCACGGGCGCACGACGAAGGGGACGGGGCGCCGGCGGTGAGCGCGGGGCTGCAGCGTGCAGCGGCAGTAGCAGCAGGACATGAGTGAGCGGGGCGTGCGCGAGGTAGCGATGAGGCGAAGCGGTGCCGCAGGGCAGCGGGGCGCCGGCGGGCAGCGCGGCTAGGCGGGGCGATGCAGAACGGGGACGGGGGAAGGAGGAGATGCCGGGGTCGTGGCCATGGGCACGCGACTGTGCGCGCGGGCGAGCGCGGGGACGCGGGCAAGGCGCGGCTGCGAAGGCAGTGGGACGGAGCATACGGTGGCAGCAGCAGCATATGCAGGGAAGGCTCGGGCGCATGGGCGTGCTGCCGGGCCGGCTATTGGCCACGGCGGGGCAGGTGTGGTGACGCGCGGGTTGACGGCGACGCGACGTTCTGCAGGGGGGAAGGGGAGGCCGAGGCCATTGGCCTCACCGTCGTTGCCGTGGAGAGGGGGCGACGAGGCTCGGTGGAGCCGGCGAGGAGGAGACGAGGACGACGACGGGGTCCGGCGAGGTCCAGCGAGGGGCTCCGGCGACGAGGTGGGGCAGCACGTCGGGACAGGGCGCGGTCGTCGTCCCAATCCAGATCCAGCGGGGTGTGAGGAGTGGGGGAGTGTGCGGGTGGGCTAGGGTTTGCCTAGGGTGGGGGATAAGGGAGTGGGTGGGGGCGCAACTGGGCGGGCCTGGTTGGCCTGGTGGCTAGCTGGGCCAAAGCCCAGCAAGTGGGGGTTTAGTTTTTCTTTTATTAGATTTGTTTTCTGCTTTTATTCTTTTCCCTTTTTTATGTTTTATTTAGTTTAGAGCATCTTAGCATTTTCTAAACAGTTGTTTTCTCCACTATAATTACCTATGTAATATTTGTCACACTCCAAACATTTTGCTATTAACGTTTGAAAACTTTTATTGTTTGCTAAGATTTTAAATTTAAATTCGAAACACTTCTGGACTAACACGAGATTAGCAATAGTAACGAGATGGCGTGGCATCATTAGCATAGGTTCACCGTAGCTTAACTATTCGGGTGTTACAGTAATGTCCTCGTTACCTGCTCAGGCGTAATTGTGTCCAACTCGGCAATGTACTTTATGTACATGAGATTGACATTGTTCGTCATCTCGGATACCACATCCCACTTGTAAGCCTAAGTGGGGTGCCGTAATTCGCCATCTTGATCCCAAGGATTAAACTTGATGCTCTTCGGGCGTTCAACAGGCAGACGCTCCCAGCTTCATACAGAAAGTAGAAGCACATTACCACCAATGCCTGCACTACCTGTGATCCTGCAACATGCATCGTCCAGCTGCATATGAAAAAAAACAATGTTAACTTCGCAGCAAGGTTGCATTGCTAATGAAGAAATGACTTGATAACAAAACAAACCAACTATCTGTGGCTGGGCCTGGGAGGCCGGCCCAGCTGGCAGCTGCTCTCCCTCTCTCTTTTAATTTCCTTTAACAGAAAAAAAAGAAGAAAGATGGAAAAGAAAGGGAGGCTTAGGGAAAGATTTTTCGCAAGCGGGTAATTTTCCCGGACTCATAAAAATGAGCCCTATCCAGGAAAAACAGAAGTGGCAAGATTGCAAGATTAAATTCAAACTCATTTGAATTAAATTCAAATAGTTTGAACTAGGACTAGGTTGAGAAGGGTCCAAAAATGCTCGGATTTTGGAGGAGCCTCGATAAAACGGATAAGAATTATAGACAAGGTTTTGACGGAGAAACTTGAAGTAGAAAAGGCATGGTGAATATATGCAAGTGTGTTTGGGTTAATTCCAAACAAATGGAATATTTATTTATAATAGCTCCATAATATTAGGAGGATATGTTATAAAGAGAAGTCACTCTTCCCTCGATTTAAATAGATCAAAAGATCTATGCAATTTATTTAGTTGAGATGCCAAGATTAAAGACATGATGACATGATGACATGATGCAAAGCAAAATAAATAACACAAGCACAAATGAAACACACGGGAGAACCCAGAACATCTGGAATCTTCTGGGACGTCGGTCTTCGGGCTCACAGCGCCGCCGCTGCTATCTCGTCCAGAGAACAACTCCTAGAGAGAGGGAAGAACTGCCTGGGAGGGGCTGGCCCGATGCGGCTTAAGTCATAGTGCAGCGCCTAAGCGCTAGGCGTTGCACATTACACTATGTGGCGCCTATCGGTTAGGCGCTGCACTGCTGTCTGTGGGGCCGCGCCTGACCCAGGGCTGCCACGCTGAACGGGGTTGCAGCGCCGAGGCCAAAGACGCTGCACAGTGTCATTCTGTTAGGCGCCACAAAAAACGGTCAGTATGTGAAAAAAATTCAAAGTCAGTTCAGTTTGTGAATTTGTTTCGTCCACATGTCAAATATGTGTTTTTTGCCGTTACATTGCGTGTGGACGACATCTTGGGCCGCGCGCGAATCATGAGTTACACCAGAGAATACACGTTACATTGTGTGGGAGTAAAAGTGTGTCAGGAGTACAAGTTATACCGTGCAGAAAGCATAACTTGCACTATATGGGAGTACACTACCCGTGATGAGTACAAGTATGTTACCACCTAAAGTAGAAATACATTACTACAGAAAACAACAAGTGTATTATTTTTTAGAGCACAAATTACCTTTAAAAAAATGATCAAAACCTATCATTATGGGATCTCATTTAAAAAGCTCAAGACGAGGAACATAAAGGTAAAAAATATTCATAATTTGGTCACTTGGCTCGAGAGATAATTTAGTTTGAAGAAATGGATCTCTTAAAAAACACCTACCGAACCTCCAACCCACACATACGGAAGGAAAAACCCTATGGTGACAACAAGCGACACACATGTTGTGCCACTTGTGCTATTGCAAGTGTGTAGAGTAATCTTTGTACGAGATACCTCTTAACTAATGAGTGGAAGAGACTGACCTTCCCCCGCCAAAAAAGAGAGGAAGAGACCGACCATCATGGTGTCATTTGAGTCGCGCTTATGAGAATTGACTCTTTTGATAAACGATGTAAAGTAGTCGTCGGGGCTTCTATATGTGGCCCATAAAGGGTAATAGCCCTGGGTCACTCACGGGCAGCTTAATATTTCCTCAACATCTTTACTCCTAAAGGGAGAGTTGGTAGCCTGGTATCCTTATTTACTTTTGTCCATTTTTCCCTTCTCGACTCCCAACATCCCCTCGTCAGCCCCACCCCTCGCACGATCTCCTCCATGTTTCTAGTTTTTTTTCTATATCAAAAAAATTAGGACGCAATGCATCTTTCCTTTAATAAACACATCTCCTGTTAAATATCGAGACACAATCCCCTCCTTCCCATTATCACTTGCTCTATCTATACAAACACAATAAGGACACAATTCCCTCCTGTAAAAGGATACTCCATCCGTTTTTATTTACACCGCATATTAGATTTGATTGAAGTCAAACTTCATAAAGTTTCACCAAATTTATAGAAAAATATGAATATTTACAATAATAAATCTATATGATGTGAAAGTATATTCAATAATTAATCGAATGGTATTGATTTGTTATTGTATATGTTTATATTTTTGTCTATAAACTTTGTCAAGGTATACAAAGTTGACATTGACCAAAGCTAATATGTGAAGTAAATAAAAACAGAGGGAGTACTTGCTCTATTTAAATTGACCAAAGCTAATATGCGTACCTGCGATCGTGGACCCTGATGCACCACTTCAACCCCGATGCCCAAGCCTTTTTCACATGACATGTACTAGTATATACTCCCTCCGTCCCAAAATAAGTGACGCAAAAATGACTCAACTTCTGTGATATGGGTTGAACAATATTTAAATTTACCTTGAACAGTTTTGTACAAGATGTTTTTTGGAATTCATATCTTTGTTCTAATGATATAACACATATTTAAAAGAGAACAAAGTAAAGAAAGAAAATAAAACAAACAAAAGGGAAACAGAAAATAAATTAAAACAGAAACAGAAAAAACAGCGATGCGTACCTGGGCCGGCCCAACTTTGAGGGCCTTCAGCGATGCCCCGACGTTTGGACGCTCACGAGCGTCAAATAGGATCCACCCTATTTGACGCCCGCGTGCGTCCAGGAGAGGTGGCTTCGCTGAAGCGCGGGAGCAGCTGCGCGCGACGGGCCGGCCCACCTCGCGAATTAAAGCGTTGCCAAGCAAACTGGTTTTGATTCTCAAAAAAAAAAAAGCAAACTGGTTTTGGGAACCTTCTAGAAGATTTCCTAAAGCGGTTTTTTATACTCTTTTACCGGTTTTCTGTTTTTTTTTTCGTTTCTTTATTCTTGTTTGTTTCTGTTTCTGTTTATTTTTCTTTCTCTTTTTACTTTATAGTTTTTCGTATTTATTTTCATCCTTTGTTTTCAAAAAACTTTATAATTCCTTACTTTCTTCATGATTTCATAAAAAACACACTGTTTTTACATTATGTTCACAATTCAAAATTTGTTCAGCATACATTACATAAATGTTCAATGTATATTTAAAATTTGTTCCGGATATATCACAAAAATGTTCAGTATGTATTTTTAAATTGTTCAGCATACATTACAGAAATGTTCAATGTGTATTTTAAATTTGTTCAGGATATATCACAAAAATGTTCAGTATGTATATCAAACCTGTTCTGTGTATGTTACAAAAATGTTCAATGGATATTAAAAAAAACTCTTCTTTTTGGTATTTCGAAATACGTCTTCAACTTTTCAGTAATTGTTCACGTTTGAAAAGTTTGTTCAAATTTTAAAAATTGTTCATGGTTTTAAAAAGGGTTTCGCATTTGTCAAAATTTGTTCGGAGTTTTCTTTTTTTTTTGTTCTCCATTTTCTTGAATTGTTCAAAAAATATAAATTGTTCGGTACTTTAAAACCTCGCGTTGTTTCCAAACCAGTATCAGTTATCAGCTCGACCGGTTAGGTATTAAAGTTCCCGAGCGGGAGGTCAAGGGTTCGATCTCCTGCTGGTGAGTTATATTTTTGGCGTTTTTCACGCGCTCGAGCTCCAGATCTTCAAATGGGCCGGCCCATCCGCGTCTACCTTCGGCGGACGCTCCTCCGCTTGACGCTAACGAGCGTCAGACAGAAATCCCTATCTTCCTCTCTCTCGTCCCCTCTCGTTAGGGTTTGACTCCTCTCGGCGGCGGCGATTTCTTTGCCCCATCGTTGAGATTCACCTCTCCCCTCCCCTCCCCTTGGCCGCCGGCGTGCCCGGTGGTCGCAGGGGTCTCTCCTCCCCTAGGAGGAGTTAGGGGGGATGGGATCCAGAACGCCTGCGGAGGAAGAAACCACAGGCAAGAGACCTATGGGTGACACAGCTTCAGGGTCGGGTGGCTTCACATCCGATCTAGAGGCAATGATGGAGGAGCTTGGCCTGAAGGAGGATGATCTTCAAGATGTTGTGATTGAGGATGAGGAGATACCAGAGGAGGCGGTCCGCTGGATGGCGATAGGTAGGGTTCACACGCACAGAACCTATAGTCAATACTGGTTTTTCAGGAACATGAGGGCGGCATGGGATCTGGCCAAGGAAGTGAAGATCAGGCCTTAGAGGATAACTTGTACACGATGCAGTTCGCATGCTTGGGCGATTGGGAACGAGTGATGCAAGATGGGCCTTGGTCTTTCAAGGGAAAGGCGGTGGTGCTGGAACCATATGATGGCTACTCAAAACCATCATCGATAGAGCTAAACAAAATAGAGATATGGATACAAATCCATGACTTCCCGAACGGTTTTTTCACAAAGATAAAAGCCCTGGCATCAACTGTGGGAGAGTTCATATACGCAGAGCCTGTATCTCAAGATTTTGAAGGAAATTTTGCTCGGGTCAGGGTGAGGATTGATGTCACAAAACCGCTCAAGAATGCAATATCAGTCGTAGTAAGGAAGAAGGATACAGTCCAGAGAGAGATCTTCAGGGTTAAATATGAAAGACTCCCCGATTGGTGTGCTGTATGTGGATATCTTGGACATCTGTTCAAGGAGTGCGGAGATGGAGTTCATGCACCAAAGGATCTAGTGTTCAAAGATCTGAAAGCGACATGGTCTAAGGGCCCAGGGAGAGGCCCGGGAGAAGGGCGAGGCTCTCACGATGGCAACGGTGCAAGGGGTGGTCGCTCTGGACGCACGGGAAGAGGACGTGGACGGGGCTTTACACAAAACACCGAAAGCAAGGAAGTTCAAGACCTGGATATAACAATGGGAGAGGCAGAGAACACAAGGAAAAGGGGAGCAGCTGTGTCTGACCCAGCGCCGTCAACTTCCGCCTCGAAACTGCTCCTGCTACCAGCACCTGATATACCAGTAAGTCCGTCGACCAAGCAGGAAACTAAGCGGAACAAAACTGGACTGATGATCAGTGACAGAAACAATGGAAAAACAGCAACACTACCCAAAAACCCTGATGCACGATTTGGCGGGCCCCAGCAGGGGTCGCGCCAAGCGCAATGAGTCTACTTTGCTGGAACTGTCGTGAGGCTGGCAAACCTGCGACAGTTAGAGAGCTTCGTGATATGACGAAGCAGTATGCCCCCTCTGTACTCTGCATACTTGAAACACAAATAGAGGGTTCTAGGGTAGAAAGTATGAAGGATTCTTTGGGTTTTAATAAAAGTTTTGCTGTAAGCAGTTCGGGGAGAAGTGGAGGTCTTGGTATTTTCTGGAACGATGCAATAAAGCTTGAAATTGTTGGGTACTCGAAGTATCACATTGATGCTGAAATTGAGGAGATGGTTGATGTCAAAACTAGGGTAACATTTGTTTATGGAGAAGCTCAGGTAACAGAAAGGATGAACACATGGAATACACTCCGGGGAATAGTGGGATCGAATAATGTACCATGGCTAGTTTTGGGGGATTTCAATGAATGCCTCCATGCTCATGAACATGATGGAGTTGGGATCAGAAGCCAGGCCCAAATGGATCTCTTCCGAGACGCCCTCGACTCATGCGGCCTTACTGATATTGGTTATGAAGGGAATGACTGGACCTTCGAGAAGAAAGTTGCGGGAGGCACATATACTAGAGTCCGGCTAGATAGAGGTGTTGCCAATCCCGCATGGCTCATTGCTTTTCCAATGGCAAGACTCGAACACGTTACAGCCGCTGGGAGTGATCATTGCCCCCTCTACGTGAGCTACGTGCATGGGAACGCATGCAGGAGGGCCCCACGGTCCTTTAAATACGAGCTTGCATGGGAGAGGGACCCGTCCTTGAATTCAGTGGTGCAGCAGGCATGGACACAGCGACAGGGGGATTCGGTCCAGGAGCTAAGCGCCAAATTAACGTCGCTGTCGACGGATCTGACGCAGTGGGACAAAACGCATTTCGGCCATATCCGACGTGACATCCAACGACTCAGGTCTGAGCTACAGGAGATGCGCGCGATCCCAGGAAGATCCGGTCCTTGTCATGCTGAATTAAAAATTGTGGACAAGTTAACGGAGCTTTATCACAGAGAAGAAATTTTGTGGAGGCAAAGGGCCAGGCTGGAGTGGCTAATGCACGGTGATAAGAACACTTATTTCTTTCATCTCAGGGCCAGCAGGAGGAGGAGAAAAAATCTAGTTAAATCCTTAATGAGGGCTGATGGACAGATGACCGAAAACTTGAGGGAGATGGAGATCATGGCCACCAACTTTTATGAGGATTTGTATACTTCTGAGGGAGTCCAAGATATGGACCAAGTGCTCGAGACAGTACCCATGAAGGTGACTGAGGCGATGAATGAAATGCTCAATGCACCATACAGCCCAGATGAAGTGAAGAAGGCTCTTTTTCAGATGTTCCCGATCAAGTCTCCGGGCCCTGATGGCTTCCCGGCGCACTTCTTCCAGCATCACTGGGACACATGTGGTGGAGATGTGTCGAGGGCTGTCTTGAGGATTGTCGAGGGGACCGAATCAGCCGAGTGCATAAACGATACTATACTGGTACTAATCCCCAAGGTAAAGAACCCAACCCTCCTAACTCAATTTCGTCCCATCAGTCTCTGTAACGTGTTATACAAAATAGCTTCGAAGGTGATATCTAACAGATTGAAACAAGTGCTTCCTGAAATAGTGTCCAAAGAACAATCAGCCTTTGTCCCTGGCAGGCTGATTACAGACAACATCATAACGGCATATGAATGCTTGCATTTTATGAAGAGGAATAAAGCAAAGAAAAACCAGTTCTGTGCTCTAAAGCTGGATATGATGAAAGCCTACGACAGAATAGAATGGCCATACTTAAAAGCAATTATGTTGAAGTTGGGCTTCACTGAAAGGTGGGTGAATATTGTGATGGGCATGGTCTCAACAGTGAAATTTTCTGTTTTGTTCAATGGAAAGAAGTTGCAACAGTTTATTCCTTCACGAGGAATCAGACAAGGGGACCCGATATCTCCATATTTGTTCTTGTTAGCAGCAGAGGGCCTGTCGTGCCTCCTAAAATCAAGAAGAGAGTCATCCAATCTGCATGGTTTACAGGTAGCTCCTACGGCTCCGCCAGTGAACCATCTTCTATTTGCTGATGACAGCCTGCTGTTTTTCAAGGCAAACGGTGTGGGGGCTAACGAGGTGCTCCAGGTTCTGGACATCTACTGTCAAGCAACTGGGCAACGTATCAACTACTCCAAATCTTCGGTATACTTCAGCAAGGGAGTACCGGAGGCTGTCAGGCAAGATATAAAGGAAACACTCAACATCCCCAACGAAACTCTAAATGAGAAGTACTTGGGAATGCCTTCTGATATTGGTAACTCAAAAAATGGCGCCTTCAAGTATCTTAAAGATCGTTTATGGAGCAAAGTTCAAGGCTGGATCGAACATACAATGTCAATGGCTGGAAAGGAGGTTCTGGTCAAAGCCGTGGCACAGGCAGTTCCTGTTTTCTCAATGTCTTGCTTCAAGCTACCTAGAGGATTGTGTGAGCACCTCAACATGCTTATCAGGAAGTTTTGGTGGGGCAGTAAAGAGGGAAAAAGAAAACCCCATTGGGTTTCTTGGAAATCTATGACCCAACCAAAAAGTATGGGGGGCTTGGGGTTTAAGGACTTTGAGTTATTTAACCTAGCCATGCTTGCCCGGCAAGCTTGGCGCCTACTACAAAACCCTGAGTCCCTAAGTGCCAGAATTCTGAAGAGCGTCTATTACCCCGCCAAGGATTTTTTGGACGCCGATCTTGGGGGCCACCCAAGCCAAGTGTGGCGAGCGGTTATAGAAGGGAGAGACACCCTAAAACTTGGTCTGATCAAGAGAATTGGGAATGGAGCCACCACTAATATCTGGACTGAAAACTGGTTACCCAGGGAAGAGATGAAAAGGCCTTACGGATGTCGAATAGAGAATCCTCCTACTCGGGTGTCGGAGCTGATATTAAGTCCTATAGCATCTTGGAATAGGCAGCTGGTCCAATCTATCTTCCTGCCTATGGACGTGCAAGTAATCATGGGGATCCCGTTGTGCACCCGTAACCTCCCTGACTTCTGGGCATGGCATCATGAAAAGCATGGCAACTTCACAGTAAAATCTTCCTATAATATGCTAGTCGCCACAAGGGCTCGTCGAGAGGCTTGGCTTGAGGAGGGTCCGGGTCCATCCAGCTCAAGAGTAGAGGAAGGTGCATGGAAATCGTTGTGGAAAACAGAGGTTCCAGGCAAGGTTCGCATGTTCTTATGGCGTTTGGCTAAGCACTCACTTCCGACGAACGATGTACGAGCTCATCGACATATGACGGATACACCCCAGTGTGGCCTATGTGGTGTTCAGGACTCCTGGCGTCACTCCCTGGTGGAATGTACCTCGTCCAGAAGTGTTTGGGCTCTTGCGAATGAGGAGATCACACATAAAATCATAACGAATACTGAGCCCAAGGCTAAGCAGTGGCTTTTCTCACTATTGGAGTCTCTCTCTCATGATGATTTTGTTCTTGTGGCAGTCACACTATGGGCGATATGGCATGCAAGGCGTAAGGCAATTCACGAGGCTATATTTCAGAGCCCTCATGGCACTCATGCCTTCATCCAGAATTTCATTAACGAGCTGGGAGTTTTAAAAAGCAACAGTGAACAACCTAGAGCAGGAGGATTACTGGCACAGAGAGTTACGCGACCGAAGAAGCCCCCACTTGGCTTCTGCAAAGTACATGTAGATGCCGGTGTTCGGGGGAGAACAGGAGGATCGGCTGCAGCAGTCTGCAGGGATGATGAAGGAAACTTTCTTGGTAGTTCAGCATTGGTGCTTGAAGGAGTCACTGATCCGGCAACGTTAGAAGCAGTGGCATGTCGGGAGGCTCTAGCCCTCGCCGAGGACCTGGGTATCCAACAGTTTGTGGTGGCCTCGGATTGTCGACAGGTGGTCTCTGATATTACGAGGAAAACCCGAGGACTATATGGTGCTATTATCAGCGAGATAGTTCTGAAAGCGTCATCTTTCAATTGTTCTTTTACTTTCGAGAGTCGTGCTGTTAATTATGAAGCACATAGATTAGCTAAGTTTTGCTTAGATAAGGGTCCGGGACGCCATGTTTGACTTGGCACCCCACATGATCCTAGATGTATCCCACAGCATGTGGAATTCCTTGAATAAAGTTATTTTCCACCCTAAAAAAAAAAAACGAGCGTCAGACAGGAGCTCTCCGTCTGGCTATCCACTACCTGTACGGCTGTACGCAGCCACGCAGCGGTTCAAGGGTTCGATCTCCTGCTGGTGAGTTATATTTTTGACGTTTTTCACGCGCTCGAGCTCCAGATCTTCAAGTGGGCCGGCCCATCCGCGTCTACCTTCGGCGGACGCTCCTCCGCTTGACGCTAACGAGCGTCAGACACAGGAGCTCTCCGTCTGGCTATCCACTACCAGTACGCAGCCACGCAGCGGTTCCCAATCCCCACTCCTCGCCACCAAGTGGGAGCGGCCGATCGAGGCGACGCCATGCGGGGGAGTGGCCGTGGCGATCGACGAGACTACGTGGGCTTCGTGAATCCATCTCGGCAAGAACGTGATCTACTTTGTCCAATCGTTGGACTACACTTCAGATTGCAGCCAATTCTACTTCTGTCTGGGTAACGCCCTTGCTCTTGTCTAATTCTTTTCAATAATTATTCTCAATCCTGGTAATTTTTTGTATGAATTTGCAGCCAATAGATTCCAAAAAAAGCAAAAGATATATTCACTACTTGGCATATATACATATGTGCTTTCGTTTTCCTTTGCATAGTAAATGTTCTGGGCATCCCACATTTTGCTGCTAGGACTCCATTTAAATCAATGGGTTCTGGCTGAACATAGGCATTGGAATTTGTAGTTGTCAAATTTTGCATGTCCCACGTGGAATTTGCTAGTCAAATTTACATATACCATGGACATGTACTTATTCAAAAGTAAAGCATTATCACGAGATCTCCGAAAGAATTGATTCGGGAAGAGGAGATCCATTTTGATAAGGGCAAAATGAAATTGATAAAACATGAACATTGTAATTTGAAATATTCGGTAAGAAGAAAGTACTTGGCTAATGAACATCGTCGGCTAAGAGAAAATAATTTTTAAATATTTGAGAGTTTGGGGCTAAAAATATTGGTCTCAAGAATTAAGAGGCCGGCTTGAATTTTTAGCTACTTAAATATTTTCATTTCACCATTGTCCTTTGTTCCACAGGAAAATTTAATTCTATTCTTTTTATATTGTAGGATATTCAATCTTAGTATCCGATGACGTATTTTGGATTTTCGAAATGGAAGACATCACTTTCAAGTAATTCTATTTGTTGTTTCCTTGTTGTTCTAAGCATATGACGGCTATGTTTCGTATTTAATTAGTCTTCTATTATGTCAGCTATAAGTTATAAAACACACTTTTATTTAGTATGTTGTTACTTGAAACTTTATACTCCCTCCGTCCCAAAATACTTGTCATCAAAATGGACAAAAAGGGATTTCTCTAGAACTAAAATACATCTAGATACATCCCCTTTTATTCATTTTGATGACAGGTATTTCCGGACGGAGGGAGTACCATGTTAAAGTGGTGCATCAGGGTAACATGTGCTCCAGCTCCGCCCCCGCGGGGCGGCCAACCAGCTATGCCACTTGGCGCAAGCTGATTGGCCGCGGTGCGAAATCTTTAAAAAAAATAGATGAAGGTGTAGATTATTTTTAAATGTATCTTTCCTTTTTAGATGGAGGTGGGGACCTCTAGTATTTTTCAAATGGAGGGTTATGCAAAGTGGCGTTTTTCGGTAGGCTGCGGTGGTTTTTTTTTTACTTTTTTTTAGATGAAGGTGATGATTTTTTCTTTTTTTTTAGATGTTCTTTTAGACGAAGATGGGAACTTTATGTAATTTTTTAAAAAATAAAAACGTGCGCACGACTTCCTTTTAAGCGGCCCCACATCGTGGCGCCCCAACCACTAGTTAGAGATGCTTCAATGAAGGGGTGCCAATTCTCAGCTAGGCGCTTTTGGAGTTGACATATTAGATGTTATATATACTAATAGGAAGCTAGATAACACGTGGCCTGTACAATATCATAATTGATAAATTACAATATCCGGTGCAACTGTTGCAGTTTCATATTCACATTTTTTCTTCATAAAACTGTTGTTTGCTGGCCAATTTGTCCCTGACTACAGGTTTAGAGACCTTGTGCTTCTCATCTACACTTACTTACCATGGAGATATACTTGCGCAAATGACTAGAGGAAATGATATTTTTACAATGTGTTATTATCTCCTTCATAATTTTGTTGGTAAATTGCCACCCCTTTTTTGTATCGTTGACTCCATCCATCGAAGACATTGAAAGGTCTTTTCTTACTTCATCCAATTTCCTTAGTTGTGTGTCAAAAAGTCAGAATATTAAAAATCTTGCTCTGGTTATAGCCAGTGGAGGCAACGACAGAAGTCGTTAGGCGAGCCAGCAGATGGAGGAGCATGGCGGAGTCGAGGGGTAGAGGGACAAAATGAGACATTGAATTGTATACTTATGGTCAATATATAATCACGTTCTAGATACTCTTTTCGTTAATGAGTCAAGTCCAGTTTCAACATCGCTCAGTGGGAACTGATGTTCTTGATGAGTCGCCTCCAGTTTAAGTAGCTACTGGCCGCAATTATTCTCTAATTAATTCTCCCATATAATTGTGTGTAACTTCTAACGCAGTTCATGATGATTACATACCTCTTCTCTTGCATGTGATTATTATATAAATAGAGATACTCCCTCTGTTCGGAATTACTTGTCGCAAAAATGAATGTATCTAGACGTATTTTAGTTCTAGATACATTCATTTTCAAGACAAGTAATTCCGAACGGAGGGAGTAGATGCGAACATATATCTTCTAAAGGGCATGTGGTGTTTGCTAGAGGCGTGACAAAGACATCATGGTAGCATGTGGTGATGAAAATGAGAAAGACATCATGCTACACACCAGAGTGAGAGAAGTGGCGAAATATCACATAGGTTTGTGTTTTCCCCATTTGCAGGTCATTCGTTCTTCTTATGCCCTTGCCTCATGTCAGAAATTTGCAGAGTCTTCAGCAATGACACCAACACAAATATTCCTACTGTTTTTTCTCAGTAATGCACGCCTGATATCCCATGCGGCCTGAAAACAATCATAACTTTAACAGAATGATTTTAAATTATAAAAATGTTCATGAATTTTAGAAGGTATTCATTGATTTGAAAAATTTATGAATTTTGAAAAAGAAAAAAGAAAAAAATGTAAACTAGATGAGGGGTTCAACAATACCCTCGTGCATAAGCCCCTACAACCGAACCGAAAGAAAACGGTTATACCCAAAATCAGACCGTATCTATGTATAAAAACATATAAACCTAAGTACAAAACAGTATAAACCAAACCGAAAAAATCAAATGCACAAGCTGAGGTGTGTGCACGTTGTACCGAGTGCACTACATTTCCTATACGGCGACCGTTCCACGGGTAATAGGAATCAGAGCTAACGCTTGCGCCCACTCCCCGACCCACTGAAATTGCATGGGCCGGCCCATTAAGGAGGTGTTTGGTTCGTTACTTTGTAACATAACCTGTTTACTGGGGTAACAAATATCCTTAAATCATGTTTGGTTGGGCTAGGCCGTAATTGGATAACACCGTATCAGGTCCCAGCCTTGTAGAAATCCGATAACACTCATGACCCCGTGTAATCTGAAACCGCTCCTTCGCCCACGATACTTTTCCCAGGAGGCTAGGACATCGTCTTCTCCAGGAGGTCAGGAGCCTCGCCACCGCCGCACCAAAGCCCACACAAGGGGAGCCGCGACTGGTAGCCAAGGCCTAGGGCCAGTCTCACCTCATTGCTTCCCTGGCTAAAGCCCGCACAAGCCGAGCATCGCCACTGCTAGCCGACGGCCATGGCCATGCCCGGATCGTTGCAGCTCCACCGGCCGGATCCTGCATAAGAGGGGCGCCCCCGACTGCTAGCCTGCGCGAGGGCCAGTCTCGCCGACCACC
>LR738712.1:549768299-549853309 GCA_902687465.1 Secale cereale
CCCCCCCCGGGGCCCCCCCCCCCCCCCAGCGGTGAGGTGCATTGCCGCCACCGCTCCGTTTGGATATATTTTTCTTGATGTGGAGGAATCCGTTAGCGTTACAATTGTAACCAAACAAGTTGTCGATTTGCTCGATTACGTTTATAGTAACGGTGTAACTTGATTACGTTTGCGATTGTGTTGCCTCTCGCGAACCAAATACCTCCTAAAAGGTATATGAGGAAATGGATAACTCGTTTTACGAAGCTTCAAGAAGCTTACCAGCCTTTTTCCATTTTTCGACCTGTTTTTTTTGGACCAGTTTTGTTTGGTTTTTTCTTTTTCTTTTACTTTGTTCTTTTCTTTTTCAATGAACTATTGTTCTCTTTTTTTCAATCAATGCTTTTAAAAAAATGTTATTTTTTGAAGTGAATGAACTTTTTTCATATTGTGATTTTTTTTTAAATCGGTGAATTTTCTTTCAATTTGTGAACTATTTTCGAAATCAAAGGACTTTTTTTCAAATTCTTGAACATTGTCGAAATTGGATGAATTTTTTTCAAAACTGATATAAAATGTTTATTCATGAACTTTTTTCCAAATTTGATGTTCTTTTTTTCAAAACCGATGAACTTCTTAAAAAAATCATGAACTTTTTTCAAAATGGATGAGCATTTTTTTTCCAATTTTCATGAACCTTTTCTTTTTTTGATCTTTTTCAATATACATTTTTTTAATTTATTTTCAAACAATTAATAGTGGCTATATAATATATGTTTAGTGTTGTACTAGAAGAAGTGTCAAATAGCGCTCTTTCCTAGCAGTGGACAAGCATGTGAGCTCAGTCTTGGTGATTATTACGCCAGGTTGTTGTTGGTATCGTGCGGAGTTTGAATCCCGGTTATCCCATATACCGATTAGAATTATGATGCAATTTTTCTCTTCGCATTTGCTTTTCTTCATTAGATTGCTGGGCCAGCCCGCTATGCTTACCCTGCGAGCACCGACCGCGCTAACCAGCATTTGCTGCGTTGAAGGTGCTCCGATTCCGTGCCTTCAGCCCTGCGGAAGTCAACAGACAACTACACTCGAACTTGCGTCGCTGCTTCGAACGATGGTTCAGCTAACCAGTACAACCGCTAGACGACTATGACTGACAGCAACATGAATTCTTTCAGAACTACCGCAGCTGCGTTATTTATTACGCAGTACAACTTACATTTTTATATTTTTTATGAAAATAAGGTTCATCAAATTTTATAAAAAGTTCACGAAATGGAAAAAGTTCATCATTTCTGGAAAAAGTTCATCCATTTTTATAAGAGAAGTTCATCTAGTTGACAAAAATTCACCAATTTTGAAAAAGTTCACAAAATGTGAAAGAAGTTCATCGAGTTTGGAAAAAAAGCTAATAAAATTTGGGGAAAAAACATCAAATGCGAAAAAGTTCATCCAATTTTTTTTAAAAAAAATCACTGAATTTTAAAAAAGTTCGCCGAAGTTACAAATAAGGTCACCATTTTTAAAATATGATCACCGAATTTAGAAAAAAATTCACAAATTTGGGTAAAAAATAATTTGGAAAAAACTTCATCAAATTTCAGGAAAAGTCCATCTAATTTAAAAAGAATCATCAATTTAAAAAGAAAGTGAACGTATTTGAGAATAAATCAACGAACCATGATGAAAAAGAAAAAGAAAAAAGATAAAACAAAAAGGGAAAAATAAAAAATAAAAAGGGAAAATAAAGAATAAAAGGTGGAGGAAGTACATTTTGAACACATCTGGTACTGGTAGGGGTGGCAGGGTGGTTGCACGGGAGCTCCTAGTTGGCGCTGCAGGCGCCAGTTCGCCCGCTGGCGCTCACAGGCACTGCCAACTGGGCCGGCCCATTAAGCGGAAAACCAAGCAGATCGCTAGGTCGAAGTCAGATAGCTCGTCACGATTATTTTCTTGTCTCGGTCATTTCGTTCAAGAATTTTGAAAGAACTTAAAAAATTGGGAAAAGTTCACAAAATTTAGATAAAGTTCATCAATTTTGGATAAAAGTTCACCAATTACGAAGAAAAGTTCATCGAATTTGAAAAAAATCATCAAATCTAAAAACAATCACCAAATTTAAAAACAGTTCATCAATTTCGAAAAAAATTCATCGATTTTGAAAAAAAGCTCATCAAAATTTTGAAGTCTTCATCAAGTTAGAAAATAGGCTTACGAAATTTGAAAAATAAACACGCATTAAAAAACAAAAACTAAAGAACAACAAAGGATAAAAAACAAAACCAGATAAAGAACTGATAAAAGAACGGCGCGAAGAGTTTTGTCACGAGCGGGGCGATGGCTTGATGCTAAAAACGTAGCCCTCGCAGCGAGCAGGTCGCGGGTTCTTTTTTTTTTAGCATTAGTATAGACGCAAACCGCTTATACACTCTACCCCTATGAGCACCTCCGAGAGACTGAGCCGACATATCATCTTTAAATTTACGAAGTCATTGTAGGCGCCTCGTCGTCGACAGGAACGTCTTCTCCCACTGAAAGCGCATCTCCGGAAATCCTGAAATAAATCCAGGAATAATGCGAGCACCAAGACTTGAACCCTGATGGGGACAGCAACATGAATTCTTTCAGAACTACCGCAGCTGCGTTATTTATTACGCAGTACAACTTACATTTTTATATTTTTTATGAAAATAAGGTTCATCAAATTTTATAAAAAGTTCACGAAATGGAAAAAGTTCATCATTTCTGGAAAAAGTTCATCCATTTTTATAAGAGAAGTTCATCTAGTTGACAAAAATTCACCAATTTTGAAAAAGTTCACAAAATGTGAAAGAAGTTCATCGAGTTTGGAAAAAAAGCTAATAAAATTTGGGGAAAAAACATCAAATGCGAAAAAGTTCATCCAATTTTTTTTTAAAAAAATCACTGAATTTTAAAAAAGTTCGCCGAAGTTACAAATAAGGTCACCATTTTTAAAAAATGATCACTGAATTTAGAAAAAAATTCACAAATTTGGGTAAAAAATAATTTGGAAAAAACTTCATCAAACTTCAGGAAAAGTCCATCTAATTTAAAAAGAATCATCAATTTAAAAAGAAAGTGAACGTATTTGAGAATAAATCAACGAACCATGATGAAAAAGAAAAAGAAAAAAGATAAAACAAAAAGGGAAAAATAAAAAATAAAAAGGGAAAATAAAGAATAAAAGGTGGAGGAAGTACATTTTGAACACATCTGGTACTGGTAGGGGTGGCAGGGTGGTTGCACGGGAGCTCCTAGTTGGCGCTGCAGGCGCCAGTTCGCCCGCTGGCGCTCACAGGCACTGCGAACTGGGCCGGCCCATTAAGCGGAAAACCAAGCAGATCGCTAGGTCGAAGTCAGATAGCTCGTCACGATTATTTTCTTGTCTCGGTCATTTCGTTCAAGAATTTTTAAAGAACTTAAAAAATTGGGAAAAGTTCACAAAATTTAGATAAAGTTCATCAATTTTGGATAAAAGTTCACCAATTACGAAGAAAAGTTCATCGAATTTGAAAAAAATCATCAAATCTAAAAACAATCACCAAATTTAAAAACAGTTCATCAATTTCGAAAAAAATTCATCAATTTTGAAAAAAAGCTCATCAAAATTTTGAAGTCTTCATCAAGTTAGAAAAAAGGCTTACGAAATTTGAAAAATAAACACGCATTAAAAAACAAAAACTAAAGAACAACAAAGGATAAAAAACAAAACCAGATAAAGAACTGATAAAAGAACGGCGCGAAGAGTTTTGTCACGAGCGGGGCGATGGCTTGATGCTAAAAACGTAGCCCTCGCAGCGAGCAGGTCGCGGGTTTTTTTTTTTTAGCATTTGTATAGACGCAAACCGCTTATACACTCTACCCCTATGAGCACCTCCGAGAGACTGAGCCGACATATCATCTTGAAATTTATGAAGTCATTGTAGGCGCCTTGTCGTCGACAGGAACGTCTTCTCCCACTGAAAGCGCATCTCCGGAAATCCTGAAATAAATCCAGGAATAATGCGAGCACCAAGACTTGAACCCTGATGGGTTGGGGATACCACTGTTCACGTAACCATCTCAACCACATGTTGGTTCGCAGCAAGTCGCGGGTTGGAATCCTTGTCACCGCGCCCTTTTATTACCTTGTTGAAAGCAGGAAAAAAAATACAAATGGGCCGAACCATGGGCCGAGCCCAATAAACACAGCTGCAGGCATCGGTTTGCAGAAAGACTAATAAGGGAGCAACTAGTTAACGAGCGCTCCTTCGGGAGCCTCGCAGCGATCAGCGTTACTTGGCGCGAGTGGCGCGCTCTCAGACATTCGCCACGTGTCGCGCTCTAGGCATTCCCTCCCGATTTTTTTTATTTTTTTATTTTTCCGCACGTGTTTTCGGCTTAATAAACGGGTTTTTTTTCATGATTTTTTTCGACGTTTTGGTTTTTCATCGGTCTTCCTTAGCTTTTCGATAAGAAAATAGAAAAAAACTTCTTTGTGCAAAAAAAGCATTTTTTCCGCGCGAGTCACGGTTTTGCTTTCGCGAGAGTCACGGCCGTGTCTGTTGGAAACGAAAAAAAAATACGTTTTCTATTTTTTTCACGAGAGTCAAGGTTTTGCTTTCGCGAGAGACACGTTTGTGCTTTCGTGAGAGTCACGGCCGTGCCTCTCGGAAAGGAAAAAAAAACGCGTTTTCTCTTCTTTTTTCGCGAGAGTCACGGTTTTGCTTCCGCAAAAGGCACGGGTGTGCTTTCGCGAGAGTCACGGCCGTGCCTCCTCAGAAACGAAAAAAACATGTTTTCTCTTTCTTTTTTCCTCTTCCGCGAGAGTCACGGTTTTGCTTCCGCCAGAAGCACAGTTGTGATTTCGCGAGAGGCACGGACGTGCGTCTTTCGGAAAGGGAAAAAAGCAGTGCGTCCGGTTCAATTTTTTCGTCCGTTTTTTATTCGTGAAAAAAGTTCGTCAAAACCTGTCAACATGGAATCTAATTTTGAAGATCTCGACACGAAGAATTCAACGATGAAAACGGTTCAAGATTTGGACGCACGGTTTAAAAGATAAGTCGTTTTGAGTAAACGGATCTACGAAAAAAAGGAAAACACACCGGTTGTGACAAGTGGCGCACATGCAGCGCGCCACTTGTCACAACATGGGGGTTTGAGATGATCTTTGCAACGAATACTCCTCAATTAATGATTTTGGCCGGCGCCTAGAGCGCTAAATAGGATTTGCCTGGTTGCACTTACACCAACCTAGCTTGGTTAGGTGGGTCACGGGTTCAAATAATCTCCATCGCGCTTTTGTTTTTGCGGGATCAAACACAGACAAAAAGAATCTAGATGGGCCGGCCCATCTAACGCGTCTACATGCGCCAATTTGCAGAAACAGTAGAAACCGGCGCCTGCAGCTTCAAATAGGGTATGCCCTGCGTCGAATAGGACCTTCCCAAGTACACTGTATTCAATGGGCTAGTAGGTTGCGGGATTAAACACAAAGATAAATAATTTAGATGGGCCAGCCCATCTAACCCACCTGCAAGTGCCAATTTACAGAAACAGTAGAAACCAGCGCCTGCAGCGTCAAATAGGGATTGCCATGCGTCGAATAGGACCTTCTCAAGTGCACTGTATTCAATGAGCTAATGGGATTTAGCTCGTCCGCTCGCTCCTAGCTTAATGGGCTGCCAACAATGCAACCATTTGAAAATGGTACAATTTCCTTTTTTATTTCGAACTAGCATAAAATATACTAATTATCGTATCTTTAAGTAATTAAATATAAGGAAAATGATGTACTATTTTTTTTACTTACTTACTGCATGCGTTACCTGACTGCATCTTCTTATTGAAGTTTGCTTTTGGACGAACCAAAACCTATAGAATACATACATGCACATAGGTAATGGATACACTTATACCCGGTTAAATCTTGAAAGAAATTGCATAAATATACACATAGAACTATGGTAATACAAAATCACAAAGTCTAGGGGATTTTAACTAATACCCACAAGTCTGGGATCTCGTTCCGATGGCTCCCTCCAAAGTGCAGTTGCTCGAGCTATATGAACTCTTTGAAATCAACATGAATAGCAAAGCATATCGACCCAATGATTAGACATGCATAGAACCCAAATCAAAAAGTTACAGACTCTTTAGTATGCTATTACCTTATCACGACCCCTGCAATATCTCTATAAGTATCACGCACCTGAAAATTTCAAATTTAGGATAATGAAGATTTAGACATGTTAGCTACCATGTAAGTATAGGTCACACTTAGTAGTATTACGTCCTCGGACATGAACGCCTGTTCAGGCTTCTTCACAAATCGGCGTCAGAGTGCCATCATAGTCCAAAAATAGCGAACTCGTTTTTAACACTCTTCTAATTATTGCTTAATGTTATGGACTTTGCTTGTCTTCAACGAGCTCCTCTTTACGAAAATTGTGTATGTGCATAGATACATCCGTTATTAGACAAATGTAAGACAAGAATTTTGGGACGGAGGGAGTATAAAAGAGCATTACCTACAAATAGTTAAGTTAGGGCCCCTCCTCCGGACACGACGTTTTGGTGCTCGGGCGCAGCTGCTCCCTAAATCTCTCTCGTTGGTTCGCTTCTGGGGATTCGAAAAAAGCGGTCTGACAGGTCTGCGCTGAGACGCTGGTAAATCGATATACGGCTGTGCAGCGTAGCGAACAGGTTCGTGGCCGTGGGCCCGTATCATACGTGCGCACGTCCGTCCAGACGGATTGAGAAGCTGGTCTGTGGCTCAGATTAGTCACTTTTATGCTGAGCCGTGACCAGGGTCTGGGTACAGAAACGTGTGTCTCCCTGGTCCTCCGTCTGGAAAACATGTCGAGGGCTTCGGGACGGGTGGTTTGACGAGCAATGAGATCGAGCGCTGGTGGGGAGGCACCTCACGGTAATGGCGGGCGCGGCGGAGCGGCGCTGGATGCCGATGGTGAGTTCCTATATTGGATCCAGTTGACCGGTGAGTTTCTCTACCACATCTCTGGATTTTCGTGCTTCGATGGATTCCCCGATTCCCCACTGCCGCTGCTTACTCTGTTGTGGTTTTCAAGGTTCCCACTCAAGGAAGAGTTCGCCGACAGCTTGAAGTAGCCAAATCCGGACACTCTAGGGTTCCTCCGACCGTCCATGGCCACTGGGTTGCATCGCCGCCGATGCCGTTGCCACCGCCCTGTCGCCGTCGACCCCGACACCACCGCTGCTCTCTACATCTCAGTCTCGCCGGGGCTCCTCTCTGCCTTGGTCCCCTCTACTGGACAGCTGCTAGGCGGTGTCGTCTTTCTCCTGGACTGGTTGGCGACATCTCGTTCTCCGGCACCAACAAGTCCATGGCCCCATGGTTCTGCACGAGATCTCTAGTCCGGCAGCCTCCATCAGACACCACGGGTAACAAATACAGTTCCCTAATCTTCTTTTCCATGGATTAATGATCCAGAGTGTTGATGCTTGCTGTGAAATTTTCAAGATTTCTATAATGTTGATCTTTAATTGTTGGAACGTGCAAGTATGCAATACGTGAGTAGGCAGTAGCTGATGTTGGTTCAGTCCATATCATACAAGTAGATATGGACAGGTTTGTGTAACATGGCATCTGGACATCAGTCATACTTGTTTCTTTGTCAGTATCGTGTATTAGACTATTACAAGTTTCTTAATTGCCATACAAGGTTATTGGATACTTTATCTGTTATTAGGAGGGAAATTAGTGCATAAGCACTTATCAAGGCATCACCAACAGTAGAGAAGCCACTACTGTTCTCTTGTGCTTTCCGCATCACAAGATAATAAAAGTCTGGGATACAATAGGTTACATCTTTGATGTTTTCTATAGTAATTAGCGGCCATATTAATCCTAAGCATGTCCCTATATTAAAATTATATGGAAAAATAAATGATAAATGCGGAGGGTAAATTGTACAACGAAGATCAAATTGGCCATGGGGAGATCACACTTTCATTCACGAAAGAAGGCAATCTTTTCCACGTCGCATCTGCCAATTCACCTCTAATTAGATTTTATCGAGACAAGATTCTTTGCCGTCTTTTCATGTCTACTAAATGATATCTCTTGGTCAGCTATATATGCATGATTTTCTTTGCAGTGGCCAAGTTATGATTCTACTGAATTGTAGCATATGGAATTTTCTGAATTTATGCATACGGAATTGTAGCATACCTGAACTTAAGATGGCAATGACACTAAAGGTAACCGTAATTGTAAGGTCGCCCATTTACAAGATATAAAGACCAATCAATCATCATCACAGCCTGCTGCTACATGAACTTTGGGTTCTACTCTGCAATAGGATGCCCTTTTTGTCATCAGAGGACATGCACATGCATATATTTACAGTTGCTGCTCGTCTGGCTGTCCCGTGGCTAGTTGGTAAAAGGAAGCATGTGCAAAATAAACACTCATTAGCAATCAGTAAGAAGAGAATGCAAGTGTTGTTGTTCTAGGTCATTTAGTTCTTTCTTCTTCCTTGCAACTGATGAGGAGAATAATGCCTTATGATCTCACATACTACCTATCTCTTAACTATTTTTCACACATTTCCTTGTGCTCCATGAGTCATTTTGTACTAGATTATATAATCAGTTTACTGCTATATATGTCTTTGTTCAGTGCTCCATGGTTGGATGCACTTGTAGTAGTACTGTACTAGGCTTCAGATCAACCAGTTTAGGAATTTGGGAAATAATCCTTTTTTATTAAGTTTGATTAATTTTACCAACCTTGAAAATTTTCCCCTTTTGTTAATTTTGCTACTGGTATTTCTCTATGTCGCCATGGCAGTTTGAATTCTCATATGCACTGAACTGAATTTACATTTCCAATCTGACATGTTTTACATCATGCTTCTTTACTTCAAGGCATGTGCTACACTTTAGCTGCCTGATTTGGAGGTATTGTGGTATGTGAACTGGACATCAAAAGTTGCAAAGCCCCATCGATGCTGCTTTGGAGCATCTCCGCCACTCCGGCAATGCCGGTGATTTGCAACATGGTGGATGTTGTAGTGACAGATGCAGCAGAGATGCCGTGGTGCCCCTCCGCTTTTCAGCATGTCGTATCTTGCGCCGGTGTGTGGTGATGGTGGTCGGCGCCGGCCCTCCAGGCTGTAGCACTCATCGCAGGAATGGCTTGCAGCGGTCGTTGCCATGGCACTGCTTTGCAGAATCAGTGGTGGTCGTGCGCTGCCAGAATCGCGATGGGTGATGTCTCTGAAGAGGATAAGATGGAGAGTACACTGGCCCACCGGGCACGTGGCAATTGCACGAGGCACTTGTTTCTACATTAAAAATTATAATGCAATTTATGTAAGTGCTAGTATATGTGAACTGGTAAGAGCAATGGTTGAATTATTGGTCAGTGGAAGAGTAATTGGTGAACCGTAAACAGGGACGTATTGGCCCTGGTCTGGCACCACAATGGTTTTATGTAACAATTTGTTTTAAGTGTGGATGAACACCGCTGGATTATGCACAGCCTCCAAGCCGATGCATATGCGATGGCGCCCCTCACCGCCGGAGAGTGCCTTAGAGCATCTCCAACAGCCGCGCTTAGCGCCGCGCCCAAAAAAAGCATATGCCGCACGCGCAAGGTCTGCTTTGTCGCGCCGCGCAGTGCCTCCAGCAGCAGCGCTATAATGCAGCGCGCGCGTGCTGCTCCAGCGGTGCCCAAAAATACAGCGCGCGTACACTATTTTTTTCATACGTAAAATTGCATTAAAATAAAAGGATACAAAGTTATTTTACATATTGCAACTAGATAGGTAGTTCGAAAACATAGATAGATAGTTCTAAAACATAGATAGATAGATAGTTTGAAAACTTAAAAAAAAAACTAATCGCTCTAGTCATCTCCATCATCACCGGCTTCGTTGTTGCTGTCGGAGGAGGTTGACAACCAGACGTCCAACCAACGGTCATCTTCTGCGGCGAAGATCGTTCTCCCGCCTGCATCGCGGATGGCGCACTGCTGACACGCCAGTTCCCTCCGACGACGCCTGTCCTTGCGGCGACGTTCCCAGTACTGCTGCTCGGCGGCGACGTCCTCCGGGTGGAGCCGGCGCCACTCCGCCATGCGCCGCTCGTCCTCCTGGGCGACGAGGAGGCGGTTCTGCGACGCCGTGTGCTCCGCACGGTCTCGTGCGGTGTGTAGACGAGGCGGCGGGGCGAGCTCCAACGCCTGCTCGAGCGTGCGGGCGTCGTCGAAATTCATCTGACGGCGCGGCCTGCCTAGGCGCCACGCCGCCGCGTCGAACGCGCGGGCGGCCTCGTGCGCCGTCTCGTAGGTGCCGAGGGGAAGCCGGAGATCGCCGGAGCGTATCTCGGCGTAGAAGCCGCCGCCGTTCGGGCGCTCGCGGACGCCGCGGTAGCCCGACGAAGAACGGCGGCGCGGCGGCATGGTGGCGCGTCGGGGGGCGGCGGCGGTGCTTCGGTGCGGCGGCGGCGCTCGGGGGCGACGGACGCAAGCGGTGGCGTGAGAGGCAGGGAGAGAGAGGGAGAGAGAGCGCGGTGGAGCGAGGACAGCGCGCGCGCTGCGTTTTATAGACGCGCGGGACGAGCCGCCGCAAAAAAGGCGCGCGAGAGAACGCCGTTTCGCGCGCGCGCAAGCGATTCCCGCGCGCGTTTTTCCCGCCGCCGCTGGAGCGCGCGCCTTTTTGCGCGCCTGCTGAAGATGCTCTTAAGCTTGTTGAGCATGGCGCAGCCAAGGGCGTGGAACACTGCAGACGCTGCTGTCGAGCGTCTCGCGCTCGGTGAGCAGTGTGAACAGGATGTCGCACCGGCGAGTATCTAGCCCACCCTGCCGCCGAATAACTCATATCTCGATCCTACGTGAACCTTAGCAAATTGGTATGAAAGGAAACAGTATGCCTACTAGTGCATGCAGCGTGAGGTGTCAGCCAACGTGTCGAGAAGCGGCTTCACAATAGACCACGTTAGTTGAACCGGATGAAAGAAGGGGTTAGATAGTAATTAGCACCGATTTATTAGTGTATGGGGTGAGTGTCCTATAAAGTACTTGTGGGGTTAAGGCCCTGTTTGGTTCATAAGTCCTAGGAGTTATTTTAGTCCCAACTTATAAGTCATAAGTCCCTAAAAAGTCCCTACCTGTTTGGTTCCTGGGACTTAATATGTACTAGTAGACCATATTACAACTATAAGACCCTATAAGTCCCTCCTTGAGAGTCTTATTTGATAAGTCCCAAATGCCCACTTTAAGTCCCTATAAGTCCCTCCTGTTTGATTTAGATGGGACTTATAGGGACTTATTTAAGTCCCTAGACCAATAAGTCCCTAGAAACAAACACCCTCTAAAGACGTAAAATATCCCTAAGACGCTACTTTAGGGGCATATTCCCTATTCCTATGCACGCAGTCAGCCTTCAATTTCCTTTTGGAAAAACTTTGTCAGACGGGGGGCAAAACGGCACGACAAGGCCCAGGAAAATGGCTGGGCCGTGTCGGAAACATCTGGACCGTGACGGTACCTACTAGCAGTAAATGCGGATGCTGGGTGAATTTTCCATCGATACGACACATAATACATGTAAGAATACTGCGCAGGGTGAAGATCTCGAGAGGAAAGTGCGACCAGGATATCGGGTGCATCTGGGCTTGGGCACCGAAATGAACTTTCGCCCTCCCCCACCTTATGTCATGCAGGGGGCATCGACCCCTCCCTCATGACACCTACGTTGATCCCATATATAAGGACTAAAAATACTTAGACTACGACTTAATGAACATATAGCTTCTAAGCAATGCTTCCAAGGAATTCAAACTTTAGCCTCTCCTCTCCGTTAGCTCCCTAGCTTTTGGAGGATTCTTTCACCGGAATGGTATAACTAAAACTATTAACAAACATTTTACTGGATACAAACTAATAAGATTACATGCATACTCATGTGGCTATATGCGTTACCTGTAAATTCCTCTTGCATTTCTTGCAGATGAGGATCCCAAATCAACCTTCTTCTCCAGAAAGCACCTTAATGCAACATAGTAGAAAAGTTTCTAGATGAAGCTTTACAAGGATTAGGTTTCAATCTTCACATGATATTCCAAAGTTTGTTACCTTAAAAAGCATCTCCATTGGTTGTATCACCACAAATATAGATTGCTAAGACACGAGAGTTGTGTGAGCTAGATTTGTTAATGACTTGTTGGAGGAGATACTTGACTACATATCCATAATTGGATTTCGCCTTTGGACGAACCTAAACCTATAAAATACATACGCCTATACATGTAATGTATACATTTAAACCTGATTAAAACTTCCAAGAAATTTCATAAATATATAACATTTAGTGCCAAGGTAACAAAAAACCACAAGTCTAGGGATTTTAACTACTACTATCCACAAGTCTAGGATGTCCTATCCCATGGCTCCTTGTGTATTGTAGCTGGTGGAGCTACATCACATGAACATGAATAACAAAGCATATCGACTCAATTATCACGCATGTATAGAACCCCAATCAAAAAGTTATAGAATCATTAGTATGAAGTTACGTTATCAGCGCCCACACTGCTGACAACTGAAGTAGATAACCCCAATGCAATATCTCTAAAAGTGTCACATGTTTAGAAATTCAAAAATTTGGATAATGAAGATTTACACATGTTAACTATGATGTTAATATTTCTCAAGATTAGTACGATTACCTCCTCGGATTTGAAGGATTTTCTAGGATTCGTCACAATTGGCATCATGGTGCCATCGTGGTCTCAAAATAGTGCAATCGTCTCATGATCTCCTATTATTTGCTTAATATTATGGACTTACATTTTCTTTAATGATCTCCTATTTTTTGTAAATTTTATTTATGCATATGGACAAAACATATTCTTTCCTACATAACAACGACTATTCACCTAGAATTACTTAAGTTAGGCCCCTTCCCCACCTTATGTTAGGGCAGGGGGTGCATGGCCCCTCCCCTCACGACACCTACATCGATCCCAATATCTAAGGAATAAAATGCATAGAATTGGACTTATGAGTCACCAGACAATATTTCTAGTCTATTGGAACTTCCAGCTTCTAAGCAATGCTCCCAAGGAATTAAAATTAAGTCTCTCATCTACGCCAAATCGCTATTTTGGAGGAATTCTTTCACCTGAATTACACAATTAAAAAATTTAGTCGTCATTTTATTGGATACAACTCAAGATGGCAACGGGGACGAAACCCATCGGGTTTTGCCTGCCCAAACCCATCCCCACGAGAAAATCACAAACCCGTCCCCATCCCCGTCAGCGTGCGCGGGGCTAGTTTTTGCCCGTCCCCTAAACCCATCGGGTTTCCTAAACCCACGGGGAACCCACGGGGAAATCGGCATATTTAAGCAAACATAATAGCTGTAAAGAATAGCATTTTGGCAGCAAAAAGAGCATATTTCAGCAGCTTAACTTGCGAAAATTTCAGTACAATACAATGTTACATGGTTCAACAGCTACAAGGAGCATATTTCACCAGCATAACTCAAGAAAAAAGAGCAATAACAGCAGCTACAAGGAGCATATTTCAGCTGCATAACAAAAAGAGTAATAACAACAGCTAGAAAGAGCAGTAACAACATCTGCATAAGCATATTTCTGCTACAAACAGGATCATTATTCAGCCATACATGGTTCAACATGACGTCTAATTAGGCTTAGTGTGGTATTTTGGCGGGGATGACGGGTTTCGGGTTCGGGTATTGCTCAAACGGGTTTAAACCCATGAAATATGTCGGGTTTTATATCTTACCCAGCAGCAGCCCCGCGGGGATAAAAAGACGCCCATCCCCGTCCCCTAATAGGGTAAAAACCCGCGGGGACGCGGGTTTCGGGGCCCCATTGCCATCTTGAGATACAACTAAGAATATTACATGCATACTCATGAGACTAGATGTATTACCTGACTTAGGCCCTTTAGTGAGTATACAATTTTGGTCCTCATGCGCTTCTCACATATGAGGATCCCAAATCAACCCTCTTCTCGAGAAAGCACCTTAATGTAACATAGTGGAATTTTTTCTAAATGAACCCGCAAGCATTAGGTTTCAATGTTAAGATGATATTCAAAAATTTGTTACCTTAAGACCATCTTTTCAGTAGTATCACAAATATAGATTGCTAGGACCTAAGAGTTTTCTGACCTATATTTGTCGATGACTTACTAGAGAGGATACTTGACTGCATCTCCCTTCTTATGTTCACCTTTGAACGAACCTAAACCTATTGAATACATATATGTATACAAATAATTAATACATTTAAATCTGTTTAAATCATTGAAGAAACTGCATTTAGGGATGAGGTAACATGAATCACGGATCTAGGGGATTTTAACCATTACCGACAAATCTAGATTGTCCAGCCCATGGCTCCCTGCCTAATGCAGTTGGTCGAGCTGTATGAATTCTTTCACATGAACATAAATATCAAATCATACCAACTCAATTATTAGACATGTATAGAACCCCAAATCAAAATGTTATTGACTCGTTAGTATGCTATTACCTTGGTCCACCAGCCAGGGGGCATTGGCTCCCTCCCCTCATGACTCCTACATCGATCCCATGTCTAAGGACTTCAAATGCCTATACTTTGACTTTTGAGTCATCGGAAAATATTTTATTTCATTAGAATATCCAACTTCTGAGCAGTGCTTCGAAGAAATTCAAACTGGAGCCTCTTCTACACGAGTTCACTAACTATTGGAGGAATTCTTCCGGCTTAATGACATAATTAAAATTAGTAGCAGTCTCTTTTATAGGATGGAACTAAGAAGATTGCATGCATATTCTTGAGAGTTGATGATGTGTCTAACTTGGCCCCTTTAGTGACTACATAGTTATACTCCTCATGTGCTTCTTGTAGACAAGGATCCCAAATCAACCTTCTTCTCCAAAAAGCACCTTAATGCATTCAAATGTTTGTTACTTTTAAAGCATCTTTATTGATTGTATCATCAAAAATATGGATTGCTAACTCCAGAGAGTTGTCCGAGCTATATTTGTTGATGACTTGCTAGAGAAATACTTAATTGCATGTCCATTGTTGATGTTCGCCTTTGGACAAACCTAAACCTATAGAATTCATGCATGTTTACATGTAATTAATACATTTGAAACCAGTTAAATCTTTAAAGAAATTGCATAAGTACTTAACATTAGGGCTAAGGTAACACAAAACCACAAGTCTAGGGGATTTTTATCAAATACCGACAAGTCTAGGATGTCCTTCCCATGGCTCTCCACGTAGTGCGGTTAGTTGAGTTGGATGAACTCTTTCACATGAACATGAATAGAAAATCATATCACCTTAATCACTAGACATGTGTAGAACACCAAATCAAAATGTTATAGACTCATTAGTGTGTTATTACTTTATCACAACCCCCTTTTGTGACGACTGAAGTAGAGAAGACATCACAATATATCTAACATCATCACACATCTGGAAATTTGAAATTAAGGATAATGTAGATTTAGACGTGTTAACTATCATGTAAGTATCGATCAATCTTAGTATGATTACCTCCTCACACATGGAGGCTGTTTCACCAATTGCGTCAGAGTGCAATTGTAGTGCAAAAGTAGCGCAATCGTCTTCGGCACTCTCCTAATTTTTTGCTTAATGTTACGGACTCCGCTTGTCGTTAACGCACTCCTAGTTTTTGTAAACTGCAGAATAACGAAAGATGTCCCTTCCTAACTAACAACGAGTATTTAGCTACGAATAATGAAGTTACGACAGGGGCCTCCCCCACCCACCTTGTGTTAGAGAAGGGGGCATCGAGCCCTCCCGCCTCCCCTAATGACACCACACTATATTTCCTATGTAGTTGTCTGTGATGGAGGTCATGTACACTACAATCATCATTTGTATCATATTACCACATATACATGATGTACCAATTGCACAACAAGACACATGACATCTCAAAGAGTCTATCAAAGAGACCAAGGATGCTACTATGACAAACATAAGTTCTGTATTTTGGTGCACTACTAAAATGCTCGCAAGAAGGTAAAATCAAACCTCAATATTCATTGTTATTTCTTATTTACTATATTGAGAAATTCACCTCCCCATTTGGAATTTCATTTTTTGTAGGAGCAGAATTTGGTTATGAACACGGTGATGAGAAACGCGAAGGAATTTCCTGATCTCAAAGTGACCCATGATTAAAAGGTAAGTAGATTTAATTGGGCAAGAATCGTACTTGAATGCTCTAACCATATTCATTACATATATGCATGTCCACAACAATGTATATACCAAACTAAAACTCTAGTGAACAACAAACAAGGAAAATAAGAAGAACGAAATAAGAGGCTTACCTAACATTGATAACGTCATCTACTCTACAAGTGAGCCAGTGGTGACCATCTTTGTCCCTAATTTGCAGAACTGATTAGATAAGCACACTATACTACGGAAAATAGAATTACACTAGGACCTCATATCGTTTTGGTGGAAATACTTCAACAAGTTACCCGCCACAACCATTACCAGTAAAATAGCAGCCCTGTCTAATAAACATGGCTAGCTTAGAGCCCTCATCCTCTCATTCATGATAAGCTTCTCTTCTAAATTTTACATTAATGTTGCTTTGTTTATTCAAATTAATTTAGGGTTTGTACAGATTCCCCAAGCTCATATCATAATTGTGACCTTCAAGGAGGCTATTAGCATCGCAGGGGAATAAGCCTAGATTGCCCAGAAGATAGTTTTGTAGCCATAATGCAATATATATTGCTTCACTCTAACTCAAGTTCTCAACGTGGCGAGAAGATAAATGCCGACATCTAAATTCAGATTTGCGAGGTGGGAATAGGCTTGGTTACAAGCTGAGTCGTTGTGGAGGATCTGTAATCAAACCATACAACCAAGAAAACTTTTACTTGCTTTTAAAAGTTTTTGGGGCAGGCGATGTTGACATGCTAGACTGTAGTATACATTCGGGTAATCAAACCATACAAATCTTTTTTTTAATAGTGACATATTTCATGTTTGTGAACATTTCCAAGTTCATGAACAATTTTCAAATCCATGTATACATTTTGTATTCAAACATTATCCAAATACATGGACATTTTTTAGTTGATAAACAATTTTTTAGAACTGTGAACTTTTTGCAAGTTCATGAACCGTATTTTAAAATTTGTGAACATTTTTTTAAATCGTGAACTTTGTTTAAAATCCATGATTTTTTAATTCGTGAATATTTTTTTGATTCATGATTTTTTTGAATATGCAACCTTTTTTCAATTTGGAAACTCTTTAAATTCATGAACATTTTCAAAATTGCTGTCTGTTTTCTTAAATCGTGAACAGTTTTTCAACACAGATATTTTCTAAAATCATGAAATCTTCGGTTTTCAAATGCACTCTGTTTCAATTATCTGTTTTTCTTTTTAGTTTCTTAGAGAAATAAAAAATCTAAAAATACATATTCCACAAATAAATACTCAAGATTTGAAAAAAAATGATTGTCCTTTATCAAAAAGGTGTTTGTTGCATGTTAGAAAAATGTTGATAGAATTAAACAAATGGTTGTAACAATAAATGTTTATGTTTTCAACAATTGTACATGATATTATAAAATATGTTAATTATATAATTAAAAAATGTAAACATGTATTAAAAATGTCCATGATATGTACGACAAAGGTAAACTGTACATGAAAAAAAGTAGACATCAAAACATATATTTGAAAAATTTGTGAATCATATACATGAGAAACGTAAACTGTGTGTAAAAAAATATTTCTGATGTATACGAGAAAATGTACAATGTATACGAAAAAACTAGAGATGAAAACTTGCCTTCTAAGAAAAAACATTGTATTTATAAATGTTAATTATGTATTTAAAACTATTAATTATGCATAAAAATGTTCTTGATGTATAAAAAGATGCAACCATCAAAAACACATATTTTTTAAAAATTGTTAAATCAAGTATTTCAAATGTTAAACATAAAAACAATGTTTCATATCAATAAAAAAATGCAACTGATATGAAAAAAGTACACATCAGAATACATAATATTATAAAATGTTAATAATGTATGCAAAAATATTAAAACATAGATACTTTTTTAATGTATATAAAAAATGTACATTGTGTGTAAACAAATAGACATGTGCTGAAAAAAAAGTACAAACAGATGTTCCCATTGTATATGAAATATGTTAAATATGTATGCAGGAAAAATAGACATGTGTTGAAAAGCAGAAAAAATAAATGTGAAAACCAAAAAAGGAACGAAAAAACCCATAGAAAAACGAAAATAAGAAAAACCAAGGAAACCGATGCAAAACAATGGAACTAATGAAAACAAATAAAAATAGAAGGAAACCAAGTGAAAACAAAGAAAACTAAAGAAAACAGAATAAGAAATAGAAACGCCAAAAAATAAATGAAAATGACACTATGAAAATAAATGAAAACAAAGAAAGAAACAAAACAACAATGGGGAAAAGGACACATAAAGAAAGAAAACCCAGTAAAACTGAATAAATCCAGGTGCGTACAGGGAAGAAGAAGAAACCCTACAATAACGAGCGAGCGAGCGACCGGCCGAACAACAACCAAGCGAGAAAACACATTAATGGGCCAGCCCATAAATATGAACTCCAGAGGTGAGCCAGAGTTATATCTCGCAATAGGCAAGATATAGTCTGGCGCGTAACTTGACCCAGGACATGCCGGTCGTGAGGGACACCTGTGTGTTGCAACATAGATGCATATCTTCTTCCCTCGTGCAAGCCACCATCCGCTGCCGGCCGAAATGCCTGCTACCTCCCGCCGTGTGACCGCCTTGTTGTCCCGCCTTCCCCTCGCCTCTACCCACCGTCATACTACGTATCGCCACCGTGACTATCCCTATAAGCCCCTTTCTGAACCCATAGACCTCATGTTCTTCTCCAACGAAGGCATGGAGCTAGCTCCGCCACCACCAATCCCCAACAGACCCACACCAGTTAACCCTCTTCCTCTCCTTTATCGGCAACGTCTCTGAGGAGGCCCTCGCTCAGTCTCATCGAGGTCGATGCTCTTCACCGCCACTTGGCACGTCACCCTGTCTTTGGCCTCGGCGGAATTGATTGATGCGAAAAAGAAAATCAAGCACATAAGGAATAGCAAATTAGCAATTACAGGAAAAAGAACACCGTGGGTTAAAAGAAGCATACTAGATGTTGTTTATTCATTCTTGGGAAGGATATAACTCTACTCCACAGTTATATACGACTATACGACTGAGGGCATCCACAGTGGTTGGAGGCGACATTGCCTCTAAGTTGGGGTCCACATTGTTGCCTCTAATGTTAGTCAAAAATGCTGCAATGTATGGCATTTGAGTGCAGCCTCTATAGCGGTCCCACAAAAACAATAACCAAGTTGATATCTGATACATCCATTTTGCATCATGCTTATATGTTGATATTTATCGCATTATGGGCTGTTATTACATGTTTTGTCACAATACTTATGCCTTTTCTCTCTTATTTTACAAGGTTTACATGAAGAGGGAGAATGCCGACAGCTGGAATTCTGGGCTGGAAAAGGAGCAAACTCTGGAAACCTATTCTGCACAACTCCAAAAGCCCCGAAACTTCACAGAACTATGTTTCGGAAAATATAAAAAATATCTGGCTAAAGAAGATCACGAGGGGGGCCAACTGCTGTCCACGAGGGTGGGGGGCGCGCGCCCTGTCCCGTGGGCCCACCGAAGGCCCCCCGATGCACATCTTCTCCTATATGAGGTGTTTTGACCTGAAAAAAATCATAAGGAGGCTTTCGGGACCAGAAGCCGCCGTCTCGAGGCGGAACCTTGGCGGAAACCAATCTAGGGCTCCTGCAGAGCTGTTCTGCTGGTGATACTTCCCTCCGTGAGGGGGAAATCGTCACCGCCATCATCACCAACAACTCTCCCATCTCGAGGAGGGCTATCTTCATCAACATCTTCACCAGCACCATCTCCTCTCAAACCCTAGTTCATCTCTTGTATCCAATCTTTGTACCCAAACCTCAGATTGATACCTGTGGGTTGCTAGTAGTGTTGATTACTCCTTGTAGTTGATGCTAGTTGGTTTATTTGGTGGAAGATCATATGTTCAGATCCATTATGCATATTAATACCCCTCTGATCATGAACAATATTATGTCTTGTGAGTAGTTACTTTTGTTCCCGAGGACATGGGAGAAGTCTTGCTATAAGTAGTCATGTGAATTTGGTCTTCGTTCGATATTTTGATGAGATGTATGTTGTCTCTCCTCTAGTGGTGTCATGTGAACGTTGACTACAAGACACTTCACCATTATTTGGGCCTATAGGAAGGCATTGGGAAGTAATAAGTAGATGATGGGTTGCTAGAGTGACAGAAGCTTAAACCCAAGTTTATGCGTTGCTTCATAAGGGGCTGATTTGGATCCACTTGTTTCATGCTATGGTTAGGTTTACCTTAATAATTCTTTTGTAGTTGCGGATGCTTGCATTAGAGGTTAATCATAAGTGGGAGGCTTGTCCAAGTAAGGACAGCACCCAAGCACCGGTCCACCCACATACCAAATTATCAAAGTACCGAACGCGAATCAGATGATCGTGATGAAAACTTGCTTGACGATAATTCCCATGTGTCCTCGGGAGCGCTTTCATTCATATAAGTGTTTGTCCATGCTTGTCCTTTGCTACAAAAAGGATTGGGCCACCTTGCTGCACCTTATTTACTTTTACCTTTTGTTACTTGCTACCAATTACCTTATCACAAAACTATCTGTTACCTATAATTTCAGTGCTTGCAGAAAATATCTTACTGAAAACTGCCTATCATTTCCTTCTGCTCCTCGTTGGGTTCGACACTCTTACTTATCGAAAGGACTACGATAGATCCCCTACACTTGTGGGTCATCAAGACTCTTTTCTGGCGCCGTTGCCGGGGAGTGAAGCGTCTTTGGTAAGGAAAAAATTATATAGTGTGCTGAAATTTATTGTCACTTGTTACTATGGCTCATAATCCTTTGAGGGGCTTGTTCGGGGTATCTTCACCCCGACCAGAAGAACAAAGAGTTGCTCCTCAACCTACTGCACCTATTGAAAATGTATGCTTTGAAATTCCTTCGGGTATGATAGAGAAACTGCTTGAAAATCCTTTTACAGGAGACGGAACACTGCATCCCGATTTACACCAAATCTATGTGGATGAAGTTTGTGGATTATTTAAGCTTGTAGGTATGCCCGAGGATGTTATCAAGAAGAAGGTCTTCCCTTTATCTTTGAAGGGAGATTAATTGACATGGTTTAGGCTATGTGATGATATTGGATTATGGAACTATAATCGTCTGAAGTTGGAATTTCATCAGAAGTTCTACCCTATGCACCAGGTTCATCGTGATTGTAATTATATTTATAATTTCTGGCCTCGCGAAGGAGAAAGCATCGCTCAAGCTTGGGGGAGGCTGAAGTCAATGTTATACTCATGCCCCAATCATGAGCTCTCAAGATAAATGATTATTCAAAATTTTTATGCTCGACTTTCTCTTAATAATCGCTCCATGCTCGATACTTCTTGTTCTGGTTCTTTTATGATGAAGACTATTGAATTCAAATGGGATTTATTGGAAGGAATTAAATGCAACTCTAAAGATTGGGATGTCGACGAAGGTAAGGAGTCAGGTATGACCCCTAAGTTTGATTGTGTTAAAGCTTTTATGGATACCGATGTTTTCCGTGAGTTTAGCACTAAGTATGGACTTGACTCTGAGATAGTAGCTTCTTTCTGTGAATCATTTGCTACTCATGTTGATCTTCCCAAGGAGAAGTGGTTTAAATACCATCCTCCCATTGAATTAAAAGAAGTTGAATCTGTTAAAGTTGAAGAAAAGACTATCATTTATAATGTTGATCCTATTGTTCCTACTGCTTATATTGAGAAACCACCCTTCCCTGTTAGAATAAAGGATCATGCTAAAGCTTCAACTGTGGTTCGTAAGAGTAGTACTAGAACACCTACACCCTCTGAGCAAATTAAAGTTGAACCTAATGTTGCTATGGTTAAAGATCTCTTGGTTGAAAATTTAGATGGACATGTTATTTACCTCCAAGAGGAAGCTGCTAGAATAGCCAAACCCGATGTTAGGAATAAACATAGGCATGTTGTAGGCTTGCCTGTTATCTCTGTTAAAATAGGAGATCATTGCTATCATGGTTTATGTGACGTAGGTGCTAGTGCAAGTGTAATACCTATATCCTTATATGATGAAATTATGAATGATATTGCACCCGTTGAGCTAGAAGGTATTAATGTCACTATTAAGCTTGCTAATAGAGATACTGTTTCACCAATTGGGATTGTTAGAGATGTTGAAGTCTTGTGTGGGAAAGTTAAATACCCTACTGATTTTCTTGTTCTTGGTTCCCCACAAGATGATTTTTGTCCCATTATATTTGGTAGACCCTTCTTGAATACTATTAATGCTAAGATAGACTGCGTGAAAGATATTGTTACCGTTGGTTTAGGGGATATGTCTCATGATTTTAACTTTTCTAAATTTCGTAGACAACCCCTTGACCAAGAATTACCTAGTAAGGATGAAATTATTAGTCTTCTTCTATTGATGTGCCTCCTAACGATCCTTTAGAACAATACTTGCTAGACCATGAAAATGATATGCATATGAATGAGAGAAGGGAAATAGATGAAATATTCTTTAATCAGGGACCCGTAATGAAAAATAACTTGCCTGTTGAAATCCTAGGGGATCCTCCTCCACCCAAGGGTGATCCCGTGTTTGAACTTAAACCTTTGCCTAATAATCTTAAGTATGTTTATCTTGATGAAAAGAAGATATATCTTGTTATCATTAGTGCTAACCTTTCAGAGCAGGAAGAGGAAAAATTATTGAAAACTCTGAAGAAGCACCGTGCAGCTATTGGATATACTATGGATGATCTTAAGGGCATTAGCCCCACCTTATGCCAACACAAGATAAAATTGGAAGAAAACGCTAAACCAATTATTGATCATCAACGACGGTTAAATCCTAAGATGAAACAAGTGGTAAGGAAGGAAATTCTAAAACTTCTAGAGGCATGTATTATCTATCCAGTTGCTGATAGCCAGTGGGTAAGTCCTGTCCATTGTGTCCCTAAGAAAGGAGGTATGACTGTAGTTCCTAATGATAAAGATGAATTGATCTCGCAAAGAATTGTTACAGGTTATAGGATGGTAATTGATTTCCGTAAATTAAATAAAGCTACTAAGAAAGATCATTACCCCTTGCCTTTTATTTATCAAATGCTAGAAAGGTTATCCAAACATACTCACTTTTGCTTTCTAGATGGTTATTCTGGTTTCTCTCAAATACTTGTGTCAAAATGGGATCAAGAAAATACCACTTTTACTTGCCCTTTCGGTACCTTTGCTTATAGACGTATGCCTTTTGGTTTATGTAATGCACCTGCTACCTTTTAAAGATGCATGATGGCTATATTCTCTGATTTTTGTGAAAAGATTGTTGAGGTTTTCATGGTTGATTTCTCCGTTTACGGAACTTCTTTTGATGATTGCTTAAACAACCTTGATCGAGTTTTGCAGAGATGTGAAGACACTAATCTTGTCTCGAATTGGGAGAAGTGCCACTTTATGGTTAATGAAGGCATTGTCTTGGGACATAAAATTTCTGAAAGAGGTATTGAAGTTGACAAGGCTAAAGTTGATGCTATTGAAAAGATGCGGTGCCCCAAGGACATTAAAGGTATACGAAGTTTCCTTGGTCATGTCGGGTTTTATAGGAGGTTCATAAAGGACTTCTCTAAAATCTCCAGGCCTCTGACTAATCTCTTACAAAAAGATATCCCTTTTGTCTTTGATGATGATTGTCTAGAAGCATTTGAAATACTTAAGAAAGCATTGATCTCTGCACCTATTGTCCAGCCTCCTGACTGGAATTTACCCTTTGAGATTATGTGCGATGCTAGTGATTATGCTGTAGGTGCTATTCTAGGGCAAAGAGTTGATAAGAAATTGAATGTTATCCAGTATTCTAGTAAAACTCTAGACAGTGCCCAGAGAAATTATGCTACTACTGAGAAAGAATTTTTAGCAGTTGTATTTGCTTGTGATAAGTTTAGACCTTATATTGTTGATTCTAAAGTAGCCTTTCACACTGATCATGCTGCTATCAAATACCTTATGGAAAAGAAAGATGCTAAACCTAGACTTATTAGATGGGTTTTCTTGCTGCAAGTATCTGACTTGCATATTATTGATAGAAAGGGAGCTAAGAACCCCATTCTAGACAACTTGTCTAGGCTAGAGAATATACTTGATGACCCACAACCTATTGATGATCGCTTTCCTGATGAACAATTAGCTGTCATAAATACTTCTCGTACTGCTCCATGGTATGCTGATTATGCTAATTATATTGTTGCTAAGTTTATACCTCCTAGCTTCACATACCAGCAAAAGAAAAAGTTCTTCTATGATTTGAGACATTACTTCTGGGATGACCCACATCTTTATAAAGAAGGAGTAGATGGTATTATTAGACGTTGTGTACCTGAGCATGAACAGGAACATATCCTACGCAAGTGCCACTCCGAAGCTTATGGAGGACACCATGCGGGAGATAGAACTGCACATAAGGTATTACAATCCGGTTTTTATTGGCCTACTCTCTTCAAAGATGCCCGTAAGTTTGTCTTATCTTGTGATGAATGTCAAAGAATTGGTAATATCAGTAGACGTCAAGAAATGCCTATGAATTATTCACTTGTTATTGAACCATTTGATGTTTGGGGCTTTGATTATATGGGACCGTTTCCTACCTCTAATGGGTACACACATATTTTAGTTGCTGTTGATTACGTTACTAAGTGGGTAGAAGCTATTCCAACTAGTAGTGCTGATCATAACACCTCTATTAAGATGCTTAAAAAGTTATTTTTTCCGAGGTTTGGAGTCCCTAGATACCTAATGACTGATGGTGGTTCACACTTTATTCATGGCGCTTTCCGTAAAATGCTTGCAAAGTATGATGTGAATCATAGAATTGCATCCCCTTATCACCCACAGACTAGTGGTCAAGTAGAAATAAGTAATAGAGAGTTGAAATTAAGTTTGCAAAAGACAGTTAATAGGTCTAGGAAGAATTGGTCCAAGAAACTTGATGATGCATTATGGGCCTATAGAACTGCATATAAAAATCCTATGTGTATGTCTCCATATAAGATGGTTTCTGGAAAAGCTTGTCACTTACCTCTTGAGCTAGAACATAAGGCATATTGGGCTATTAAAGAGCTCAATTATGATTTCAAACTTGCCGGTGAGAAGAGGTTATTTGACATTAGCTCCCTTGATGAATGGAGAACCCAGGCCTATGAGAATGCCAAGCTCTTTAAAGAAAAAAGTTAAAAGATGGCATGACAAAAGGATATAAAAGCGTGAGTTTAACGTAGGTGATTATGTCTTGCTATACAACTCTCGTTTAAGATTTTTTGTAGGAAAACTTCTCTCTAAGTGGGAAGGACCTTACGTTATCGAGGAGGTCTATCATTCCGGTGCCATAAAAATCAACAACTTTGAAGGCACAAATCCAAAGGTTGTGAATGGTCAAAGAATCAAACATTATATCTCAAGTAACCCTATAAATGTTGAAACCAATGTTATTGATACCGTAACCCTGGAGGAATACATAAGGGACACTTTCCAGAACGATTCAGCCTCCGAAAAGGAAGAGGTATGTGGTACGGTAAGTAAACCGACTCCAAAACAGTTCTAAAGGCAAATTTTCTCTGTTTTGGAATATTTAGAAAAATAGAAAAAATAAGTAGCAGTCCGGAAGAGACACGGGCCGTCCACGAGGGTGGAGGGCACACCCCCTTCCCTGGGCGCGCCCCCTGCCACGTGGGCAGCTCGTGTGCCTCCCGGACTCCGATTTCTTGTATGTTAGTCCTTTTGGTCGGTAAAAATTCATTATATATACTCCTGACGGTTTTGACCTCTTTATCACGCAAAAATCCTCTGTTCTTGCTTTGAGCTATTTTCTGCTAGGGTTAACGAAGCCAGGCACCATGTCGTATCCCTCCTCCAACAACAAGGGGAACGATTCTTGGCTAATGAAGATAGATCTGAAGAGGGAAGGACCCAAGGAGATCAACAAGAAGAAGAAGATCAAGAAGGAGGTGGAAGATCCGGCTCCGGCATCGGGAGAAGAAGACATCCATCAATCTCTTCCCAACCTCTTTACCTCAACTGAGATTGAAGCTTTCAAGATGATTGAGTTAGCTCAAAGTCGAAACAAGCATCTCACAAGTGAAAATATTTTGTTGAAGGAATATATAGATGCACTCAAAGGTATTATCCGCAAGCTGGAGGATCTCCTACGCTCGATATATGATGATCCGACGTCACTACTTTCAACTCCATCATCACCACCACCGAAGAAGGAGACATAATCATATGGGTATGGGCACTCCCCTTGGCATCTGCCAAGCTTGGGGGAGTGACCCCGGTATCGTATCACCATCACTCCTATCTTTACCGCTTTTCTTAGTTTGATCCTTTTGGTAGTATCTTGATCTAGTAGAATAAAGTTAGCATGATCTGGTTGTGAGCTTTTGCTTTATGATCTTTCCCTTTGTAATTGAGTCCGTGAGCTATATAATAAAGATTAGTGTTGAGTCAAGGGCTTGATTTCCTCACTTTGGTCATGACAAAAAGAAAAGAAAATATAAAAAGTATCCAATAGATCATATTGATCTTATGGGGAGTAATGACTTCACATATAAGAGTATGATAAATAAAAGTTCTTGGGAGTTGACAAACATAGTTTTGGTCATCGTTGCAATTAATAGGAAGTAATAAAAGAAGAGAGGCTTCACATACAAATATACTATCTTGGACATCTTTTATGATTGTGAACACTCATTAAAATATGACATGCTAAAGAGTTGATGTTGGACAAGGAAGACAGCATAATGGGTTATGTCTTCTTATATCCGAAATAAAGTATATTGTCATGGATCATCCAACATGTTGAGCTTGCCTTTCCCCCTCCTGCTAGCCAAAACTCCTCGCAGCAAGTAGAGATACTACTTGTGCTTCCATACATCCTTAAACCCAGTTTTGCCACGAGAGTCCACCATACCTACCTATGGATTGAGAAAGATCCTTCCAAGCAAGTTTTCATGTTGCAAACTCGCTAAAATATGTATGATTTATTAGTGTGGAGGAAATAATCTTTATACGATCTTGTGATATGGAAGTAATAAAAGTGACGGACTGCATAATAAAGGTCCTTATCACAAGTAGCAATATAAAGTGACGTTCTTCTGTGCTAAGACTTTGTGCATCCAACCATAAAATCACATGACAACCTCTGCTTCCCTCTGCGAAGGGCCTATCTATTATTCTTGCCTTATAAGAGTCAAGGTGAAATTGACCTTTCCTTTATTCATTTTATCCTTTGGCAAGCACACTGTGTTGGAAAGATCCTGACATATATACCCACTTGGATGTAAGTTTTCATGGTCTATTACTGTTGACATTACCCTTGAGGTAAAAGGTTGGGAGGCAACACCATAAGCCCATATCTTTCTCTGTGTCCGATTAAAACTCCATAAACATAAGTATTGCGTGAGTGTGAGCAATTGTGAAAGACTATATGATAGTTGAGTATGTAGGCTTGCTGAAAAGCTCTTATATCGACTCTTTCCGATGTTACGATAAATTGCACTTCAATGACCGAGATCAAAGTTTGTTAGTTTTCAATGAAGTTTATGATTCATGCTTGATATTGTGAATGAATTGTTACTTCGGCATAAGAATATATATATATATATATATATATATATATATATATATATATATATATATATATATATATATATATATATATATATGTTGCTATTATGAGAATGATCATGATGCCCTCATGTCCGTATTTTATTTTTATCGACACCCCTATCTCTAAACATGTGGACATATTTTTCGATTTCGGCTTTGGCTTGAGGACAAGCGAGGTCTAAGCTTGGGGGAGTTGATACATCCATTTTGCATCATGCTTATATGTTGATATTTATTGCATTATGGGCTGTTATTACATGTTTGTCACAATACTTATGCCTTTTCTCTCTTATTTTACAAGGTTTACATGAAGAGAGAGAATGCCGACAGCTGGAATTCTGGGCTGGAAAAGGAGCAAACTCTGGAAACCTATTCTGCACAACTCCAAAAGCCCCCAAACTTCACAGAACTCCGTTTCAGAAAATATAAAAAATATCTGGCGAAAGAAGATCACGAGGGGGGTCACCTGCTGTCCACGAGGGCGGGGGGCCCGCCCCTCTCTGGGCGCCCCCCTGTCTCATGGGCCCCCCGATGCCCATCTTATCCTATATGAGGTGTTTTGACCTAGAAAAAATCACAAGGAGGCTTTCGGGACCAGACGCCGCTGTCTCGAGGCGGAAACCAATCTAGGGCTCCGGCAGAGGTGTTCTGCCGGGGATACTTCCCTCCAGGAGGGGGAAATAATCACCGCCGTCATCACCAACAACTCTCCCATCTTGGGGAGGGCTATCTTCATCAACATCTTCACCAGCACCATCTCCTCTCAAACCCTAGTTCATCTCTTGTATCCAATCTTTGTACCCAAACCTCAGATTGGTACCTGTGGGTTGCTAGTAGTGTTGATTACTCCTTGTAGTTGATGCTAGTTGTTTTATTTGGTGGAAGATCATATGTTTAGATCCATTATGCATATTAATACCCCTCTGATCATGAACACTATTATGTCTTGTGAGTAGTTACTTTTGTTCCCGAGGACATGGGAGGAGTCTTGCTATAAGTAGTCATGTGAATTTGGTCTTCGTTCGATATTTTGATGAGATGTATGTTGTCTCTCCTCTAGTGGTGTCATGTGAATGTCGACTACATGACACTTCACCATTATTTGGGCCTAGAGGAAGGCATTGGGAAGTAATAAGTAGATGATGGGTTGCTAGAGTGACAGAAGCTTAAACCCTAGTTTATGCGTTGCTTCGTAAGGGGCTGAGTTGGATCCACTTGTTTCATGCTATGGTTAGGTTTACCTTAATACTTCTTTGTAGTTGCGGATGCTTGCATTAGAGGTTAATCATAAGTGGGAGGCTTGTCCAAGTAAGGGAATCACCCAAGCACCGGTCCACCCACATACCAAATTATCAAAGTGCCGAACGTGAATCAGATGATCGTGATGAAAACTAGCTTGACGATAATTCCCATGTGTCCTCGGGAGCGCTTTCCTTCATATAAGAGTTTATCCAGGCTTGTCCTTTTCTACAAAAAGTATTGGGCCACCTTGTTGCACCTTATTTACTTTTACCTTTTGTTACTTGCTACCAATTACCTTATCACAAAACTATCTGTTTGCAGAAAATACCTTACTAAAAACTGCCTATCATTTCCTTCTGCTCCTCGTTGGGTTTGACACTCTTACTTATGGAAAGGACTACGATAGATCCCCTACACTTGTGGGTCATCAATATCTGATTCACTTTTCAGTTGGGAGACTCAACAAAGTGGATGACATGTAGGGACAGATGAGTATTTTAATTGAAACAAAAGCTTGGAGGCAGCCTCTTAGCTTAGAGGTGATGTCAAGAAATTTCTGTTAGAGGCAACTTCGTGCAATGTATAGAGGAAGCCTCTAAAGGCTTAGAGGCAACTATAGAGGCAACAAAAGTGCACACCTAGGATTCTTATTATATGGGCCGGCGCTCATTTGTGAAGCAAGCAAACTGAGAATCCCGAATTACCATGAATAGATGCATGCACGTTCATGGCCGGCCGGGTGCTTCTAGACATTGATAATCATCAGCGGCGGGGAATCAACCCAACCTTTCCTCCGAGCACGTCATAGACCATCTCCGTCATCCCTTGCGCCAAGGTCCCGATCACCGCAACCACTGGCTCTAGGGTGCGCGCCGCGACGAACGCCAGGCACCCCACGGAGAAGTGGTCCCCGCCTTCTCGGGGACCTCGAAGCAGCGGCGGAGACAGGGGTGCCAGCACGGGCCCTGCCCCCTAACATCATGAATTTACTACTAAATTATGGTTGAATAGTGCTGAATTGGAGATTTTTTATTACTAAACATCAATTTTCCTATGGATTGGCCCTCCCCAACCAATTTCAATGGCACTTGGCACCCCTAATCCAAATTTTCTGCCTCCGCCACTGCCTCGAAGTACATGAAGTTCTCGATGTCTAGGTCCATGGTCGCCCCGCCCTTGAAGCGGAGCGTCACGTCTGGCGGGATCAGGGCACTCAGGCCGGTGAAGTCATAGCACGTGCGGACTGCGGAGGTCTCCCAGCGGCGGCACAATGCGGTACGGCCTCATCCACCCCTTGAACTGCTCGCGGAGGACCGCGTAGACGTCCGACCTCGGGTAGGTGAACATGGTGTCCAACTCGAACACCGTGTCACCAACGAGTTTGATGGGCGGGATCTTGGAATCCCGGTCGGCAATGGAGAACCCGATGAACTGGACGGAGTAGAGGCTCAGGTGGAGGGCCTTGCTCCGCAGGGCGGCGTAGGTCACGTTATGGCCTGTGAGCTCCGGTTGGGCGGCACCAACGGAGAGGAAGCCTAGGGAGTCGGCGTACGAAGGCATGCAGTAGGAGAAGGCCATCGTAACCAGAGACTGAGCCATTCGAGATGCCAGCGAGTGCCTGTCCCGGCCGAGGTCGAGGTGCCGGATGAGCTGTCTCCCTATCTGGCCGCCATCTCCAGGCAAAAGAACCTGAAGTTGGCCATGGTGACCGACCGCGTGAGCGTGAGCATGTCTATGACGAAGGTGGCATTCTGCAGCCCGTTTTTCCATGTTAATGTGCGCGTGCAGCGGCGTCCCTTGCACTTGCGTACGTCGCAGTCCGGTGAGCCGCACGGGACATGGACAAGGGAGGTGGAATTGGACGTGTTGAAACTCGAAAGCAAAGGACCCCCCCCCCCAGCGTCACCCTCCTCTAGCGACACAACGGAACTCTAGCCGCGACCGCGAACTACCTTCCCCGTCGCCCTCCCCCGCATAGCCGCCGCCGCCGGACCCCAGGAAGGCGGCGATGGGGCGGATCCCTGTCCCCTGCGCACTCAACCCTGCCCTCACCCTCCCGTGATGGTGACCACCCCTGGTCTAGCGGCGGCAGATTCGGCCCCTTCGGCGGCCTGTCCCTGCGCACCTCCGGCTGGACGCGCCTCCCCCGCCATCCTCGGCCGCCGTGGACTCCCACCTCCTCGCGTGTCGGGGAACGTTGCATGGGAAACAAAAAAATTCCTACGCTCACCAAGATCAATCTAGGAGATGCACATCTACGAGGGGAGAGTTAGATCCACATACCCTTGTAGATCGCAAAGCGGAAGCGTTACTAGAACTCCGTTAATGGATTCGTACTCGCGGCATTCAAATAGCAGAAGATCCGATCTAGCACGACGCCTCCACATTCAACACACGTATAGCCCGGGGACGTCTCCTGCTTCTTGATCTAGCAAGGGGGAAGGAGAAGTTGAGGGAGAACTCCGGCAACACAACGGCGTGGTGGTGGAGCTTGTGGTTCTCCGGCAGGGCTTCGCCAAGCACTACGGAGGAGGAGGAGGGGAAGGAGGGAGAGAAGGCTGCGTCGGGGGTAAGGGGATTGGTGTATCCAAGCCCCCCTCTCCCCCACTATATATAGGAGGCAAGGGGGAGGGCTGGGGACGCAGCCTTGGCCCCTCCTCCAAGGAGGGGTGCGGCCAGGGAGGAGCCCCCCTCCCCAAGGCACATAGGGGGTGCCTTCCCCTTTTAGGACTCTTCATCTTCCTCCCCTCTTGGCGCATGGGACTCTTGGGGCTGGTGCCCCTGGCCCATATAGGCCAAGGTGCACACCCCTACATCTCATGTGGCCCCCCGAGGCAGGTGGACCCCTGGACCCCTTTCGGCACTCCCGATACAATACCGACAATACACGAAACTTTTCTGACGACCAAAACAGGACTTCCCATATATAAATCTTCACCTCCGGACCATTCCGGAACTCCTCGTGACGTCCGGTATCTCATCCGGGACTCCGAACAACTTTCGGTCAACCACATACAATTCCCATTACAACTCTAGCATCACCCAAACCTTAAGTGTACAGACCCTATGGGTTTGGGAACCAGGCAGACATGACCGAGACACCTCTCAGTCCAATAACCAATAGCGGGATATGGATACCCATATTGACTCCCACATTTTCCACTAAGATCTCATCAGTTGAACCTTGATGTCAAGGATTCAGACAATCCCGTTTGTAGTTCCCTTTGTCTATCGGTATGGTACTTGCCCGAGATTCGATGGTCGATAGCTCCATACCTAGTTCAATCTCGTTACCGGCAAGTCTCTTTACTCGTTCCATAATACAAGATCCCACAACTAACTCCTTAGTCACAGTGCTTGCAAGCTTCTTTTGATGTTGTATTACCGAGAGGGCCCAGAGATACCTCTCCATCATACAGAGGGACAAATCCCAGTCTTGATCCATGCCAACTCTATAGATACCTTTGGAGATACCTGTAGAGCACCTTTATGGTCACCCAATTATGTTGCGATGTTTGGTACACACAAGGTACTCCTCTGGTGTCAGTGAGTTGCATGATCTCACGGTCATAGGAACATATACTTGAAATGCAGAAAGTTATAGCAATAAACTGACACAGTCATATGCTACGTTCACAGTTTGGGTCTTGTCCATCACATCATTCTCCCAATGATGTGACCTCATTTATCAAATGACAACTCATGTCAATGGCTAGGAAACCATAGCCATATTTGATCAACGAGCTAGTCCGGTAGAGGCTGACTAGGGACATCTTGTTGTCTACGTATCCACACATGTATTTGGGTTTTCGGTCAATACAATTCTAGCATGGATAATAAACGATTATAATGAACAAGTAAATATGATAATAACCAATTTATTATTGCCTCTAGGGCATATTTCCAACAGTCTCCCACTTGCACTAGAGTCAATAATCTAGTTCACATTGCCATGTGATTAACACTCATAGTTCACATCGCCATGTGACTAACACCCAAAGCGTTTACTAGAGTCAATAATCTAGTTCAGACCATCATGTGATTAACACTCAATGAGTTCTGGGATTTGATCATGTTATGCTCGTGAGAGAGGTTTTAGTCAACGGGTCTGCAACATTCAGGTCCGTATGTACTTTGCAAATATCTATGTCATATTGTAGATGCTGCTACCACGCTCCACTTGGAGCTATTCCAAATGGTTGCTCCACTATACGTATCCGGTTGCTGTATTCATCGACATGCAAGTCGTGATAATCTATACAAAACATGATCATCTCATACATCACATATATCTCATCATGTCTTTGGCCATATCATATCATATCATACCCTGCAAAAACAAGTTAGACGTCCTCTAATTGTTGTTACATGTTTTACGTGGCTGCTATGGGTATCTAGCAAGAACGATTCTTACCTATGCAAAGCTATAACAGTGATATGAAAATTGCTATTCAACCTTCTACAAGGACCGCCTTTGTCGAATCCGATTCAACTAAGGTGGGAGAGACAGACACCCGCCAACCATCTTTATGCAACAAGTTGCATGTCCGTCGATGGAACCGGTCTCATGTACGTGGACATGTAAAGTTGGTACGGGCTGCTTCATCCCACAATACCGCTGAATCAAAATAAGACTAGGGAAGGAAGCAATCTGAATATCAACGCCCACAAACTCCTTTATGTTCTACTTGTGATGTCATCTATGCATAGACCTACCTCCTGATGCCACTGTCGGGGAACGTTACATGAAAAAAAAATCATACGCTCACCAAGATCAATCTAGGAGATGCACATCTATGAGAGGAGAGTTGGATCCACATACCCTTGTAGATCGCAAAGTAGAAGCATTACTAGAATGCGGTTGATGGAGTCGTACTCGCGGTGATTCAAATCGTGGAAGATCCGATCTAGCGCCGAACAAACGGCGCCTCCGTGTTCAACACACGTACAACCCGAGGACGTCTCCTCCTTCTTGATCCAGCAAGGGGGAAGGAGAAGTTGAGGGAGAACTTCGGCAACACAACGACATGGTGGTGGATCTTGTGGTTCTCCGGCAGGGCTTCGCCAAGCACTGCGGAGGAGGAGGAGGTGAAGGAGGGAGAGAGGGCTGCGTCGGGGGCAAGGGGATTGGTGTATCCAAGCCCCCCTCTCCCCCACTATATATAGGAGGCAAGGGGGAGGGTTGGGGGCGCAGCCTTGGCCCCTCCCCCAAGGAGGGGTGCGGCCAGGGAGGAGCCCCCCTCCCCAAGGCACCTAGGGGGTGCCTTCCCCTTTTAGGACTCTTCCTCTTCCTCCCCTCTTGGCGCATGGGACTGTGGGGACCCCGACTTGGAAGTCGAGATCACCGAATGCATGTGTACAGTGATCCCAGAGATCAATGCTCACTGAACACACAGAAGCTGAAATAACAAGAGTCTTACATCCATACAAATAGTCTTACACGAATTAAGGCCATTATGGCCAAGTCTTACATAGATAGAGCCTCACGGGCTGAATAGCAAATACTCAAATAGCGGAAGTCTTCAATAAAACGGGTAGAACCCATGCCATCTGCCTTAACCCTACAGGCATTCTGACTGGGAGAGCGTCCTAGTTCGCATGGTCGTCTCCAAAGAACTCTTCCTCACAATCCTGCTCTTCCATGCCTGGCCAATTAAATAACCAATGGCAAGCCAATGAGTACTTTGAATGTACTCGCAAGTAACCCATGATGTGGTTCAAGTAACAATGCAACTGAATAGTAATGAACGATCTAGCAGGAGGCTAGAGCAATATGATATCATCAAGCTTATGCATCAATAACCTCGCGTAACCTCGAAGACAGGTTACCGACATCAACATGAATATAATTCATCTCACTGAGTCAAGTCACCAGCTTGACTCATCACACACAATGTATCACCAAAGAAGTAAAATTCTGGACATAGTTTAAGTAGCACCATCCAACTGTCCATGACCGTGGACACGGCTATTCGAATAGTTTTACACTCTGCAGAGGTTGCGCACTTTACCCACAAGATCCGGGGAACTTTCGTGTCATCCACGACCCGCGGTACCTCAAGTACCCGGGGTAAGCACCCGGTCATTACCTTTCCTTAGACGACACTAACATAGAGTCCACTCGTTGGCGCACGGCCCTCGGGTACAAACAATAGATCACGGGACTTGCCCAAATTTCAATGTTCACGCGTACCCGAAGGGAACAACGGTGTGTCCGGTGCCCTGTGAAAACAGTCATGGCCGCCTATCCAAGCACGACCCCATCCCGGGAAAGACCTCAAGTCTTCCCGTCACTAGTAATGCGGGCACCATGCTAGTATCGACCTAAGTAATCAATAAAGCCCCGTCCCATAAGGGGTAGTGTGGTTGCACATGTTTGGTTGGGACGGTAGTCACACATAAATCTAATCCATCATTCCACCATGCACATGATATTACCGGCACATCACTTCTTTCTCAAGTGACGACCTAACACTTCATCACCCTCGGGCATTAGGGGCACCCGATGGGTTCATGCAAAGTTTTCAACTACGGGGGTTCATAACACACATGCATCATAGGAGCATCAAGACCAATCATTGCATGTCATCTAGCATATGGCAAGATCAACATTAAAGCATGCATCATGTGGTGGTTCATCTAGGTTATCATCGTAACCCTAATCATCATGCATCGGAAACAAACGGGTTCCGAAGAACAAGTGAATCATGGTCAAAGGGCTGCTTGCCTGGATTGGCTTGGTCTTCAAAGTCTTCAAGTCCTTCTCCTTCTTCTTCCACAGCAACTTCGTCAAATACGGGATCTATACGTCGCATAATAATAACGGAAAAATAAGAATACAATTAAAACAGAAAAACCAAAGTGCTCAGAAAAATGTCAACTCATTTTTGTAAAATACTAGAGAGTTTTCTAAGATGGGGAAAAATCTTAGTTGGATTTTTGGAGATGCAGAATAGGATATATTGATTTTTGAACAGGAGTTATACTGCTCAAATTTGAATTTAAATTTGAACAGTACAGAAAAGTTTCATGGATTTGAATGAAAGTAGTACCATTAAATAGGTTGGAATATTACAAGATTTTAGGAGTTGGAATTATTTAATTTGGATCAATATTCTTTTCTGCATAAATGTTTGAAACATTAACAGAAAAGAAAAAGAAAAAGGGTTCCTGTGCACTGGGCCAGAAGTGGCCACAGTGCACGGCCCAGACGGCTCGGCCTGGCCGCACGGAGCCAGCGCGCGCGCACGTCAGGTTTCAAACCTGACGGGCGGGGCCTGTGGGTCAGTGGCTCAGAGGAGGGGAGAGAGGTGGGAGGATGACAGGCGGGGCCCGCCCGTCATCTCTAACCCCGCGGTCACGGCGGCGGCGAGCTCACCGGCGACGACTCCGGCCACGGCGACGACAACAGAGGCCAGGGACGGACTCAGCGGCGTGTTGCGGTTGCAGTGGTGGTAGCGCGGCACGGCGGGGAGCCCTGGTTCGCCGGCGACGAGGTGCGACGGCGGAGGCTCGTCGGAGGTCAGTTGCAGCGGCCGTTTGCGACTGCGAACAGAGGGGGAAAGAGAGGGGAAAGAGTCAGTGGCGTGCTGCGGTTCAGAAACGAGTGGAAGGAGGGGCCGAGGAGGCCTGTACCTCGAGATCGCCGGCGACCCGACGCGGCGGAGCTCCGGTCGATCCCGAGCACTGGGGCGCTCTGGGGTTGAACTGAGGGTGCAGGAGGGACTAGGGGAGAGTTGTGAGGCTGGTGGTGGTGTTGGAAGAGCTCGGGGAGGCCTTTATATAGGGCCCCGACGAGGACCCGTGGTCCAGTGCGCCGGCGAGCTCCGGCTCGTCGCTACAGCGCACGGGAGGCTGCGGGAGTGAGTCAGGGGAGTTGCTGGACGAGTCCCACGCCCAGCTGAGGCAAGAGGAGGAGCGGGGGAGCAACAGGGAGGCGCGCGCGTGTGGAGCAGAGGAGTGGCCGAAGCGGGCGGCCGGTGCGCGTGCGGCGACGGCCACTGGAGGGCGCAGGAGGAGGGGGACAGCACCGGTGGGGGCTGCGGACGTCGAGGCACGTTGGGAGGCGCGAGGGGGAGGCTCGAGGTTGTCGGGGATCAACGATTGGCCCGAGCCAGCGTGTGAGCTGCACTGTTCACGCGCTCTGGAGCGCGCGTATGGCTGGCATCAGCATGCTCTCGCCGGCTTGGTCCGTTCCAGCGTGCCCAACAGTGTCTGGTGAGTAGAGGGAGTAGTAAAGAATTGCCCTAAGGCATTGGATGCTCAGGGGTGTAGAGAGAGAGGGAGAGTGCTGGTAAAAATGGTGAAAGATGGATGCACAGCAAGGTAAAGCTGGGGTTTCACCCCCCAATCATGGAGATGAGGTGCTGGGGGAGTTACTGGGGTTTGCTAGTAACCCCATGAGTCTGTGGTAAAGAGCTGAGGCTATGGAGAAAAGTGAAAGTGGTAAAAATAGAGGTTTTAAGATTTCTGCAGAAGGTGTTTGATCATGGTTTGATCAAGTAAATGAAGTCCACTTGACATGGCACTTGACAGGGTTGGAAGACATGAGAAAATAGGGTGCTTCACCAAATTTGGGCTCATTTGAAGAAACTAGCCAATGTATCTTTGGTGAACCCTAGAAATCAACAGAAACAGTTTCATCTTGATTGAGTCAAGCTAATCATCTCCCCTTGATGCACCACTTGGTGTAGCATCATCATTTGGGGTATTGATCATGCTCACAAAGTTTGAGGCTCCAGATAAAAAGTTGGTAATGTAAAGTTGTTCAAATTTGCATTTGAACAGAAAGGGTTTTGAGGTGATCTGATCAAGTTGCTCTATTCCAAATCTTGTGCCATTTGGTCTAGGTGCCTTATTAGGTCATACTAGCATGTGCACCAAGTTTGAGAGCATTTGGACAAGTTTGGCAATGTAAAGTTGCTCAAACTTCAAATATGGACAGAATGGTTATGAAGGGGTTTGAGAAGGTTTCCTTGATCTCCAATGCATGAGGCTTTGCAAGATCATCAAATATGTCATATATGACATGATAGAATTTCCCTGGAATTTTTGGAGAAAAATTCCTTTGTAAATATTTCAAAAGCTTGAAATATCCAGAAAGGGTTTAAGAGGGTTTAGCCCATTATTTTGAACATGGCCAAGTGTTGAAACTCTTATATATGGACAATATATGTCCTCTGAGTCTCTCTGAATTTTGGCAAATATTTTTGAAATAGTTAAATAATTTTCCCCTATTAAAGACCATTTCTAGCCTTAAGAAAAAGCTTTTAAATAAAATAGGAAAATAACTTTTAAAATTATACCTTTGTGGTTTCTGGGAGTCCTATGACTACTAGGTCTCAAATAAACCTTTTGAAACAATTTTCACACCCTTAATCAAGTACTTGCAGTGCAAATCTCAATTTAGGGGTTTTTGGAAAACTAAATTTATAAAATACTTTTTGGCCAAATTAATTTTGTAAGAAAATACTATACTGCTATATAACACTTGGCATGATCATTGGGCAGAAGTTTTGGATAAGGAGATGAAATCTACAAGAGATCATAGTTGACTTTAATGAGCACATGAAAAAGCAAATGAAGAAAACTCAATTCCAAATAAAAGCCAAATGATGCTAAAATTTTTTGCTGGTCCAAATTTTCATGCTTCAAAGTTACAAATAACATGTTACAAAATGCAGGGTGTGACAGACCTACCCCCCTTACAAGAATCTCGTCCCCGAGATTCCTAAACTAGGGCTTAAAAGAGGTCGGGAAACTCGGATCTAAGATAGTCTTCTCGTTCCCAGGTTGCTTCTGCTTCGGTGTGGTTGCTCCACTGGACCTTGAAGTACTTGATGGTACGGCTCCGCGTACGTCGTTCTGCTTCGTCCAGAATACGGATGGGCTTCTCGCGGTAGGTCAAATCAGGCTGCAGATCAATGGCTTGGTGATCCACATCCTTGTAGAGACTGGGCTTGTCTGGAACCTGGAGACATTTCCGGAGTTGTGACACATGGAACACATTGTGCACATCGGATAGCTCAGGTGGTAGTTCCAACTGATAAGCCACTTCTCCTCGTCGTGCAGTGATCTCAAAGGGTCCAATGAACCTTGGTGCGAGCTTCCCCTTGACATGGAAACGCTTGGTTCCCTTTAGAGGGGTTACCCGCAGGTACACATGGTCCCCAACATGGAAACTCATGTCTCGGCGTCGAGTGTCAGCATAACTCTTCTGCCTTGACTTGGCTGCCTTTAGTCGCTCTCTGACTAGTTTGACTTGCTCTTCTGCTGCGCGGAGAACATCTGGTCCAAAGACTAGTCCTTCTCCAGTCTCTGACCAGTTGAGGGGTGTGCGACATCTGCGTCCGTACAACGCCTCAAATGGTGCCATATGAAGGCTTGACTGGTAACTGTTGTTATAGGAGAACTCGGCAAAAGGGAGACAGTCTTCCCACTTGGCTCCATATGCCAGGACACAGGCTCGGAGCATGTCTTCGAGAATCTGATTGACTCGCTCAGTTTGACCTCCGGTCTGTGGGTGGAAAGCTGTGCTGAAAGACAACTTGGTTCCCAAGGCTTCTTGGAACTTCTTCCAGAACCTTGAGGTGAACTGGGTTCCTCGATCTGACACAATCTCCTTGGGAACACCGTGAAGACTTACGATTCGGTCGATGTAGAGAGCTGCTAGCCGGTTGCCATCATAAGTGGTCTTGACAGGAATGAAATGAGCCACCTTGGTCAAATGATCGACTATGACCCAGATAGAGTCATGTCCTCTATTCGACCTTGGTAATCCAGTGATGAAGTCCATTCCGACTTTATCCCACTTCCACTCAGGAACCTTGAGTGGTTGAAGCAATCCAGCGGGTCGCTGATATTCAGCCTTGACCTTTTGGCACACATCACACTTTGCAACATAGGTTGCAATTTCTCTCTTCATACCGTGCCACCAGAATCGTGCCTTCAAGTCTTGGTACATCTTGGTTCCTCCGGGGTGGATGGAATACGGGGTATCGTGGGCTTCTTGCAGAATCAGCGTCTTCAACTCGGGGTTGTTTGGTACGCAGAGACGACCTTTGTACCAAACAATCCCATACTCGTCTTCGGAGAATCCTGGGGCCTTGCCCATCTTTATCTTCCTCTTGATACCTTCAATGCTTGAGTGTCCTTCTTGAGCCTTCTTGACGTCGTCCATCAGGGTTGGTCTGACTTCCAAATGATCCAGAAATCCAGGGGTAACCAATTCCAAACTGAATTGTTCGATCTCCTTAAACAAGGCTGGCTGTCTTTCTCGAATAATGACATTCAAAGAGCAAGCCTTCCTGCTTAAGGCATCGGCCACCACGTTGGCCTTCCCAGGGTGATACTGAACACTGAGGTCATAATCCTTGATGAGTTCCAACCATCTCCGCTGCCTCATGTTCAACTCTTTTTGGGTGAAAATATACTTCAGACTTTTGTGGTCTGTGTAAATCTCACACCGTTTCCCTAGGAGGTAATGCCGCCATGTCTTCAAGGCATGAACTACTGCCGCTAGCTCAAGATCGTGAGTAGCGTAGTTCTCCTCATGAGGCCGTAGCTGCCTGGAGAGGTATGCTATGACGCGGCCTTCTTGCATCAGAACGCTTCCCAATCCGGTTCGAGAGGCATCACAATATATCACGAACTCCTTGTGAATATCAGGGGTTGCCAGAACTGGGGCGGTGGTCAATCTCTTCTTGAGCTCTTGGAAACTCTCTTCGCATTTTGGCGTCCACTCGAACTTCTTGTCCTTCTTGAGGAGCTGAGTCATTGGTCGTGCAATGCTAGAGAATCCTTCCACGAACTTGCGGTAATAGCCCGCCAATCCGAGGAAGCTTCTGACTTCCTTGACGGTCGTTGGAGATTGCCATTGGGTCACAGCTTCGATTTTTGCAGGATCAACAGATAATCCTTCTTCGGTCAAGATATGACCTAAGAATCCAACTTTGTGTAGCCAGAACTCACACTTGCTGAACTTGGCATACAGTTGGTGCTCACGAAGCTTATCTAGGACCATCCTCAGATGCTGCTCATGCTCTTCCTCCGACTTCGAGAACACAAGGATGTCATCAATGAAGACAACAACGAACTTGTCCAAATATTCCATGAAGACTTTATTCATGAGATACATGAAGTAAGCTGGGGCATTGGTTAACCCAAAAGACATGACCGTGCACTCGTATAGGCCATATCTGGTTACGAATGCCGTCTTCGGAATATCTTGGGGTCTGATCTTCAGCTGGTAATACCCAGATCCGAGGTCGATCTTGGAGAATACCTTGGCTCCGCTGAGCTGATCAAACAGATCTTCGATCTTGGGAAGAGGGTACTTGTTCTTGATTGTAACTTCATTGAGGGAACGATAGTCAATGCATAAGCGAATGGTACCGTCCCTCTTTGCCACAAACAGAACAGGAGATCCCCAAGGGGAGGCACTTGGGCGGATAAATCCTTTCCTTAGCTGCTCTTCTAGCTGCTTCTTCAATTCGGCTAGTTCCTCCGTCCCCATTCTATAAGGCTTCTTATAGATGGGTCCTGCTCCGGGCACGAGCTCGATGATGAACTCAATGTCACGGTCAGGGGGCATTCCCGGTAGTTCATCCGGAAAGACATCAGGATACTCACATACCACCGGTACTTGGTCTAGCCCAACTTCAGACAGACAGTTGATTTTAGCGGCTTGAGCGGAAGAGGAGTTGGGGGCAAACTTGACTTTTACACCTTGGTCATTGGTCACAGTGACTGTCCGATTGGCACAGTCTAACAAGCCTTGGTGCTTGCTGAGCCAATCCATCCCTAAGATCACATCCAAGCCTTGCGATCTCAGGATGATAAGGTCTGCTAGGAAGTCTACACCGTTAATGGTAATACCGACTCCTTTACAGCCTATCTTGGCTCTCATCTCGGCTCCGGGGGTTTGTACCACCATAGGGTTATTCAGGGGTGTAGGGGTCATGCCACTTTTTAATGCAAATCTTTGAGTGACAAATGAATGCGTTGCTCCAGAATCAAACAAGACAGTTGAGGGTGCTGAGTTGACAAGGAACGTACCCAGCACGACGTCCGGGTCTTCCTGGGCTTCTTCAGCAGTGACGTGATTCACACGCCCCTTCCCATAGTTCGGCGGATTGCGAGGAGCTGGGTTCCTTGGTGGCATTCCACGGCCTTGTCCCTGGTTCTGCGCATTGGGGCGCGGGGCTTCAGGCTTCTTATTGGGGCACACCCGGGAGATGTGTCCGGGCTGACCACACCCAAAGCAAGTGACTTGATTTGGAGTGTTGATCTTGTTGCCACCATTGGTATTGGGGTTGAAAGCTGGCCTGGGGTTGGCATACTGCTGAGGCTGAGGATTGGCACGAGGTGCAGGAGCTCTTGGCTGCTGATAGGTTGGCTTGGCCGGGGCTGACTGCCACGGACGAGGCTTCTGGTTGCTGGAACTTCCCTTACTGACCAACTTGCGCTTGCGAGTGTCTTCCAAAGCACGCCGCTTGTCTTCAAGCATAAGTGCCTTGTTCACCAGGTCAGGGAAAGACGGGCAGTCGCACACGACAAGCGAATATTGCAGAGTCTGATTAAGGCCTTCCATGAAGCGCTCCCTTTTGGCAGCATCAGTGCTGACATCCTCAGGGGCATACCTTGATAGAATACTGAACTTCTGCATGTACTCCTTGACAGTGCCACTTCCTTGCTTCAGGGCTCGGAACTCGCGCTTTTTGATAGCCATGACTCCAGAAGGAATGTGGGCCTTGCGGAATTCTGCCTTGAAGTTAACCCAAGTGATGTCTTGTTCAGCATGCATGACCTTGAATCCATCCCACCAAGCTCTTGCGGTTCCCCCGAGGCAGTGGGCTGCATAAGCCACCTTCTCGCGATCTTCGGTGCATCCGACTAGTTCCAGAATCTCCTCAATGGAACGGACCCAGTCATCAGCATCCAGGGGTTCAGCAGTCTCGATGAAGGTTGGCGGTGCATGCTTCTTGAACTCTGCCAACATGGAACGTCCATTGCCATTCCCCGCCGGCTGGCGGTTGTTGGCGACAGCTTGAGCAATCAGCTAAAGAGCTGCAGTGTTGGCTTGGCGTCCCTCTCGGAAAGCTTGGAGAAGCTGAGCCATGTCCATGCTTGGAGGAGGTGGTGGTGGAGCTTGGTCGTTGGTTTGGTCGCGGTCTGCCTCTGGCTGAGAGGATGCTCCGGCTTCGGGCTGCTGGGTAGAGGTACCAGTACGAGTTACAACAGGCATCCTGTTGGAGCGGTAAAAGGTCTCATGACTCGGAAGAGGAAAAGCAGATAGATAGGTGCCTAGTAAGGGGGTGGGTGTGACACTAAATCAAAATCATGCAAGGGCCGAGAGGCCAAAACACATCCATTAAAAATCCAAATGGGTGATGTAGTCGTTTACACATTCCCGAAGGAAGATTACAACTTACATCCAGACACGACAAAAGCTAGCACTAGATGGTTTCATATGAACCATACAAGGACTCGACTGCGCACAGGGGTTACACGACCTATCCTACCGTAGGGGTTACAACGGGCATATCCGAGTAGCGAATAATGCCTAAGCGGCGGAATGCTCGGTCGCGTATTCCGGCTCTTCTGGGTCTTCCTCCTTGTCTTCATCTGACTAGGCTCCCTTGTCACTAGAGGGAGTGGGGGACTGGAGGAGTTGGATACGTCGGTGCTTCGACGGTGGTGCAGGGAAGAGCTTACGATATTCCCGTGCGGTCATCCGGCGTCGCCGAGGTGGTTCTTCATCCTTGGAAGACACATCCTCGGAGGGCCTTCCGCCTCGTTATTCGATAGCGGATTGTCCAGAAGGTGCTCCTTCCTTCTTGACCCTGTTTGCCTTCTCTTGAGCTCGACGAAGAAGTGCCTTGGTCTTGTAAAGTTCTTCCCGAAGCTTCATTGATTCCGAGGCCAAGTCTTGTGCCAAGCTGTCGGCACATAGACTGAAGTAGGTCTGGAACCAAAGCGAGAGTCCATCGTTCAGCGGAGGGGCTAGTGCACTGCTTTCTTCGTCACCTTCCTTCCGGTACGGTAAGAAGCGAGTTGCCATCTTGGCTGCCATCTCCGGAAGAAGCTCGCGGAGACGGGTTAGTGCCTTGAGTGCAGCAGCCTCGGCAGCAAGTGGTAGTGTTGTCATCTGGGGTCCCTCGAAGAACCAACTTGTGGGAGGATCGTTTGCCTTCACGATCACTTCCACATGGTACTCCACCTCAGTATCGCTCACCCAATGCTCATGGTAGGTGAGGATAGGTGCTCGGTGGAACTGACACTCCTGGAGGCTATCCTCGAGAAGTAGGGGAAACCCAGTGGTCAGGTGCTCTTCGGGAACAGCGGCCATCTACAAAGGTGGAATAGGAGGGTTAATAAGCTGAGGAAATCTCAGGTTTAGAAAAGAAGAGAGGTTTAGAAGGTTTTGAAAAAGAGGTCTCAACTAACTAACGCCCATGCTAACTAAGGCTTCCTACAGTCAGGATGGCTCTGATACCAGCTCTGTGGGGACCCCGACTTGGAAGTCGAGATCACCGAATGCATGTGTACAGTGATCCCAGAGATCAATGCTCACTGAACACACAGAAGCTGAAATAACAAGAGTCTTACATCCATACAAATAGTCTTACACGAATTAAGGCCATTATGGCCAAGTCTTACATAGATAGAGCCTCACGGGCTGAATAGCAAATACTCAAATAGCGGAAGTCTTCAATAAAACGGGTAGAACCCATGCCATCTGCCTTAACCCTACAGGCATTCTGACTGGGATAGCGTCCTAGTTCGCATGGTCGTCTCCCAAGAACTCTTCCTCACAATCCTGCTCTTCCATGCCTGGCCAATTAAATAACCAGTGGCAAGCCAATGAGTACTTTGAATGTACTCGCAAGCAACCCATGATGTGGTTCAAGTAACAATGCAACTGAATAGTAATGAACGATCTAGCAGGAGGCTAGAGCAATATGATATCATCAAGCTTATGCATCAATAACCTCGCGTAACCTCGAAGACAGGTTACCGACATCAACATGAATATAATTCATCTCACTGAGTCAAGTCACCAGCTTGACTCATCACACACAATGTATCACCAAAGAAGTAAAATTCTGGACATAGTTTAAGTAGCACCATCCAACTGTCCATGACCGTGGACACGGCTATTCGAATAGTTTTACACTCTGCAGAGGTTGCGCACTTTACCCACAAGATCCGGGGAACTTTCGTGTCATCCACGACCCGCGGTACATCAAGTACCCGGGGTAAGCACCCGGTCATTACCTTTCCTTAGACGACACTAACATAGAGTCCACTCGTTGGCGCACGGCCCTCGGGTACAAACAATAGATCACGGGACTTGCCCAAATTTCAATGTTCACGCGTACCCGAAGGGACCAACGGTGTGTCCGGTGCCCTGTGAAAACAGTCATGGCCGCCTATCCAAGCACGACCCCGTCCCGGGAAAGACCTCAAGTCTTCCCGTCACTAGTAATGCGGGCACCATGCTAGTATCGACCTAAGTAATCAATAAAGCCCCGTCCCATAAGGGGTAGTGTGGTTGCACATGTTTGGTTGGGACGGTAGTCACACATAAATCTAATCCATCATTCCACCATGCACATGATATTACCGGCACATCACTTCTTTCTCAAGTGACGACCTAACACTTCATCACCCTCGGGCATTAGGGGCACCCGATGGGTTCATGCAAAGTTTTCAACTACGGGGGTTCATAACACACATGCATCATAGGAGCATCAAGACCAACCATTGCATGTCATCTAGCATATGGCAAGATCAACATTAAAGCATGCATCATGTGGTGGTTCATCTAGGTTATCATCGTAACCCTAATCATCATGCATCGGAAACAAACGGGTTCCGAAGAACAAGTGAATCATGGTCAAAGGGCTGCTTGCCTGGATTGGCTTGGTCTTCAAAGTCTTCAAGTCCTTCTCCTTCTTCTTCCACAGCAACTTCGTCAAATACGGGATCTATACGTCGCATAATAATAACGGAAAAATAAGAATACAATTAAAACAGAAAAACCAAAGTGCTCAGAAAAATGTCAACTCATTTTTGTAAAATACTAGAGAGTTTTCTAAGATGGGGAAAAAATCTTAGTTGGAGTTTTGGAGATGCAGAATAGGATATATTGATTTTTGAACAGGAGTTATACTGCTCAAATTTGAATTTAAATTTGAACAGTACAGAAAAGTTTCATGGATTTGAATGAAAGTAGTACCATTAAATAGGTTGGAATATTACAAGATTTTAGGAGTTGGAATTATTTAATTTGGATCAGTATTCTTTTCTGCATAAATGTTTGAAACATTAACAGAAAAGAAAAAGAAAAAGGGTTCCTGTGCACTGGGCCAGAAGTGGCCACAGTGCACGGCCCAGACGGCTCGGCCTGGCCGCACGGAGCCAGCGCGCGCGCACGTCAGGTTTCAAACCTGACGGGCGGGGCCCGTGGGTCAGTGGCTCAGAGGAGGGGAGAGAGGTGGGAGGATGACAGGCGGGGCCCGCCTGTCATCTCTAACCCCGCGGTCACGGCGGCGGCGAGCTCACCGGCGACGACTCCGGCCACGGCGACGACAACAGAGGCCAGGGACGGACTCAGCGGCGTGTTGCGGTTGCAGTGGTGGTAGCGCGGCACGGCGGGGAGCCCTGGTTCGCCGGCGACGAGGTGCGACGGCGGAGGCTCGTCGGAGGTCAGTTGCAGCGGCCGTTTCCGACTGCGAACAGAGGGGGAAAGAGAGGGGAAAGAGTCAGTGGCGTGCTGCGGTTCAGAAACGAGTGGAAGGAGGGGCTGGGGAGGCCTGTACCTCGAGATCGCCGGCGGCCCGACGCGGCGGAGCTCCGGTCGATCCCGAGCACTGGGGCGCTCTGGGGTTGAACTGAGGGTGCAGGAGGGACTAGGGGAGAGTTGTGAGGCTGGTGGTGGTGTTGGAAGAGCTCGGGGAGGCCTTTATATAGGGCCCCGACGAGGACCCGTGGTCCAGTGCGCCGGCGAGCTCCGGCTCGTCGCTACAACGCACGGGAGGCTGCGGGAGTGAGTCAGGGGAGTTGTTGGACGAGTCCCACGCCCAGCTGAGGCAAGAGGAGGAGCGGGGGAGCAACAGGGAGGCGCGCGCGTGTGGAGCAGAGGAGTGGCCGAAGCGGGCGGCCGGTGCGCGTGCGGCGACGGCCACTGGAGGGCGCAGGAGGAGGGGGACAGCACCGGTGGGGGTTGCGGACGTCAAGGCACGTTGGGAGGCGCGAGGGGGAGGCTCGAGGTTGTCGGGGATCAACGATTGGCCCGAGCCAGCGTGTGAGCTGCACTGTTCACGCGCCCTGGAGCGCGCGTATGGCTGGCATCAGCATGCTCTCGCCGGCTTGGTCCGTTCCAGCGTGCCCAACAGTGTCTGGTGAGTAGAGGGAGTAGTAAAGAATTGCCCTAAGACATTGGATGCTCAGGGGTGTAGAGAGAGAGGGAGAGTGCTGGTAAAAATGGTGAAAGATGGATGCACAGCAAGGTAAAGCTGGGGTTTCACCCCCCAATCATGGAGATGAGGTGCTGGGGGAGTTACTGGGGTTTGCTAGTAACCCCATGAGTCTGTGGTAAAGAGCTGAGGCCATGGAGAAAAGTGAAAGTGGTAAAAATAGAGGTTTTAAGATTTCTGCAGAAGGTGTTTGATCATGGTTTGATCAAGTAAATGAAGTCCACTTGACATGGCACTTGACAGGGTTGGAAGACATGAGAAAATAGGGTGCTTCACCAAATTTGGGCTCATTTGAAGAAACTAGCCAATGTATCTTTGGTGAACCCTAGAAATCAACAGAAACAGTTTCATCTTGATTGAGTCAAGCTAATCATCTCCCCTTGATGCACCACTTGGTGTAGCATCATCATTTGGGGTATTGATCATGCTCACAAAGTTTGAGGCTCCAGATAAAAAGTTGGTAATGTAAAGTTGTTCAAATTTGCATTTGAACAGAAAGGGTTTTGAGGTGATCTGATCAAGTTGCTCTATTCCAAATCTTGTGCCATTTGGTCTAGGTGCCTTATTAGGTCATACTAGCATGTTCACCAAGTTTGAGAGCATTTGGACAAGTTTGGCAATGTAAAGTTGCTCAAACTTCAAATATGGACATAATGGTTATGAAGGGGTTTGAGAAGGTTTCCTTGATCTCCAATGCATGAGGCTTTGCAAGATCATCAAATATGTCATATATGACATGATAGAATTTCCCTGGAATTTTTGGAGAAAAATTCCTTTGTAAATATTTCAAAAGCTTGAAATATCCAGAAAGGGTTTAAGAGGGTTTAGCCCATTATTTTGAACATGGCCAAGTGTTGAAACTCTTATATATGGACAATATATGTCCTCTGAGTCTCTCTGAATTTTGGCAAATATTTTTGAAATAGTTAAATAATTTTCCCCTATTAAAGACCATTTCTGGCCTTAAGAAAAAGCTTTTAAATAAAATAGGAAAATAACTTTTAAAATTATACCTTTGTGGTTTCTGGGAGTCCTATGACTACTAGGTCTCAAATAAACCTTTTGAAACAATTTTCACACCCTTAATCAAGTACTTGCAGTGCAAATCTCAATTTAGGGGTTTTTGGAAAACTAAATTTATAAAATACTTTTTGGCCAAACTAATTTTGTAAGAAAATACTATACTGTTATATAACACTTGGCATGATCATTGGGCAGAAGTTTTGGATAAGGAGATGAAATCTACAAGAGATCATAGTTGACTTTAATGAGCACATGAAAAAGCAAATGAAGAAAACTCAATTCCAAATAAAAGCCAAATGATGCTAAAAATTTTTGCTGGTCCAAATTTTCATGCTTCAAAGTTACAAATAACATGTTACAAAATGCAGGGTGTGACAGGGACTCTTGGGGCTGGTGCCCCTGGCCCAAATAGGCCAAGGCGCACACCCCTACATCTCATGTGACCCCCCGAGGCAGGTGGACCCCTGGACCCCTTTCGGCACTCCCGGTACAATACCGACAATACACGAAATTTTTCCGACGACCAAAACAGGACTTCCCATATATAAATCTTCACCTCCAGACCATTCCGGAACTCTTCGTCACGTCCGGGATCTCGTCCGGGACTCCGAACAACTTTCGGTCAACCACATACAATTCCCATTACAACTCTAGCGTCACCCGAACCTTAAGTGTGTAGATCCTACGGGTTCGCGAACCATGCAGACATGACCGAGACACCTCTCCGGCCAATAACCAATAGCCGGATCTGGATACCCATATTGGCTCCGACATGTTCCATGAAGATCTCATTGGTTGAACCTCGATGTCAAAGATTCAGACAATCCCGTATGTAGTTCCCTTTGTCTATCGGTATGTTACTTGCCCAAGATTTGACCATCGGTATCTCCATACCTAGTTCAATCTCGTTACCGTCAAGTCTATTTACTCGTTTCGTAATACAAGGTCCCGCAACTAACTCCTTAGTCACATTGCTTGCAAGCTTCTTGTGATGTTTTATTACCGAGAGGGCCCTCCGTCATACGGAGTGACAAATCCCAGTCTTGATCCATGCCAACTCAACATATACCTTTGGAGATACCTGTAGAGCACCTTTATAGTCACCCAGTTGAAGGAAATATGCCCTAGAGGCAATAATAAAGTTGTTATTTATATTTCCTTATATATCATGATAAATGTCTTTTATTCATGCTAGAATTGTATTAACCGGAAACTTGATACATGTGTGAATACATAGACAAAATAGAATGTCCCTAATATGCCTCTACTAGACTAGCTCGTTGATCTAAGATGGTTATGTTTCCTAACCATAGACATGTGTTGTCATTTGATTAACGAGATCACATCATTAGGAGAATGATGTGATGGACAAGACCCATCCATTAGCTTAGCACTATGATCGTTTAGTTTTACTGCTATTGCTTTCTTCATGACTTATACATGTTCCTCTGACTATGAGATTATGCAACTCTCGAATACCGGAGGAACACCTTGTGTCCTATCAAACGTCACAATGTAACCAGGTGATTACAAAGATGCTCTACATATGTTTCCAAAAGTGTTTGTGGTGTTGGCATATATCAAGATTAGGATTTGTCACTCCGAATGTCGAAGAGGTATCTCTGGGCCCTCTCGGTAATACACATCATAATAAGCCTTGCAAGCAAATGACTAATGAGTTAGTCACGAGATGAGGCATTATGGAACGAGTAAAGAGACTTGCCGGTAATGAGATTGAACTAGGTATGATGATACCGACGATCGAATCTCAGACAAGTAACATACTGATGACAAAGGGAACAACGTATGTTGTTATGCGGTTTGACCGATAAAGATCTTCATAGCATATGTAGGAGCCAATATGAGTGTCGGGACCCCAATCCTAAGTCACACCGATTTAGCATGTAACACATCATATCACTTTGCGGCCTCACGCACGGTATCCCCACGTGTGCCACCTTACCTGGCCCGGGACCGTTTGCGTATTTTGGCTCACGTATATGATAGTGTCGCCAGCATCCATATGACAGAGAACCTGGGCCAACATGACTAGTTAGAAACCAAAAGTGGCGCTAAATTACAGAGACATGCATACATTACCCAGCAACGAACGTGTCGGTCATCAACATATGAACCCAAGTCGTAGCAAGCTACAAGGACTTAAAGGAACAACACGTGACATTTTCCTGAAGGGACAGACACATGAACGAAGAAGGACACATGCCGGCCAGACTAAGTGTTCCGGAGCAGTAGCAAGCTACCAAGGCTCAGTGGAAGCACTAGGAGGCATTTCCCCATAAGATAGGCTACCAAGGGTAAACAACTAGGTATCAGATCCCACACATACCAATCATTTCAATAACATACACACAATATGCTCAATATGTGCAAATACAACATGGCATCACAACAAAACTCTATGAATCAAAGTATTTATTCATTAGGCTCCGAGGAGCCAGATATTACAAACATGGATCTCATGACCCAACGTACAGAGCATACAAGAAACGGAAGCATAACATGTCTGAGTACAGACAACTACAAATGAAAAAGGCTGAGAAGCCAGACTATCTAAAAGACCCTCCCAAGGTACAAGCTCGTAGCTGAGGTTACAAACTAAACGTCGAAGTCCACGCGGAACTACTAGCGAGGCTGAAGTCTCTCTGCAAAAACAAAAATTAAGCAAACGTGAGTACAAATGTACTCAACAAGACTTACATCAGAACTAGCTACATATGCATCAGTATCAATAAAGGGGTGGTGGAGTTTGACTGCAGCAAGCCAACTTTGACTCGATGGCTATCCTGAACTACGACTACAAGTAACTCTTCTGAGGTGGCGCACACGAGTCCACATATTCACCAAAACAATACAGCACTATGGATCCGCTCCCATCTCCCTACGAGAACGCCATCCATAGCACTCACGCTTATATTGCACATTTTAGAGTATCCACTTTCACTTGTCTATGAACTGTACAAGCAACCCAGAAGTCCTTTACCGCGGACACGGCTATTCGAATAGATGATGTTAACCCTGCAGGGGTGTACTTCTTCACAAACGCTCTCGCCACTTACCACCATGTACACGTCGTGTATCTCGGCAACCTTCAAGCGGAAGCCTGGCGAGGGAGTTGGCCACGACTTGACTAACCACACAAGTCCCTAGTCCAGGTTTATCGCCTATTCGGGTTCCATCCGCAAGGAGATCCGTCCGGGGTGTCGCTCATGACCCCAAATGATGTGTACAGGGTTCCCAAGCCCACCAAACGGGCGACGCTTGGTACACCCGGCCACGGTGCCTAGTTTGTCCCAAGACCACCTGTACCAGGTGCCACTTGGTAGACTACTAACACTATCTACAAACACCAGAAACTAGTTGCAACTCCTAGACAGAGATCGAGTTGATTAATAAGTCGAGAGAGTAAATTAAGGATCCCAATGTGTGGTAGTAGCTGTTCATGGATCACAAACACAGAACTCAGTTCCTGAGGACGGTTTCAATGAGACAACCCACCATGTACTCCTACATGGCCTCTCACCGCTACCTTTACCAAATCATGTTCACACACTTAGCTCTCAACAGTAGGACATGTTCACCACATTCCAATTCATCCCCGATGAATCAGACCCGGCACAACTCTAAGCAATAGCATGCGTAACAAGCAAGCATGGATGAGTAGGCACAACATGGCTCAAACAACTCCTACTCATGCTAGTGGGTTTCAACTATTTACTATGGCAAAGATAGGTCATGCAGAGGAAAGGGGTTCAGCTACCGCCTCATGTAACAGTTGAAACGTTGTTGTCCTAATGTAGTAAAAGAGAGCAGGAGCGAGAGAGTGGGATTGTATAGGAATGCTCAATGGGGGTTGCTTGCCTGGCACTTCTGAAGATAGTATTGCGTCTTCATCAGTGTCATCGATCACATCGTCGGAACAACGTCTACCGAGGGGGAACAACCACCGGCAAACAAGAGGGAACACAATCAATGCAATGCAACAATATGATGGATGATAATGACATGGCAATATGTTGTTGATTGAGCTAATGCAACTAGCAACCAGATTAAATGAAGATGGTTTGAACCAAAGGTTCAAATTCAAACTCCATATGTGATTATTTAAATGCCAACTATTAAAATTGTCATATACAGCAACCTTAGGTTGTTGAAACATGCATGAAAATGCCATAAACAGATTCCTCATATGTTTCTGATAATTTTTCATATATAAATTATTTCATTCTGAGCTACAGTTGAATTACTATGATTTTTAGAAGTTTAGGACTTTTTTCTAAAATTCATAAATCATTTCTGATTTTACTAAATATCCAGAAAACATTTATGACGTCAGCACTGCATCATACTTACATCATCTAGTCAACAGGGGCGGTCCAGGTCAAACCTGACATGTGGGATCCACACGTCAGTGGCTCTGCTAATTAATAGGGTTAAATAACACTAATTAAATGCTAAACTATAATTAGACAGGGCAGGGCCCACATGTGAGTGACTAACTAACTAACCAATTAATTAGTACTAACCTAGGTTAATTAACAGGGCGGGCCCCACTTGTCATTGACCCAGGGGAGGTCAAACCCGTGGTCAAAGGAGTCAAACTCGCCGGCGTTTTGCCGTCGGCGAGGCCAGACGCGGCGGTGAGCTTCGGATTTGGTCCTCCGGCGACCAAATCGACGACGGAGAGCACCTACGCATTGCGGGTGCTCGGCCGCATCCATCTACGCAAGCGGGAGGGGCTGAGGTTAGCCGAGCTCACCGAAATCAAGCTCACGGCGGCGGCCGGAGTTCGGCAGAGAGGGGAAGGAGATACGGGGCACGGGAGAGTGATCTGAGGGGCTCTACGGCCTCCTGGGAGCGTGCTGAGCACGACGACAAGCTCGGACGCGAGCTTTGCTAGCTCTATCCACGGCGGCCTCATGATCGGCGGCGAGGAGCTCCGGTCACGGTTGGGGATCGGGGCTAGAGCACGCGCGGAAGTGAGGGGACAGGGGGAAGAAGAGCTCACGGCGATCTCGATGGCGTCGTCAGCGAGCTCGGGGACGTCATTGTTGCTGCGAATCGAGTAGCGGCGATTGCCGGCCGTGGCAATGAAGATGGTGGTGATGGCGTGGCATCGGGGCACCTGGCATTGCGTGCGTCGGAGTAGAGATTCAGGGATTCGAGGCGGAGCTTGTGGGCTATCTGGCCGGGCGTGGGGATGCTGGTGGCCGCGGCTGCAGTGGACGGCGGCGACGGCAGTGCTCGGGTGGCGCTCAGCTGCGAGGTAGAGAGAGCAGAGGAGGGGAATGGGGTCCAGGGAGAGAGAGGAGAGGTGCAGGGGGTCGAGGGCGGTGGTGTGGCACTCGTGGAGGCCTCCAGGCCCTCGTCGGCAAGCAGGAGATGGCGAGGCTCAGCTATGCGCTGGGCACGCAGGTGCTTCTCCTCCTGGCAGGAGGAAGAAGACTGTGCTGCCCCTGTGGGCTGGGCCTCCGGTAGCTGGGCCAGGTGGGCTGCCAGGTGAGTGGGCTTCCAGGTAAGGCGAGGTTAGTTCCTTTCTCTCTCTTTTCTGTTTTCTATTTTTCTTCTGTTTTCTGTTATTAATATCTTTTGCCACTGTTTTGAATTTAAACAAATTCAAACAATGCCAAAAACTCTGAATATTTTCATTTTGCTAGATTGACTTTTCCAAAAGCTCATAAAACATTTCAGGGCTATTTGAAATTATATTCTAGTTATATGAATATAATTCAAATTAAAATAGCTAATGATTTAAATTCAAAGTCCCAAAAATAAATCCTTCAAAATGTGCCTAAATTTTGGTTTGATATATAGCTCTTGCCATAATTCTCAAACATTGCATGAGCACATCTTGGAAACAAAGAATGAAATTTGTAGGGTTCTTTGCCCTTCTTTTATTTAAATTTTTGAGGCTTCAAATTCCTCAATTCAGTTTCTTGAAATCTAACATGATGCATGAAGCACTCAAGTGCAACTAATTACCAGTAGTAATCTAGGGCTGTGACAATGAGCATCCAGGTTACACTATTGGTTATTGACCGGAGATATGTCTCGGTCATGTCTACATAGTTCTCGAACCCGTAGGGTCCGCATGCTTAACGTTCGATGACGATTGGTATTACCAGTTTATGTGATTTGATGTACCAAAGGTTGTTCAGAGTCCCGAATGAGATCACGGACATGACGATGAGTCTCAAAATGGTCGAGAAATTAAGATTCATATATTGGAAGGTTATATTTGGACATCGGAATGGTTCGGGTTGTATCGGATAAATTACGGAGTACCGGGGGTTACCGGAACCCCCCGGAAGCTATTGGGCCTCATGGGCTTTAGTGGAGATGAGAGAGGGCTGGCCAGGAGGTGGCGCGCGCCTCCCCTTGCCCCAATCCGAATTGGACAAGGGGAGGGGGTGGCGCCCCCTCCTTCCTTCTCTCCTCCTCCTCCTCCCCCCCTTTTCCTAGTTGGACTAGGAAAGGAGGAAACCTACTCCTACTAGGAGTAGGAATCCTCGCCCCTTGGCGTGCCCCTCCTAGGCCGGCCTCCTCCTCCCTCCCTCCTGTATATACGTGGGGAGGGGGCACCCCATATACACACAAGTTGATTTCTTAGCCATGTACGGTGCCCCCCTCCACAGTTACACACCTCCGTCATATTGTCATAGTGCTTAGGTGAAGCCCTGCGTCGGTAACTTCATCATCACCGTCACCATGCCGTCGTGCTGACAAAACTCTCCCTCGGCCTCAGCTGGATCAAGAGTACGAGGGACATCGCCGAGCTGAACGTGTGTAGATCACGGAGGTGCCGTGCGTTAGGTACTTGATCAGTTGGATCGTGAAGATGTTCGACTACATCAACTGCGTTACTAAACGCTTCCGCTTTTGGTCTACGAGGGTATGTGGACACACTCTCCTTGCTCGTTGATATGCTTCTCCTAGATAGATCTTGCGTGATCGTAGGAAATTTTTGAAATACTACGTTCCCCAACAATGGCATCATGAGCCAGGTCTATGCGTAGATGATATGCACGAGTAGAACACAATGAGTTGTGGGCAATAATAGTCATACTGCTTACCACCATGTCATACTTTGATTCGGCGGTATTGTTGGATGAAGCGGCCCAGGCCGACATTACATGACCGCGTTCATGAGACTGGTTCTACCGACGTTCTTTGCACATAGGTGGCTGGAGGGTGTTAGTTTCTCCAACTTTAGTTGAATCGAGTGTGACTACGCCCGGTCCTTGTTGAAGGTTAAAACAACACACATGACGAAAAATCTTTGTGGTTTTGATGCGTAGGTAAGAACGGTTCTGGCTAAGACCGTAGCTTCCACGTAAAACTTGCAACAACAAAGTAGAGGACGTCTAACTTGTTTTTGCAGGGCATGTTGTGATGTGATATGGTCAAGACGTGATGAATTATACGTTATTGTATGAGATGATCATGTTATGTAAAATATCGGCAACCGGCACGGGCCATATGGTCGTCTCTTTATTGTATGAGTTGCGAAAGCCATGTAATTGCTTTACTTCATCACTATGAGTTAGCGATAGTAGTAGTAGCAATAGTTGGCGAGACGATGATACGTCTCCAACGTATCTATAATTTTTGATTGTTCCATGCTATTATATTATCCTTCTAGGATGTCTTATGGGCTTTTATATACACTTTTATATGATTTTTGGGACTAACCTATTAACCCAGAGCCCAGTGCCAGTTTTTGTTTTTCTCCTGTTTTAGGGTTTTACAGAAAAGGAATATCAAACAGAGTCCAATTGAGGTGCCAATTTTTGACGATTTTTTCTAGACCAAAAGAAGCCCCCGAAGTAAAAGAGTTGGGCCAGGGGAGCCACGGGCTTCCCACGAGGGTGGGGGCGCGCCCTGGGAAGGTGGTGGCGCCCCCTATCTCGTGGACAGCCCAGAAGCCTCTCTTACGTGGGACCTACGCAAAAAAATCCTATAAATACTGAAACCTTCGGAAATTAACCTAGATCGAGAGTTCCGCCGCCGAAAGCCTCTGGTGCCACCAAAAACCAATCTAGACCCCGTTCCGGCACCCTACCGGAGGGGGGAATCCCTCTCCGGTGGATATCTTCATCATCCGGGTGCTCTCCATGACAAGGTGGGAGTAGTCCACCCTCGGGGATGAGGGTATGTATCAGTAGCTATGTGTTTGATCTCTCTCTCTCTCTCTCTCGTGTTCTTGAGATGGCACGATCTTGATGTATCGCGAGCTTTGCTATTCTATTTGGATCTTATAATGCTTCTCCCCCTCTACTCTCTTGTAATGGATTGAGTTTTCCCTTTGAAGTTATCTTATCGGATTGAGTCTTTAAGGATTTGAGAACACTTGATGTATGTCTTGCACATGCTTATCTATGGTGACAATGGGATATCATATGATCTACTTGATGTATGTTTTGGTGATCAACTTGCGGGTTCCGTGACCTTGGGAATCTATGCATAGGGGTTGGCACACATTTTCGTCTTGACTTTCCGGTAGAAACTTTGGGGCACTCTTTGAAGTACTTTGTGTTGGTTGAATAGATGAATCCGAGATTGTGTGATGCATATCGTATAATCATGCCCACGGATACTTGAGGTGACAATGGAGTATCCAGGTGACATTAGGGTTTTGGTTGATTTGTGTCTTAAGGTGTTATTCTAGTACGAACTCTATGATAGATTGAACGTTACTACAGACTCTTGAATAGATCGATCAGAAAGAATAACTTTGAGGTGGTTCCGTACCCTACCATAATCTCCTCGTTTGTTCTCCGCTATTAGTGACTTTGGAGTGACTCTTTGTTGCATGTTGAGGGCTAGTAATATGATCCAATTATGTTATCCTTGTTGAGAGAACTTGCACTTGTGAAAGTATGGACCCTAGGCCTTGTTTACTATCATTGCAACACTGTTTATGCTCACATTTATCACTTGCTACCTTGCTGTTTTTATATTTTCTTATTACAAACACCTACATCTACCATCCGTATTGCACTTTTATCACCATCTCTTCGCCGAACTAGTGCACCTATACAATTTACCATTGTATTGGGGACACAAGAGACTCTTTGTTATTTGGTTGCATGGTTGTTTGAGAGAGACCATCTTCATCCTACGCCTCCCATGGATTTATAAACCTTAGGTCATCCACTTGAGGGAAATTTGCTACTGTCCTTCAAACCTCTGCACTTGTAGGCCCAACAATGTCTACAAGGAGAAGGTTGCGTAGTAGACATCAAGCTCTTTTTTGGCGCCATTGCCGGGGAGGTTAGTGCTTGAAGGTATATCTTTAGATCTTGCAAGCGAATCTTTTAGTTTCTTGTTTTATCACTAGTTCTGTTTATAAAAGAAAACTACAAAAAAATGGAATTAAGGTTACCTCATATGCTTCATCTTTTTAATATCTTTCGTGAAAATGATGGAAAGGAAAATTGTGCTCAAGTACTATAAGAAGAATTACATTATGCTTGGCACTAAAGACTTGAATTATGAGCATGCTTGCAATGTTGTTAGTGTGAATCCTTTGAATATCCATGGTACTAATGATGATTGCACTAGTCATGATGAAAATATCTCATATAAGCATGTTGATTTTTGTGGAGTGTATAGAGTTTACAAGTACATACCAAAGAGGGAAGATAGATTTTGCAAGAGGCATAAGTATTTAGAAACTAAATGGTTGCTACAGATGCTAGATGATTGTGCTGAAAATTTAAAATGTCTTAGCCGTACTTGTGAACTTTGCAATGAACGTGGTCATTTCATTACCCAATGCGAATTGTTTCATGATCGAATTGTGTCCAAAAATGGTGATGACTTGATTTCCCTTGCACATCATAATGAACTTATCTTGCTTTTGGGTTATGAAGAAATTAAATGTAGAACTAAGTTTCTTCCAGGATTTGCCATTGATAAACTTCTTGAGTTTGATATAAAGGAAATATATATGTATTGTGCGGTGAATTGCATGGAAAATCCTCATATTGCCAATTACCTTAAGTCAAGAAAACAAATAGGAGATGAAGAGAATACTAATGAAAGGGAATAGATTTCCCAATATCCTCCTATTATTTCTTATGATGAATCAGGTAACGAGGAGGAGCCTCCTATTCTACCAATCTCAGTAGTAAGGAGCTCCAAAAAGAAGATTAAACCCACACATGATGAGAATAAGAAAAACAAAAGACGGAGAAGCAAAGACAAAAAGGTATTCCTTCCAAATGATGTTGCTTCTATTACTCATTGTGATGATTATAATTGCTATACTATCGGTGCTATCCATACTATTAACGATGAGAGTGATTATGCTTATGATATGGAAAGGCCCAAGCTTGGGGATGCTATGTTTTATGAGAATGATATATTTGAGAATTTATTTGCTGCAATTAATGTTTGACCCAAGCTTGGCGATGCTACGCTTGATGAAGATGATATTTTTAGCCTCCCAAGTCTTGATATGCAAATCTATTATGATGAAAGCATGCCTCCTATTTATGATGATTATTGTGATGACACTTATGCTATAAAAAGTAGTGATGATTATACTTATAAAACTTGTCATGATTATGATTACCCTTTCTCTTAACATTACTCTTTTAATGTGGAAACAATCTATAGTATTCAAGTCTCTTATGATACTTCCACTATTCCGAATGAGAAGAATTTTGCTTATGTGGGGAGTAGTAAAATTTCTATGCAATTAGATCATGAAAAGAATGCTTTTTGTGCTGGTTATATTGTTGAATTCATTCATGATGCTACTGAAAATTATTATGAGGGAGGAACATATGCTTGTAGGAATTGCAATAATATCAAGTTTCCTCTCTATGTGCTTAAAGTTCTGAAGTTATGCTTGTTCTGCCTTCCTATGCTAGTTGATTATTGTTCCCATAAGTTGTTTGCTCACAAAATCCCTATGCATAGGAAGTGGATTAGACTTAAATGTGCTAGTCATATTCTTCATGATGCTCCCGTTATGTTTCAATTCTTATCTTTTATGCGAGCATCATTGAAATCATCATGCCTACCTAGGGGCGTTAAACGATAGCGCTTGTTGGGAGGCAACCCAACTTTATTTTAGTTTCTTTGTTTTTGATGCTGTTAGTGAATAAATATTGCATATAGCTTCTGTTTAGACGTGGTTTTGTGTTTTAATTAGTGTTTGTGCCAAGTAGAACCTTTGGGAAGACTTGTGTGAAGTTTATGTGATCTTGCTATGAAAAACAGAATCGTTAGCGCTTGCTAGAATGGTCATCAGATTTTACTGGAGCGTGATATTTAGTTGATTCTTTTTTCAGATGATTGGTAGACAAATTCCACAAATTTTACAATTTAGTTTGAAATTTTTGGAGTTCCAGAAGTAGACGAAACCTGCAGATTACTACAGACTGTTCTGTTTTTGACAGATTCTGTTTTTCGTGTGTTGTTTGCTTATTCCGATGCATCTATGCGTAGTATTGGAGGATATGAACCATAGATAAGTTGGAATACAGTAGGTTTAACACCAATATAAACAAAGAATGAATTCATTGCAGTACCTTTCAGTAGTGGTTTGCTTTCTTATACTAACGGAGCTCACGAGATTTTTGTCTAAGTTTTGTGTTGTGAAGTTTTCAAGTTTTGAGTATTGTTTGATGGACTATAGAACAAAGAGTAGCAAGGGCCTAAGCTTTGGGATGCCCAATGCACCCCAACTAAAATGCAAGGACACCGAAAAGCCTAAGCTTGGGGATGCCTCGGGAAGGCATCCCCTCTTTCGTCTTCATCCATCGGTAACTATACTCGGAGCTATATTTTTATTCACCACATGATATGTGTTTTGCTTGGAGCGTCAATTTAGTTTATTTTGTTTTGATTGCTGTTTGAATAATATCCCAAGATCTGAAGTTCTTAAATGTTAGAGAGTCTTCACATAGTTACATAATTATTCAACTACTCATTGATCTTCACTTATATCTTTCGGAGTAGTTTGTTGTTTGCTCTAGTCCTTCACTTATATCTGTTAGAGCACGACGGTGGTTTTATTTTGAAGAAATATATGAACTCTAATGCTTCACTTATATCCTTTTGAGAGTCTATTAAAACATCATGGTAATGTGCTTAGGCTATAAAACTAGTCTTCACATGATAGACATCCAATATCAATGTAGTAAAAAAAATTCACACTAAGTGCATTGAATATGATGAGATGTTGGATGCTTGATAATTGTTTTGAGATATGAGGATAGTGATATTAGAGTCATGCTAGTGGATTTATTATGAAATTGAGAAATACTTGTGTTAAGGTTAGTGATTCCCGTAGCATGCACGTATGGTGAACCGATATGTGACAGAGTTAGAGCATGAGGTATTTGTAGAGTGCCAACCTTTGTGTGGAGGTCGGGGGCGCGCGATGGTTAACTCCTACCAACCTCCCCTCTAAAAGCATGAGTTGATTGCTTTGTTTTGATGACTCGTAGATTTTTGCAATAAGTATATGAGTTCTTATGACTAATGTTGAGTCCATGGATTATACACACTCTCACCCTTCCACCATTGCTAGCCTCTCTTGTACCGCGCAACTTTCGCCGGTACCATAAACCCACTGTACATCCTTCCTAAAAACAGCCACCATAGTATTCCTCAAAACAGCCACCATACCTGCCTATCATGGCATTTCCATAGCCATTCCGAGATATATTTCCATGCAACTTTCCACCGTTCCGTTCATATGACACGCATCATATTGTCATATTGCCATTGCATGATCATGTAGTTGACATCGTATTTGTGGCAAGGCCACCATGCATAATTTTTATACATGTCACTCTTGTTTCATTGCACATACCGGTACACCGCCGGAGGCATTCATATAGAGTCATACTTTGTTGTTGTAGTATCGAGTTGTAATATCGAGTTGTAATGAAAGTGTGATGATCATCATTATTAGTGCATTGTACCATGGGAGGAAAGGCTAAATCTATAAAGCCCCTCCGCAAAAAGAAAAAAGAAAAAAAAGAAAGGCCAAAGAAAAAAAAGAAAGGCAAAAAAAAAGGCCCAAAAAAAGAAAAAAGGGACAATTGCTACTATCTTTTTCCACACTTGTGCTTCAAAATAGCACCATGTTCTTCATTGTAGAGAGTCTCATGTTTAGTCACTTTCATATACTAGTGGGAATTTTCATTATAGAACTTGGCTTGTATATTCCAACGACGGGCTTCCTCAAATGCCCTAGGTCTTCGTGAGCAAGCAAGTTGGATGCACCCCACTAGTTTCTTTTGTTGAGATTTCATTCATATCTAGCTCTAGTGCATCCGTTGCATGGCAATCCCTACTCACTCACATTGATATCTATTGATGGGCATCTCCATAGCCCGTTGATACGCCTAGTCGATGTGAGACTATCTCCCTCCTTTTTGTCGTCTCCACAACCACCTCTATTCCACCCATAGTGCTATGTCCATGGCTCACGCTCATGTATTACGTGAAAGTTGAAAGGTTTGAAAAGATAGAGTATGAAAACAAGTGCTTGGCTGAAATCGGGGTTGTGCAGGATATGAATATTTAGTGTGATAACAAGGGAGCATAGCCAACACTATATGATTTCGTAGGGATAACTTTCTTTAGCCATATTATTTTGAGAAGACATGATTGTTTTGTTAGTATGCTTGAAGTATTGTTATTTCTTATGTCAATATATACTTTTGTCTTGAATCTTTCAGATCTAAACATTCATGCCACAATTAAGAGAATTACATTGAAAAACTATGTTGGTTAGCATTCCACATCAAAAAATTTGTTTTTATCATTTACCTACTCGAGGACGAGCAGGAATTAAGCTTGGAGATGCTTGATTACATTGAATTAAGTTGGGCCAGGGGAGCCACGGGCTGCCCACGAGGGTGGGGGGCGTGCCCTGGGAAGGTGGTGGCGCCCCCTATCTCGTGGACAGCCCAGAAGCCTCCCTTACGCGGGACCTACGCCAAAAATTCCTGTAAATACTGAAACCTTCAGAAATTAACCTAGATCGGGAGTTCCGCCGCCGAAAGCCTCTGGTGCCACCAAAAACCAATCTAGACCTGTTCCGGCACCCTGCCGGAGGGGGGAATCCCTCTCCGGTGGCTATCTTCATCATCCCGGCGCTTTCCATGACGAGGAGGGAGTAGTCCACCCTCGGGGCTGAGGGTATGTATCAGCAGCTATGTGTTTGATCTCTCTCTCTCTCGTGTTCTTGAGATGGCACGATCTTGATGTATCGCGAGCTTTGCTATTCTAGTTGGATCTTATAATGCTTCTCCCCCTCTACTCTCTTGTAATGGATTGAGTTTTCCCTTTGAAGTTATCTTATCAGATTGAGTCTTTAAGGATTTGAGAACACTTGATGTATGTCTTGCACGTGCTTATCTGTGGTGACAATGGGATATCATGTGATCTACTTGATGTATGTTTTGGTGATCAACTTGTGGGTTCCGTGACATTGGGAATCTATGCATAGGGGTTGGCACACGTTTTCATCTTGACTTTCCGGTAGAAACTTTGGGGCACTCTTTAAGTACTTTGTGTTGGTTGAATAGATGAATCCGAGATTGTGTGATGCATATCGTATAATCATGCCCACGGATACTTGAGGTGACAATGGAGTATCTAGGTGACATTAGGGTTTTGGTTGATTTGTGTCTTAAGGTGTTATTCTAGTACAAACTCTATGATAGATTGAACGTTACTACGGACTCTTGAATAGATCGATCAGAAAGAATAACTTTGAGGCGGTTCCGTACCCTACCATAATCTCCTCGTTTGTTCTCCGCTATAAGTGACTTTGGAGTGACTCTTTGTTGCATGTTGAGGGCTAGTAATATGATCCAATTATGTTATCCTTGTTGAGAGAACTTGCACTAGTGAAAGTATGAACCCTAGGCCTTGTCTACTATCATTGCAACACTGTTTATGCTCACTTTTATCACTTGCTACCTTGCTGTTTTTATGTTTTCTTATTACAAAAACCTATATCTACCATCCATATTGCACTTGTATCACCATCTCTTCGCCGAACTAGTGCACCTATACAATTTACCATTGTATTGGGTGTGTTGGGGGACACAAGAGACTCTTTGTTATTTGGTTGCAGGGTTGTTTGAGAGAGACCATCTTCATCCTATGCCTCCCACGGATTGATAAACCTTAGGTTATCCACTTGAGGGAAATTTGATACTGTCCTACAAACCTCTGCACTTGGAGGCCCAACAACGTCTACAAGGAGAAGGTTGTGTAGTAGACATCAGACGACCACGACGCTACGATGAAGATCATGGTGTCAAGCTAGTGACGATGGAGATCATGACGATGCTTTGGAGATGGAGATCAATATCACAAGATGATGATGGCCATATCATGTCACATATTTTTGCATGTGATGTTTATCTTATTATGCTTCATATTTTGCTTAGTACGACGGTAGCATTATAAGATGATCCCTTACAAAATTGCAAGGTACAAGTGTTCTCCTTGAGTATGCATCATTGCGACAGTTCGTCGTGCCGAGACACCACGTGATGATTGGGTGTGATAAGCTCTACGTTCACATACAACGGGTGTAAGATAGTTTTGCACATGCAGAATACTCGGGTTAAAATTGACGAGCCTATCATGTACATACATGGCCTCAGAACACTGGAGACCGAAGTTCGAGCGTGAATCATATAGTAGATATGATCAATATAAGATGTTCACCATTGAAAACTTAGTTGATTTGGATCACGTGATCATTTAGATGACTAGAGGGATGTCTATCTAAGTGGGAGTTCTTTAGTAATATGATTAATTGAACTTTAATTTATCATGAACTTAGTCCTGATAGTTTTTGCATATATATGTTGTTGTAGATCAATGGCCCATGCTACCGTTCCCTTGAATTTTAATGCGTTCCTAGAGAAAGCTAAGTTGAAAGATCATGGTAGCAACTACACGGACTGGGTCCGTAACTTGAGGATTATCCTCATTGCTGCACAGAATAATTATGTCCTGGAAGCACCGCTAAGTGAAAAGCCAGCTGCAGATGCAACACCGGACGTTAGGAACATTTGGCAGAGCAAAGTTGATGACTACTCGATAGTTCAGTGTGCCATGCTTTACGGCTTAGAATTGGGTCTTCAAAGACGTTTTGAACGTCATGGAGCATATGAGATGTTCCAAGAGTTGAACTTAATATTTCAAGCAAATGCCCGAGTTGAGAGATATGAAGTCTCCAACAAGTTCTATAGCTGCAAGATGGAGGAGAACAGTTCTATCAGTGAACACTTGCTCAAAATGTCTGGGTACTACAATCACATGACTCAACTTGGAGTCAAAGTTGATGAAGATAGTGTTATTGATAGAGTTCTTCAGTCACTGCCACCAAGCTATAAAGGCTTCGTGATGAACTATAATATGCAAGGGATGGAGAAGACTATTCCCGAGCTCTTCGCAATGCTCAAAGCTACGGAGGTAGAAATAAAAAAGGAGCATTAAGTGTTGATGGTTAACAAGACCACTAGTTTCAAGAAAAAAGGCAAGGGAAAGAAGGGGAACTTCAAGGAGAATAGCAAGCCAGTTGCTACTCCCGTGAAGAAACTCAAGTCTGGAGCCAAGCCTGAAACCGAGTGCTTCTACTGCAAATGGACTGGACAATGGAAGCGGAACTGCCCCAAGTATTTGGCGGATAAGAAGGATGGCAAAGTGAACAAAGGTATATTTGATATACATGTTATTGATGTGTACCTTACTAATGCTCGTAGTAGCACCTGGGTATTTGATACTGGTTCGGTTGCTAATATTTGTAACTCAAAACATGGGCTACGGATTAAACGAAGATTAGCTAAGGACGAGGTGACGATGCGCGTGGGAAATGGTTCCAAAGTCGATGTGATCGCCGTCGGCACGCTACCTCTACATCTACCATTGGGATTAGTTTTAGACCTAAATAATTGTTATTTGGTGCCAGCGTTGAGCATAAACATTATATTTGGATCTTGTTTGTTGCGAGACAGTTATTCATTTAAATTAGTGAATAATGGTTGTTCTATTTATATGAGTACTATCTTTCATGGTCATGCACCCTTGCTGAATGGTCTATTTTTGTTGGATCTCGATCGTAGTGATACACATATTCATAACATTGAAGCCAAAAGATGCAAATTTGATAATGATAGTGCAACTTATTTATGGCACTACCGTTTAGGTCATATTGGTGTAAAACACACGAAGAAACTCCATGCTGATGGACTTTTGGAATCACTTGATTATGAATCACTTGGTGCTTGCGAACCATGCCTCATGGGCAAGATGACTACAACTCCGTTCTCCGGAACAGTGGAGCGAGCAACTGACTTATTGGAAATCATACATACTGATGTATGTGGTCTAATGAGTGTTGAGGCTCGCGGCGGGTATCATTATTTTCTAACCTTCACAGATGATTTGAGCAGATATGAGTATATCTACTTGATGAAACACAAGTCTGAAACATTTGAAAAGTTCAAAGAATTTCAGAGTGAAGTAGAGAATCATCGTAACAAGAAAATAAAGTTTCTACAATCTGATCGCGGAGGCGAATATTTGAGTTCCGAGTTTGGTCTTCATTTGAAACAGTGTGGAATAGTTTCACAACTCACACCACCTGGAACACCATAGCGTAATCGTGTGTCCGAACGTCATAATCGTACTTTATTAGACATGGTGTGATCTATGATGTCTCTTACCGATTTACCACTATCCTTTTGGGGTTATGCTTTAGAAACAGATGCATTCACGTTAAATAGGGCACCATCAAAATCCCTTAATACGACACCTTATGAACTGTGGTTTGGCAAGAAACCCAAGTTGTCGTTTCTTAAAGTTTGGGGCTGCAATGCATATGTGAAAAAACTTCAATCTGATAAGCTCGAACCCAAGTCGGAGAAATGTGTCTTCATAGGATACCCAAAGGAGACTGCTGGGTACACCTTCTATCACAGATTCGAAGGCAAGATATTCGTTGCTAAGAATGGATCCTTTCTAGAGAAGGAGTTTCTCTCGAAAGAAGTGAGTGGGAGGAAAGTAGAACTTGATGAGGTAATTGTACCTCCTCCCGAATTGGAAAGTAGTTCATCAGAGAAACTAGTTCCAGTGATTCCTACACCAATTAGTGAGGAAGTTAATGAAGATGATCATGAAACTTCAGATCAAGTTACTACTGAACCTCATAGGTCAACCAGAGTACGTTCTGCACCAGAGTGGTACGGTAACCCTGTTCTGGAAGTCATGTTACTAGACCATGATGAACCTACGAACTATGAGGAAGCGATGATGAGCCCAGATTCCGCAAAATGGCTTGAGGCCATGAAATCTGAGATGGGATCCATGTATGAGAACAAAGTGTGGACTTTGGTCGACTTGCCCGATGATCGGCAAGCAATTGAAAATAAATGGATTTTTAAGAGGAAGACTGACGCCAATGGTAATGTTACTGTCTACAAAGCTCGACTTGTTGCGAAAGGTTTTCAACAAGTTCAAGGAGTTGACTACGATGAGACTTACTCATCCGTAGCGATGCTTAAGTCCGTCCGAATCATGTTAGCAATTGCCACATTTTATGATCATGAAAACTAGCAAATGGATGTCAAAACTGCATTCCTTAATGGATATCTCAAAAAAGAGTTGTATATGATGCAACTAGAAGGTTTTGTGGATCCTAAAGGTGCTAACAAAGTGTTCAAGCTCCAGCGATCCATCTATGGACTGGTGCAAGCATCTCGGAGTTGGAATATACGCTTTGATGAGGTGATCAAAGCATATGGTTTTATACAGACTTTTGGAGAAGCCTATATTTACAAGAAAGTGAGTGGGAGCTCTGTAGCATTTCTGATATTATATGTGGATGACATATTGTTGATTGGAAATGATCTAGAATTTCTGGATGGCATAAAAGGATACTTGAATAAGAATTTTTCAATGAAAGACCTCGATGAAGCTGCTTATATATTGGGCATCAAGATCTATAGAAATAGATCAAGACGCTTAATTGGACTTTCACAAAGCGCATACCTTGATAAAGTTTTGAAGAAGTTCAAAATGGATTAGTCAAAGAAAGGGTTCTTGCCTGTGTTACAAGGTGTGAAGTTGAGTAAGACTCAATGCCCGACCACTGTAGAAGATAAAGAGAAAATGAAAGTCATTCCCTATGCTTTAGCCATAGGTTCTATTATGTATGCAATGCTATGTACCAGACCTGATGTGTGCCTTGCTATAAGTCTGGCAGGGAGGTACCAAAGTAATCCAGGAGTGGATCACTGGACAGCGGTCAAGAACATCCTGAAATACCTGAAAAGGACGAAGGATATGTTTCTCGTTTATGGAGGTGAAAAAGAGCTCATCATAAACGGTTACGTCGATGCAAGCTTTGACACTGATCCGGATAACTCTAAGTCACAAACCGGATACATATTTTTGTTGAATGATGGAGCTGCCAGTTGGTGCAGTTCCAAGCAGAGCGTCGTGGCGGGATCTACGTGTGAAGCGGAGTACATAGCTGCTTCAAAAGCAGCAAATGAAGGAGTCTGGATGAAGGAGTTCATATCTGATCCTGGTGTAATACCTAGTGCATCTGGTCCAATAAAAATCTTTTGTGACAACACTGGAGCAATAGCCTTGGCGAAGAAATCCAGGTTTCACAAGAGAACCAAGCACATCAAGAGATGCTTCAACTCCATCCGCGATCAAGTCAAGGAGGGAGACATAGAGATTTCCAAAATACATAAGGATATGAATGTCGCAGACCCGTTGACTAAGCCTCTTCCACGAGCAAAACATGACTAACACCAAGACTCCATGGGTGTTAAAATCATTACTATGTAATCTAGATTATTGACTCTAGTGCAAGTGGGAGACTGAAGGAAATATGCCCTAGAGGCAATAATAAAGTTGTTATTTATATTTCCTTATATATCATGATAAATATTTTTTATTCATGCTAGAAACTTGATACATGTGTGAATACATAGACAAAACAAAATGTCCCTAGTATGCCTCTACTAGACTAGCTCTTTAATCAAAGATGGTTATGTTTCCTAACCATAGACATGTGTTGTCATTTGATTAACGGGATCACATCATTAGGAGAATGATGTGATGGACAAGACCCATCCGTTAGCTTAGCACTATGACAGTTTACTTTTACTGCTATTGCTTTCTTCATGACTTATACACGTTCCCCTGACTATGAGATTACGCAACTCTCGAATACCGTAGGAACACCTTGTGTGCTATCAAACATCACAACGTAACTGGGTGATTATAAAGATGCTCTATAGATGTTTCTGAAAGTGTTTGTGGTGTTGGCATAGATCAAGATTAGGATTTGTCACTCCGAATGTCGGAGAGGTATCTCTGGGCCCTCTCGGTAATACACATCATAATAAGCTTTGCAAGCAAATGACTAATGAGTTAGTCACGAGATGATTTATTATGGAACAAATAAAGAGACTTGCCGGTAACGATATTGAACTAGGTGTGATGATACCGATGATCGAATCTCGAGCAAGTAACATACCGATGACAAAGGGAACAACGTACGTTGTCATGCAGTTTGACCGATAAAGATATTCGTAGAATATGTAGGAGCCAATATGAGCATCTAGGTTCCGCTATTGGTTATTGACCAGAGTTATGTCTCGGTCATGTATACATAGTTCTTGAACCCGTAGGGTCCGCACGCTTAACGTTCGATGACGATTGGTATTATGAGTTTACGTGATTTGATGTACCGAAGGTTGTTCGGAGTCCCGGATGATATCACGGACATGACGAGAAGTCTCGAAATGGTCAAGACATAAAGATTCATATATTGGAAGGTTATATTCGGACATCGGAATGGTTCGGGTCGTATCGGTTAAATTACGGAGTACCGGGGGTTACCGGAATCCCCCCTCCCGATGTCTACTACACAACCTTCTTCTTGTAGACGTTGTTGGGCCTCCAAGTGCGGAGGTTTGTAGGACAGTAGCAAATTTCCCTCAAGTGGATGACCTAAGGTTTATCAATCCGTGGGAGGCGTAGGATAAAGATGGTCTCTCTCAAGCAACCCTGCAACCAAATAACAAAGAGTCTCTTGTGTCCCCAGCACACCCAATACAATGGTAAATTGTATAGGTGCACTAGTTTGGCGAAGAGATGGTGATACAAGTGCAATATGGATGTTAGATATAGGTTTTTATAATCTGAAAATATAAAAACAGCAAGGTAACTAATGATAAAAGTGAGCGAAAATGGTATTGCAATGCGTTGAAGTAAGGCCTAGGGTTCATACTTTCACTAGTGCAAGTCCTCTCAACAAGGATAACATAATTGGATCATATAACTATCCCTCAACATGCAACAAAGAGTCACTCCAAAGTCACTAATAGCGGAGAACAAACAAGGTGATTATTGTAGGGTACAAAACCACCTCAAAGTTATTTTTTCTGATCGATCTATTCGAGAGTCTGTTGTAAAATAACATGAAGCTATTCTTTCCGTTCGATCTATCCTAGAGTTCATACTAGAATAACACCTGAAGATACACATCAACAAAAACCCTAATGTCACCTAGATACTCCAATGTCACCTCAAGTATCCGTGGGCATGATTATACGATATGCATCACACAATCTCAGATTCCTCTATTCAACCAACACAAAGAACTTCAAAGAGTGCCCCAAAGTTTCTACCAGAGAGTCAAGACAAAAACGTGTGCCAACCCCTATGCATAAGTTCACATGGTCACTGAACCCGCAAGTTGATCACCAAAACATACATCAAGTAGATCACGTGAATATCCCATTATCACCACAGATAAGCACATGCAAGACATACATCAAGTGTTCTCAAATCCTTAAAGACTCAACTCGATAAGATAACTTCAAAGGGAAAACTCAATCCATTACAAGAAGGTAGAGGGGGAGAAACATCATAAGATCCAACTATAATAGCAAAGCTCGCGATACATCAAGATCGTGCCATATCAAGAACACGAGAGAGAGAGAGAGAGAGAGAGAGAGAGAGAGAGAGAGAGAGAGAGAGACGCCCCGATTTGTCCGTACACTAATCATGCACACAAATGTGTACGACCAAGATCAGGGACTCACTGGTAGATATCACAACACAACTCTAAAAGTAAAATAAGTCATACAAGCTTCATATTACAAGCCAGGGGCCTCAGGGCTCGAATACAAGTGCTCGATCATAGACAAGTCAGCGGAAGCAACAAATATCTGAGTACAGACATAAAGTAAAACAAGGTGCCATAAGATGGCTAGCACAAACTGGGATACAGATCGAAAGAGGAGCAGGCCTCCTGCCTGGGATCCTCCTAAACTACTCCTGGTCGTCGTCAGCAGACTGCACGTAGTAGTAGGCGCCTCCAGTGTCGTAGGAGTCGTCGTAGGTGGCATCTGGCTCCTGGGCTCCACCATCTGGTTGCATCATCCGAGAAGAAGGAATAGAAGGGGGAAAAGGGGGAGCAAAGCAACCGTGAGTACTCATCCAAAGTACTCGCAAGCAAGGATCTATACTACATATGCAATGGTAACAATGATATGGGTAGTATCGGTGGACTGAACTGCAGCAAGCCAGAATAAGAGGGGGATAGCTAATCCAAACGAAGACTACACTTCTGGCAGCCCCCATCTTGTAGAAGTAGAAGAGAATAGATGGTAAGTTCACCAAGTAACATCAAATAGCATAATCCTACTCGGCGATCCTCCCGCACATCACCCTGTGAGAGAGCAACCACCGAGTTATATCTGGAACTCTTCTGGGTGTGTTTTATCAAGTGTCCGGTTCTAGTTGTCATGAGGCCGGAATACAACTCCGGGTCGTCCTTTTACCGAGGGACACGGCTATTCGAATAGATTAACTTCCCTGCAGGGGTGCACCACATAACCCAGCACGCTTGATCCCATTTGGCCGGACACACTTTCCAGGATCATGCCCGGCCTCGGAAGATCAACACGTCGCAGCCCTACCTAAGCACAACAGAGAGGTCAGCATGCCGGTCTATGTCCTAGGCGCGCAGGGGTCCGGGCCCATCGCCCAACGCACACCTACACGTTGCGTACGCGGCCGATGAGCAGACCTAGCAACCTCCATTACTAAGGAAGTTACGTTACTCGGTCCAACCCGGCGCGCGCCGCTCAGTCGCTGACGTCAAGAAGGCTTCGGCTGATACCACGACGTCGAGTGCCCATAACTATTCCCATGTAGCTGGTTAGTGCGTAAAGGCCAATGGCCAGACTCAGATCAAATATCCAAACTTGTTAAGCGTGTTATTAAGAAATAACCACGGACAACGACCAGGGCCAGGCCACCTCTCCTCTAGGTGTCTCAACCTGCCCTGTCACTCCGCCACCAAGATCCACACAGGGGGCCGTCGGGAAAGTATGTCCTTTCAGCCCCCAATCCGTGAATCAACCGCGGGTACTCAACGAGCCGACCCGACTTTAGTCACAACATGTATCATGTATAAGTGTATGTAGTATATACCCGTGATCACCCCCAAGTGATCACGACCCGATAGAATAGCAGGGCAGACGGACAAGAGTGTAGGGCCACTGATGGAATACTAGCATCCTATACTAAGCATTTAGGATTGCAGGTAAAGTATCAACAGTGGTAGCAACAATGACAGGCTATGCAGCAGAATAGGAGTATCGAAAGCAGTAACATGCTACACTACTCTAATGCAAGCAGTAGAGAGAGGAATAGGCGATATCAGGTGGATCAAGGGGGGGGGCTTGCCTGGAAGCTTGGCAACCAAGGTGGGGTCGTCAACACAGTAGTCGATCGGGGCAGCAGCAGGGTCGGTCTCGTAGTCTACCGGAGAGAAGAGGGTGAAGAAACAAGGAATACAATGCAAACAGCTGCATGACGATGTATGACATGACATGTAACAGTGCTAGGTGTGCCCTAACGCAGTATCAGGTGATACTGACGAAGGCTGGAAACATTCGGGAAAGTATTCCTGGTGTTTCGTGTTTTCGGGCGGATGAAACGGAGGGGGAAAGTTGCAGGTTCAAACACATAGCTACCGGTACATACCCTCAACCCCGAGGGTGAAGTACTCCCTCCTCATCATGGAGAGCGTCAGGATGATGAAGATGGCTGCCGGTGATGGATCTCCCTCCGGAAGGCTGCCAGAACAGGGTCCCGATTGGTTTTTGGTGGTTACAGAGGCTTGCGGTGGCGGAACTCCTGATCTAGGTTATGTTATGGAAGTTTGGGTATATATAAGAGGTGTTGGAGTCGGGAACAAGTCAGGGGGGTCCCTGAGGCGGCCACGAGATAGGGGGCGCGCCCAGGGGGTACTCCGTGAGCTTCTTCTGGTAAAAAACAATCTTCGTGAAATTTCAAGTCAATTGGACTCCGTTTGGTATTCCTTTTGTGCGATGCTCAAAAATGAGAAAAAAATAGAAACTGGCACTGGGCTCTAGGTTAATAGGTTAGTCCCAAAAATCATACAAAAGTGTATGTTAAAGCCCATTAAACATCCAAAACAGATAATATAATAGCATGGAACAATAAAAAATTATAGATACGTTGGAGACGTGTCAAGCATCCCCAAGCTTAATTCCTCCTCATCCTCGAGTAGGTAAATGATAAAAATAGAATTTTTGATGTGGAATGCTACCCAACATAATTATCAACGTAATTTTCTTTATTGTGGCATGAACGCTCAAATCCATAAGATTCAAGACAAAAGTTTAATATTGACATAAGAATAATAATACTTCAAGCATACTATCAAAGTAATCATGTCTTCTCAAAATAACATGGCCAAAGAAAGTTCATCCCTACAAAATCATATAGTTTGGATATGCTCCATCTTCGTCACACCAAATATTCAAATCATGCACAACCCCGGTTTTAGCCAAGCAATTGTTTCATACTTTAGTACTCTCAAACTTTTTCAACTTTCACGCAATACATGAGCATGAGCCATGGACATAACACTATAGGTGGAATAGAGTGGTGGCTATGGAGAAGACAAAAAGAAGGAAGATGGTCTCACATCAACTACATGTATTAATGGGCTATGGAGATGCCCATCAATAGATATCAATATGAGTAAGTAGGGATTGCCATGCAACGGATGCACTAGAGCTATAAATGTAAGAAAGCTCGACAAAAGAAACTAAGTGGGTGTGCATCCAACTTGCTTTCTCACGAAGACCTAGGGCATTTGAGGAAGCCCATCGTTGGAATATACAAGCCAAGTTTTATAATGAAAATTCCCACTAGTATATGAAAGTGACAAAACAAGAGGCTCTCTATCATGAAGATCATGGTGCTACTTTGAAGCACAAGTGTGAAAAAAGATAGTAGCATTGTCCCTTTTTCTTTTTTCTTTTTGGGCCTTTATTTTTTATTTGGCCTTCCCCTTTTTGGCCTTTTTTCCGGGACAATACTCGAATAATGATGATCATCACACTTCTATTTATTTACAACTCAAAGATTACAACTCGATACTAGAACAAAATAGGACTCTATATGGATGCCTCCGGCGGTGTACCGAGATGGGCAATGAATCAAGAGTGACATGTATGAAAAATTATGCATGGTGGCCTTGCCACAAATACGATGTTAACTACATGATCATGCAAGGCAATATGACAATGATGAAACGTGTCATAATAAACGAAACGGTGGAAAGTTGCATGGCAATATATATCGGAATTACTATGGAAATGCCATAATAGGTAGGTATGGTGGCTGATTTGAGGAAGATATATGGTGGGTTTATGGTACCGGCAAAAGTTGTGCGGTACTAGAGAGGCTAGCAATGGTGGAAGGGCGAGAGTGCGTATAATCCCTGGACTCAACATTAGTCATAAAGAACTCACATACTTATTGAAAAAATCTACAAGTCATCAAAAGAAAGTACTACACGCATGCTCCTAGGGGAAGGGTTGGTAGGAGTTAACCATCGCGCGATCCCGACCTCCACAAAGGATGACAATCAAAGAAATACCTCATGCTTCTAATTTGTCACACAACGGTTACCATACGTGCATGGTACGGGACTTGCAAACCTCAACACAAGTATGTCTCAAATTCACAACTACTCTACTAGCATGACTCTAATATCACCATCTTCATATCTCAAAACAATCATCAAGTATCAAACTTCTCATAGTGTTCAATGCACTCTATATGGAAGTTTTTATTATACCCATCTTGGATGCCTATCATATTAGGATTAATTTCATAACCAAAGAAAATTACCATGCTATTTAAGACTCTCAAAATAATATAAGTGAAGCATTAGAGTTCATCTATTTCTTCAAAATAAAACCACCGCCGTGCTCTAAAAGGATATAAGTGAAGCACTAGAGCGAACGACAAACTACTCCAAGAGATATAAGTGAAGATCAATGAGCAGTTGAATAATTATGTAACTATGTGAAGACTCTCTAACATTTAATAATTTAAGACCTTGGTATATTATTCAAACAGCAAGCAAAACAAAATAAAATAAATTGACGCTCCAAGCAAACCACATATCATGTGGTGACTAAAAATATAGCCTTAAGTAAAGTTATCGATAGACGAAGACGAAAGAGGGGATGCCTTCCCGGGGCATCCCCAAGCTTAGGCTTTTGGTTGTCCTTGAATTTTACCTTGGGGTTCCTTGGGCATCCCCAAGCTTAGGCTCTTGCCACTCCTTATTCCATAGTCCATCGAATCTTTACCCAAAACTTGAAAACTTCACAACAAAAAACTCAACAGAAAACTCGTAAGCTCCGTTAGTATTAGAAAAAAACCACCACTTAGGTACTGTTGTGAGCTAATTCTAAATTAATATTTTTTTAATATATATTTTATTCCAACTTATCTATGGTTCATACCCTCCGATACTACTCATAGATTCATCAAAATAAGCAAACAACACATAGAAAACAGAATCTGTCAAAAACAGAACAGTCTGTAGTAATATGTAACTTTCGAATACTTATGTAACTTAGAAAATTCTGAAATAAGTTGGTGGTCCTGAGGAATTTGTCTATGAATCATCTGCAAAAAGAATCAACTTAAAAGCACTCTTCTGTAAAAAATGGCAGCTAATCTCGTGAGCGCAAAGTTTCTGTTTTTTATAGCAAGATCACATTAACTTTCACCCAAGTCTTCCCAAAGGTTCTACTTGGCACTTTATTGAAACAAAAGCTATAAAACATGATTAATATAGTAGCTTAATCATGTGAACACACAAAAACAGTAGTGGTAAATATTGGGTTGTCTCCCAACAAGCGCTCTTCTTTAATGCCTTTTAGCTAGGCATGATGATTTCAATGATGCTCGCATAAAAGATAAGAACTGAAATATAAAGAGAGCATCATAAAGAATATGACTAGAACATTTAAGTCTAACCCACTTCCTATGCATAGGGATTTTGTGAGCAAACAACTTATGGCAACGAGAATCAACTAGCATAGGAAGGGAAAACAAGCATAGCTTCAAAACTTTAAATAAATAAAGAGGAAACTTGATATTATTGCAACTCCTACAAGCATATATTCCTGCCTCATAATAATTTTCAGTAGCATCATGAATGAATTCAACAATATAACCATCACATAAAGCATTCTTTTCATGATCCCCGAGCATATAAATTTTATTACTCTCCACATAAGAAAATTTCTTCTCATGGATAGTAGTGGGAGCAAACTCAACAAAATAACTATCATGTGAGGCATAATCCAATTAAAAATTAAAATCATGATGACAAGTTTCATTGTTATCATTATTATTAATAGCATACAAGTCATCACAATAATCATCATAGATAACAACTTTGTTCTCATAATCAATTGGAACCTCTTCCGAAATAGTGGATTCATCACTAAATAAAGTCATGACCTCTCCAAATCCACTTTCATCAATATAGTCATCATAAATAGGAGGCATGCTATCATCAAAATAAGTTTTATCATCAAAACTTGGGGGACAAAAAATATCATATTCATCAAACATAGCATCCCCAAGCTTGTGACTTTGCATATCATTAGCATCATGGATATTCAAAGGGTTCACACTAACAACATTGCAATCATGCTCATCATTCAAGTATTTAGAGCCAAGCATTTTAATGCATTCTTCTTCTAGTAATTGGGCACAATTTACCTTTCCATCATTTTCATGAAAGATATTAAAAAGATGAAGCATATGAGGTACCCTCAATTCCATTTTTTGCAGTTTTCTTTTATAAACAAAACTAGTGATAAAACAAGAAACTAAAAGATTCGATTGCAAGATCTAAAGATATACCTTCAATCACTTATCTCCCCGAAAAGAGCTTCATTGACGGGATGTGAATGCCGCTTACCTAGCCTCCCCGGCAACGGCAGCAGAAAAGAGGTTGATGTCTACTATGCAACCTTCTTCTTGTAGACGTTGTTGGGCCTCCAAGTGCACATGTTTGTAGGACAGTAGCAAATTTCCCTCAAGTGGATGACCTAAGGTTTATTAATCCGTGGGAGGCATAGGATGAAGATGGTCTCTCTCAAGCAACCCTGCAAACAAATAACAAAGAGTCTCTTGTGTCCCCAACAAACCCAATACAATGGTAAATTGTATAGGTGCACTAGCTCAGCGAAGAGATGGTGATACAAGTGCAATATGGATGGTAGATATATGTTTTTGTAATCTGAAAATATAAAAACAGCAAGGTAACTAATGATAAAAGTGAGCGAAAACGGTATTGCAATGCGTTGAAACAAGGCCTGGGGTTCATACTTTCACTAGTGCAAGTTCTCTCAACAAGGATAACATAATTGGATCATATAACTATCCCTCAACGTGCAACAAAGAGTCACTCCAAAGTCACTAATAGCGGAGAACAAGTGAGGAGATTATTGTAGGGTACGAAACCACCTAAAAGTTATTTTTTCTGATCGATCTATTCAAGAGTCCATAGTAAAATAACACGAAGCTATTCTTACAGTTCGATCTATCCTAGAGTTCGTACTAGAATAACACCTTAAGCTACACATCAACCAAAACCCTAATGTCACCTAGATACTCCAATGTCACCTCAAGTATCCGTGGGCATGATTATACGATATGCATCACACAATCTCAGATTCATCTTTTCAACCAACACAAAGAACTTCAAAGAGTATCCCAAAGTTTCTACCGGAGAGTCAAGACGAAAATGTGTGCCAACCCCTATGCATAAGTTCACAAGGTCACTGAACCCACAAGTTGATCACCAAAACATACATCAAGTAGATCATGTGAATATCCCATTGTCACCATAGATAAGCACATGCAAGACATACATCAAGTGTTCTAAAATCCTTAAAGACTCAATCCGATAAGATAACTTCAAAGGGAACACTGCAAAAAAAAATACACTTCCGTGATGATACATGTTTGTCATAGTAGGTCACATTTTTTTTTCATGCATGTACATCCATGACAAATTTATGACAGAATCAAGATAGTCATACCTGTGCTGTCGTAGAAGTGTTCCATGATAGTACAAAAATTATCATCACGGAAGTGTCCACTTCCATGATGATAAATCGCGCGTCACAGAAGTGCTTTCGTCAAGGGTGACCGACACATGGCATCCACCGTAACGGAACGCCGTTAAGCTATCGGGTCCGGTTTTGGATCTGATAACCCATTAACAGCCCCGACCAATGGGGAATTTCCACGTGTAAAATCATCAATGGCTGTAGGAAACATGTGTCGGCTCACCGTTGGGACATATGTCATCCACTCATTGGACCCAAAGCGCCTATGATACGTCGACACGTGGCACGACCCAATAGAGGTCCATTCCTGTGAAAAGGCCGACCCGTTTGACTTGGTCAAAAGGTGGCGGGCCGGCCCACGACAAGCCTATTAACGACATGTTCGCATATGGCCCATTTACAGCCCGCTAACCCACGACATGTTTACGACCTATCCAAATTAGGCCCAGTAGCGTCATCTGGGCCGTCCAATATAATTCCAGCCCGTTTTAACTTCCGGCCCATGTATGGCCCATGACGTCTTTCGGCCCATATGAGGCCCTTATTACTCTCGACCCATTAACGGCCCGTGGTAAAACTGGCCCATGATGAACAATGTATCACTTTATACCCATTAACGACCCATTATTCCGTTGGGCCGTCTCATTTCCAACATTCGTTCAGTTTCGGCCTGTTACTGCCATTTTCTGCTTGTGGGCCAAATACAGCCCGTGGTTACAGTCGGCCCGTTTGTGGCCCGTTAATACGTTGGGCCGTTTTCATAGCGTCATCAAATACGACCCATTTATTCTTGGGGTCCATTTCTAGCATTCGTTTACTTTCGGCCTGTTACTGTCATTTTCTGCTTGTGGGCCAAATACAGCCCGTGGTTACAGTCGGTACATTTGTGGCCCGTTAATACGTTGGGCCGTTTTCATAGCGTCATCAAATACGACCTATTAACGACGGCCCGTTATGGTCGGCCCATGAACGGACGATTTCAACTCTAGCCCATTTACAGCCATAATGTGGTCTGTTATTGGCCCATGTTTGGCCAACCGATCATACGTCCCGTAGAAGGCCCATTGATGATACGGCCCGTAGATGGCCCATTGTGTCAACGACCCGTAGAAGGTCCATTGTTTCTACGACCCTTAGAAGGCCCATTATTTCTACGGCCCGTAGGAGGCCCATGTTAACTACAGTAAATATGTAGCCCATTGTTTATGTGGCCTAGTTTTAAAAAATAGGTTATTCCGGCCACTAGCAAACCGCGGAAAAAGAACTGCACTGACTACAAGAAAACAAATGAAGAAGACAATAAGGAAATAAATAAGCAAGCAATTAACGCTAGCCTATTACCGCTATTACACATATTACATCGACTGGGCATCAAAGTTCGCCACCAGTGCAAATATAGGGAACAAAGTAGCATATTACATACACTAGCCGTCAAAATTGGCCACCAGTGCAAATAAAAGCGGCAGCAAAACATGAGCATAACTGAAACAACTTCAGAAGAGCTCAAGAAACATAGTATCCACCATGCTGGCAATAAGCTTACAAGCTTATTAGCTTTGTCCTGTTTGGCGCTAAAATCCCCCAACACTTGCTGTTGCACCAGAAAGTATGCATCTGAATGCTCCAGGGACTTCCGCAGTCCTTCCGCTTCTTGTCACAACAGAGCTGATCGATGTCTTTCAGCTTGTAGTTGAGACTCAAGAAACCAAACTAATTCAGACAGTGAGTTTGAATAGCTTGTGCAAGCGGTAGTGGCCAGTAACTCCAACACTAAACCAAGACAGGACTTTGGGGTTGTCTCACTGTCTTCGAGATAGTCTTCCTTAGTTGTTTTATTAGCTTTGTTGGAGATCAACAAGGATGTGTCACTATCCTGAACCTTATCTGCATTACTTCCTTTACCATTGCTTAATAAGGCACTCTTCCCCAATATTCTATCAGCATTCTAAAAGAAGAAACAAGCAGACACATAACAGTTTAGCATGTACTAGTATATGAAACTCATTTCGGTGAACCAGATCATTAGTAAGGTGGACAGGGTTAAACTACCAAGTCTTCTATTGACAAGTACTAGTACATAATAAAAGCATCAAACAAACATATATCTATGTCCTATGGTCACTGCATTATCTTACCAAATCAAAATAGAGACACGGTTCAAATCATATCAGTTCAAGACAAAGCAGCAATGAAAGAATACAAAGCGTGGGAAACTACACGGCACAACAAGATTTCAGATGGGTACCACAGGTCTACATGTACAACAATACTATTTTCTTTGTTGTGATGCTAGTAATGTGCATGATATGAGAAGTCAACTGTATACACAATTGAAATCGAAATCAACAGAGCTATTGATAAGAGCAAGCCTATTAAAGAAACATGCGTGAATATACCTGCTGTGCCATTGGAGTTTCGATTGGATCCTTCAATTTAAAAATAAGTTTGTATGAGTAAATACAGTGATACAAGAGCAAATCAGTATGCACGATAGCAATTAGCAATGGAATCTTAAATTAGAACAGTTGTTCGTCAGGTTTAGGCACTTGTTCTACATGAACAGAGTAAAGTAAGATGCAACAATATTGTACTTAAAAATAGAAAATGAGCTCATAGACCTTACGACATTCTTGGTTCGGGACTAGTACAGAACAAGGCGTTCCGAGTCATCGTCCAGTAAATGTGTCTCAGGAGAACGTAAGGGAATTTGATGAGTTTCTTTGCCGGTGAAGTACGTTTTCTTCAGGTAATTCTGATACTGCCACCAAGCATTCTTGAAGATAGCTGATGTATTAGCACAGGTTACCTCATCCTGAGTTTCCAAGTTGGTCCTTCTCTATAGAGAAAAATGGGAAAATTTGCTGTATTATAACCATCATGGAGGTAGGATGTATGGGACAAAGCAAAGTAATTGCCATGAATAACATTACTTACACATAACTCCTGGACGAACACCTGCAATTGTCATTTTCCTTCATCTTCAGTATAATATTTCCAAGATGGGAAGATACGCACATACGATTTAACAACATTAAATGCAATAGATGCTAAAGTACGACTAGCTGGTTGTGCTTCCACCACAGGAATAGGCGTACTAACTGGTGGAGTTGGGGTTCGCCGTGGTAGTACTGGCCCTTTGGGCACTGGAGATGCCTTACTAACTGCTCTTATTTGGGAGCTCTGTGGTGGAGATGGTGCTGTGTCAACAGGAACCGGGTTACTATCTGCTGGGGTTGGGGTTAGATTGGGTGAAGCTGGTTCTCTGTCCATCGCAGTAGGACTACAATCTGCGAGAGTTTGGGTTATCTGTGGTAGGGCTGGTTCTCAGGCATGTACAACCGAGGTGCTATATCCACCAAGAGGTAGCACTGTTTTATTTGAAGACCGTGTTTTTAGTCCGCTAGATGCTGGCATCACCCGCTCCAATTCAAATGGCTGATAAACAGGAAACATAGTTGAATGTACAGACATTGTATGAGAGACAGATGTAATATATAATGTGGAAAAAAGAGGACATGAAATAGTTGACATGTATATTGTTTAACTAAAACGAATAACATGACATAATTTCACATATATGATGTCTATCTAAACTGGATAGCATAGCATAACATAATTCAAATATATGATGAATAACTAAAACGTCGTGCCAAGTTAGAGCATACACCTCGGTGGGGGATAGGACTGGTCATCTGTCTCTAAATCCATCTCTGAGGAGCTATCGGGACCCAACAAGAGACCTGCTTCGATACGTAGCACTATCTACTCTGAAGGCCTTGTTTTCACTCCAGATTTTTCAATCTCCCACCCAAATGGCTGATTCACAGGAAGAGTAGTTTAATGTACAAACATTGTCAACAAATGGAAATGTAATGAAGAAAAGGATGGGCAAGATATCATTCAAATATATGATGCCTGGTTGAACAGGATGGCATTACACACATATATTATGGCTGGCTAAAAGATAGGAGACTGCATAATTCCCATATATGATATAGGAACTAAACAGGTGGCGACAGAACATGTCTAAACTAAGCAGATGACATATATGATGTCAAAAGTAGGTACTGCAAGGCAACATATGCATGATATGACTAACATCATCATGCCAAGGTAGAGCAAACACCTTGGGGGGTAAATAGGAGTGGTCAGCAGCGTCTGAATCCGCCTCAGAACATATATCTTCCTCTGGATTACAATCTGGAGAGGGGTGGGGAGGGTTTGCCATTGAACCCACCATGGAGCGATGTCTGCATGACATTGTATTGCCACGCAAAACTCTTCTCTTTTTCTATACATGTTCAGCATGACTGTGTACAATATCTGACATGCATAAGAAAAAATATGGTGAGATTATGTAAGGAGAGCATGCAGAAATTTAGAGTGATGGTAACAACCAGTGGATGGATCCAAAAATAATGATAGCAGGCTGTTGATTGCTTTAATTTAATAAAAAGACAGATGATGATTGCTTTACTATTTGTTTCCCACCCAAGATGAACAACATAGGCATACCCTAGGTGAACGAGATATTAGATAGAGATACTATTCATTGCTTCCTCGATATGTGCCCCACAACTAATTTAGAACTCAAGTTTGATTATTAATTTGGACCTGACTTGGAGTTGAAGAGGTGAACATGACGATAAAGTAGCAGGTAATTTTAAGAAATGCATAACATAAGCATAATCAAAAGAGTGCGACCTCTCTTGTGGTCCCGTGTACTCCTCAGGTTCATCTGCTGAGTCGATGATGGTGATGCCGTTGCGGTGGGTGCCGACGGCAGGGAAGGAGATATGAGGCGGCGAAAGACGGCCAGGAGTCGTGATGTCTGGTTTGGTGGATGTTTCTGTCGATGGAGCACCTCAGGTGAGGTGGACGACGTCGCGGCAGGAGTAGGACAAACCACACAAAGTTCCATTCGACACCTACATGTAACTAAAGTAATTATGTAAGGGCTTATTTGGCTTGCATGATTCTAAAAATGCAGGGATAGGAAAAACACCAGAATAGGATATGAATGCACATGGTAAACAGAGCATTTGAAAACAAATGATTTCTGTCAACTTGGGTGTTTGGTTTACAGGAATTGGAAGAGGAGAGGAATGCAAAGAAACATGGCCAAAATAAAGTGAAACCATATGAAAGCGTGTACAGTTAGAATGTTATTCTGCCACTAATGCACTTGGTCTTGTTTTCATGCATAGGATTTTGAAAAGTAGGTCCAGGTGGATGTTTTGCTTCATTCCTTTCAACAAAATGCATGAATAATTGAATAGTAGAGTGCCATTGAAAAATTCCCTATTGCTATGTTTTTCCGTCGAACCAAAATAGCCCTAATGGATCGACATAAATGTATAGTAATAAGTGATGCAACAAGTGTACAACCTATTTGCCGAGTTGTGTCGACCTCAGCATCATTGGGTTGGTCGCTGAAGCAGTTGAGGCAGAGGTGGCTGTCGGAGGTGTGGAGGAAGATCTGAGGAATCTGTAGATGGCGTCCAGGGCACTGCTCTGTTGTGAAGATTCGTTCTGTCATTGGAGCAGCCCCGGTGAGCCATAAGATGTCAAGGCTGAAGTAGCACAAGACAGACATCGTCAATCTCAAGTGGGATTCTAATAGCATCTCCAATAGATGTAAAATTTACATCACCAAAAACGACCTGACTACAACAGATGAGGTAAAAACTGTTGACTCTGAACTTAACTGTCGAAACTGAAATTTATTGTGGAATCTGAATGTTACTGTCGAAACTGAACGCAATGGTAGCAGAGAGGCACTTGACATGTAGTTTAGTGAGGGCATGCAGTTCATCTTCAACCTGCACCCCCCTGAGCCGCCAGCCACCACCGGCCGAACCGCTGGCCCCAGCGCCGCCTCGTCGCCCCGAAACAACTCCCCACCGCCGGTCCGCCTCCGCCCCGGCCAGCCCTATAGGCCCCCCGCCCCACCCTGAACCCTGAGATAGATAGTGGGGTACCTCTCCGGCGAGCCCCCGTCCCCACTGCGGGTGGTTCTTCCTTAACTCCGACGAGCCCACCCACCCCCTGAAAATCGACTGAGCCAAAAGTCGATTCAGTCGATTGAAGTGTAGCGAAATCGGAGCAGAGCAGCAGCACGAGCGAGGGGGGAGCAGCAGCAGTAGCAGCAGCGCGAGCGAGCAAGCGAGAGCCGGAGCAGCAGAAGCTGGGCGAGCGAGCGATCGAGCGAGAGCCGGAGCAGCAGCAGCGGCACGAGCGAGTGAGCGAGAGCCGGAGCAGCAGCAACAGATCCGGCTGGTATGGATGCCACAGCCGAAGGGGCCTCGCACTGGGGGAGAGCCGCCGTGGATATGTCGCCCGCGGCGCCAGATTCAAGGTAGCCGCTCCATGGGGGTGCGGGATGGAGCACTGTCGGCGTCGGGAGGTCGAGCTAAGGAGAAGGTGCGATGCGATGAGTGTACAACCTCTTTGGTGGCGCCGAGTAGGCCTCGGCTTCGTCCGAGGAGTCGGTGAGGATGCTGCGGTTCCGATGGAGCAGGTTAAGGCGGCGCTGTGGGGATGGAGCAGCCATGATAGACGAGGCGATATTCGAAGCAGCTCCTTGGAGGTGGAGGATGGGGCGGCTGAACCGGCGGGACGACGAGATGGACGACGGATCCTCATCCGGGGAGGTGGACGAGGGACGTTGAGCTATTGCGGTGGACGACGTCGTCGGGGAAGAGGCTCCAGCGGGGCAGCGGTGAGGTGGTGGACGGAGGAGGGTGGGGTTTCGCGGCTGGAGCGGAGATGTTATGGCGGCCTAGGATTTCGAATGGAAAAAAGGAGGCGATGGAGACACGCTTATCCAAAATGTAGGGTGTGTTAGAAAAATTACC